>OY747134.1:53779144-54979144 GCA_963556465.1 Berberis vulgaris
TTGGATCTAGAGCTGTGACACCCCTCAATTCTAGTCTGTCGGACGTACTAAACTCCATGAAAAACTGGGAAGATCTGAAGTGGCCCCCGAAATAGCGCAGAGACCCTTCCAAGCGTGACAACAACAAATACTGCTCGTACCACAAGGAGGGCGGCCATGACACCAACAATTGTAAGAGTCTGAGGTATGAGATTGAGTACTGGATCCGCAGGGGCAAGCTATAAGAATTCCTAAACTCTAAGAAGAGACAAGAATGATTCAGGGAGCATGGGGAGTCAGTCAAAGGAATAGAGAAGGAAACTCCGGGCATAATCTATGTCCTTCATGGAGTCGGACTGAATGAAGACCAGTCGCACAGGTCTTGCAAGCAAATGCTACTAGAGATGCGGACACAACCCTCGGACTAGGACAGACGCATTTGCTATTCAAGGATTCAAAGCCCCATTCCTACCTTGACCTTTACAGATAAGGACCTCGAAGGAGTCTGAGCGCCGCACAACGATGCCCTAGTCATCTCGATCTTCATCGCAAGGTGGGAAGTGAATAGAGCTTTGGTAGACACAGGGAGCTCACTCAACGTCCTATTCTACAATGTGTTCCGCAGTATGGACCTCATAGAGGTGAACCTGACATCTTCAGACTACCCGCTGATTAGATTCAACGGAGAGAAATGTTTTCCGATCGAGAAAATAAGGTTAGCAGTAGTGGTAGGAGAACCACAACCGAGAAAGGTCTTGTTTCTAGACTATATGGTAGTATATGCATCGTCTACCTACAACCTTATCTTTGGAAGACCATGACTCCACTAGATGGAAGTAGTAGTCTCCACCCTTCACCAGTGCGTCAAGTACACCGCTAACCACTCTGAAGGGACGATACGTGGAGACCAACCTACGGTGTGAGGCTACCATTACACTGCACTGAACAAATAGAATGTTCCCATATCCAACAGGGTCATGCAGAGCAATCTTAACTAGAGCCAGGCCGAGTGACTAGAAAAGCATCACCGTCAAGCGACACAGGAGCAATTTGCTCTTCAACACAACGGAACGTAGAGACTGAGTCAAGCAGGGATACAACCCCCCGACATTCTATCGGCAAGGAAATTAACATCCTTACAAGGTTTACCCTCCAGTAACCTTTGTAAACGTCAGGGAAGCTCAACAGTCCGCTGAGACTACCAGCGATTCACAAGGGCCTTCTAAATTCACTTCTGGGCCAGGATCAATTTCTCTCCGTCAAAAGTCAGTTTATGTCAGTTGTTTATTTCCCTTTTCATAGTCAATGTAGAGTTGTAGTTCTTAAAGACTTATGTGATTTGCAATCATTTAAGAAACAAAGAAAGAATTACGAAGACAAACTCGATTGATTACTGGAAATATGTAACAACAAACGCTCAGAGGCGGATACAAAAGACTACATACTACAAGCATCTGAATCTGGTACGTCATGGAGAAAAGATAGACAACCCAACTATGTGAGGAGATCAAAAGAAAACAAAGGTATCCGAAGTAGACCAAGTGAGCTTTCTGGTGCAAGCTATATGCAAGCAACAACAAAGATATCCAAATGAATGTTGCTCAACCCCTTCCCAAGATCAAGGACAATGTAGAAGAGGGGGCTGAAAGCACAGATCAGCTGATTGCTCCGTCGAATCACCCCGACAAAGTGACCCGCCAACAGTGATACAAACCTTACAACAGACGGCTGACTTCCTCAAAAGGCATCCTACCTCCTTGCAGACTTCCTCAAATGACTTTCAACCCCCTAGAGGAGGTGGAAGAAGGCAAATGAGGATGGCCGCAAGTGACGAAGCAGTCACGGTCTCAAAATGTTGCCAAGCGAGGACATTTTTCACATGCGTGATACCCGAGGTGACTGAGAGATACCACCCTCGAAAGCATCGCGCGTCGGTTAACACTTTGATCAGCCATTAGTTAGCAGTGGGAACCGCGTACATGCAGATGCAACGACACTAGGTAACACCGAGGCTCCTCCCTTGGGAGGAAATCCATACTACTTCTCCGCAATATGAAAAGAAATTATGAGATCTCAACAGATCAACTACGTGCCCACCCAGAACAAGTGACCACGCATATCAACGATTATCACCGTCCCCGATCAATGCAAATGTCAGAACATCCAAAAACTCCTGTGATGGAGATTTCCCTTCAGCCTTTGGAAAACTCAAAACATTTCCTTCAAACAAGAACATTACATGAGATATGCTCTGCAGAAGATAGTGCCTACAACGATTGGAAACACCATTATATAGACATGATGGTTCACCAAACGGGTTGTTCAACATTAAAGGTTAGCATTGCATACCGAATGGGAAACGAGGAGACGAAGGTTCCCAAGGAAACTGCACAGATCACATTCATCCAATTAATGGAGCTGCACTCAACCCAATCAATTGAGGGGGAGTAATCGATACTCAACCGTCTTGCAGCCTGCGTCGTACACGTGCCACCGTGTGATCTACGTCATACATGTAGCGCAATATTACAGAAAACCTAGCCCCTCCTCTACGAGTCCATGGGCTTGGCCTACTATTCAAACAATAATCCACTACATGCCTGGTGCGAGCACTAGAAATCTTGATCAACTCTGATACATGGATCGTGCTTACGGATCATTAGTTGATTTAAGGTACTTTTGTCCACACAACGCACCAAGCTGGTGGACACATGTCCACACGCCCTCTAGCAAGCGGAACCTCTCTCCAACCAGGCGAGATTAGTCAGCCGAGGCTGATGACGATGGCTTCCGGTTCATCACGACACCTAATCCGCCTAATGCGGATTTTGATGGTATAGAAGTGAGAGTCTAATCAGCGCTATCACGCCTGGTGATGACGACTCGCCAGGGATCATCGCCCTCTTCGCGGTTGATGATTGTCGAACCTGATCAGGTAAGCCTACCTGGTGACAACCGACAATGAAAGCTTCTTATCAAAGCCCAGACTTGTAGACCCCACTGTGCGGGTGTAAATGGTTTGAAATGCGAGAGCCTAGTTAGTCTCGAACTAATTTCGACGGCTCACTGCGGGACCAATGCTCTTTAGACCGGTCGCCGAATTACCAGCCCTGGACTTGTAGCCCCCACTGCACGGGTGTAGATAGTTTAAAAGGTGGGAGACTAGTCAGTCCTTGACTGATGTCGACGGCTTGCCACAGGACCACTACTCTTCAGCATGGTCGCCAAATCCTTATTACCCGAACTTGTAGTCCACTATGTTCGAACATAGATGGTTCAGAAGGTGGGAGCCCCAAGCAGCTCGCCACGCGATCACCGCTCTCTTTCAAAACATCGGTCGCAAAGATGAATCCCAGCTCAGTCAGTGTCTTCACTCTCAAACTGACTGGCATTCTATTATCAGCAAAGGCCACTCACGCCAACACATAGATCGTTCAGCCAGTGCCCAGATAGAGGCTACATAGAATGTCAGCCCGAGCTTACGACGCCTGACTCGATACAAACGCTCCAACGCATACGCTCGGCTACCGCAACTTGCCTATGGCAGCAGCCACAGCCAACAAATCAGACAAACAAGAGAAGTCTCCAGCAGCTTACCTTAAGGACAAGACACAGCTCAGGTATCACACCCTTAGCTAAACTGTCAGTGACATGCTCACTCTCGGACATGATTATGCAACAGTGACTCTAAGTCATTCGTAGTGCAAACGGTCAAACTCTCGGCAGCAGATAGACCATTCGACTTTCTATCAATCCAACCAGCCTATGCCAAAGTAAGACGACAAGGCAAAATGAAAAACGCATGATAGGGACAACGAATACAAAAAAAGTAAAGAGCACAGTCAAGATAAAATTATTTTCATTAACAAACAAAGAAAAATGAGTACAAGTATGCAAAGTTTACTTTCGATCAAGAGAAGGTACAGAAACATAAGAACTAAGCTTAACGGAGGAAGGGGCAAGGGTCGTGTCCATACACGCCATGGCATGAGCATCAGGGTCTGAACCGCCCTCTTCGTCCGACAATGCAAAGGCAATGGAAAAGTCTACATACGACATCTTCTTCTGTTGTAGCTTTGGATACTAGACGAAATGACCGGGTAACCTAGATATCCCGATCTCGCTTGAAGGCTTGACCCCTTTTTTTGGCGGGGTTAAGAGCTTTCATTCTTTTCTTATGAGGTCGTGTACAACAACCTTAACCACACAAGCCAGCCAGGATTGGGCCTACCTCCATCCCGAGGTGATCAAAGTGTGACCGCTTAGTTTTTTTTACTGATCAATGTGTGGCGACACCATAGTGTGAACCAACCAATGTGGGTCGTGTACCAAATTGGCCAAGATCCCATTCCCGATGTCCTTCTTCATCGGCGCTAGCAGCTCCAACCTGCCATGTACGACCCAGCAGAACTCGCACTTGCCCTGTTCATGCAGAAGCTCTTCCTCTCACGCCTTCGCGTCAGCAAGTTCACGCTCCAACAACTCCAACTTGTCAGTCAACACATCAACCTGAGACTACTCTGTAGCCAAACTGCTCTTCAGAGAAATAAGCTCGTACGTCTTCAATTTGAGTTGGTCATCAACCTTCCTTACCTCTCAAGCATTGAATTCTACATCAGATTCTAATTGCTGCTTCTGAGCAACCCAGTCAGCCTCCTTCAAAACGTTCTCCTCAGTGTGAGATCGCAGCGCCTCAGCCGATGCTTCCTGCGTGATCTCCATGTCTTGGCGGGCCTGGTCCAACTCTTGTTTGAATCTATCCCTCGCAGACACCGCCTCCGCTAGATCATGCTCAAGGGCTTCCAGACGAATCCTCTGAGTCTTAGCAACCACAGCTGACTACTCCGACCTCTTCTCTTCAGTCTGCTTCCTTAGCCACTCAATTTCATTGAGCATGAAGGAATACAACACTTGCATGTGCGAGAAGATACGCTCCATGATGTACACCCTCTCACGAGCCGCCTCGACTTCTATTCCAACAACGACCACCTGGCTCAAGTGAGACATACCCTGCATAAGGTACTTTAAACCCTTATCCATACGCCCTTCTAGCGTATCATCCTCGGGTTTTGGAGCATAATCCATCAGCCAACTATGATGCCTATTATATGCTTCCTCGAAGCATACTCCATGTCAACCTCCCGATGCCAGACCTCGGTGTTCATATTTATTAAGTCTAGCGCAAAGAGGTTGATCCTCACATCCGGTTGAAGCTCCCTCAGATCAGGGATTACACTGGCACCACCCTTCAAAGTCGCCATTGTTCTCAGGCTCTCGTTCGCAACTTTTCCCTTCTCACGAACAACCGGCCCTTCAGTGCGTGACGACTTAATAGGATCCGGAGGAAGATGAGGAAGCGAGTTATCCAAAGGACCCTCCAACACCTTGATTTGTCGTCTGGAACAAAACGGTGGACAATGCTGACTACAAGAAACTTGGCATGTGCCACCATGACCACTATCAGATAGCGCACCAGCAAGACGGTCAGGCTCTAGAACCTTGGAAGGATCTTTGCGGGAACCCTCTACAGGAGCATTACCATGTGAATCGGCATTAGTAGAGGTCGCCATTGCAACCCTCATCAACCGCTCACTCAAAGCTTCTGCATGTGCAACGCTGAAATTCGACATGTTGTCGACCCCTGCAAATTACAGGTAGTCTTTTTCCTAGCCAGATACATCGGACTCCGCCCTGACGGGCCGATCAGACTCGCGCTCTTCACTCACTGGAGCGGGTCGTGTTGAAGATGACCCAGTTTTTATGCGAGACCTCTTCGAATTCACAAAGGAGGCAAACGTCTCAGACGGCTCCTCCGCGTCAAACAACACAGGAGCTTTGGCCCCAGCGGCCTTCCTCTTCCTATAAGGGGGCCCATTTTCAAGCTTAACTAGCGATGTTCGATAAAAAGTGGGGGCCACATGCCAGTTGTCCCACAGTCCACTGCGAACAAAGTTGGGAATGTATATAACATCCACCACGTTCCTTATTGACAAACCACAGAACATCTCGATAGTGTTTTGCTACTCTAGGATAAGAGGAGTAGTGGGAAACCATCCTGTAAAAAAACACAAGCGATGATTAGCACACAATCAAGTGCAGCAAAACTAGAAGAAAAAGTTGTATTTATGGAGTGGTCTAAACTCTCGTTCGAGCGGACGACCCCTGAACTTGAAGTATTTTGAATCCGCAAGGGCCAAGAATCAATACTTCTGCCAAAACTTGAAGTCATTTGGCAGATTCAAGAAGCAAGTCTGCGACGTCATCTTATAGACAACGTTACTTTTCAACCGAGGAGAAATCAACAACTTGATCACTCATGGAGTCACGCGGACGCCAGCTTCCTTCGCCTTAATCAGAATGAGAAGGATGATCCTGTATCCATTAGGCCCCAACTGGGCCAGAGGAATCCCAAGGAAGTCCAAGAATTCCCAAATCACATCCAGAACGGGAAAGCGTACTCTTGTTTGAAACATCCCCCGGTGCAAGCAGATGAACCCCTCGGTGGCGATATTGGCGTCTGGTCTCCTTCAGAATAGACAACGGCAGGTCCTCAGGGACCCCAAACTTTGTACGGATTTCAGCAAGACTGGGTTCAAAAAGCAACCTGTCTTCAAAAAACTCAAGGCCTCTGGCCAAGGTTGCGTCATCAGTAAGGTTTTGTTGAGCCATGAAGAAAACGAACAAACTTTCTAATCAGAAAATGAACAGAGCAATATTTTCAAAAGTAAAGGAAATAAAAGGGCCAGACTCCACACAGCGAATGACCTAAATAGGGATTAGGCTCTCGCCTATTTTCTACTGAAGCGACGCACGTTCAATAAATGCAGCGCACGACTTAAGCATTGATTCAGACTCAATCATCATGACCGGTGTATCTTTTCAAGATATGACTTAGTGAACCGATGTGATGACTCACTAACTCAGAGGGAGTAGCTGATGATACGCCAAAATGGTCACATCCCTGAGCCATACACGTGCCATGATGATCTCGAGGAACTACGGGCCCAGCGTCGGCCCAACATTGATTCGGCCCAAGCGATTTTAAGCCGCCCAATGCAGTCCGCTAAACGGAACTGAACTCTTACAGCTCGCTACGCCCACGTGTCTTAAAGCTATCCTCAATACCCATAAACCCTACTAAGGCAAGTATCTCGACGATCAACTTTGGAAGGCAGCTACAGCAGCTTTCTGCTTCCAACTAGGAAGCAAATACTAAAGTAAATATCACGCAGGGAAACTTTCTCTTACGGATTATCCACTAATAGGGAACTATCTCTCGCGTATCTAGGAGCACATGGCTAACAGAGAACTTCCCTTCTACAGCACGACTCCTAATTAGAGAAAGATCTCCACGAAGATCTCCTTCCTAAACTATGCCATCGATGGCCTGGTCGAACCAGAACTCCTGCACTATAAATAAGACATGAGGTTGTTAAGCTAAGGTACACTACAAATTCTCTGTTTACAGCATTACACCTTCCTCAGATCACCGTCTGTCATTAGCATCGGAATGCAATCGGCCACCACAACGGTGGTCTGTGGCTTACGTGCGTTACTTGTGCAAGTCAACAGGTCAGCAGGATTAGGTCAAAGCAGGGAGCGAAAAACGACCGCATCAATTATTATTATTATTATTATTATTATTATTATTATTATTATTATTATTATTATTATTATTATTATTATTATTATTATTATTATTATTATTATTATTATTATTATTATTATTATTATTATTGATGTGTTTAAATCTCATCCTCTTGTGAGTTTGACCTGCAAAACAATGTTAGACTACCAAAGACCACCTTTTTGGTGGTTGAATGCACTCCGATGCTTAAGTCAGCAACTTTGTTGAAGAATGAAGTAAATTTAGAAAAAACTCAGTTAAAGTTGAATACCTTTGTCAAATGTTCCATTTACCTCATATAATGGTCGTTGTTAATTCTTTGCATGACTTAAGCACGTGAAGCGCAATGGAAGAAGATGTTCTTCGTAATAGTATCCTTTTTCATAAAGATGTGTCTGTGGAGGTGTAACTCCCTCCACGACTCTTTTCTTATGTAACGTTCATCTTCTTTATAAGAGAACTCGTGCAGGCTCAGATTTAAGCCATAATTAGAACTTCTTCTGATGGGCCACGTTTGGGTTTTTATGATTGGTTTTGCCTTCTTTGGTTTTATGAGCTGGCCCAGTAGGCGTGATACTTGATCCTTGTGATGGATGTTTCCTGCCACGTGTATGGCTGTGATGATGGTCTATTTTGATGTATAATTATCTACTCCCCCTTAGTTAGTGCGTATGCTGATGTGGTCACTATCTTCATGACGGTTGGTTTTTCAATTCCATCATTGCCTTGTATTTAATGTTGTCAGCAACTTTTGGTGGGTTAGTTAGTATCTCATTTCTAGCTCACCTGTTCATTTTTGCGCACATTTTTGGGATTTCGCGTAGCCATCATATATCGCACACTATCCCATGAGCAGTCCCTTCGGTTCTTGGCTCTATAAAAAGGGGGTGCGATGGGTTTGTTTTCCCTCTTTATGCTATCTTTGAAATTAAGGTTTTTTTCTTCCTCTGTCTTCTTCGTTCTTTATCGATGTATGTTGGCGATAAACTAAGCAGTAAGCCACTAGCTACTTGGGAAGCTTATTTTTCTCCCAAAAAAACTTTTCAAGCGATTTTGGACAACCTTCGTTCTGACTATATTTTGCCACCTAACCTCAAGACTATTTTGCCCAAACTGAACAATAGTCCTTGTTGTCCAAGTTTCAGATACGTTGCACTATATTCGTGCATGTTTTCTTTTGGCCTTTAATTCCTAGTTCCAAAGCTATTTTGGGAGTATCTGGATTTTTTGGGCATTCCACCTGCCTAAATGGGTCCTAATGATTAGAGGGTCATGGTTTCTTCTTATGCGAGGGTTATTCTATCCGACATTCCTTTGACTATGAGAGTTCTGGATTCGATGGTTGGTCTGATGGTGACCAAGGATATCTGCTTCCTCCGTTCTTCTGCCTGTTTCGCGAAGCTTAATGATGACATTCAAAATTGGTCGATGTCCTGGTTTTATGCTTTTGTTAACTCTGGCTACTTCCAATTGCAAGGTCGTCTGATTTTGCATTTGTTCTGAGTTCCTAACAAATGGAAAGATCAACAATTGACCGCGGATAAAGGGAGGGTCAGTGACCAATTCTTGCAGCTTCCCGAGTTCTATGTGGAAGCATTTATCTCTATGGACATCTTGGAGCATAGCGGTTTGTACACTATGAACAAAGCGAAGTGGGCCTTGCTTACTTAATCTCGTGCTGAGAAAATCGTTGCTCTTGTTACTCGTACTGGCGTTAGTGGTGCTAGCATTGATTGGGAAGTGAGTTTGGAAAAGCGCGTTACAGATCTTGATGTTCCTATCAATGTCGGTGGCCCAACCTCCAGGAAGAGGAAGCTTGCGAGGCCGCTAGTCCATCGCAGCGATTGTTGGTAGATCCTGGTCGGGTTTCGAAGAAGAAACAATTTTCTACTCGTAGTGCTGCTCGGACTGCATCTCGTCCAAGTCCTTCTGGCAAGGATGTTATGGAAACTGCATCTCGTCCGAGTCCTTCCTGCAAGGATGTTATGGAAGAGAATCGTGCATCCCTCGAGGAGGTTGAGGATATGAGGCTGGTGTTGGAAATAAGCGATAAACAAACTACTCGTCCATTGGACGATAATGAAAATAGACTTTTTTCTGCCTATGGTGTTTCGAACATTGATGAATGGTCTAACGATGATCCTCAGGCTATTAATGACAAGATGCTTTAGTTGGTGGTGGAGCAATCTAAAGGGGTTATCGGTAGTAGTCAGAGTTTCGAAGTTTTTCCTCCTCAGCCTCCTTTCATTAACGTCAATGATGCGGCTAGGTTCTTAGTTTCTTCTCCCCTCGTTTGAACTCTCCTACTTCTGCTGCCACTACCAGTCATGTTTCTGTTATGGTTGCTCTGCGCCGGGAAGGCACACTACACCAAAAGGCCTGTTTAGCTACACGGAGGTGGCCACGGTTCTAAACCGTTGGTTTATTTGCCACGGCTAAAAACCGTGGCTATGATGGCCAACGGCCTAAAACCGTGGCTAAAAAAAGGCTTGGCCACGGTTCTAAACCGTTGGTGTGTTTGCCACGGCTAAAAACCGTGGCTACAGTGCCCAACGGCTTAAAACCGTTGCTAAATTGCACGTGTGTTGCACGTGGATGTGTGGAGAAGTAAGTCCATTTCTCGCGGGCGAAATTTTGCGAAAAAAAATTGCTTCCCGCTTTGCGTTCCCGCTCCATCTCCCCCCAATTCTGCACTTTTCAACCCTTTGTTTCAAACCCTAAAATTTGTTCCATCTCCCCACAGATCTCCCGAAAGCACACACTGATTTTCCCAAACCCTAAAATTTCGCGGTTGCGAAAAAAATTTGTGTTCCCGCTTTGCGTTCCGTCTTTACTGCTTCCGCATTGGCTTTCCTCAACGTGGTTTCAAAGTAAGTTGCTTTCTGGGTTTCAAGTTTGAGTTTTCTAAGTTCTTGTTTCTTTAGGGTTTCATGCATTTTGGTTCAATTTGGGTTTCTTGAGATAAAATTGGTATTTTAAAATCGATATGGGTTTTGATTTTGATTTTGATTCTGTTTTTTGTTGATTTGGGGTTGTCTATTTTGGTGAAATCGATATGGATTTTGTGTTTTGAAGGATTTTTGCAAAGATTCATGAAGATCCAAGTGAGAAAGAGAACGAACCCCCAAAAGGAAAAAAAAATTTGTGAGAAATAAATGGAAATCCAGAGTGAGATTGTTTTGTTAGGAGTTGTAGGAGATTCAACCACTAATGGTTTTTTTTTTTTAATTCCATGAGATCCGATCGATATCTAAGGGATTTTTTTTGTGTTTATTTGAGCTTTTCTTCTACTTATGTCCTTCTATGTGCTTTGTTTTTTTTAGTTCATGAAATGAAGAGAGGAAGAACCAGATTCCTCTGTACCCAATTCACCTTTTGCTTTCTTCTTTTATCCTCTTTTTACTCACATATTTCTGAATTTTCACATATTTCATTTGCAGACAGAGAAGAGGATGAACTGAAGAAGAAGAGAAGAAGAGAAGCTCGAACTGAAGAAGGTAATCGACCCATCGAAGAAGACGACAGCTAAATTTGTTTGAGAGTAGAAGACGACCATCGAAGATCCAACTCCAAGCTCTGTTCTGTTTCTGTGCTGTAAGTTCTATAAGCTCTGTTCTGTTTCTATTTTTGTAAACTTTCTCCTCCCAAAACACTTCAGTCTGTTCCTCCTCCTTCTCCCAATAAACAAATTAAACTCCAACACTTCAGTCTGTTCTGTATTGGTCATTTTTCTTGTTTGTTTTTTTGTTTTAATTGCTTCTTCTAATTATACAGTTATACTTCTTCATCTTCTTCTAATTAAAACTTAACATGTTTTGTCTGATAGAACTGCTTATGGCACATTGGAGGAGCTCTTGGAGGTCATCACTTGGGATCAACTTGGCATCCATGACAAACCTGTAAGCAACCAAAACCAAATCAAAAAACCAACCATGGAGTCTTGGTTTTTGTTACCTTCATTTGCTTGACAAAGTGAGGAAATCTGTGCAGGTGGGTTTGTTGAATGTGGATGGATATTACAACTATCTACTGACCTTCATAGACAAAGCAGTGGATGATGGGTTTATCAAGCTTTCACAGCGCCAAATAATTGCCTCTGCACCAAATGCAAAAGAACTTGTTGAGAAGCTTGAGGTGTGAATTAATGATTACCATTGTTGTTTTGTTGGTTTTTTAGTGTTTGTTTTTATTTGGGTTCAATGATATTGTTTTGTTTTTGCTTTGATTGTAGGCATACATGCATGTACATGCAACAAAAGAATCATGGCTAATCAAAACTGATGATTACTTCCCGCGAGTCATATTTTCTATAAGACTTGAATCAATTCCTCATTTATGCTTCAATTTTGTGTGGTCATAAGAACTGAATTGTTCAGTTATTAGATACGCAGATCATACAAATGCATACTGGACCGGATACTTTTCAAGTAGGCCAGCTCTGAAACAATATGTCAGAATGATCATTGGTTACTATTGGTAAAACTTCCTCTGCAGTGCACCACTACCATCCTTGTTATGTTTCATTTGATTATATGCTTGGCTTAGTTATGCAAGCATATGTGGTAAGGCATTGTTGTTTGAAAGTGCTTAAAGCTGAAAATTATTTCAAACAGGTGCAGCTGAGTGTAACCATACAGGCATTAGTGTATAACACAACAACAACGTATACTAAGTGTTCTTTGGCAAATGGTGCATGTGGGTCGAATCTCGATTTTCTGGGGTCAACTGTTGCTGTCCTAACCTCTCCTGGTCCAGACTTAGTATGGCCTCTCATTTTTCATTTATTTTTAGTTGATTTATTTCGTTAATTTTATGAAATAGTCCTGTCATTGTATTTATTTCTCGGTGACCATCCTTTTGATTAATGAGTTGAAGATTACCTTGGTAAAGCCTTGTTTTCTTAACTGAATGATTCAGAGTTGTTTTCTAGTATTTTATCATCTAATACATGTATAATCATGTGTCTGGTCTGATCAAGAGAAATATTATGCAGCTGCATTTTGAAGTTTAATGGTTCAGGCAGTCGCATCTCATTTTTACTTCTAAAAGCATGCCTTATCTAAGTGTCTTCAGCAATTTATCTACCCAGAAACTTAGATTTTATGCTTGGGATCATTGTAAATGTTGATTGTAGTTGTGGGAGTGTTAAATAAAATGTATGAGCCTTTATAATGATGTTTAAATTTTCATTGCATTTTTCAAGTCCATTAATCAATGAATCTACGGTGCAAAAGGTGAGTAGTATTTTGTCTTCATGGATATTAATATGAATTCCTTGTTGTCATCCTCTGTATGTACATGATTTTTTTTACACGATTTTCAATGTGTTCTACTCTTTTGGATATAACTGTAGGTTGAAACGTTTGTCAGGATGTTGTGTTGTTGACAAGGTATACTTTATATATAACCTCTGTCATTTCAACTTAAACTGTTTTAAGATAATAATCATATCATTTTATTAGGAAAATGATTTAGTTGTGCTATTAGCCAGTGAAAAAAGTCTGTCAGCAAAGTAGAATGAGAATTGAGAAACTTTGTGATGCCAACACTCTTTACCAAAATTTTCAGAATTTTTTTCCCTCTGTAAATTAGAATTAAAAGAGGCAAAAAAAAAAAAAAAAAAATGTCCATGCAAAACAGAGGCAGAGAGGCCCCCCCACCTCACAGCACACAAAACATGCATGTTAGCTAACTTTCGGTTTCAGTATGTGCCATGGTATGATTACAAAATGGGGAACCATCCATCCATCAAACATCCCGTATTTTA
Source organism: Berberis vulgaris (assembly GCA_963556465.1). Classification (NCBI taxonomy): domain Eukaryota; kingdom Viridiplantae; phylum Streptophyta; class Magnoliopsida; order Ranunculales; family Berberidaceae; genus Berberis; species Berberis vulgaris. Next base: position 53,792,518 of record OY747134.1, read on the forward strand.
CTTTCTGTGATTGTCTGCTTTTTTATCAAAGCACATGTTCCAAGACAACATGCCAACCATAATTCAAAGTTTTATTTGAAAATTTATTGCTCCTAGCATTTGTTTTATGCATTTTCACTACCATGTTTAAGTTATACAACCAATTCCCAAACTCTGACTTCTTTTCTTATACAACCAATTCCCAAAATACAACCAACAGGATCCTTTCTCCTGTTGCATCTACTGTTGCTGTTGCTATTGCTGTTGATGTTGCTGTTTCTGCTGTCGTTGCTGTTGTTGCAGCTGTAGATCAATAAGAGTTTGGTTTTTTCAGTAAATTATTTCAGTGCTTTCTGCTAGTTTCAAAACTATTAATTCTCAAAAACTTATTTATTTACCAGGTCTTGTGATGGCATTGATTGGATCATTACTTACCATGTTTGTTGTAAGCTATCTTCCCTAATTTCATCTCCACTCTAAAAATTCTAAATAAAAGAAAAAGAGGATGTTAGCACAAACACAATTGTACCTAACTTGATTGTTAAGAGAGAAAGAATGGCTCCCTACTTAGTGTGGATTACACATTGTCTCAAGTATATGTTTTATAGGCCTAAAACTTGGTATAATGCTAATAATTGCAAATGCATATAGGAGTTATGTATTTATTTAACTAGACATCTAGGAAGAACTACAGAGTTTAACAATACAGGTAGAAATGAAGTTTATGTGATGAAAGAATTTTGTCAACTCGGCAATGTTTTGGCTTCATCTTTTCTTATTCATTTGATAATCAAATCAGTTTGACTTGTATTTTACAGGTGTTGGAAAGTCATGCCTTCTTCTGCAGTTCACTGATAAACGCTTTCAGCCCGTTCATGACTCAACTATTGGTGTTGAATTTGGAGCAAGGATGGTAACAATTGATAACAAGCCAATAAAGCTGCAAATATGGGATACAGTATGTCCACCTCTTCCTATTGTCATTATTATTTTTATCCTTCAATTCTGTGCAGGAAATGGTTGAACAAAATTGGTTTGGCCTATTGTACTTATATTGAGACTATTGTTATGGCTAAGTCACTAGACTTAAAACACGTCTGGTGAAATTAATCAAAGTTTTAGGTTTCAAAGCATACATACAAAAAATGAAGTGTCGCATGGAGTTCTTGCAGGGTTTACTAATATGTCCTACAATTAAGTTTTGGTTGGTGCCAGTTTAACATGTTATTTTACTCTTTGTGGTAGTTAAAATGATGGGTTTGAAATGATAAGGGATAATAGGAGGAGGTGAACTTACCTCTTTGTAACAGAGATACAGGAATAATAAAATGATGGAGTTGAAATGATACAATATGTAATTTGTTCAATTTTCTAAATAGTTCATCTGGGTATCTGTGGGTCATGGAATGGATAACATGCTATGTGCGCTTCACAGTAGTATAAATATCTTTCGCTGCAGAATTTGATTGTGCTGCATTAAACCCTGAAATACTATAAACTTGTTTATCTTTCATTGTGGGATCTTTTACCATTTTGTTTTTTTAATGTTTGAAGTACCTTTGCACTATCAGAATGGCTAAAGAAGTATTGAAGTTCAAAATGGCTATCAACTTTACCTTTGATGCAGCAATATGAAGTATTGAAGTTCTTAGATATTTCATAAACATATTCATTGATTTGTGAGATTGGATGCAGGTTATGTTCAATGCTGTCCTAGAGAGCGCATGTAGTGAGCAGGGGGCAAGGATGTCTGCCATGGATAGCTCCAGCAGAAATGCTGGAGAAATGCTTGATCGGCTCACCCTTACTTATAACAGGTTCTTCTTCTTTTTAATGTATTATTTCTGGTTCGTATTATTAGTTCCCAAACTGATGATTACTTTGTTTTAACTGAACAAATGTCCACTGATCTACAGTCCAAGCAAGAGGCGATCCTTGAAGTAAAATCGATACTGGAAGCTGAGAAAGAAGCTCTCCAAATACTTAGGTAAAGTTTAACAAGTTTAACATTCTTAACATTACAGACATGTTATTTTTATGTTTAACTGGTATCAATGAGCATATAAGTTGTGTTTTCTTTACGATTAAATCGCTTATACACCACATGGTTTTGAATTGATTGCCTTTCACACTTATTTCTGATTTATCTTCTCGATGGAGCAAAACCTTACAACTGCAGTGTTTGAATTCTGAAGACTGGTGCACCTGTTTAAGTATGGTTTGCTGTACATCCTTACAGCATATATCAATAATGTGCTTGATTTATTTTTATTGGTCTGTAGAATCTTCAGGTCATGCACTGTATCCATTCTCATTCCCATGTTTTTTGTAGTTCACTTGATAAATAGTATATATAGGACCAGATGTTCATTTTCTTATCTCATTTCTCTAATGCTTTTGTTTACTCCATTAAGTGTATGCATTGATAACCAATGTTTATTATTTTAGGTGGACAAATGGATGTAGAGGAGGTTGTGAAGGGAGATAAACTTGTATTGAGAGGGTTGCTATTCCATGGTTTTCATGGGGTAAAACCCGAAGAAAAAACACTCGGTCAAAAGTTTACAATTGATGTGGATGCGTGGTTAGATCTCCGTGCAGCTGGAAAATCTGACAATTTGTCAGACACCATCAGTTATACTGAAATCTATCGGTGAGTGAAAAGAATTATCTTCTTAGTTATATGCTATTTGATTTTCAAATAATTAATAATTTTTTTTTACCTATATATATATATTCTAAGTTGAGCGAGAGCTTTCAGAACCAGGCTTTATTCTCCGAGTCTTTAACATATTTTAGACTTTTAGTTGAGTTCTCTTAGCTTGTCTTAGGCTTTGAAGTGTCATTGCCATTAGTTTTCAAATATCTTGATATATATGCTGCGACTCTCATCCTAAAATCAGGTAAAAATATTTGTGATGTCTGCATTGTATCCGCATATATCGTGATATCACGGATCTTAGCAATTTATATATGTTAGGTAATGTCACTTGATTCCAGAAAGAATTCCATGGTTAAATGGTCATCTTATGATGCCATTGAATAGGTTTATTTTGGACCATAGTTTACTCATTTCGTTGGCAATATATTCTTTCTTGTTATGCTTGGTTATATATCTTAACTATATCAAATTCTGTCATTGTTTGTCACCACCTTTCCTAATTATCTTTCTCATTTTGCAGCTTCATAGTGTCCTTCTTCCTCTTCTGAAGCAGTTGTCTCTGCAAAAGGATGTAAGGTTTGCACTCTATGAAAAGTTTCACATGCCTGAGTGGTTTCAAAGGCATGGAATTCCTCCAGATTGGACATAGAATCCAAACTTGAAAACTAAAGAGTAAGAAACTGAATTATTCGTGAGGCATCTGAGCTGATATCTTGTATAGATGGCAGACCTCTGAACGATCTTGTGACTTCTTGTAAATTATCAAAAGTTTTCTGATGCCATTAACAAAATTCTTGGTCACAAAGGTCGATTGCTTCATCCATCAGGAGTAACCACCATTCAAATGTTAGTAACTCCTGTTGTTTGTTATCTGATCTGTTTGAAATGCTTGTAATGGGGTTTGTGAATTCTGTTCTGACAGTTGACCCTTGGCAGTTGTACATGTGTTCTGTAGATGACATTTCAGAAATTGATAGAGCCACAGAATTGGCTGAAATTGTTAGGTAATAATAGTTCGATATTTTTCTGAGACAATCATTGTGGTGATGAAATGATCCTTGTGAAAATTTCAACTTCAAATTTCAGGTCCCTCTTCAGCAACAAAGCTTGTAAATCATCTTAATACATTTGATATATCTTGGTGACCAAAAAAAAAATTTTAAAAATTTAAAAAATTTAAAAAAAAAAAAAAAAAATTTGCCACGGCTTAAAACTGTGGCTTATTATTGCAACGGCTAAACACCGTGGCTACCTTGCCACGGCTTATAACCGTGGCTATTATTGGCCACGGCTTAAAACCGTTGCTAAAACTATTGCCACGGCTTAGAACCGTGGCCATAACTTGCAACGGTTTTAAGACGTTGCTACTCCTAGCCACGGCTTAGAACCGTGGCTAAGATTGTTGCAACGGTTTATAACCGTGGCTAAATCATCAACCGTCCTCGAGATAAAATCGTTGCTAATATTTTTTCCACGGTTTTTAACAATTACTGGGGATTTAGCGACGCCTCTACAGCCCACGACTCTAAACCGTGACAATGGGTTACCCCCACGGTTTAAAACCGTTGCTAATGGGTATTTTTGGTGTAGTGGCAAGAGTGGTTTTTCCATTGTCATCGTCGCTCCGCATGCCCTTTCAGCTATTGGGGGTAGTTCCTCTGTGCTTTCGGATCCTCGTGTTCTTCATCCGCGAGTTAGATGGATTGAGGCTAGCTCACAAGATATCCGTATCAAGTTAGACGAAAAGTTTTGCTGATTTACTCAACTTGACGTGCAAAATGGTGCACGCAAGCTGATAAATGAATGGCACAAGTGGTCAGTGGAAAGACTTTCGATGCCCGTATTGGATCCGAGCGCTCATCTTAATTACGGTCTTAAGCAAATAATGGAATGGATGAATCATCTCACTTATGTAGGGGTGATGGGATCAGTTTATCAAGCTGGTCGTGATCAGGTGGTTTCTTTGGAGAGAAAGTTGGTAGTGATGTTGCTGGTATTTTCTCACGACTTTGTCCAATTCGATGTGTTGAAAGCACAATGCGCAGAGTTGGAGAAAACTGTCGAGGTTGCTCACGCCTCATTGATTGAAACGAAAAGTGCGCGGGATAAGTCTACAGTTGAGTTCAAGTCCTTAAAGACCAAGTTGGATGGGGTCTGTGCCCGCTTACGTGACGTGGATGAGCAATCTGTCGAGAAGGCAACTTATGATGAGGCTGCATGTGTTGTGATTGAGCAATCTGTTAATCGTGATATTGCTGAGAACCGGGTGGAACACTTGACAACTGCGCTCGACGAGGTCAAGGCAGATACTTTCATTATGCTTACCACCGTTGAGGGGCTGCTTGCTGTCAAAAAAAAAATCTCTACTGCCAAGGTCATGTTTCGCATTGTGTAGGCTGAAGATTGGAAACGAGTTGTTGATGGGCAGGTTGAGCTTCTTGATTATGTTGAGGGGCTCGGTGTGGATTTATCTAAGTACCGCCACTTGGTTGATCAAGCTTTCGAAGATGAGGACGGTGAAGAAGGTGCCCCGGACCCTTCGAACGCTCCAGTAGTTGAAAAACCATTGCTTCATTATCTTGTCGTAGTGAGAGTTTCGCCCCCTCCCGCAGATGATGTCGCCAACGATGTTGTGGTTGCCTCTATTTTCTCTCCTATTCCTTCATCTTCTTCCCAGGATGTAACAAAATAGTTTTATTAATGAAAAAAACTTCACTTCTTGGTATTCTTATTTGCATGTTTTTGCAATTTATCTTGTCGGCTCATTGAGTGTTGCTTGTACCTTTTTTAGGCCAGTTGAAGTAAGTTGTATCGAGTATCTCCAGTTTGATATTTTCACCGGCTAGGGGGGCTTTGTGGCTATATTTTTTATTATGTCGGAGTTTCTTGACTTGAATTCCTTTATGGCTACTTTTGTGCTTTGATGCATTGGTTGCCTCGAAATGGGTTGGTTTTATCCTTTTTCTTGATGTGTTGGAGCTTATTCGAGCATGTTGACTTTTTCGTCTCGATTTTTACTTCGCATTGGTTGTCCCGAAGTTTTTATGAGAAAGTTGGTTTATTTGTCCAACTTACTTAATGAGCTACAAGGGACATAATGATTCTAAAAGGGTCTTTCATAGAAACTAGAGAGAAAGTCTCTTTATATTCAATGTTTTCCTTTTGAGTAAAGCCTTTAGCAGCAAGACTTGTCTTATATCTTTCGATGTTATCTTTGGAATCGCGTTTGATTTTAAAAACCCAATTGCATCCAATTGGTTTCACCACCTTAGGTAACTCGACGAGATCCCAAACGTCGTTGTCCTTCATGAACTTTAACTCATCTAACGTAGCATTCATCCAATCTGAAGAGTGAGCACTTTGTTTGGCTTGAAGAAAGGTGATAGGATCATTTTCCATTCATATATCAAACTCATGCTCATCGAAATAAACTACATATCATCTTAAATAGTGGATCGCCTCTCCCTATCGGATCTCCTTATTGGCATTTGTAATTGAGGAGGTTGAGGTGTTTATGAATTAGCAGAAGGCAATTCAGCTATATCTTCGTGATTTGCATCTGCATCATGTTCAAGAACATATATGATCACGTTATCAAGTTGAATATCCATCATAGAAATGTTAATACCTTCTTATTCAAAACTAATATTTTTGGATTGTGTACTCCCACTATTCTCAACATCCCCAATAAACTTGGCATTATCCGTCCCAATAAATGTATCAGTAGAGGGGCAATAAAACTTGAATCCCATTGATCATTTTGAATATCCAATAAAGTAGCAACTAATAGTTTTGGATTCCAATTTTCCTTCATGAGACCTATAAGGTCTAACCTCAACTGGACACCCCCAAATATGTAAGTGTCGAATGTTAGGACGTCTACCAGTCCATAGCTCAAATGCGGTTTTGTTGATTGTTTTACTGGGTACTCTATTAAGGATATAAACTACAATCTTTAAGGCCTCTCCCCAAAGAAACTCTAACAAGGTAGAATGACAAATCATGTCTTTTAGGGTCCGATTTCGTCTCTTATAGACACCATTTTGACGTGGTGTCCCTAGCATGGTGTACTGAGGGACGATGCCACATTCCTTAAAGTATCTCACAAATGGATCTGAACCATCATATCTACCATAGTATTCACCACCATGGTAAGATATAACGCCCTTAATTTTCTTATTATGTTGATTTTCAACCTCAGCTTTATAGGCCTTGAGCACATCCAATGATTTTGATTTTTCATATATTAAATATAGATACACATAGCGAGAATAATCGTTTGTAAAAGTGATAAAATATTGTTGACCATTCCAAGAAGTCATAAGGAATAGTCCACAAATACCAATATGTATCAAATCTAAGACACTTGAACTCCTATGAGCACCTAACTTCCTAGTGTTTGTTTGTTTCCCCTTTATGCATTCAATACAAATCGTAAAATCTATAAAATCAAGGGTACCAAGAACTTCAGTTGACACAAACCTTTCAATCATCGGTCAAGAGATATGACTTAGACGTTTATGCCATAACATAAAAGAATTTTCTTTAATTAATCTTCATTTATTACGATAATTAATTACATGCAAAGTTTCATTTGACTGTCTGTGGGAAACATCTAAATCCAACTTATATAGATTATCAATCAAAGATCCAATACCAATAACATTGGAATTTTGTATGAGACTAAAAATTCATTTTCCAAAAGAAAAAAGTATAACCCTATTTATCCAAACTGGTAAACAAAAATTAAATTCCGCCTAAATGACGTACATAAACAATCTCATCCAAATTCAAATAAAAATCAGACTCTAATTTTAATCTAAAGACTCAAATTGCCTCCACATAAGCTTTATTGTCATTTCCCATGTAAATGAATTTTCGACTCCTTATGCAATCTTGCATGGAAACACTGATGTGAATAGTTGCACATGTACCTGGAATGATGTGGTACCTCACCTAGATTAAATTCAAACAAACAAAACTAAAATTATCACATTTCTTTGCGAGCCATTTCTAATATTTGACACAATCCTTTTTCACATGACCATTTTTCTTGCAAAAGAAACATATGGTACGTTATCATGTTTCTGTTGCACATTTGCATGGGAAGTCCCATCAGATACAGTTGCCTAGCAGAAATGTTTCTTTTCCTTTTATTGATGTCTGAATTATCATTGGAAAATGTTGTCATGTGAGCATTTTCTGTCTTTTCTCGTTTCAGATGCTCATCTTCTTGCACATACTGTGCAATGAGCTCATTAAGAGTCAATTTCTCCCTTTGAGTATTATAATTGATTTTAAAGGGACCAGAGTGTGTGGGAAGATAAATCAAAACGAGGTGCACAAGGAGATAATCAGAAAACTCCAACTTTAGTATCCTCATTTCGGAAACAAGATTAGATATTTTCATTATATACTTCCTTATATTTCTTTTGCCAGTATACCGCATGCTAACAAGTTTGCTAAGAAGCGTACTTGCCTCCACCTTTTCGGATGCAACAAATCAGTTTGCAACCTAGCGTAGGAAATTTTAGCATTTTCCTCCTTAGGCATGGCACCACGAAAAGCTTCAGAAATAGAGTGTTTCATTATCATAAGACTAATGCGATTAGAGTGTTCCCATTTTTCATAAGAATCCATATCTTCAGCTGAACTATAATCAATAGGCTTAGTGGGTTCATTAACACAAAGCGCGAAATCCAAATCCATACACTCAAGAACGATCGCTATATGTTCTTTCCATATTTCAAAATTTGAACCATTAAGCACTGGAATGTTGTTTAAATTGGCAAATATCGAAGAAACATTACTAAATAACACAAAAGAACAAACTCAAATCAGTATATGTACATCCCATCAACTTTAATGCATTGATATGATAACAAAAAAATAATAACGTTGTCATTAACATTATGCAAATTTTATCTAATTAAGGAGCAAACAAATAGACGAAGGGAAAAAAATAGTACATATAAATTTACATCTTTAATATTCGGCCCTTATGAACAATTGACCACACCATTACTAAGGTTAATTACTAAAAAGACACGGTAACGTGTAAGTGGTTCTCTCAAAACAACTCAGGTTAATTACTAAAAATAAAATAAAATCGAGTTTGGCCAAACAATGACCTTCCTTGTGAACGATCATAGTATATATAATGGAATTCAAAAAATATTTTACTTAAATTAATTACCTTATACTACCAATGAACCGGCCAAAATAACAACATTCCTTTGGACCGATTGTTATTCACATGGATCATGACGCAACCATATGCAATTTTTTACAATATTAAACTAAAATTCAAAATTATATGAAATTTCATGAAAGATATCACTTACGAGGCCAAAATATGAAATTTAAATTTTGGATTGCTAATAAAAATATTCTTGAAGTGCTCCTAAAATTTCCTTAAATGCAAGAGGGAAGAAGGCCAAAAATTGCAACGGGGTCAAGTCCAATAGGCCAGGTAGCCCAAACAGGACTTACGGGGCCAAATAACCAAAATCGGTCCAACAAACTTGAATCGAACTGGTCCAGTTTGCTTGAACCAAATGGGTCTAGTGTAACTGAACCGAATCGGTCCAGTGTAACTAAACCAAACTGGTTCGCTGGACCGAACCAACTGGGCCCAGAAATCGACCCAGATCCAGAAACCAGAAAAAATTCCATCGAACACTGTTGCTTTCCCTTTTTCATTGTTACAGACAGTTATTGCACATTTTAGGGGTAGGATTGAAGTTGGAGTTTTGCACAGATGTGCTCTTGATCGATTTTTCAGTAGGGATTATTTCATACAGGTTGTTTTCTTCATCGTTTTGAAGTCGACTTTTGGTGATCCCTGTTTGAGTGGTTCGCCCAATCGAACCCAACCTTTGAGCAACCTTCTCATACCCCTCCTCCTTCCTCGATCGACTGGAAAGGAGGATTGTTTGATCAATAGCACATCTGTGCAAAACCCCAACTTGAATCCTACCTCTAAACTGTCTAAACTGTGCAATAACTATCTCGAGGGGGATGGAGGGTCCTCCCTCGCCCGTTTCCTCGCCAATTAGAATTCCCCGTAACAATAAAAGGGGGAAGCAACAGTGTTCGACGAATTTTTCTTAATGAACAATATAAATTGAGAAATTAAAAATAAAAAAAAATAAAAATAAAAAATCCATCCATCTAACTACCACCCAAAAAAACCTTAAGGGGTTGATTAATTAACAGCTAAACCACAATCTAGTCGTCGAGAGAATCAAATCCGGCAAAATAGATTTTAAGAGTTCAGGTAAAACCCATGTGAGGATTGATTAAAAAAAATCAAGCAATAGGAAAACAAAAATGGTATGTTTTCTTCAATGATTCTAACAAGGAGTCTCTGATATCACTTGTAAGAATTTAACAGACTTCATATCAACAATCATGAAAGAAAAATTGTAATCAATGCGTACTTGAAGTCGCCATTGATGAAAAATGTCCTCGCAGCATTCCTCACGAACTAGCAACAAGTAATGGGGAAATCTTCAACCTCCAGAACCTTTCTCTCGTGTTTCTCAAATCAGATGGAAAAAGTAGGAGATAGAGAATTAGGTTTAGATTGAGGACCTCAGCCATATATATAAAACCTTAATTCTGTTGTTAGCCCATCATCAATGATAGAATTATAATGAGACTTAAATTGGTATCTACACATAAATAATCTTCATGCTTAATTTAGTAATACATGTCAAGACATAAAACATGTAATTAGAAACGTGTTTATGACCTTAGTCTTGTTTCTTAATGATCACAACTAATCGAGTCTAATCAAACACCACTCACCTATAGTTCGACGGCTTACAATGTATAATAATATGAACTATGTAAATCCATCTTAAGGAAAATTTCTATTATCTACTTCTATCCTCTGTAGCTTTGTCCATGCAAATCAGGGTTCCTTCAAAGCTAGCTATGTAGCTAAGCCCTTAGCAGACCAGTATTGTTTGGAAACTTTGTGGAACTTGATCCAAATGGGGATTTTGTTAAAATTTTCATCTTCTTCTCTATATCTTTTCCCATGGTCTAATGATCAGAAGTTTGCCCCCATTCACATATACATTCCCCCTTCTATGGCTTTTTGTGTATCATTTTCAATGGTAACTTGAAGTAAAATTGTTCTCCATCTATGAGTTTCCAATATTAGGTGGCATAATCTTCTTGAGCCAAAACATTGTATGTAGTAGATCAGGAAGAGATAACAATACCTGATCGAATATAATGGAGAAAGAACATTGGGAGGAAATCTTTAGATACTTTAAGAACATTTAAATAATCACAAATCAAATTACCAGAGTATATACATGGTGATTCAGTCTAAAGGGGGCATTGATTCTTTTGGATCAGTTAAATAAATTTTTTTTTTTGTGTATGTAATGTTTGAGTTATGTATAGATACATGACAGAAGAAAAGAATACACCTGTGGAAAAAGGAGATGTGGTTTTTGTACAAACAAATATTAATTACTTGATCTAGTGAATCAATCAGTCCCCTGAAATGGTATAGGATCCACAAACAATGAAGCTATAATTTGTTTAGTATGCCCTCTAGTGTCCATGTATCCATCTTAGTATAAGTAAAACACTTCCGTCAGTCGTGCCACATTGAATTTGTACACAAGGATGCGACCAGAAACTGGAGTAGGCCTTAAACACTCTCGGATCATTTATTTCCACTTTTGTTTGATAATATTTTGAAGCTCTTGGATTGCCTCTGGTTCTGAAACTCCATGGTCCTTATAATATAACTACACTCGAAGCTGCATTTCCTCTTTCCTGCTCGGACTACAGAACATTTGTGCCAAGTCATCCAATAACTAGCAAAGACACTCCACTGGTAACTAGTGCTACATTAAAGTTTAAACCACCCTTCCAGTGTCCACATTTTCTCTATTGTAAACAATTTTGTATCTAGTGAGTTTCCTACATAGTTTTTTTTTTTTTTTATCTTCCACAAAAAATACATAAATTTTTTGGGACATGTATGATGCATGGAATCTAATCTAGAAAATAATAAGATTAAATCAACAACTATGAAAACAAATAATTTAATTCTTCATAATCATTCAATAGCATTACAATGATGATTTTATGTCTTATTTATATTGCCAATAAATTATCTGACAAGCAATTAACTAACCCTCACCGTAATTATGGCTAGTGCCCGAACTCTATTCTAGACATTAGTAAAAGCCTAGTCCAAATATTATTAATGAATTAATTATTAATTAAAGGGTGATTGGGCTTAGAGTCCCACAAATTCCTAATGCATACACAGCGTGACACCCTTTCGTCATTTTACATTTTGGGGAACAAACAAAAAAATATAATTTAACACATTTGAGCTCCATTCGAGCTGAAATTTTCAGAAAAGTTACAGATTATCAATAGAAACAACGTGTCATAGTTTTGTCAAAGTTTCTCGAGATACATATATGCCATCACTAATAAATGTCTTGATAAACGGTATTTGTGAGTATTTAAGGACCTTTCGGGTGGTCTTAGACAATAGGCACAAACCAGCCTATCAATCGACTTGTGTCACGCCCAAGGACGACCTTCGCTCACTTTGCTTACTTCATGATATTTATAGAGAATTCTTTTTATCCCACTTGGGGTGAATCTCTAGGCACACATGTCAAAATGAGCTGAAACTTTGATACTTTTTTCTTATGTTAATATTTAATTTTCTTCAAGTTTTCAGTGCAGACGGAGTAGTGGAAGGCTACAAAATTAAAATGTGTTTTGCACAATGCATGTCATGAGTAGTTTCAGGAACTTGAATTGGAAAAATTAGTAGGTTGTCCTGCATTGTACATACTAGTGCAAAAGAAGAACTTGAGGTTCTATTTCTATTAATTAAATACCCAATTACATCACCATCATCGGCTCGAAGAAGTTTGTCCACAAGTTTTCAAGGGTGCATGCAGTGCTTTTAGGAAGTAAGGAGATTAATTTGCCTTCACCCTCAGTGGGCAGTGTTCTCGGATCCACACCTTCACCTTCACGCTCTTCCAATTCATTTGTCAAGAGAACAACTTTCAAATTAGGATAATTATGCTAAACATGACCAGGTTGGCCACACCCAAAGCACTTAAGAAATGCATCAAAAGCTGATCGTGGTTGCATGCACCAGATTCACTTAGGGTTTCTTCTCCATTTAGGGATGGCAATGAGGTGGATTTGGGCAAATTCATCCCCACCCCACTGAGGATCGCGGATCCCCGAATCTGCCCCAAATAACCGATAACTTATTTTTGTAAAAACCATTTCTGCTCCACAAGAATTGGTGGATATCCTCCCTGCCCCGATAATTCGTTAAAAAATCCAGTCTTCTCTAATATTTTGGTTTTGAGAAATCCAGGAGCTGAAATCGAACAAAAAAAATGAAAGGAAAAAAAATGGACACCATTCTGTCAAAACTCTTGCATTTAGAATTCATATAACGTATTGCGCAAATACAACACAAATCATCACAATCAACAACATTTTTGTGTCACTACATTTGCTTCATTTCAACAATTCACTTAAAAGATCAGTTTTGCATCAAATACTTCAAATCTAGCCTAAATTGAATCTAGATCATCAAGGTTTATCACAACTAAAAACTTCACATCAACTTACCAAAGGAAGAAGAAGTAGAAACGAAGAACAAATCAAACATTACACTCAAGATCGGTAATTCTAGTTTACAGTTGATTAATCAGTAAACAAAACGAGAGATTATTTGACACAAAATTGTAGAGAGAACTTAAAAGCAATGATTTCTCAGTGCTGGATACAATACATTGTTCGACGGAGGGATCTATTCTAACAAAACGGAGAAGAAAAGAACGCAAGAACAAAGTAGAAATTGTTTGATGTTGCAGTGATCAGATTGCTTCGTTGGATCTGTGGTGATCTTCATCTTCAAGATCGATTTGGGGAAGAAGTTGTTGGATCTGTGGTGATCTTCCTCTTCAAGATCAATTTGAATTTGTGGAACTTCATTTTCGAGCTCGATTTGGGGGAGGCGGAGGCTTGATGGAGGCATGGAGACGGACGCTTGATGATCCTGTAGAAGCATAGAGGCGTGATGGAGATGAAGAGAGGCGGTGGCATGATGATCTTATGTGATAAAGATATTATTAGGATTTTAGGGTTTGTATTGTTTTAATTTAGTAAATTAATATATAAACGGATATCCGCAGGGCGGATATGGCCAAATCCGTATCCCCCCGAATCTGTGACGGATGCCATTTGGATCCCCGAATCCACCTCGAAATTCATTTACGTACATCCAAATCCGCCCCATGCGGGGCTGATATCCGTGAAAATTCGAACCACTGCCATCCCTATCTCTGTTTGATCCTAAAATTGAAGTTTATTTTCCACCAGTATAGATATGTTTTTCGCCTACAAAAGAGTATCAAATTCTTTCAAAGCCAACATGATTTAATGTGTGTATCTAAATCATAATAAAAGCGATAAGTTGTTTGTCATTCAGATTCTTAATGTTTTGCACGCATACTCAAAGTACAAACTTTTGTTGCATACTAATTGACTATGCTTCTACTCTAATTAATTGCCATCAATCTACCAAAAATATCTCGCTCGTAATCCCATGGTGCAAAAGTCGAGTGCATCAAGTCATGTAAATATCCCATGTTGTAAATGGGGTAGGCGCATAGTGTGCCACCACAAGTTTGTTGTTTCTTTCAATTTTGTGGCTACCAGTTTGACTGCTTTTGGTCCCTCCACAAAAGCATATCCTAATTCAACATCATCATAAACAAGAACTTCTAACTTCAATCCAGTGTCATCCCTTAGTTCCGTCATAGCTAACAACCTAGCCAAATGGTCATTTCATCAAATGAGCCACACCCAAACCTCTGGTCGGTCACCAATGAAGGTTGACTAAAATCCTACGGTATTCCCCTTCCCCTGTTTTTGCCTCTACTGTAAGGTGACTGGTACTCTATCTTGTAGTTGTGTCCATGGTGGATGTGGGTTCCCATGTTGGTTTTCTACCCATTGTTCGATCCTGTACATGCGAGTACTCAGATGGATTTGCAATTGACTGTTGTGGAGAGATGCCAAAATGTCCATTTCCTTCTTGTTGGGATGGGATGGATTTGTAAGGGAAATGGATGAGTCTGATGTAAGTTAGATTGATGGGGAAGTTGGTAATGGAGTAGGAAGTTTGGATTTAGCCAACTACCAGAGGTGGAGTCGAAGATGGCTTGGCCCATTGTGTGTTGTTGGTGGGGATGCATAGACATGGCATACATCATCATCATCATCATCATCAAAGCCCATTCCCGAGATTTTCGGGGTCGGCTACATGGATTTTGGTTCTCCAAGCAATGCGATCTTCCCACATTTCCTCGTCTAATCCAAGCTCAATGATATCTTCATTCACCGTCTTCATCCAAGTTTTCAACGGTCGTCTCCTCCGTCTACACCCTCCATTAACTTGCCAATCTATAGACATGGCATACAAATTCAGGAAAATGTTCCAGGGTCAGGACGTGGGGGCGGTGGTAGTGGAAACATGTGTGTTGTACAAGAAACCGATCCAAAGATATGGGTAGGGTGGGTGAAGTGGATGGGGGTGGTGGGGTGGTGCGTGGGATCAACAGATAGGGTTAAATGAGGTGTTGGGTGGCCGACATTGCCTGGAATGGGCTGATGAGCAGCAAGGAGTCGCCGATGGTGGGGGCGATCGAATTGGTGTCGTCATTGACGATGACCTGCTACTTGATGGTATAGCCCATGTTGGTTGGGGTTGTTGGCGGCATTGTGGGTTGTTGTTTCTGCTTCAGATTTTTCCGTACAACCTGCACAACCTTTCTTCGAAGCCATTATTGCATCTCTTCTCGTTATCTTGGCTACTCTTTATCTCTGAGACGATTTTCCTTCTCTTTTGAGGCTAAACATTTATTGCATCTCTGCAAATTTCACCTTCAGATCAGCTTCCATACTCTCTCTTGCAACCTCCAGCCTTCCATAGCTTCCAAAGCTCTTGTCCTTTCTCCCCCGTCATCTTCAAGGCATTCTCTTCTATATTTCATGCTCTTTGTTCGTGTCGACATACAATCAATCAAGAATTGTTTCAACTCTGATACTAAATGATGAAATCTAACCTAGAATATAAAAAATAAATCTACAACTATGAAAACAAGAGATAACTGACAACTTTATTATTCATAATCATTCAACCGCGTTACAATAGTGACTTTACGCTTTATTTATATTGCCAATAACTTACCTGACAAGCAATTAACTAACCCTAATTATGATTGTCAGTGCCCTAAATCTTTTATGAGCATTGGCTTCATACGGTTCCCCCATGGCCACAAATAAATATAAGTACTGAATTTTTCAATATGTTTTGTTTGTAGAATGGATCGGGTAAAGATACATTGCAGAGTCCAAAATTAGACCAATGCAATTTTGTATACTATGAATATATAAATAACAAAAAAGTGATTCGGAATTAATCTTATCCTTTAAAATTTAAATTGGTCTTTTTGTTCAGTAATAACTCCCAACCTAAATACTAATAATTAATTAATTATTAATTAAATACCCAATTACATCAATGTAACTCTATAAAAATATCCGCCTTATGAATCCCTTTTTTAAGGGGTGATTTGACATAATATGGGATATACAAGTAGGATATTAAGAACTTTCAAAAGGCGTATATTTCGATATAGCACTGGTATAACGAGTTAGAGGCGAGTCTAACTAGATATAAAATTGAGTCAAAGACATCAAACTTGAGAGGAGTTTAAAGGTTGAGTGAGGTGTGTGGCTTAGTTCTTGTATTAAGTAAGAGAAAATTTGGGACTCTCCTCTTCTGGTCCTCTCATGAAACTCGTTGCATAAGCTAAATACTTCTCCAAAAATTACTTTCATGGATTTTGCAAGTTATCCATGGCTTTGATATCCCACCTGAAAATCCAGAACACCATGAATATATGTGATTTATCATATTTTGTGTTACTACTAATATTTTATAACCATTGGTTTGGTAAAAAAACTGGGAGGGAACAGAGCCTAAAATTGCATTATTGAGTGGTTGGAGTTCCTCCAAGGTACCATAAGTATAGTAAGTGTCATCAATTACTGTTAACATGGAAAATTTTTTTGCCATATATATATTGTTTCTACTTTCGAATATTGTGGCTCAAATTAGATGGCCATTATCATATCATAACCTTCCACCAACAATCCACGAAAATGGTAATTGCGAAACAATGTCCATATCATTCCACCGCCTGCACAATACAAAATGATACCTCATATTTAGAGTTGTGTTTGTCTCCTATCTATATTTTGTTGTTGTCGTTGTTGTTGTTGTTGTCATCAGTGGTGGACCCACGATTTAATTGTGCAGGGAAGGCAGAATGCAAATAATTATTAGTTGATAATAATAGTTATCATGAGCGGAACCATAAATTATTTTTTTCCTACCCGAGTAAAAAAATGCAACTATATCAAAAGCGCATTGCATATATTAAATTGAATCCAATTTAATCTAATTTAATGTCAAAATAAGATCACAATATCGATAACCTTAACAAAGGCAAACGAGTGTAATGACTAAAATAGATAACTAAAATCACAAAATAATAAGATAAGCATCTAAGTTGAAGCTAAAATATCTGAAATTTGCGGATATAATAAAATTCTAATACAATTTTATAGAAAAATGGTTTTTATGAGCCTCAAATTTTGTATGAGTTGGCTAATGGTATATATTTTCATTGGATTCTGTATTTCTTATTTTATATTTTAATTTCAAATATTTTTTATTGGAGGTTTATACCACTTGTGAACAATAATTTTTTTTTAAAATGTGTACATATAAAATTACATCGAAAAAAAAAAAAAGTAGGGGCAAGTGATAAATGGTAATTTTCAATATCCATAAAGAAATCGAATGCTCCAAGATGACCAAAAACAATTTTTTATTCAACTAAACAATTTTTTTAACATTTGCAATTAGTAATAAAATTGCATTGAAAATTTAGAAAAAATGTTGGGGGCGAGTAACAATGATGAAGAATAATAATTGTCAATAGACATAACAATGTATATAAATAGTAATTTTCAATAGTCATAAAGAAATCTTATGCTACAAGAGGATCGGACTTTGGTCGTTTAGTAAAAATGATAAACTTCCAATCACTGCACCGACTAAGACATGTAGAAATAATTGAATGAACAATTTTCATATTGTTATTATACATTATATAATTAACTTATTTTTGCAAGGCTAGGTAAGTACTAAATTTCTTTTGAAAGTTGAGGGGGCCATTGTCCCCCAGTCTCTTAGTTGGTCTGCCACTGGTTGTTGTTGTTGTGATGTTCACATAATCAAGTTTGAGTAAATCGAATTTACTCGATATTTACCTTGAAATTTCACCTATCTCCCTCTGATGCAGTGACTATACTATGCTAAAGTCTAATTTGGCAAATTCTAGTAAAGGTTGAATTGGCGATTCATCTTTTTGATACACAGAGATGTAATGCTTGGCTTTAGCCTTGGAATGCATTTGTGGAGCGGTAATTCTAAGGAAAGCTGAATTTGTTTCAGAAGAGGAAAGCCTAGATTGATCACGGTCAAGCATGAATTTCTTCAAGTGATGGGTGGTGAAAGCAATGGCCATATCCAGTACATCCTCTCCAGGGAAACTAAGATGAGCAGCTTCATATAGTTCTAGCATGTCAGGTAAGTCCATACTTAATTTCTAGTTAAATTCTCCTTCCTCATCTTTTAACTTGTCAAATACATCTGTTTCCATCAAATAATTCTTAGTAATTAAATTTTTTTCTTTGATGAAAAAAGCACACTGACACGAATGAGAATCCTAATCTACAGATAAAGTTTACCTGGTGATACATGATATCCTGCTTGTTGCAACAGTCGGAACTGAAGAGCAACATCATAGAAACTAGAGTTGTTGTCCACATTGTGATCAAATGGGGCATCATTAGTTCATCGCAATGTCTTCAATGTCAGTTTCAAAGTGATATGAGAGACCGAGGCGTTGAACCTTGTCAATTAATCAGATTTAACTGTTTCATATGCTCATTGAGAGCAGCTTTTAGCATTTCCTTTATCTCCTTGTTAAGTTTATTCAGCCTTTCTTTACTCCTTGCATCAGGAAGCTTTACATAAACCAATTAAAAAAAAAATTAGTCTTGAAATTTTATAGTTATTCATAAAATTTTATGTTAGGATGCATAGATAGGAGGAGCCTTTAGTTAACTAATAAAATACTGAAATTCAGCGTCTCAGTTTCTTTCAAATACAAATCATTTCCGTTGATTTTGAGAGTAAACATATGCTGCGATGGTCCCCACGGTATAGAAATAAAGAAATAACTCAATCCAGGTTGTGTATTAATTAAACCACTATTAATTACTTCCCATTCTATTAAAAAGACAACCTTAAAACCATCCCAAATCTTTATCCTTGAAGCATCCAATCAAAGGCACACCACACATTCTTTTCTAATAATGTCTTCTTTCCTTCGTCTGAGATCCTTTTTCTTTCACTATTGACATTTTTTTTTTCTTCTTTTATCTAACAAGACACAAATGAGTTTATCATTTTAAGGCACTTCTATGAATCAGCTTACACTGCCATTTTTTATCTTTCAAAATTTCCTCTTTATTAGAACCAAGAGTTCGCCCCCTACAAGAAGTAACCATCATGGATGCAAACCATATTGATCTTTTCTTACCAGATCATCTGAAGAGATGACAATGAAGTGATCACCCCCAGACGCTTGGATGAAAATCAAAATCCACCGACCGTCTGACAGTCTGAGAACAGAACGCTTCATTAGTACTAGTGGATGCCTCCATTTGTGAAGAAATGGTGGATGTCCTTGAGGAAACGAGCCTAAAACCATATCAATAATGAGATGTATAATGAGAAGCTTTGTGTTTTGGAGTTTTCAAAGATATACTCATGAACTGCCTGCTAATTGCCATTTTGGAAAGGAAATGTAAATTCGATTAGCTTTGGATGAAGATCTTGAGGTGCTTTTAAATACACCAGTCACGGCCCATAAGCAGCCACGGGAATAATATTAGATACTGGTTTTTGTCTTTGCCAAACACTACAAATCGTCGGTGAAATTTTACAATTTGTTTTCTAGTCTGATCTCCATTGTTCTCTCCACAAATAAAGTCCAATTCCATGATACGTATTTAAGGCAAAAAAAATCCCCTTGTTAACAATGAGATGAGATCATGATCACCATGTAAGTCAAACTATAACTCAGGAAGAGTTAGTTCTTGTTTGCTGTTAGGAGGACATTGGACATGTTATGAGCTAGGAACATTGGAACAAGGAGCTCAATTGTTTTAACCCAAAAAAGGTTTGCTTAAATTGGGATCATTATAACATTCTGAATTTTGTAATGTCAACATATAGATTAAAATTTCAAGTGGGACTTTATTGGAAATGTTGTAGGAATCTAACAGATTCTACACCAAAATCTCATGTCAATAATCAATGCGGAGAGATCTTTCACCTCTAGAACCTTTCTTTTGTGTTTCTCAAACCATATGTAAAAAGTGGGAATAGAAAATTAGGTTTGGAGTGGGTACCTCAACCATATATATAGAACCCTAATTCTATTATTAGTCCATCATCAATAATAGAATTATAGTAGGACTTAAATTGGTATCTACACATAAATAACCTCCATAATCAATTTAATATCAGGTTCGGGGATCCTAAAAACCCCAGCTCACTTTCCAAAAAAAAAAAACCTCCATAATCAATTTAATAATACATATCAAGACATAAAACATGTAATTAGAAACGTGTTTATGGCCCTAGTTTTGTTTCTTAATGATCACAACTAATCTGGTCGAATCAAACACCACTCACCTATAGTTTAAAAAAAAAGGGTCGTTGACCCTTTATTTATTTATTTATTAATCTATGCACGAAAGTTACATGACTGACCCTATAAGGCTAACCAAACCAGGCCCGAAGGCTACAATATTGTTGCCACTTAATATCCCCGTCGCCTCCATCTTGCATGGAGATTTGTTTTCGCTCCAGTCCATCGCATCCACCTTGCATGAAGATTTGTTTTTGCTTCGCTTCGGTCTAGTCCATCTAAGTAGTTGCATTCAATACCCGAAGGCTTATCAACAGCGGAGCACATGTGCTCCTAATAATCAGGCGAAAATTCACAAAATTCTAATTGGCGAATCTCGAACCCGCGACCTCTCACAAGGAGATTGGATGTCCGACCAACTGAGCTACAATTGGTGGACTCGCCTATAGTTCAACAGTCTATGACTACATAATAATGATCAACTCGCATAATAATGAGCTATGTAGATCCACCTTAAGGGAATATTATAAAAATCTTCCACTTGGACTACATAAATCATCCATAGATTATACATTATAAAACTTTATGAGCTCAAAAAAATCTAGTCAATTGAAAATATCAATATATGATCATAGCGGCCTTTACTACATTTATCGTAGTTGGACCCATCCATGGTCACAAATACAAATACAATCAACGACATAGATCAAAGTATGGATGTGTAGTAATGATACATCAAAATAGATCAATCATCACGACCATACACGTGGGAGAGAACATCCAACACGAGGATATGACGTCCCATCTACTGGGCTAACTCGTAAAACTAAAAAAGAATAAAGTCAACCACAAAGGCCCAGACAAGGTCGCTATAAGAAGATATAATCAAAGCCCGAATATAGGCCCGAATGAATCAAAACCCAAATCTAGGCCCGACACGAGTTCTCTAAAAAAATGAGAGGAACGTTGCACCAAAAAGAGTCGTGGAGGGAGTTACGCCTCCACAGACGAATCTCCATCAAGGAGAAGATTGTTATAAAAAGCATATCCCTTCATTGCGCCTCACACGCTTAAGTCACACAGAGAATTAACTACGACCATTATAAAATGTAAAGGGAACACTCGACATAGGTATGCAACTTTAACTAGTTTTGTCCAGATTTACTTCCTTCTTCAAAGAGAGTTGCTAACTTAAGCATCGGAGTGCCTTCAGCCACCAAAAAGGTGGTCCTTGGCAGTCTAACATCTGTTTTGCAGATCAAACTCACAGGAGGACGATTTTTTATGCATCAGTTTGGCGCCGTCCGTGGGGAATGACGAGTTTCCTTTCTAAAAATAAGATCCACAATGAAGAAGCTCACCACAATCTAATTGAAGGTCAACAAGCTATCAGAACAAATGACACACCCTACAGAAATCCAACATAGTGACGACAACAAATCTCTTACTGGAAACTATGCATCACAAACAACTCATGAACAAGAAGCGACCTGAATCATCAGACCGATGGCGCCCGAGAATCCATATCCACGGCACGCAATAGCCCAGACAACCTAGACATCCGGTGACGCTGCCACGGATCCTCGAGTAGACCTTCTTATGGCCTAAATGAACTACATGAAAAATATGCTGAAAAAAAAATCACCAGGAGCACATCCAGCTAGCTGACCCTATTCAGGCACAACTCCAACAAAACTCCGACAACCGAACTCAAGAGAGAGACGAAGTCCCAACAGAACCCCAATAGGGAAACTTTGAAAGCAATGAACTCCCTCAAGGCAAGACTCAACAATGTGACTGGACGCTTGCTGAAATCTCGTTTAGAATAGGAGTCACGAATCCCAACGTACTATACGAGTTAGCCAAACCACCATTCACCGACACCCTCATGAAAACGGCAATGCCAAAAAGTTCACTCCGCCAAAGTTTGAAGTATATGATGGTACTACCGACCCAACTAATCACCTGAAACACTTCCACCACATAATGGCCCTGAAGGAAACCACGGAGTCGATCTTATGCAGAACATTTTCGACCAGCCTCACCTTCACGATGATGAATTGGTTCAACAGCCTACCACTGAGGTCAATAGACTCTTTCCAAGCGTTAGCCACCGCTTTAACACCAGATTCATCGAGAGTCAACGGTTGAGGAAATTACCATATTACCTCCTTCATATCAAGCAAAAGCTCGAGGAAACAATACAGGAATACATCACTCATTTCACCAATGAACTGAAAATGATCGATGGATGTAGGGACGACACAGCCGCTGCGACCTTTATCGCCGGATTGAAGAGAGGCCTCTTCTTCGATGCCCTTAACCCGGAACATCCAAAAGGCATAGCAGTCTTATTGAAAACAGCTCAAAAACACATTTCTCTCGAGGAGATGAAAATGGCTAGGAGAAAAAATGACCAAGAAAGAAATAGTCTTTCAAGGAAACGGGAGAGAAATGAAGAAAGGAGACGGGATGACAGAAAATGGGAGGATAGCATCTAATTAAAAAACATGGGAATGGCGAAAGGATTGATTCGACCAACAAGAATTCGAGAAGCTACAATCAGCGCGGCCCCGACACAAGCGGTAACAGACGTGATGAAGAAGAGATACAAACTGCATACAACCATGAAAACAGGTCGAGCCAATATACTGAAGCACATAGCAAAATGGGATAAATCAACTGACCGCTTAGGATGAGAGGAGGCTCGGAAGGAAGAGATAAAAGCAAATATTGTTCCTTCCATAAGGAACATGGGCACGATACCGAAGACTGCTACAATCTAAAAGAGGAAATCAAGCATTGGGTTCAGAAATGACAACTCGACGAGTTCATCGGAATGCTAGATAAACAGCTCAAATGGAAGGAGAAAACAGATAGCACTATGGGGTCAAACGAACAACACAGAGAGCAAATATACGCCCTACACTGCATAACCGGAGGAAGCAAAACAGTCAACCTAACAAAAGAAGTAGCCGAGAAAACTTTCCACTCGAACTGATTTATCAAAACAAGAGTACTAACGAAACCAGACAAGCCATTTTACAAATGCATAGAACATGGAGAAGTTTGCATCAATCAACTAACGCGATTCAAATACCCTACCGATAGATGCAAGTTTGACCCGAATCACTAACGACAAAATTAATAGCAACGGACTCGACCAAACCTCGACGGCTGACACCTAACATGGAGCTAGCATAAGCATGATTGGACAATATGGTGTTGATGTGAGCATGATTGGACAGTTTGGTGTTGACATAAGCATGATCGGTCAGTTTGGTGTATACGAAATCATGATCGGAAAGCTTGGTGATGACGTCAAAATGATTGGACAAATCAACACTACTAAACTACCGAATAAAAAGATACCCTGAGTCTGTTAGCCACGACAACATATACAATGAACAAGGATTGACATCAAGCAAAGAAAGACAAAGCAACCAAAACATCAATTTCTAATACGAGGATCGACATCAAGCAAATAAACACAAAGCAACAAAAACATCAATATCTAATACAAGGACCAACGTTTAAAAAAGGAAGACAAAGCAAATCGATCTTCGAACCAGCGTAAATGCTTTAACAATTAGGGCTGGTGAGAACATCCAAAAGGGAATATCAATAAGATTACAAATTCAGAATCCCCATTTTATGCGTGGATGATAGAATAAACGCGTCAAAAAATTAGCCATATAAAGCAATCGATATACCTAGCAGTAAGAAATCAGGACAAAAGTCGGAGATGTATAAACTTCTTGTCTGATCAACCACGAAGTAAAAGTTGAACGAACGAGTCAACTTAACACAAAAACTTCTAATCGACTGATACGTCATATTAACGAAATAAAAGTTAAACGAACGAGTTAGCTTAACACAAAAACCTCGAGTCGACTAAGACGTCGAGTTAACGAAGTGAAAGTTGGACAAACGAATCAACTTATCACAAAAACTTTGAGTCGACAGATACATCGAGTTAACGAAGTAAAAGTTGAACGAACGAGTCAACTTACCAAAAACTTCAAGTCGACTGAGACATCGAGTTAACGAAATAAAAGTTGAACAAACAAGTCAACTTAACACAAAAACTTCGAATTGACTGAGACGTCGAGTTAACAAAGTGAAAGTTGGACAAACGAGTCAACTTAACACAAATTTTGAGTCGACTGAGACGTCGAGTTAACGAAGTAAAAGTTGAACAAACGAGTCAACTCAACACTAAAACTTAGACTCAACTGATACGTCAAAACAACGAAGTTAGAATTAAAGGAACGAATCGACATGATTCGAGGAACTACAGATCGATTGAGCCAACAAGGCAAAAGTAATTATTTTTCTTTTTGCAGTGCATCAAGAAGGATAACGTTGACCCATCCCTAGACAACTACAACTGAACTGAAAAGGAAAGTAATAACAAAGTTCACTTAATTGACAATACTACTCTATTACATATGGAGAATGAGATAAAGAAGTAGGAGAATAAACAGAGGCAAATGCCTCTTTCCAGGGGGGGAGAAAGCAATGACTCTGGGGCGTTCGAGGGTAGAGGAAGCAATGGCTCCTCAACTACTGATGTAGCTTCTTCACCATCATCATCTTCGAAACCTTGATCAACCAATTGATGGTACCACGATAAATCCGCGCCGAGCCTCTCGATATAGCCAAGAAGCTCAACCCATCCATCAACAACTCGCTTCCAATCTTCGGTTTCAACAATGCGGAGCCTATCCTTGGCAGTAGCAAGTTCACTTTTGGCCGCAGCAAGCCATCCCTCAGCGGTGGTAAGCATAATGGAAGTATATGCCTTGACCTCGTCGAGCACAGCAGTCAACAGTTCCAATTGCCTCTCAGCGATATCACAAACAATGGATTGTTCAATTTCAGCTCAAGAAGCTTCATCACAAGCTTCCCTCTCAGCGGATAAATCTTTTTTACATATCACGTAGATGGTCACGAACCCCATCCAACTTGGCTTTCAAAGACTCAAGCTTAGCATCAAATTTATCTCGCATATTTTCCACTTCAATCAACGACTTTCGAGCAGCCTTTGCAATTTTCTCCGACTCTGTGCATTGCACTCTCAACACGTCGAATTGGGAAAGAACGTGAGAAAACGCCAGCAACAGTGCCGCCAACCTCCTCTTCAAAAAAGCCATTTGATCACGACCAGCTCGATAGATCAAGCCCATTAACCTTGCATAGGCAAGATGATTCATCTAGTCCATTATCTACTCATGACCATGATCGAGGTGATCAAGTGGATTCAGTACGGGCATCGAAGGACTTTTTACTAATAGTCTATGCTACTCATTTATCAACCTGTGTGAACCATCTTGCACATCAAGCTGAGTGAACCAGCAAAACTTGTCATCTGACTTGATATTGATATCTTTTTGACCAGGCTCAGTCCAACCAACCCGTGGATGAAGAACACGAGGATCTGAAAGAACTGAAAACCACCCCCGACAGCCAGAAGGGCGGAAGGAATAGCCGTGACAACGAAAAATAGCTTTTACCCTCCCGCCGAGAAGCAACCATGGCAAGAGCAAGACTAGCAGTAATGGCAGGGGCAGGAGAATTCAGAAGAACAGGAAAAGAAACTAAGAACCCGGCCGCTTCGATGTCGTCAATAGAATGAGGAGGAGGAGAGTGAGCCTCGAAACTCTGACCACCACCAACATCTTTAGAGTGCTCCATCACTACTTGAAGCATTTTATCGTTGATAGCCCGAGGATCATCATTAGACAACTCCACAATGTCCGAAACACCATAGGTAAAAAAAAGCCTTTTTTCATTATCGTCCAACGGATGAGTAGTCTCTTTCTCACTCCTCTTTAACACTAGCCTCAGTTCCTCAGCCTCCTCGAGAGATTCGCGATCCCCTTTTACAGCATCCTCGCAGGAAGGATTTGGGTGAGAGGTAGCCTCTGTAACATCCTGAAAAAGATTCGGTCAGGATGCAATCTAAGCATAACCACGAGTAGAAAGTCGTTTCTTCCTTGGAACTCAACCAGGATCTATCAGCAGACGCCTCGATGGACTGGTGGACCTCGCAAGCTTTTTTTTTCTGGAAGCCAAAACTGTGACATTAACAGGAGCATTGAGATCCGTAACACGTCTATCTGAACTCACTTTCCAGTCAATGTTAGCATCACTAATGCCAGCACGAGCAGCGAGAACAACAATATACTTAGCACGAGACTCAGTAAACAAGACTCGCTTCGCTTCATTCATGGTACATAAACCACTACGCTTCAGAATGTTCTCAGAAAGAAATGCCTCCACAGGAAACCGGTGAAACTCCAAGAATGGGTCGTTCATCCTCCACTCCTCAATAGTTAACTAAAGATTCTTCCGTCTATTAGGAACTCAGAATGATAAAAAAATTAGACGACCTCATAATTGGAAGTAGCCAGAGTTCACAGAAGCATAAAACCAAGACCTTGACCAATCACGGATGTCATCGTTAAGTTTCTTGAAACAAATAAAAGAACAGGGGAAGCAGATATCCTTGCTCACCAGCAGACCAATCACCGAATGCAAAACCCTCACAATCAAAAGAATTATGGCCAAAATAGCCCTCACGTAAGAAGAAACCATTACTTTCCAACCATTAGGACTCATTTAAGCAGGAGGGATGCCCAAGAAGTTCAGATACTCCCAAAAAAGATCTGGAACTGGAACCGAAAGCTAGAAAAAAAACATGCACGGATATGGTGCGATGTATCCAGGCCTTGGATTACAAGGACTGTCATCCTGTCTAGGCAGGATAATCTTGAGGTCGGGCGGCTGATTAGGAGAAAAATTAACATAGCTAGCAACTTACCGCTTAGTTTATCATCAATGAACATCGCCAAGGAATAGAGGAGCAAAGAAAAATGAAGAATGTGAAGGAATGAACGAACCCTAATTTCAAAGATAGCATAAAGAGGGAAAACAAATTCGTCACATCTCCTTTTATAGAGCTAAGCAATGAAGGGATTGCTCATGGGACAACGTGCGAGATATGATGGCTACGCGAAATCCCAAAAATGTGCGCAAAAATGAACGAGCAACAAAGAATTGAGACACTAACCCACGAAAAGTTACTGACAGCATTAAATACAAGGCAATGATGGAACTGAAAGGTAAACCGTCATGAAGTTAGTGGCCACATCAGCATACCCACTAACTAAATGGTGGAGTAGTTGATGATACATCAAAATAGACCGATCATCACGGCCATACACGTGGCAGAGAACATCCATCACAAGGATATGGCATCCCATGTACTGGGCCAACTTGTAAAAGCCAAAAAGAATAAATCCAACCACAGAGGCTCAGACAAGGCTCGCTATAAGAAGATATATTCAAAGCCCGAATCTAGGCCCGAATGAATCAAAGCCCAAATCCAGGTCCGATACGAGTATTCTCATAAATAAGAAAAACATTGCACCAAAAAGAGTCGTGGAGGGAGTTACGCCTCCGCAGACGCATCTTCATCAAGGAGGAGACGGTTACGAGAAACATATCCTTCCGTTGCGCCTCACATGCTTAAGTCACGCATAGAATTAACCGCGACCATTATAAAAGGTAAATGGAACATTCGACATATGTATGCAACTTTAACTGAGTTTTGTCAAGTTTTACTTTCTTCTTCAAAAAGAGTTGTTGACTTAAGCATCGGAGTGCCTTCGGCCACCAAAAAGGTGATCCTTGGCAGTCTAACATCTGTTTTGCAGGTCAAACTCATAGAAGGACGATTTTTGGACGCATCATGTAGCATGAAAATGACATAATGTGATCCTTGATCATGTTCATTTTCAACTGGTCCTATGTTATGATTCAAAATTGAATCACGTAATTCTACTTCATCAAACTGTATATGAGCAACCATAATTGAAAAATTAGAAATCTTTATTTTAGAATCATCAATAAACTAAAGGTGATCACCAATGACAATTCAACATGATAATATAGACTCTCACTAATAAGGAGCATCATAAGAACTAACAATGCTATAAACAAGCAACATGCTCGTTGAACACCTTATGTGGTACATCCGTAATTGTCATAAGATGATTCTGAACTTTTTCTTTAACGATAAAAACATTAAGTCGTTATAATTTAGAATGAACGATTTTCATTCTCTGAATACAATCAGTGGTTTTTTTTCATAATGTTTCTCAATGAAACCTATAGCGCGAAGCCCTAAAACAAAAATTATTTGACTATAATGTTTGAACACATGTTTTACATCAAACAAGAATTCTTTTGGGCATTACACTTATAATTTTTTAACTTGAATATCTAATCCAATTGATTAGATCTATAGCATGTTAGCATAAACTTTTGTTCTTTTAAAATACTACAGCAGTCGTTGCTTTGTGATCATTCTTCAGTCTAAAATATCTGCCAAATATTCCAATGATATACATAATATCCTAATATGGATAAACTTTATCACACATTATACTCTCTACCACCTATGCATGAGAGATAATTTTCATGTATTCCTTTCATAAATAAATGATTCTTTGGACGTTAGAGCAAACTCAACTTATCACTCATAACAGTGAGTACTTTTCCTATTACAAAGAACCTACCAACTGTCAATTCAACAAATATCTAATGTGATGGACCAATAATACTACGTGATCAGTGCAATTAGTATGTATGCCTATCTCAAAATATGTTATAGCAAAAAAAAACCTTAATAAGAAAATTTGTTGAAAATAATAAATTTGCTCCCACTAATCCTATGGTAAACATATTGATCAACTAGATTTTTCTCAAAACCGAAAACAAAAATTACTTGATCAAACTTTTTATACCATTGTTGAGATGTCAGCTTTAAGTCGTAGATGGATTTCTATAATTTTCAAAATTAATGTTCTGAGTCTTTAATCTCAAAACCTTGTGGTTGCTTCATATAAATAGTTTCTTCAACATTTCCATTCAAAAATGCAGTATTTGCGTCCATTTGATTGAGTTCTAAATCATAATGAGCGACAAGGGCCATAAAAATTCTAAAAGTGTCTTTCGTAGAAACTGAAGAAAAAGTTTTTTATAATCAATGCCTTTCTTTGGTAAAGCATTTAGCGACAAGGGGGGAGAAGCTGATATAGAAAAAAAAACAAAAAAAAAACAACTTTCGGTACTAAACAAGAAGAATAGGAATTCAAAGAAAAACTTAAAATGCCTTATATCTTTCGATGTTACCTATGGAATCGTGTTTAGTTTTAAAAACCTATTTGCATCCAATTGGTTTCACCCTTTTTGGTAACTCGACAAGATCCCAAACTTCGTTGTTATTCATAGACTTTAACTCATCTAACATAACAATCATCCAGTCTGAAGAGTAGGCATTTTGTTTAGCTTGAAGGAAATTGATAGGGTTATTTTCCATTCCTATATCAAACTCATATTCATCAAGATAAACTACATAATCATCCGAAATAGCAGATATTTTCTCCCTATTGGATCTATTTATTGGCATTTGTAATTGAGGAGGTTGAGGTGCTTCTAAATTAGCAGATGGTAATCTAGCTATTTTTTCGTGATTTGCATCCGCATCCTGTTCAAGAACAGGCATAATCACGTTAATAGGTTTCTATCATAGGAATGTCAACACATTCTTATTCAAAACTAATATTTTTGGATTGTGTACTCCCACTATTCTCAACATCTTCAATAAACTTGGCATTATCCCTCTTAGTTAAGGTATTACTAGAGGGGCACTAAAACTTGAGTCCCCTTCATCATTCTGAATATCCAATAAAGTAGCATTCAACAGTTCTAGAGTCCAATTTTCCTTCATTAGGCTTGTAAGTCCGAGCCTCAGCTGGACACCCCCATGTATGTAAGTGTCGAATGCTGGGACGACTTCAAGTCCATAGCTCATATGGGGTTGTATTTACTATTTTACTTGATACTCTGTTAAAGATATAAACTGAAGTCTTTAAGGCTCCTCCCTAAAGAGACTCTGGCAAGATATAATGAAAAATCATACTCCTAGCCGTGTCTTTTAGGGTCCTATTTCGGCTCTTAGATACACTATTTTGACGTGTTGTCCCTGGCATGGTGTACTGAGGGTTGATGTCACATTCCTGTAAGTACCTGGCAAATAGACCTGAACATTGGCATGAACCGTCATATCTACCATAATATTCACCACCACAGTCAAATCTAATGACCTTATTATGTTGATTTTCAACTTCATCTTTATAGGCATTGAACACATCCAATGATTATGATTTTTCATGTATTAAGTATAGATACCCATAGCAAGAATAATAGTTTGTAAAAATGATATATACAGTTGACCATTTCAAGAAGCCTTGGGGAATGAACTACAAATATCGGTATATTTCAAACCTAAGACACTTTAACTCATTGAAGCACCTAACTTCCTAGTGTTTGTTTGTTTCCCCTTTATGCATTCAATACAAATCGTAAAATCTATCCAATCAGGGGTACCAAGAAGTCCAGTTGACACGAGTCTTTCGATCCGCGGTCGAGAGATATGACCTAGAAGCTTATTTTATATCATAGAAGAGTTTTCATTAATTAATTTTCTTTTAGTACCGTAATTTATGACATGCAAAGTTTCATTTGACCGTAAGTGGAACATCTAAGTCTAACTTATATAGATTATCAATCAGAGATTCAGTACCAATAACAGTGGAATTTTGTAAGAGACTAAAACTTCCTTTTCCAAAAGAAAAAGTATAACCGCATTTATCCAGACTGGAAACAAAAATTAAATTTTACCTAATTTACGGTACATAAACAGTCTCATCCAAATCCAAATAAAAACCATACTTTAATTTTAATCTAAACACTCCAATTGCCTCCACACAAGCTTTATTGTCATTCACCATGTAAATGAACCTTTCGGCATTATTTGGTTTCTTACTCCTTAGGCAATCCTGCATAGAAACACTGATGTGAATAGTTGCACCTTTATCTATCCATTAGGAATGATGTGGTACCTCAGCTAGATTAAATTTAGAACAAACAAAACTAATATCACATTCCTTTGCGAGCCACTTCTGAAATTTGAGACAATCCTTCTTCACATGACCTATTTTCTTATAAAAGAAACATGTGGCGAGTTTATCATGTTTCTATTTCACATTTGCATGTGAAGTCTCATCAGATGCAGTGCCCTTAGCTTTAACTAAAATATTTCTTTTCCTTTTCTTGATGCCTAAATTAGCATTGAAAATGTCATCATATGAGCACTTTCGCTCTTATCTCGTTTCAGACGTTCATCTTCTTGCACACACCGAGCATTGAGTTCATTAAGAGTCCATTTCACCATTTGAGTATTATAATTGATCTTAAAGGGACAAAACTGTGTGGGAAGAGAAATCAAAATGAGGTGCACAAGGAGATCATCAGAAAACTCCAACTTTAGTGTCATCATCTTGGAAACAAGATTAGATATTTTCATTATATACTCCATTATATTTCCTTTATCAGTATACCACATGGTTACAAGTTGCTAAGAAGCGTACTTGCCTCCACCTTTTATGATGCAACAAATCAGTCTGCAACCTGGCATAAAAAATCTTTAGCATTTTCTTCCTTAGGCATGCACCACGAAAAGTTTCAAAAATAGAGTGTTTCATTATCGTAAGACTAATGCAATTAGAGCGTTCCCGCTATTCAAAAGAAGTCTTATCTTCAGCTAAACTAGAATCAATGGGCTTAGTGTGTTCATTAACACGAAGCATGTAATCCAAATTCATACACTCAAGAACGATCACTATATACTCTTTCCATTTTTCAAAATTTGGAACCATCAAGTATTGGAATGTTATTTAAATTGGCAGATATCGAATAAGCATTTACTAAATAACACAACATAACAAACTCACACCAATATATGTACTTCCCATCAACTTTAATGCATTGATATGATGATGGAAAAGTAAATAACGAGTAATCATCATCATGCAAAATTTTGTCTAATTAAAGAGCAAACAAATAGACGAAAGGAAAAAAAAATAGAACATATAAATTTACATATTTAATAATGTGCCCTTATGAGAAATCGAACATGCATGGTAACATGTAAGTAGTTCTCTCAAAACAACTAAGGCCAATTAATTAAAAAATGATCGGGCCTAGCCAAACAAAAACATTCTTTGGGTCGATCATCGAATGCATAAGTAAATCCCAAAAATATTTTACCTAAATTAATTACCTTAGACCGTTCATTAACTGGCCAAAATAACAACCTTCTTTTGGGTTGATTATTATTTGCATGGGTCATGAAGCAAACATATGCAACTCATTAAAATATTAAACTGAAATTCGAATTCAAATAAAATTTCATGAAATAGGTCACTTAGGCGACATATCACAAAATTTCACCTAAATTTAAATTTTGAATTGCTAATTAAAATATTCTTAAGGTGCTCCTAAAAATTCCTCAACTTAAATTTTTTTTATTCCAAATCCACGTGTGAAGAAGGCAAAAAAATGCAACTTGTCCAACTCAACAAGCCTAAAAAAACAAACAGACTAAAAAACGATCCAAATAAGACCTGGACGTACTAACTTGACCTAACCGGATCTGCTGGACTGAATTTTCTATATGGACTGAACCAAATTGATCTAGTCGTTCTAAACCGAACTGATCAAACCAGTCCTGCCTTTCTGAACCAAATCGGTTTAGTCAATCTGAATCGATTCGGTTCAGTAGTTCTTGACCGAACTAGGATCAACACCATCCAAGCCCAAGAATTCTCCAAGGCCCAAAAAACCATAGCAGACCCAAAAAGAAAAAAAAAATAGCTAACTCAGTTTCCAAAAATGAGTTAACTTGGCTTAACCAAGTCAACCCATCGTCTTCTCATTCTTCCCTGTGATTTGAAAAACCAAATATCCATTTGATCAATCACAAAACAACCAGCGATTGATCGAAAATAACAAAATGAACAACATTGTTCGATCGGATTTGTCCTTAAAACAATGAAGATCAGCAGGGATCAACCTTCCTCCATTAATGAAATCGATGAAGAACAGAGAGAGCGTCGTTGATCCAACCCATTTGATCAACTGAAACTTTGCTGGACGACGAAACTACATTTTGGGAAGGTCAATCTTCTAGAAGGGGTCGTGATCAAAGGCAATTGTTGAATCGTCGATCGAATTGAAAGGGAGGTCTGCCATTGATCGAAAACCTTTTTATGAACTGTAATTACCACCGACCAACCAAAAGATCCGCATGGTGTCGATTATTGAACAGCTAAACCACAATCCATTCGTTGGGATAACTAGATCCGGCGAAATATATTTCTATGGTCTGATAAAACCTACATGAGGATTGATTGATCAGTCAAGCAATAAGAAAATAAAAAACTTTATCTTTTCTTCATTGATTTCTGACAAGGAGGCTTTGATACCACTTGTAGGAATCTAAGAGATCCTAAATCAAGACCTCATGTCAATAATCAATAAAGAAAAATTGTAACAATGCGTACATGAAGTCGCCATTGATGAAGGGTATCTTCATAGCAATCCTCACGATCTAGCAACACGCGACGGAGAGATTTTCCACCTCTAGAACCTTTCCCTTGTGTTTATCAAACCAAACGAAAAAAAGTAGGAGATAGATAATTAGGTTTGGAGTGGGAACCTCAACCGTATATATAGAACCTTAATTCTATTGTTAACCCATCATCAATAATAGAAGTATAGTGAGACTTAAATTGGTATCTTCACATAAATAACTTTCATACTCAATTTAGTAATACATGTCAAGACATAGAACATGTAATTAGAAACGTGTTTATGACCCTAGTCTTGTTTCTTAATTATCACAACTAATCAGGTCTAATCAAACACCACTTACCTATAATTCGACAGTCTACTATGTATAATAATATGAGCTATGTGTATCCACCTTAAAGGAATTTTTTAACAAATGCACTATAGCTCATTGGTTTGCACCACTAACCAATGTTGACGCTACAGGGTGTATTTGTTAAGTTTGAGTCAGTTGGTAACATATTTCGTACGTGGACATGTAGGGCCCAAAATACGATTCACTTAGCGTATGTTTCATAGCCTTTTTAATGTCATGACTAACGTCAAGTATACATGTCAATCGCATGCACCAAGTTAAGCATTTTAATTGTTCCATTAGAGGCTTTATACCACTATTCCTTAGAAAAATATTCATAGATTGGACATGTTTCTTGTGTCAACTAATACCATCTCAGCTAATTTAAATCTTACAAACCCCCCAAATTTGATGAACCCAAAGAAGAGGTACGATGAATGGCAGGAAAGAAATCAAGATAGATAAAGGGGAATGTTGATTGTAGACTACCTAAAATGAGTTGTTAAAGAGACTCTAAGATTGCATCACCCTCATGGTTATTTCCTGATAGATCTCATCAACAAAGGGTATTAAATCTCTACAACAAGTCTTTATTAATGCATAGGCTATTCAGGGACTATGAATTATGGGATAAAGCATAAAGAGTTTTTTTTTTTCTGGCTAGAATTTGTAACAAAGCTATTGATTTCAAAAAGGCCACAACAAGGGATTCGACCCTTTAGGATCTGGGCACTAACATTTGGCATTGTAGTGGTTGAGTTTGCTGTATACAAGCACACATTTCTTGGGAGGATTTCCGTAATAGTTTTTTTTTTTTTTCATTATAGTTTTGCTTACTTTTGTTAGTCGGCCAACCTTGTGTACAAATATTATCAGAAAACAACCTTTTTTTCAATTTGCCTAATTTGTTTAAAGACTGAAATCGTCAAAGATTAAGCAAAGTTGAGAGTTTCACTGACTTGCTTCCAAAGCCAGCCATTGAAGATTCCAAGGAATAAGATAATTATGCAAATCTAAATAACATTTTCTTCTTTTTGGAATAAAAACTTGAATATCTAAGAAGAACCCTATAATTTTTGTTGCAAAGCATAAAACCGTGACAAGATTAAGGCCAAGTTGTTCTTTTTCATTCATCCTCCAGCAATATAAATATTGTAGTCGAAATACAATAGGAAACCACCATACAATAGGAGACCTACCAAACAAAGGAAACAAATCCTCAGCCATAGGAAAGTCTCCTAACCCCATACAACTTCTTACCCCATACAACTCTAACAAATATGCTAA
Source organism: Berberis vulgaris (assembly GCA_963556465.1). Lineage (NCBI taxonomy): Eukaryota > Viridiplantae > Streptophyta > Magnoliopsida > Ranunculales > Berberidaceae > Berberis > Berberis vulgaris. Next base: position 53,828,165 of record OY747134.1, read on the forward strand.
AATAGAATGGAATATATTTTCCTAACAATAGGATATATTTTCCTAACAATGGAATATATTTTCCTAACAATAGGATATATTTTCCTAATACCCCCCCTCAAGTTGGAGCATGAGGGTTAAAAATGCCCAACTTGCCAAGGAGATAATCGAACTGCGATTTTCCCAAAGCCTTTGTGAATATGTCAGCCAACTGATCAGTCGTCGGCACATAAGAAGGAGCAATAAGACCATCCTGAATGGCATCACGAACGAAGTGACAATCAACCTTAATATGCTTCGTACGTTCATGAAATACAAGATTCTGCGCAATGTGTATGGCTGACTGACTATCACAAAAGAGAGGAACGGCCTTGGGATGAAGTACCCCCAAACTCAATAATAAACCTTTCAACCATTTCAACTCACAAGTTATTACTGCCATAGAACGATATTCCACCTCAGCCGAAGAACGCAAAACGGTATGTTGCTTCTTAGTTTTCCAAGCAATCGGAGAATGACCCAAAAACACCAACCACCCCGACAGGGACCGCCGAGTAATAGGGCAAGCAGCCCAATCAGAATCACACCAACCTTGCAAAGACAAGTCACTATCCGAGCGCAGTAGAATATTGTAACCCGGAGTACCTTTCAAATAGCGGACAACGCGCAATGTTGCATCCCAATGCTCCTGTTGCGGTTGCTGCATAAACTGAGATAGCACATGAACCGAGTACGTCAAATCAGGACGTGTGACCGCCAAATAGACCAAACGCCCCACCAGACGCCGATAAGACTCGGGATCCGAGATAAGAGAGCCCGTGGCACGCGCCAGTTGATGGTTTTGTTCGATCGGAGACAGAGCAGGCTTCGAACCCAAGAGACCCACCTCTGAAATAATATCAAGTGCATATTTACGTTGACAAAGAAACAACCCTGCAGAGCTGCGGGCAACCTCAATACCAAGGAAGTATTTAAGAACCCCTAGGTCCTTCATATGAAAACAGGAGCCAAGGTAGCCTTTAAACAGAGTCAAAGCAGCAGAATCATTCCCAGAGAGTATTAAATCATCAACATACACGAGCACATTAATTTGAACAGACCCCTTCTTATAAGTAAAAAGGGAATAATCAGAATAGGACTGTAAAAAACCATACCCCTTTAAAGCTGACACGGGCTTAGCAAACCAACATCTAGGAGCCTGTTTCAATCCATATAAAGATTTACGCAACCGACATACCAAACCAGGTTCATCAGATGTAAAGCCAGGAGGGAGTTTCATATAGACCTCCTCATCTAGATCCCCGTGCAGGAAAGCATTGTGTACATCCATCTGATGCAACTCCCAATTTTTAGAAGCCGCAATCGCAAGGAATGCACGAACAGTTGTCATCTTTGCCACCGGAGCAAATGTCTCGTCATAATCTATCCCTTCGGTTTGATGATTACTGAAAACAACTAAACGAGCCTTCAATTGCTCAATACTAGCATCAGATTTGTACTTTATCTTATACAACCATTGACTACCAAGAGCCTTCTTCCCTGAAGGTAACGGTTCCATAGTCCATGTCACATTGTCTTCCAAGGCCCGCATCTCTTCTTGCATAGCGGCGCGCCACCCTGCATCTTTTACAGCCTCCTTAAAAAAATTGTGGCTCTTTTCCAGCTGTAATAGCAGCAATAAAATTTCGGTGTTTCATAGAAAAACTGTCACAACTAACATAATGTGTTATAGGATAAGGCGTACCTGAGGGAGGTGAAGATGTAGAAGCAGGTGAAGCGGAGGATGGACTATTTTTCTTCACTGTAGTGTGTGTAACAAAGTCACGTAGCTTAATCGAAGAATACTTTTCCCGAAAACCACGACCTAAATGCTAACTTGGCGGAGCATCTCCCGACAATGCCTCCCCGGAATCATCCGTATGAGAAGGCGTAGGCAAAGCCGTTGGCAACGGTGTAGTGAGCACGGGCTGCAACGGCGTGGCGGAGGGCTGTGGTGTGGCTCGCGGCTGCTGGTCAGATGCAGTTCTGGGAGTGGACTGTGTGGTGGCCTGCGGCTGCTGGTCTGGAGCACACCTGGGCGTGGTAGGTCGTACCTGCTGCACCTCCTCACCCTGTTCTAAAAAACTCCATAAAATCCACAGTCACCCCTTCATCCAGATCACCATGAATGTCATTGCGAGGAGCAAAATTAGTAACCTCAACATCAAGATATGGGAACACGTTCTCATAAAACTTTACATCCCTTGACACAAAAAAAATTTGCTTGTCCAAATCAAACAAATACCAACCCTTCTTGCCAAATGGATATCCCACAAAGACACATTTACGACTCCTACTGGCAAACTTATCACCCTTCGCCTTCTGATTATGAGCGAAGCACGGAGAACCGAAAACACGCAATTCACTAAAGGAAGGCGGACTACCAAACAAGACTTCATATGGAGTTTTATTGCCAAGAATACTAGAAGGTGTCCGATTGATTATATGAGCAGCGGCAAGGGCACATTCCCCCCAAAAATAAATCGGTAGACCACCCTGAAATCGTAGTGAACGAGCAACATTCAAAATGTGTTTATGTTTCCTTTCTGCCCGACCATTTTGTTGAGGAGTCCCCACACAGGAAGTTTGAAACAGAATTCCATTGACCAAAAAATAATCCTTTAGGCAATTAAATTCAGTACCATTATCACTACGAACAATCTTCAATTTCTGAGAAAATTGTCTATCAATCATAGCTATAAAGGACATAAACATTTTAAAAACTTCTGTTTTATCAACTAACAGATAGATCCACACAGCGCGAGAGAAGTCATCCACTAGTGTCAAAAAAATAGCGAGCCCCACAAGACGAGGGTGTATCATATGGCCCCCATAAATCACAATGGACTAACTTGAAAATGCGAGTAGATTTATTGTCACTTAACTGAAAACTATCTCTAGAATTCTTAGCACGATGACAAACTTCACATGCTTTATTCAAGTTACCACTAGAATTGCTAAAAAAAAGGAAGCAACTTCACCACTTTCTCGGAAGGATGCCCCAATCTGCGATGCCATAGCTCCAAAGAAGTTGAAGGATCAACTAAAACTGCTTTCACCTTTGTCTCCTCCCGTAAGTAGTATAGTCCATCCCTTCTGTCACCCGTTCCAATCACCTCCCTCGTTTGACGGTTCTGGATAGCACACAAGTCGGAGTTAGTTATGAATTCACAGTTTATATCATCGCTCAATTGTGAAGCCGAAATTAAATTACAATTTAATTTTGGAACATAAAGAACATGATTAAGAATAATTTTGTCAGCAAGCTTGACAAGTCCTTCCTTCAAGGCAACAACGTTCTGACCATCCGGGAGGCCAACAGAACAGGGAGTCACATTTCTTAGATCCGACAAATACGACAAATCTCCCGTAACATGATTGGAGCACCCAGTGTCAATAATCCACTTACCATTCAACCGATTAGGGGGAGGGTGAGGAGTGCCGAAAGCAGCCATGAGAGCCTGCCACTGTTCGGCAGAAAAACCTGGAAGAGGTGCAGCCAACGAGGAACCTGGCGGTGCGTTCACGGCCTGGTCAGACGTGGCCTTGTTGGCCTTGACGTTTTCGCGGCCACGTCCAGCAGCAAGTGGTGCAGCAGTGGCCTGTCTGTCACGCACAGCAGCCCCCTTCGTCGCACCTTTAGACCCATACTTCTCAATGAACCAGTCTGGAGTGCCGTGCAGCTCAAAGCAGGTGGTGTCGTTATGACCCGTCTTGTGGCAGTGTGAGCAGACCAGGGCAGCCTTCTCGACTAGAGTAAGGCGTGGTTTGGAACGATTGTCCATACGTACCGTAAAGCCCGCAACTTCAAATGCCTCGTCTTTAATACGTGTTATCCCCCTAACTCTTTCCTCTTGAGCTATTGTTTGGAAAGCTCTATTTAGTGATGGCAGGGGGTCTTGAGACAAGAGAGTAGAGCGTAGGGAGGCATAATATTCAGAAACAAAACCAAGCAGAAATTGATGTAATCGATCTCCCTCACGCCTTTCCGCATGTTGTTTACCTACACCACAAGTACACCTGCCACACTTGCAAGATATTAAGGGTTCGTGATTATCAAGTTCATCCCACAACATAGTCAATTTGCTGAAATAAACCGCGACGGGCATAGTCTTGGACTGCTCACAGCGATTTATGTCAGATTTTAGTTGTTGTATTCTTGGACCATTGACAAGACAAAATCTTTCATGCAAATCATCCCACAATCGTTTTGCATCATCATAGTTTGATAACATAGATTTTACCTCAGAGTCTATCGTGTTCATGAGCCAAGAAACAAGCATGCAGTGAATCGTAATCCAATCATCCTTCGTGCAAGGGGGAACCAGGTCTTTAATGGAGCCATCAAGGAAACCAAATTTTCTGCGGGAAATAAGGGCAACACGAATTGCGTGAGACTAATCATCAAAGTTGTCGAGTTTGAGGCGAATCGGAGTGATAAAATCCCCAGGCCTATCTTGCGGCCCTAGAAAGAATGGTGAATTAGCCTCGATCTTTGGAGGTGGTGATGGAGAAGTTTCTCCACCAGCCATACCAAGCAATCAAGAGAGAATAAAGTTTTAGGTAGGCTCTGATACCATGACAAGATTAAGGCCAAGTTGTTCTTTTTCATTCATCCTCCAGCAATATAAATACTGTAGTCAAAATACAATAGGAAACCACCATACAATATGAGACCTACCAAATAAAGGAAACAAATCCTCAGCCATAGGAAAGTCTCCTAACCCCATACAACTCTAACAAATATGCTAAAATAGAATGGAATATATTTTTCTAACAATAGGATATATTTTCCTAACAATGGAATATATTTTCCTAACAATAGGATATATTTTCCTAATAAACCGCATAAAAGCAATGCCGTGGAGCTGTATTAATCTAAAACCTCTCCCAGCTGAACATGGTGAACAAGCAAGGAAGCTATCATTTATTTGGTGTATCCTTCTGCATCAGTGCATCCATCTCCGTAGAGGTAAAATGTTTCTACCAAACTCCCCATGTTGACAATGAACATAAGAAGAGGCATGGGCACAAGTGTAGGCTTTAAACACTCTTTATTTACGTCCTTCTGACCATCTTCTGAAGGTTTTCAAGGGCTTCTTCCTCTTATACTCCATAGACCTTCATGTAATATATCACACTTGATGGCAGAATTCCTCTTGCTTGCTCCAACTTCAAATATCAATAGAAAAAACGAAGTTTAAAAGTTTCACTTTACCAAATTTTCCCCGGCCGTATACTAAATGTTTTACATCACTTTCACTTTTCACATAGAATTTTTCAGTTCTACACCATAACCATTGAGTTCAATCCCTCATTGGCACTATGTATATGGATTTTTTTTTTAAGGTAGAGTTGAAACTCTTGATTGTGTTGTGTCAAATTGCAAAATTACTGACTTTTCCCATGTCAATAAGAAATAGTGACACAATTTGCCATATGATTTCCCACTTTGGACACAAGTAAAAAACTTTATCAATCATGTTACTTTATATGTTTTGAGATCGTGAACTATATGTTCAAGCACAGAGGCTGCTATAATAATCTTGGACTCTTTACTGGCCCAATCCAAGGCTTCCCTTGTTGCACGTTCACAAGTGTCTAGCACGAAGCCCACCATTAGCAATGGACCTCCGCCTGTTACAAGTGACTGTTGAATCCATTCTTTCAGACTTGGTAGATGTCCTGTTTGGAACAACTTACCCTCTAGCGGAAGGTTCATAGTGTATTCTTGAAACTGTCACCATTAAATCAACACCAAGCAGTAAGTCCATTTACAGTATGTAGTAGAGCGGCAAAATATACTTGCCCGAGGATCATTGTAGATAATGTGGGCTAATAATAATTCTAGAAAAAAAGTTTGTCCAAGATATCGATTGATAGATAGAGGTCATATATATAATATATCTTTTATTTGAAGTTATATGATATACTTTTTTGTTTGAAGTGAGTGATATTGTAAGGTTGTTCCCTTTTGGTCATCTCTTCATCAAAAATATTTTGAAGTTCGAATACAATTATTCTCGTGTATTCTGGCAACTCGCTTGTAGCTTCAACATCCCACCTGAAGATCAATAAAAAACAAGAACACTAACTCAACTAAATCTATTAGTGTTCGGTGCAATAGTGGGAATCGGATTATAAGAATGTTTGTGAATGTACCTTAAAATTGCATTAATAAGTGGCTCAAGTTCATCAATTTTATGGTACACATTGAAACAGTCCTCAAGCACATTTAAAATGGCAAATAATATCGAGGTTCAAATATCATACACATCATCTTATAATAACTTTCAATCAGTCGATCTCTCATAGTAAATGGCAGCTCTGGACAATGTCCATGTCTTTCCATCACCTGGTTTTATTAAAAATTATGACTTCATTTCATTTTCACAAAGGAGGGGAAAAGGAAAGGGAAATGCATACAAACATCATAGAGCAATGTATGTTACATACCTTAAAACTTCAACTAGCTCTCACTGATGCAACGACTATTGTGTGTGTGCGGACGTTGGATAAATGAGCATGTTGTGTGTGTGCTGACGTCGCCAGACTGCTTAGGCAATCTGCCTGATTATTTTAAATCATAGCAGAAGTTTTGTTTTATGGCTCCTTCGGACTCAACGTACTTTGAGCTTGCTGGTCGTCCGGTCGAGCGTGAATTTAGACCACTGAGTAAGTTTGACTTTTTTTTGGTCTTGCTTGTGTTAACTGCACATTAGATTGACCTGTTGTGATTTTCGCTGGGAGATTCCCAACTTCGCCACTTTCTATTGAGGATAAAGCAACCTTGGATGCGTTTCGTAACATGCCTTGTATAGAGGTAGAGGATGTCGTTGAGTCTTCTAATATCGAGCATAGCAGACTGTGGGCTCATTGGCATGTGACTCCTCCTCTTTTTCGGGTAAAAAAGCCAAAACCTGAAGGGGTGTCTGTTTTGCGGAAGATGAAACTTCTCAAGATCAAGGTTTCAAGCCCTTCGAGGAGGGCAAAAATAGATGAGGCGCTTCCTTCTCTCGTGCATCTGAAGAGGTCTCGTGTTTTGCCTAGATCTGTCTACAGACGTTTGGCTTTGTTCGAATGACGTGATGTTATCGGGTTAGTGCCAGATGAGACTAATGTTTCTAAGGGGCGTGATGCTCAGGTCGTGGGCCCTATCTCCTTTCCTGACTTGGAGAAGGAATATCTGCAAATAGTGGGCGTGGAAGATGTAACCAAAATGAGCATCAAGCAGGTGGAGTTTATGAACAAAATGTTGTTGCAGGCGGGCATGGAAGCTTTGTTTGGTCATCATTTTTCAATAAATGAATTTGAGTTCAGCCTTTCTCTGGATCATGAACATGTTGAAGAGTCGTCTGATCATTGATGACATGGTGAAGGGTCCCTTTCTCGTCGCCCGTGTTGTGTTCCATATCTTCCCGTCCTCATATTGAATTGACGACAGGTCCAAAGAATAACTCACTTCCCTCTTCCCCGTCAACTGATTATGAATCGATGCTTGAAAAAGTGTCGATTGTTGTAGGCAAAGGAAGGTTATTGATGAGGGCCCTAATGCAATGAAGACAGCCAAGGGCGGTGCTTGGGTGATTTTGGTTCCGAATGATCTTCATTCGGATGCTCAGATCAATTTGTTTGCTCCAGACGTAGTGAAGATGAACAACCAAGCCTGGCATCAGGAGGTTGAAATCTCTTACGCTTCGAGGAAGCATATCAGAAGATGGAATGACTGGCTGGCGAACTATGCCCTAGAGCCAGTGGGAGAGACGCTAGGAGAGTATATGGATAAATGGCAGAAACATCTCATGTTGAGGATATCATACCTGAATCAAGTGGTCGTGGGTGGAACTGAAGTTGAGGCCGCTCGTGAGAGAGTCTATACTATGGAGTGAATCTTTGCAAACTTGCAGAAGTCCTATTCTGACACTCTATATGAGATTGAGTCATTGAGGAAGCAACTTGAAGCTTTCTTGGATAATGGAGCGGAGTCCTGGTCCATTAGGTCGGAGGCTCAGAGGGTTCGCTTGGAGGCGCTTGAATCCGACTGGGCGGGGGTGTCCGCGAGGGATCGGTTCAATAATGAATTGAACCTTGTCCGTTGTGACTTGCAGCTTGCCCGTGAGACTGTGGTTGGAGTGCAGGCTGAACTGCAGACTCTGCAAGCTGAGGGGATCAATGAGTGTGAATAGATTGTCCAATGTTAGCAGTTGGAGGCCAACATTGAGTTCAATGCCAAGATTGTGCGGACCGCTGAAGAATAGTTCCTTCTAGTGTAGAGTAAGCTGAATATCGTCAATGATAAGTTGGGTATCGAACAGTCCAAGACTGATATGTTGTCCGGCGAACTGGAACGGCTAGAACAGAAGCTCACTAATCAAGAGGGCGCGAGGCGAAACTTCTCAAGTCCCAAGGCGTGTTTGAGTTCAGCAGAGTCAGGCATGAAAGGCTGGAGCCGTTGCATTTGATGAAGAAGGAGCATCCTAACTGGTATTTCTCCTGTTATAAAGAGATTGCATATGCAGAGTTTGGAGCGGCCTCCGATTTGTTTGAAGAAGAAGAAGGCCCTAATGAAGGGGATCGAGAGGCAGCATCTACAAATGTGTCTCCTGCTTCTTCCCCTGTTCTCCTCCTGATAAGGGGTGAATCTTGTATTTTCTTTTCGGTTTGCAAATGAATAGTACTTTGCACATGTTTGTTTTCCTTTGTTTTTTCTGCTAGCTTTTACCTGCTTTGTCTTATTTCAACATTAATTGTCAGACGAGAAACTCTGCTAGGATAGGAAGCTGTATGATTGATCTGCTATTGAAAGCTCTGACTTCTTGTGTTGCAATAGTTTGTGAAATTCTGGTCAGACTCCTTTTTAGAGATTGGGGAGTGTAAAACACCCTTTGTTTGGTAGCTTGGCTATCTATTGAACTAGCAATTAATGTTGTTATAAGAGAATTAGTCAGACTGTTGTCCCAGCACGTGCACAGTTGCATATGATTGGACATTAGTCTTTGTGAGTCGTCTAGGCGAGTTTTCAGAACTCTGACCAAACTTTTGACTCGTTTTTACTTGCTATTCGTAGAATAGGCTTAATTGGATCGGGGATTGTTATCGCAAGTTATAACTAACTAAATCGAGGTTAGGTTTCGGCAACCATGGTGGTCCCTAGCAAGCCATCTTGATTAGGCGACGAGGGCACTGACTAGACTCCCACTTTCCAACCCATCTTGATCTATTTGTGGCGAACTAGGAACTGGAACGAGTCAGAAGTTATCCTCGTCATTCGTTCTAACTAAACTTTGGCGGAGTTCGACGATCATTGTCTGTCGTTGGCCAATGATCTATGGCAAGCCGTTTTCACCAGGCTACATGAGCACTGACTAAGCTCCCACTTTTTAGGCCGTCGTAATCCACGCATGGTGAACTAAGCTTTGAGCAGACCAAAGCCATTGTCATTAGCGACCACTGATTAAGCTTTGGTCGGGGTTCGACGATCACTGTCTAAGTATGAGTAGTGACCCCTGGCAAGCCATCTTAATCAGGCGTCAAGAACGTTGACTAGACTCCCACTTTTTAGGCCGCCGAAATATGTTATTTGTGGACTAGGCTTCGAGCAGACCAGAAACCATCATCATCGGTCGTCACTGACTAAGCTTTGATCGAGTTTGGTCACTATTGCCCATGTTTGGACAATGATCCCTAGCAAGTCGTCTTGATCGGGCATCAGAGCGTTGACTAAGCTGCCATTCTCTAAACCATTGACACCTGTTTAATTTAACGGACTGGGCGTTAGAGCGCATCAGAAGCTATCGTCATAGGTCGAAACCGACTAAGCTTTGGTTAGGTTTGGTGACCATTATCTATAATTTGACAATGGTCCCTGGCAAGCCATCACGGTCAGGTATTACAAACACTGACTAAGCTCCCACTTTCTTAACCCATCCTTGTTCGCTTTTGGCAGGCTAAGTGTTAGAGCGGACCAGAAGCTATTGTAATCAGTCGGAGCTGACTAAGCTTTGGTCAGGATAAGATTTTGGGCGTGTAAGTCTAACTTGGGTGTCCTGACTTACTTAGCTCGCCTGGCGGTCTAAATCCAGTGTCAAATCGATTGATCAGACTAATAATAGATTGATCGGCTTTAATGAATAGCAGTGAAACAATAGTGGAGTTAATGCCTTGGATTTAATGATAATATCCTATAGGCGCGCTTCTTATTCTGTGGGCGCTCAGGGCCTTTGTTGTTTATTACTTTATTGTGCAGGGCCAAATCTGGCAGGGCATAAGCTTGGGACCATTAGTGGAGGGGCCCAATTAAAATTAATATTTGTGGATCAACGTGCCAGGGATATGGTGCATACTACAAGATGGTTCAATATCGATTACTCCTCCCAGTTAATGGGGCTACTTGCAGGGTCATTATTTCGAAAAATGTGGACTTGTGCAGTTGCAGTTGGAACCGTCGTTTTCCTAATTTCCCGTACAACATTTAATGTTGAAGTAACTGTTTGCTGACGTTGCTTCGTAAACCATCTCGCCTATATATAGGCTGGCTATTTTGCATTCAAGCATGCAATGAGAATAGTAGAGCATGTTAATCAAATGCATCTTACCAGAGAGTTTGCTTTGGGTTTTCCAAAGGCTGAAGGAATATCTCCCTCACTGGAGTCTTCAAATATTCTGACTTTTGCGCCGATGAGTCTTGATAGAACTTGCTATTATGCAGTGTTGCATGACCTAGGTGGGCATCAGGTTGATCCCATGAGATCTTGTAATATCTTCTTACATTGCGAAGAAGAGTTACAGACTTCCTCTCGAGGGTCATATTTGTCTTCCATCTTCCGGTGCTCAAGCACTCTCTCATCCGTTTACTATTGTGGCGGGGATTGTCCTTGCGGCTAGTTTATGGTTGATGGGAGCGTTGGTGGTCGTGACTCTCATTCTCGGGTTGGTATCTCTGCATCACCCCAGGTATTACACATTTGAAATGCATCCCCATTTGGCAACATTGTGAGTCCTCGACGATCTCGTTGTTTTAAAACGTTTTCGTCAGCTTTCTGTCGTTTCTTTATGTTCCTCTTCACGAGGCAAACTGGCGGAGCAAAGAATTGAGGGAGTACTCGCATCCTTCTTCAAGTACTTTGTTTGCCAATTTTGAATCGTCTTTGTAGGGTGATTCGATAGAGCAATGAATTGAGTGTGTCATTCGCCTTCTATTGCAAACGTTTTATTTTCACCACCTTATCTTCTGGAAACGGAATAACAAATCAGAGTCTATACCCTTGTTTCAGTGATAGATACTTGCATTGAACTTAGATACTTGTAGTGTATAAACTGATGTACTAGTTGCAAGCTTTGTAATAACTCTCATTGCAATCAATAAAATTAGTTTTATTTCTGGAATGTGTCTTGTACGAACAACTCTTCTAAACTAAAATGAAAAATAGAAAACAAAAAATGAAATAAAAGCAACAAATAATTTAATTCCAAGCGGAGACTAAGCTAATCCGCCCTGAAGGAGGCGCAAATGATCCTGGCTTGGATTGCATGGTCCCTATATAAATATTTTTTAAAAGCTAACGAAGTTATTGAATAGTGGACTTCGTGCTGGCGCGCATTTTTTTGCTAATTAACAGCTCTTGAAGTTGGTGCCCATTTGTTGAAGTATCATTACTTAGCTATTTATTAGTTTGGATTGCGTTGTTAGCTCTGACTTCTTGATCTCCGCATAGTTGCATTTTGGTTATCGGGGCTCATCTGCCCTCATAAAGTGATTATCCTCTTTTGTCTAGGCCTAATAAATGACATGTTTGTTCTGTGGGCCCGAGCTATAATTGGCAACAATTCAGCTGCTTTAGGGCTATATAATGGCAGTTTCTTGCTACTGGTTGATCTCCTTGGATAGTTCCTTGAGCATGGTTGGCTGTATAATTTATGCATTGGTCTAGAGTGGATACCGTTGTTTCCATATGATGAAACCACGACCTTCACAGAATAATGTTGTAGGTGGACAACCACCATGAACTCTTGCACAAGGTACTTCCGTAATTGTGGCTCTCCTGTCACTACCATTATATTGATCTTCCTGATGGGGAAGCACTTCTCTCTGTTTAATCCGACCATGGGGTGGGTGGCGGGCGCTAAGTCTTACTCATGTAGTTGCACGATGCGGAATGCACCTAAGAATGGGACATTCAGTGAGCTTCAAGTGTCCACCAAGGCCCTTTTACCTCCCACTTAGCGATGAAGACGAAGATGACCAGAGCGTCATTGTGAGGAGAATGTGCCCCCTTGAAATCCCTTTCCGTAAACGTCAATGATAGGATTAGGTTGTGAACTTGTGAGTGTTGCACTTGTCGGCCCTCGTACCGAGATGGCGTCCGCATCTCGATCAGTGTCCTTTTGCAGGACTTGTTTGATTGGTCCCCTTCGAGATCGGCCTCGTGGAGGATGTAAATGACACCAAAAGCTTCATTTTCAATCTCCTTGACATCGTTTGCTCTTTCCTTTGCTCAGCCTTACCTCCTATCCGATCCTAGAGATGCTTGTATCTCATGGTATGTTTTGTTGTTATGTTGCTTAAAAGGGTGTTCTGGTAAGTGAAAGTCCACAGAGGGTTTCACGATCAACAACGTGTTTAATTCTTGGGGGAGACTGAACTATAGGTAAACATGTACTAGCTATTTATTATAGGGAAAGTTTTTAAAAAAAATATTAAGCTAAAAGGACCCAATTTCTAGTTTAACTATCCATTTAGGACCCCAATAAGTTTCATTTAATTTGTTTGAGCTTCATTTAAGCTGAAATTTTAAGGATAAATGTGGATGCAAATTTTCGTCGGATCATGTGCTGATCACGCGGAGCAATCTGCATAAGATAGAATCACGTGCTGATCACGCGGAGTAATCTCCACAAGGTAGAAATTAATTCTTGACACCGGTGTGGTGCCTGCCACAAAGACTCTGATGCCAAAGTTAGAACAATGTCTTTAGAAAAATGTTTATGTCTCTATATTTGAAGAGAGAATTCTGAATCAAGAAAAGAGTTACCTCCATATGGCTTTGTGTTTGGCTATTTATAGAGGCAAATTGAGTAAACTGTTGGCAGATGAGTGAGTGATCTGCTTGCAAGCAGTTGTAACTTCAGCAGATGAGTGAGACACGTGGCAGATAAGTGAGTCATCTGCTTGCAGGCGGTTGTAGACCCAGCAGATGAGTGAGACACGTGGCAGATGAGGGAGTGGTATGTTTGCAAGCGGTTGTAACTCCTCTTCGGTAGTTGTAACTTCTCTTAACTACTTGTAACTTCTTTTAGGTAGTTGTAACCTCTCGTTGGCGGTTGTAACTTTCTGTTTAGTGATACCTCTCTTGCAAGATTGTGTACTCAGCTGAGCATGGTGGTCAGCGTTGAACGCTACTTATTTGCTGAGAAAAGAGTATTCTGCCGAGCTATACTGGGCCCCTTTCATGGGTAATTTTTGGGTTTTTCGAAAACAACCCAAATCTTTGGGCTTCTCTATCCTGTTGGGCTAAGGGTTATTTTTGGCTCTCATAAATGCCCCTCATCTCCTTTGCTTTTGAGCTAGCCACTTTTCTTTTCTTTCTTACTTAAAAGCAGGGGAAATGTATTTTCACTGAGGAGCCCCGCCAAAAATAGAAGTAAAATGCCTCTGATCTTGCTGACTTATCTGTCTTTATTGATACAAGTAAATGCTCTGCATGTAGAGGTTTCTGTTGTTGAAATGTAGTCTGCTGAAGGCAAAATGATCTGCATGTAGAGGTTTTTGCTGTAGATGAGATGATCTACCGGGTGACTCATACATAGTCATTTCATGGGCTCTTGGATTTTGTGCAAATAGAAGACCATCCTTAGGTGAATAAAACAAGTCATGCTCTGGTTTCTCGGTGATTTGACGACCCATCTACCTATAAATTTCACATATCTTTAGGTTGACCTACCCCTGTTTCAGCATAAGTTGAGGAGTGGCATATCTCTGGGCTGACCTGCCCCTATTTCAACATGAGTTGATGAGTCTTCATTTGTTGAAGGACGGGACACTGATCTGCTGGCCGATTTTGTTTCTCCGGTTGAGGAGGAAACGAATTCTGCTAAGGCTTGAGCCTTTATATTTGTCATCGACTGGTAGATTAAGTCATATTGGCTCAACTCTATCGCTCATTTCATGAGTTTTTGACAAAGCATCCGAGAGGAAGTTGTTCTTCCTAACTCTTCGCTGATGAAAACTGAGCTAACTGCTACATTTGAAACTACTAAGCAAATGTATAGGTCCTCTCCTGGATTTGTCTGCTGATCTACTCAAGAATCGATCCAAAATTGCTGCTCTACTAGTGAGAGTTTGAATTTCTTTTGGAATTGATGGTGACTTCATATCAAATTGTGTAATTCTTTGCTTTTATGATCCCCAAACTTTGTGTATGTTTGTTGGCCTGCTGACTTAGAAATATTTTCATTAAGAGCGCAAAAGCTTTATTGGCCTCATTCATGAGTTTCCAATGTGCTAAGTCAGAATTTAAGCATAACTTGACAAAGTTACTCATGGATTGAAATTTGTTTATCTTGGAAATTGCATGGAAATATTGTGTGATCTGCTGACCATTTGACAAAACTTAAACGGATTTAAGTAGTCCCGAGTAAGATGTTTTTATGCATTGAAATATCCACTCCTGGAGAGTGTGATCCTCTACTGAGGCATTATATATGTGTGGTCTGCTGACCACTTGACTAAACTTAAACGGATTTAAGTAGTCCTAAGCAAGATGCTTCTATGCATTGAATTACCCACTCACGGAGAGTGTCATCCTCTACTGAGGTGTGATCCTCTACAGAGGCATTTTGCTTGTGTGGTATGATGACCAATTGACTAAACTTAAACGGATTTAAGTAGTCTTGAGTAAGATGCTTTTATGCATTGAATTACCCACTCACGTAGAGTGTCATCCTTTACTGAGGTGTGATCCTCTACTGAGGCATTTTGCTTGTGTGGTCTGCTGACTACTTGACTAAACTTAAACGGATTTAAGTAGTCCTGAGTATGATGCTTCTATGCATTGAATTATCCACTCACGTAGAGTGCCATCCTTTAATGAGGTGTACATAAATATTTGTATTTCTGAATGTCTTCTGTTATATGACATGTAGAACGAATTCTCGTATTTCCCTATTTCAACTGAGGAAGGTGTGTTCTTTGCTGAAAAGCAAAATAATGTATCATCTGCTGTGATATATGTAAATATTTGTTCAGATCTTTTCTTTGCAGGTCTTCTTTCATTGATGGCGGTCTCTTCGGCCAAGATTGGTTCTTCTCGTGGAGAATTTGATTTACCAAAATGGAGAACATTGTGTATGTTCTACCGGATGAGGAGTCTCTCGTTGAAGAGATAAAATACAATAAACAGATAAAATACAGCCAAGTTTTTCTTACATGTACATTGCATTTTTTTTTCTAAGAAGTTAATAATGAAAAATCTAAGACGCCTCAACTTCAATCTACTTTGTGAAATGGTCGGATGTTACAATCATCAGATTTTTCTGCGCCGGAGAGTTTGATTGACTGGAACCAAGAACTTTGTGTATGCTCTACTAGTAGAGGAGTCTTTTGCTGGAGAGCGTGCTCTACGCTTGTCACCCCTGTTATTCTTACTCTCCTTTTGATCTGTATTCTTTTGTGTAGGTTGGCTATCCTTCTTGAACACATCAGATACCTTGGCAATATTTTTTTCATCGTCCCACAATGCATAGAATTCTTCCATGGTGAAGACTTCTGCAAGAGTTTTATCTAGTTTCATGGTCAGCTCGCCATACAATGGGTGATCTGTGAGCAGACCCTTCCTGAAAGCTAGGGACGCAATTTGATCATCACACCCAACTATGCTCGTTTTTTTTCTGCCTTGAATCTTTTAATGAAGTCTCTGAGCGATTCATTTGACTTCTTCTTCATGTTGAAGAGATGGTCAGCAAGTTTTTTGACAGTTCGGTAAGATGAATATTCTTTTGTGAAAACAAGGGATAGATCTCCAAAGTTGTTGATCGACTGGGGGTTCAAAGTGTGAAACCAATCTTGGGTTACTCCCTGTAAAGTCATAGCAAATATTTTGCACATAAGCGAATCATCATTTTTGTGCAGAGTCATGACACTTCGAAAATGCTTCAAGTGTCTCTCAGGATCAGAATCTCCTTTGAAAGGGGTAAAAGTTGGTGTGGTAAACCTTGCTGGTGGATGAGCCTCTTCGATGTTATCTGTAAAAGGTGAAGCGTTCACCAAGGCTACCTCTCTGCGCAGAGTATCATCTGGATTTCTCATAACTTGTAAACTCATCAACTGCTCTTTGACCATTCGTGCCACATCATCTACTCCCCAGGGCTTGTGTGTATCCTGCTGATCAGTTGTATGGTGATTTCGATTCTGATTATTTGCGGTAGATGACTCCTTATATTCTGAATTTGATTGTGACTTACCTGCATGTGAGTGAGGTAAAGTCTCAATAGGATTCACCTGAAGGCTTCTCTTGATTTGACGAGCCTCTGAATGTGGGACGTGGGACAAATCAATGTAGTGATCTAGATCTGGTCCCCTACGTTGTTCGTATCCATCGGGATTCTGTCTTCTGCGCCGACCACTTATTTTGGGTGTAGTCTGCAGTCCTAGCCTTGAGTGCACAGTTGCTTAGGAGCCCAACCTTGAAAAGACTCCCCTTTGAGGTCCGAGCCTAAAGTGCACATTTACTTGTGACCCTAATCTCGAATGAATGCTTCCAGAGGGATTGTTTCCCTTTGATGGATGACTACTTCCATTTCTATGCGCATGATCTGCTAGTAGACGGCGATGTGTCGTCTGCCTTGGTTGTTCGCACTAATCGCTCTACCACCTGAGTTTTTTCTTCCAATATTTTGGTTAAATTGGTGATCTGACCTACAAGATTTTTTTGTTGTGTCATCTCCATTTGGCTTGTGGCAGAAGGTTGCGATTGATGGTTAGCAGGCGGTGGTAGACCCACTATCAGTGGTTGTCCGACTGGTAACGGCTGAACCCGTGATGACGATGGCAACCTAGTACGAAGAGAATACCTTGTAACATTATTTTTGCTAGTTTGTTTTCGAGTTCCCACCATTGTATTGAATTGAAAATAAAAATGTTTGTGAATGAAATTGAAGCTGAATGAATGAAAGTTTTTTTTGTGAATGGAAGAGAGCATGCAATGAATGCAAATTTTCGTCGGATCACGTGTTGATCACGCGGAGCAATCTGCATAAGATAGAATCACGTGCTGATCACGCGGAGTAATCTGCACAAGGTAGAAATTAATTCTTGACACCGGTGTGGTGTCTGCCACGGAGACTCTGATGCCAAAGTTAGAACAATGTCTTCAAAAAAATGTTTATGTCTCTATATTTGAAGAGAGAATTCTGAATCAAAAAAAGAGTTACCTCCAGATGGCTTTGTGTTTGGCTATTTATAGAGGCAAATTGAGTAAACTGCTGGCAGATGAGTGAGTGATCTGTTTGCAAGCAGTTGTAACTCCAGCAGATGAGTAAGACACGTGGCAAATAAGTTAGTCATCTGCTTGCAGGCGGTTGTAGACTCAGCAGATGAGTGAGACACGTGGCAGATGAGGGAGTGATATGTTTGCAAGCGGTTGTAACTCTTCTTAGGTAGTTGTAACTTCTCTTAACTACTTGTAACTTCTTTCAGGTAGTTGTAACCTCCCGTTGGCAGTTGTAACTTCCTGTTTGGTGATACCTCTCTTGCAAGCTTGTGTACTCAGCTGAGCATGGTGGTCAGCGCTGAACACTACTTCTCTGCTGAGAAAAGAGTATTCTGCTGAGCTATACTGGGCCTCTTTTATGAGTAATTTTGGGGTTTTTTGAAAACAACCCAAATCTTTGAGCTTCTCTATCCTGTTGGGCTAAGAGTTATTTTTTGCTCCCACAATAAATATAAACTCACGTAAAAAAAATTAATAATAATAAATAAACCATTGTAAAGTTTCATCTCATTTTGACATGTGAGCCTTGAGATACATGTTAAATGGAATTTAACTTGGACTGCAAATTGACAGTAAAAAAAATCCTAAATTAATCCTTTTAGCCCAAAGCGGGAAAATAAAACTTGGGCCAAACTGAAACCCAAGCCCTAAACACCTGATAACCCGCCCCAAGAAATGGGAAGAAGCAAGTGGCGTAGTTGGGATCTAGAAGTGAACACGCGACTTCTTATTTGAGAAAGAAAAAGGCATCATTAAACAACGACAACAAATAATAACTCAGCCAAACAAAGTCTACTCTCTCTCCCTCGTATAGCTTCTACTATCGAATCCGATCCGATCGAGCGATTCAGATGAGCAACTCGGACGAATCCGGTGAGAGTGGCGGCGGCGGCGGCGGCGGCTCATCACCCTCGTCTCCTTCTCCGTCACTGACAACTGACAAGCAGACAGAGAAGAGAAGAGTGAGCAGAACCTCTTTGATTCTATGGCACGCTCACCAGAACGACACGACTGCTGTGAAGAAACTTCTCGAAGAAGATGGCACTTTGGTTCACGCTAGAGACTACGACAATCGAACTCCTCTTCACGTCGCCTCGCTTCAAGGTTGGGTTGATGTTGCCAACTGTTTGATTGAGTATGGTGCCGATGTCAATGCGCAGGATCGCTGGAAAAACACTGTAATTTATCTCCTCTCTACTTGTTTTTATCCTTCAATTTCTTGTTTTCCATACAACAACAGCTTCGTGTTTAAAGTGGTCTGTCTTTAGGTGTTTGTATTCGCCCTTCAAATATGCTTCAATTGCTTATACTTTGTTTTCTCAGTGGCTCAGTTAATGTGTTTTGATTTAATACCAATTCAATTACATTAAAAATATGGAAATATGTATTTCATATCTTGTTTCTACAGTCTATTACTCATGTTCAACTTAAGAGCATCATCTAGACTCTAGACCAAACAAAACCTATTTTTGGGTATTAATTCTCCAACCGCAAACACCTTTGAAAATGTGGTATGTCCCATAAATGTTGAACTCGGCTCCACAATGTTTTGATCCATTGGAGATGCTCTAACCAGATTCGTTTCACAATGCTTGCTACTAATTGTATAACATTCTCGCCAAATTGGCTTGAGAAGAGTCATAATAGGGACACTCGCAAAAGTCAGAGTTTAGCATTTTCAGACACTATAGACTGGCTATCATGATTGAAAATTACTTCTGTGCTTATCAAGGGAATTATCTTGGCTATGATGGATAAACCACCAAGATTGTCATATTATTTATGTGCAACTTACTTTTTTACAATCACAAAATGATTTGAATTCTATGTTTTTGGTGGTTATATTAAAATTTTAAGAAACTATTTTCAGGAGAGGCAATACTGAATTTGGCTTAGCTTGAACTATGCATTTTTCAATGGTGTTATAGCATTGATTGTCCTCCTTAGTCATAGCAACTTACTAATTAAGCAAATGAAAGACAGTTTACAATTGGAATTTCCAATTTTAATGGGTTGCGGGTGAAGCAGACCCCACTATGAGTTAGTGTCTTTGTTTGGGATCTCACTCTTGGTAAGATTTTGACCATTGACAACTTGAGTAAAAGATGGATGACAGTGAATGAACCTGCATTTCTGTGAGTTGCATCCAAAAATCGTAAACTACCTGTTTTTGACATGCCCTTTCCCAAGACCAACAACCATTTGGTCTTTGTTGGCATTAGATTGTGGTGGGCCTCTCCCAGCGCGGGATGACTTCTTCCCTTGGGTGGATAAATGAAAGAGCCCAACCTTCTCCGTGAAAGGGAAGTGGATTTGGGATCATTGGTTTATTGCTATATTATAGGCGTTGTGGAAGGAAAGGAACTCTAGAATTTTGAATGGACTATCAGTAGAGATGTCAAAGTCTAACTTTGAAATTGGTGAATCGATTTCATTCTCGTATGTTTAGTTGGGCTAACCTGATGCAAAACTAATAAGGTCTAACTGTGTATCTTTCTTTCTTCATTGCGAGCTTCTCACTCAACAGATTATACTTCTTTTCTTCCTTATCATAGGAAAACAAAAAGTTTACTCCACCCAAATAGACAAACATCAAAATTTGGTAACCTTGGTGCTTTGGCTACCATATAGTCCATAACCCAAAGCCACAGAATGATCTGACTTGTAGGAGGATGAGGTGATCGACAGAATGCTCATTGTTGTCAAAGATAGGCAGATTTCTCTCTTTCCATATCCTCTTAGGACGAGATGTAATCAACAGAATACACTGTGCATATGGTTGTTCATGCAAGCCAAGATTCTAAAGGCACCCAATTATATGCAGAGATAAAGCTCCCATAGCGTCTTAAATCTTAATGTATGCCAACACAAGGGTAAATATTTGATAAATATACAGTTGGACTTGGAACCTTGGCCAGTTGCTCTGGTCATTGCCAAAAGTTGAGATGAGATGATGACATGGTTATTAGAGGAGTTTAGTGCAGTAAAAAGCTAGAACTTAAAAAGTAAGTAATAAACTAGATATTTCAGCGTGTCTCAAAATAACTGCAAAATTGGTGCCACGACCGTTGCATCAGAGGTTCAGACAACATAGTGCACAATAGAGAATAGACATGTCATAGAGAAAGCTTTAACTTTATATCCAGTGTGTTTTATTTTCATGGTTGTTTAAAAAACAGTCCGCGATGTTTGTAGGCCACAATATCATGGTTCAAAAAACTGAATAGACGATTCTGTTGGTGACACAGAAAATCACTAACAATCTCAATACATCCCAAAAAAGGGTAAAACATTGGCCACTAAGTCATATTGCTATTTGCTAAACCTGGTCATATGCAAGCCAAATCCAGTTAAGTAGGATAACACTGATAATAGTTGAGGATGGTCATAAACAAGAGATCTTGTAGTAAGCAATATATTATCATACATGATACTGTGTTCCCTACGAGTGTTGTAAAGCACAAGCCAATGCTGTCAAGAGTTTCCTTTTGCTCGTGAGTGGCCTTTTGAAATTTGTTGGAATATTTTGGAATAGAACTACAACAAGGGATGTGTTTGCTGGTAGGTGGTGCATTTGATAAAACTTATCTCAGTTGTGTGTAAAACAGATTTCTCAGCGATATGTTTATTCATGGCCCATTGGGCAAGGTGTTACTAGATCGCTTCTAAGGCTTTGTAGCTATGAAGCACAGACACTCTTATGGGCTGCCACTTCCATGTCCGGATTTTGTCGAACCTATGGGAAGGGAACACGGAACACTATAATATACACCTGTAATCAACATATCACTATTTTTTATTTAGAAAAGAGAAAAGAGGGATATATGTTTTCTTTAAAAAGATAAATATGCTATGTGTTTGTTTTGATTTTTTACGTGTCTCATGGATGTAATTCAATGATGAACATTATGTATGTCTATCAAGTCAGAAGTTATGATTTGATTTATGAGTACAAATTTCCAATAGTAACTTTGATTAAGAAACTTAGGAATCAAGTCCAGAGTTTTGTGATTAACCTAATGTCTTATTTAATAAGCAAAACAATAGAAATTGTATTCGTTATCTGTAAGAAAAAAAACCAGCGAGAGAGGGGATCACTGATCCTTTCCCTGCCACACACACACCCCCCCCCCCCCCCCCCCCCCCAAAAAAAAAAAAAAAAAAAAAACCAGCATTGCAATGTCATTATGATATCACTCTACAACATTAACTAAACAACTAAATACAGGGAATGTCCATTAAAGGACCCCAGGTATAGCCCCACTTTCAAAGTCACTTATCACAAGTTTTGTGTAAGTCGCATGTCTTCTTTCCTTCCATAATGTCCACACCACCACATACACTGAGTCTTTACCAAATCCATCTATATTTTTAGGATAAGAACAATTTAAAGGAGTCACCATGCGTCCACCTCTTAAGGACGTCCAATAGAACCAAACCTAGTGAAGGAGACGTCAAATTATCTAAGAAAAATACTCCAAACTGTGGATGAGAAGTTACAGTGAGATAGAAGATGGTCAATGCATGTTTATTTTCTATCGTTTGGAGCTTTTTTGTGCCACTGTATCTGACTCATGTTACATCTGTGTCCACACGGTGAAAGTAGCAAAATAGTGCAAAGCATATAGTGAACTTACACTTACCATATCTTGTTGAGTTTGTGGATCATCTCACGCATTCACTCACTTTGCTATGACCTCAATGTATTGCAAACTCTGCTTGTGATTTAGGAGTTTATAACTGTGTCAGTTTCAGTTCAGTCTCATTATAGTTCGTTTTAGCTCTGAAAGCTTTACCTCTTGACATGACAGCCACTAGCTGATGCAGAAGGAGCTAAGAAACATCACATGATTGAGCTGTTGAAATCATATGGTGCCCAATCCTATGTAAGTCTTCCATCAACTTTCATGCTTTCTATTTTGCGAATTGACTTGGAACTCCTAGCTTCTTGTAAATTTTCTTACACTCCGCCTTGTCTAGTTGTTGGCACATACTTTTTAGTTTAGATGTTGTTAGCACATTCTTGATGGAAATTAGCCATTCTCTCACTATACCTAAATTGTTGTCAAGGTCATTAGCTTTACTCATAAATATATACTAGTACATAACCCCTGCTGTTGGCTCTACCGCTACCACACACTTTTAAAAATATAAGTAAAAAAGTTAAAGACACAAAATTCAATTGGAGAATAAGTATGGGACACACAATGGTGGAGATTGTGCATGCACTACCTGATACTGTAAAGTCAAATATTTTATGGATACGTACATGCATAAGTGTGTGAATAGACTTTATTATGCAGCCTAAGTATGCTAGCTAAGAAACAAACCTTGCTTTACACTCAACAGAGAAAAAGGGTTTAACGTACATTACCATGAAAGCAAATGCATATAATAACATGATTTTGTCACATCATATATGTGATTTAATTGTTCAGGTTCTCTTTTGTGTGCAGGTCATTACTTTTGTTCCCTTCATCCTTAAGTTCAATTATATTAACAGATGCATCAGTCACATTATTTATGTTGTTTGGCTCATTGTATTCAGCACCACAGACTGAAATTATCCTTCAGATTTTGGGAACTGAGATTTAGACGTATTTGTTACACAGGGACAAAACGGTAGTCATTTTGAGCCAAAACCTGTTCCACCCCCTCAACCGAACAAGTGCGACTGGGAAATTGAACCTGCCGAGCTGGATTTCTCGACCTCAAGTATCATTGGAAAGGTATCTTCTGATTTTCCAACTAAAGAATGACATGTTAAGCAGATCTAAAACCATACTTGACAAACCTTGTTGCTGAAATTAATATATGACTTGAGGCTTGGGACAGTCAAATCTGATATCAGGCTTGTTATGTTGGAGTGAGAAACCAGGGCTTGGTTCATACGCCATTTTTTAAAATAAGATTTTAAAAAGTTAAGGCCTGTACAATCATGATTTTGGATGTGATGAGACCCTTGAAAGAAAATTCATCGTGATCACATGTATCCAATTTCAAAGAAGTATTATAATATGCAACAAAATAAATATTGTTGTAGAGAAAATAAGTATTTAAAAGTTATCGGCAGACAGGATCATGACGTTTCACTGCTTTGCTGACATCATTATTGTTGAGATTTCTGTCTTTACAGTTATTGGCAGACAGGATGCTTCATCTACAAGGTTTTATTGTATATTAACCAATTATCTGATATGCTTGTAGGGGTCATTTGGTGAAATCTTGAAAGCTAGTTGGCGTGGAACTCCAGTAGCTGTTAAACGCATTCTTCCTAATCTTTCAGATGACAGATTGGTGATGTAAGGCTTTTATATATGTAAAATTGTCAGATTTGTCATTGCTTATGAAGTTCTAGGTGTATGGCTCTTCTTGGCAGGTACTTTACCTCCTAGGCCACACCTAGACAGGGCTCTAGTCACCAGTCAGTCTCTTAGGTTGTTTCTAAATAGAAGAAGAGCTCACATAACTACTCAATATAAGCTGTTGTGGTTTGTCATGTATTTCATCCTCTGATCCTCTCATTTTTCTCTCCTTTTTGACATATTTTTTTGTTGCATTTAAAAGTATTTATGAATGGAGAGCTCTCTTTCTCTCGCTCTATCTAATCTTCTGGCACAAATGTTTTGTTTTCTGGAGTAACATGCAAATGTGACATTATTTTTTCCATTATGTTGTATCATGTCATATGGTTTATTGTTTTATTTTTTTCTACCTTCTTGACTTACATTAAATAAATATCAGTAGATAAAAAATTGGCACACATGCTTTCCTCAATGAATTTTAAACATCTCCTTGCTAGGTTCTTTGTCCAGGCTTGGATTAACTGTATCGACTGCATTGTTTTGTGGTTCTTATTACCTATTATTTTCAAACTGATTTGAACAGCATTGATTCTACTTCGGTAGAACATGTCATTCTTGAGAATGTTGCATGAGTCCACTGGAATCTAAGACTTTTTTTATGATTCAGTCAGGACTTCCGGCATGAGGTCAATTTGCTAGTGAAGCTGCGGCACCCCAATATTGTTCAATTCCTTGGAGCAGTCACTGAAAGGAAGCCTCTCATGTTGATAACCGAGTATCTCAGAGGGGTATCTTTCGTAGTTATCTTCTTTCTATGTTGGTATTAAAAGAAGCCAATGTTCTATTGATAAAAATTGTTGCGTTGGAATGATAAGTGGGTTATGTGTTTAAGGGTGATCTCCATCAGCATCTCAAAGAAAAGGGTTCACTTAGTCCATCAACGGCTATCAACTTTGCGCTTGACATTGCCAGGTTCGTCAATTTTCTCAACAATCTCCCTTTCAAATGCCATTTTAAAAACCAGATTCTAAATACATCACATTTTCTCTGTCAATATGTTTTCATTAGAGTGGCTTCATTAAGGGGAAGTAAAAAATGTTGAATCATTGTACCATATTTAACATGCTAAAATTGGAACTGTCAATTACAAACCGGTCTGCCAAGTGTAGAATGGGAACAGTGACTTCTTGCTAATGTTTATGGTTAGCTATGCTGATACACAATAAAGGGAAATAATAGCAACTCTACTATCTCTTTTCTTCTCTTTTTCTATTTTTTAGGTAAAGTCCATACTTCTAAACCATTCCGGTGGGGTACTACAAATTTGTTGGATGTCAGCATTGTACTCTTCTGTAGCTCTTCTGTGAGGCAAACTATCCTCTGTTCCTTTGTTTTTCCATTCTTTTCTTTGTTTTCTTTTGTGAGCAGCTCACTCACCCTTGTATCCTTTCCGTATTATTTATCAACTTTCGTGTGTGTTTGACCTCATTAAAAATAAATAAATTAATTAAATGGTAAGGTCCCAAAGTTCAAAATTTACAGAAGTAATTTAACCTTTGTCAAGGGAAGAAGATTATGCATACATTTCTAGCTTGCTACATGGGATCTTAAAGTGTATATTGTAAAATGTTCAATTTCCATAAAGACCTAATAGGCATTGTGTTTCAGTATTCAATTCAATGGAAGTTCTTTTCCCATATGGGGTTGAGAAATCAAGGTATGTTCATGAGTCATTGTTGCACATGTCAATGACTTGCATGTAAATTTGCAAGAGAAATCTAGTTAGCTTTTCAGGCTTTTTCTCATAAAAAATTTCATGTTGCGAACAAACAAGGACAAAAGTAACCTAATTGGCTTGAAATTCAGTTCAGCGTGCGGCAAACTCTATGCAGCATGTTCATATGGACAAAATTTATTACCTTCTTCAAGGTCAGCAGTCCAGATTTCAGTTCTCAACCACAATTACAGCATTCTACCTGTTTTTTGAGAAAATCATTCCCCTGACTCAAAGAGTCTCAAACTGTTCTTGACGTTTGTTACCTCAACTAGGCATGATGCTTGAAATGAAAGGAAAAGTTTCATTTTCTATGTAAACATCTTGATTTGTGAAGCACTTAATTGCTTATATACTTGTGAAATTACTTTTGCTATGAATTTATGAATATCTTACTGTGTGAGCAAGATATGTAGCTTTAAATGAAGTTGATTCAAAGAGATAATGTAGTCAGATCTTGCTGATTGAATTTTCTATCATATGTGGTCAGGGGTATGACTTATCTCCATAATGAGCCAAATGTCATCATTCATCGGGACCTAAAGCCAAGGTAAATGTTGGAGCTGTAAATAACATACAAGATATTTAATTAGAAATATTTTTTGTATTATAATTTGGTGCTCTCAGTCAGTACAGCACTTCTATAAGTGAAGTAATAGTTATATTTGGAGATCTACTGGTAGTTAATAAACAAGGATCAAAATATAGTTACAATCATAACTTATACTCTTTCTTTCGGAAATGAGGAAAAAATAACACAGACAGTGTCGCAATCCGCTTTATGGAACTGCACTAACTTGGTGAACTTTCAGGAATGTTCTCCTGGTCAACTCCAGTGCAGATCATTTGAAGGTTGGAGACTTCGGACTGAGCAAGCTCATCAAGGTCCAGAATTCTCATGATGTGTACAAAATGACTGGAGAGACTGGAAGCTGTGAGTTTTTTTTTATTTGTGTGTGTGATTTGGGGGGGGGGGGGGGGGGGAGGGAATATTCTAAGCTAATTGGTTTTGGAGCTTTAAATTTATTTCTTTTTCTTTTTCCATCCAACATAAGACCGGTATATGGCTCCTGAGGTCTTCAAGCATCGAAAGTACGATAAGAAGGTTGATGTGTTCTCTTTCGCCATGATATTGTATGAGGTAATTTGTTTTGCACGTGTACATTAATTTATTGTCATCAGAAATGTTTCTATTCTGGCCATGTAAATCACAGCTTTCTGAATTTGTGCACAGATGATTGAAGGAGATCCTCCATTATCAAATTATGAACCTTATGAAGCAGCCAAATATGTGGCGGAAGGACATAGACCCATATTTCGTTCAAAAGGCTATATCCCTGAACTGAGAGTGTAAGTTAACTCTAGAGTCTAGACAACCCATTTACTTTTCTGATGGACAAGAAAGTCTTACCTTTGACATGAACCATGGGCAAACCATTCCAAATTTATTCTACAAGTGCTCACTTGTCTGAGAGATGAAACTTGAAGTCTCACAGATATTATGAAGTGTTTCATTCATGAAGACACAAAGCAGCATACCGTGGAACATTTTTTTTATTCACTAGGAATTGATAACAGAAGAAGACCATCCCTCTAAAGTCCTGATTGTTTGTCAACAACTTGGTGTCCTATATATTCTTGTAACTCCAATCGTTTCCAACAGATCCAGTACTGTTTAAGCCTGACTCTATGTATTTGGATGTTTAGGCTGACAGATGCGTGCTGGGCTGCTGACATGAACCAGAGACCTTCCTTCCTGGAGATCCTTAAGAGGCTTGAGAAGATCAAGGAAGGCCTATCAACAGATCATCACTGGAGCATCTTTAATCCACATGGTTGATGAGAACCATTCATGGATTTGAATTGTAGATAATGCCCTCCTTGGTTATAGCATCAAGCTGTACTAACATGCTTTATTGGAATTAAAGATGCAGATGCAGTTATATCAACATAGCTCAGTTTTTCGTTTAACACCATCCATCTTGCTATTATGATTCTTTTTTGTGTAGTCGTTATAAGCTGAAATTGGCAGTAGTCCAGATTGTCTCTGTTATTTGTAGCTATCTCAAAACAACTGAGTAGCACTTCAATTCTAGGTTGCTTTCTGTAAATGCTGGAGTGTTTGACTCTGTACAGAAGGTTTATTGTCCTATTTTTTTGTTCCCTTGGATTGTTGTTAATTACCCTTGTTAGGCTTATTGATATCATTATATGACAAGTCATGATGATTTCATGGAGGTTTCTACTGTATTTCCTATTTCTTGTACAAACCAGGGAACTTGTGACAGATGGGAGGTGTTGGGGAAGATTTAGAACAATCTAGTTTTTGCCCACCTATTTGTTCCTGTTGTTTTTCATATGTGATTTGAGGTCATTTGTGAAACGCAAGGTTTGGCTGATGTTTTCAAAGGATGATATCTTCGCTATAACTGGTAATCTGATTTGGTCAATGCTGACATAACTGAGAACTACTTGTACATTTGACTAATAATCTTAGCTAGATGTATCTTGACTTGAGGTGGCCACTGCATCTGTTAATGAAGGACCAATAGATGACTGCGCCACTGTTAGAATGGGTGCAAAATTTTATCTTGTAAGCAAATTCACAGAAATGCCATCTCTGATATTGTACACATATCAAGTATAAGAACATAGCAATAGCATTCGGCCATGGTACTTCAGGACAAAGATTTTCTCATTTCTTAATAGGTTGTTATAGGTCATTACATAGAGACCGGTTGACCATTTGTGTCCACAGTTGTTGAGATTTTCCATATGAGTGTTCCAGGGCCTGTTGGGTAAGCTTATTGGATTACTATCCTGCTTGCACTTTGCTTGATCTTCTGACCGAAAGCTTTACTCAACTAGTAAGTGCTAGTATACCATTTATTGACTAAATTAGTTCCCTTCTGACAACTAGGAACCAAGATTCACTACAGGCTGAGTCGTATCCTATCCATTTTTGTGGAAATTCAAGCTAACATGTGCACTCTATCAAATTACTGATCCATTGTTGCTGAAAGTTCTCCATGTAACGTGGAAACCATCGAGTGGAAGCTTTGACAATAGTAACACTTGAGCAGAATATGGTATCTTCAGCACCATTCGCTGGGCCAGGTATGGCCTTTGAGCATCTGGGTCAATAAAACCATGCGTGAGGACTGCTCCGCTTCTTCATCAACCAGCTACTTGCCCATGTTACACGTTTTGAAGAGCAACTTCCCAGTCCGAAGCACCTGCACGCATGAAAGCTGGCATTACTTTCTTATTGGTTGCAGACACAAACATGAAAAAAACTGTTCAGTGCCTAGTCCCTCAAAATTTTCCAGAATAACACCAGTAATGTAACACCCAGTGACCCAACAAAGCAGGGGAGCTACAATTTACCACCCAATTACTTGGATATCCCACGGGTCTGCTTAAAGAGATTCTTTAAACACACTAAACCCAACAAAGGAAGTCTTGAACTAACCCCCATTTGGTACCACAATTTAATAGGTATCTAAATTATAAATGATGACCTGAATATCAGACATCAAGTAAAATGATGGTCTATAACTTGTAAGGGAAAAGTTGTGCACAATAAAGCTCACAGTATTCAAAAAACTTGTTCGACTCGTGTCCAACACATATCTGACACTGCCACTTTTCTGACACACCTCCGACATACGCCGGACATATGGTCAACATGTCAAATACATGGTCAATGTAGTCAACATGTCGGACACGCCTCCAACACACGCACACCCACAACTCGGTCTGGACAGAATCAAAACTCGGCAACTGGCTTTACTTTATTTTTTAACTTTTAGGTGGAAGCAAATAACCACATAAGTTGAAGGTTGTTAATCCATATGAAGTGAAAGACTCTCAATTGCGATTCGAGATAAGGAGGGCGATGAAAAGCCAGTAAAGCATAGAAGTAGTCTATATTTCTTCTCTCTTCTACTTCCTGTCCACTACACTTTGCGTTTTCCTTGCGAGAACATTGTCATCTTCTCCACTTTTGTACCTCTTCTTCTTCTCCATTTTTTCTTCGTTTCTACGTTTTTTTTTACTTACAACAACGTTTTTTTTTTACTTACAACAGAGATGAAGGCAAGGCACTGTGATTATTTTTTCATCTTCATACTTCTTTTTTATTTAATTATTTTTATTAGATTATTGTTTTTGTTCATATGACTTATAAAAAAAATTATATGTCGTGTCACCGAGTCCTAGATTTTGGAAAATTGTCGAGTTGGAGTGTCGTGTCCATGTCCAACATAGCGCGCATGCCCGTGCATCCTTGCATGTGCACTAACTTCAATGATCTTTGTGTAAAGATTGTAAAGAATCAGCCACCCATTTTATTGGTTTCCATTCATAACATCTAACACAAGCTTTCTTGTTCACAATCTGCACCATGAATTTGAACCATGATGAAAAAGTGTTTAACACAAAATACATGTGCTCATAGAAGCAAGCACTTCTTTCGTTCACAGTTTTGCCCCAGTTATGCCATCCAACGTGCTTAATACAAGCGTCCGTCCATGTATATGCAAAGACCACTCTCCCAAAGGTCCCCACGGTCATCCAAGATACGTATATACATTCCCTCCATTACATGTCAAACATGGACCCTTTCGAGCTAAAAAAATGGGATTGTTACACAGGTAGTGAATTCATAATGCTATAGCAGAACTACATAGCAATAATCATGCCAATGTTAAGTGACGAATCAACAAGTAATAATCATTTTGTAACCCGATGGTATTAGCCAATGTTAAGTGATGAATCAACAAGTAATCAATAAATAACAATTTCAAAGTAAGCCGTGATTTTTATGCCCTTGACTAAAAAAAAAGAAAAAAAGACTTCAGGTGTAGATTCCACTTAAAATGCTAGGAATTCATTTAAGGCACAGCCCTTGAAAGTAAGCGCAAGGCTGCTAAAATGGGGAAACAAGTACAAGGAGGAGTGCAAAAGACTGCCCCACAGAAAACAAGATAAATGAAGAAAGAGAAATAACATCAAAACAAAAACTAGGAACGCATCAAATGACCCCAATGAAAATGCTGATCCTGCCCACTTGGTTGTTGTTGTTGGAGGTAGGAAACATTTGATTAGACATGTCTTAACAAATTCTTTCAGAAGTTCAAAAATTAAAAAATCACACCATAAAATACACTCGTCTAAACCTGAACATGATTTCCTTATATCATCAAACTTCACTAAACATGCAATCACCTAAACAACAATCAAATAAAAATGATTAGGTAGGAAAAAATATAAATATGACCATAAGCTAATAAATATGACCATAAGCTATTAAGGAATCAATAATAACCAATCAAAAGAGATGATTTTCTTCAAAGTTTTGACAATAACTGACAGAAATTGAGCTTATTAATTAGTAAGATTTTTTAATTTTTTTATTACTAAAATTGTAGAAATAATCAAATCAAAACATAAATAAGTTGAAAAAATTCTTTCAAGGTTCTTCTACCATCCACTTGTGTTCCCAGAACAGATTTTGTCACCGTGGTGAAGATCGAAAGAGATACGGTGAACCACAACTGCTCAATCAGTCAACTGTGGACCATGATGCCTGTTCACTGCTATACTTGCCTATTATAACCTGTCTCCACAGAAGTCTGCTCTAACCCAAATATCCACTTAGAAAGAAGGGCATCGTTGAAGATCCTCGACCTTCTAATCCCCAAACAACCTGTCTCTTTCGGTTAGCAAACACTCATCAAATTAATCAAGTGGAACTTATTAGCGTCAGGGGATGTACCCCATAAGAAGCAACACATGCCCTTTTCAAGCCTATTGGATACTGAGACAAGAATTGGGAGAGGGGTAGCATGTTCACTGTTCAGTGATATACTTGCCATTGTACTTTTGAGCCAGGCCCCAACAACAACTTAAGCCCAATTCTTGTCCTAGGCAGAAAAATGGTGCTTTAAACCACAGGCACGTGACATAATGCTTTGAGATCATCTAAGCGTAAAAAGAGCAGATACAAATCTCAAAATAATCCCACCCTTCAATTTAGGCCTGTCTCTAACACTTCAAACGGGCATGTGCCACCTCCTTCATCTTCTCAATTGCAACAGAAGTTGAAAAATGTGGTGGCGATTCCTTCTGAGCTTATGCCTTTAACCTTACACCCTGTGAACGACTCTCTCTGAATCCCTGCAAGAGGATGCGTCTCTTGAAGATTTTCAGAGATTGAGTGCCCAATCTCCTCCTGGTTTGGTGTTGGTGCAGGGTGAATCGAGCAGTGGTGCAACACAAATGAATCAAAACTTGAGTTCAACATTAAGGAGCCCAAGTCAGGTTGTGGTATCCCGTGATGATAGAGGTGAACATATTCTCGCTATAGGTGTACAGATTGGTATCACATGGGATGATAATCATTGTTTCGTGGCTCAACTGATAACTGAGGCATATACTAGAAGGGAGGCGGATCCAGGCCCAGCTTGGCCCTGAGGGTATTCCAACAAGGCAACCGCCTAGGGTCCCGCTTTTTTATTGAATTTTAGGTCCCCCTTTTAGGGCCCTAATATGTTTATTCACTCGTTATATTTTTAAGTATTCTATTGTTATTAATTGGTTTGGTGGTTTAGCTGTTGATTTTGTTTTGATTTGACGGAGGTTCAAAACCCATCTCGTGCATTTTTTAATTACTACAATTTTTCAAATCTTATTAGTAAACTAATGTGGGGCCCATGGAATGACTTTGCCTAGGTCCCCAAAAATCCTAGGGCCGGCCCTGGGCAGAGCGTATTGAGCTGCTGAGTGACCAAGTTGTGGGAATTGTGGTTATGATGAATGACATTCAAATTTTGTCTTGGAATTGTAGAGATCTTGGGTCTATAGAGAGAATGGCAAGTCTAAAGCATCTTATTTCTAGACATAAACCTCACATTTCGCTTATTCAAGAAACAAAGATGAGTGTTATTGACCAAGAGCTCAGGAGCTCATAGATTCAGTTGATTGGGACTTTGTTCAAGCTGAAGGTAGCTCGAGCAGTATCCTTACTGTTGGGATGTTCGCAGATGGACTAGATTAGATGTCCTAAAAGGTGTGTTTTCCCTTCCCATACAATTTAAAAATATTGATGATGATTGGACCTGGATTTTGACTAACATATATGGCCTTTCGCTTTGAGAGAATGTGGTTTGAACATAGGTCTCTAATCCCAAATATCCAAAACTATTGGGCTTCTCTTGGCCTACAAGGTAGAAGTGGCTTTATTTATGGAAGAAGCTGAAATTACTTAAATCTTTTTTGAAATCCTGGAACAAGGATGTCTTTGACAAGCTACATACTCTCATTGATGATCACTTTCATTGATGATGTTCAGACTTTTCTTCATAACCTGGATCCACTAGAAGAAGATAGAGAACTTACTGACAATGAATGGGTTCAAAGAACTGAGATGAAAACTGATTTGAAAAAATTGTTGAAGAGAGCATATTTTCTAGAAGAAAAAAGTTGGAGAAAAATGGGGTAAATTTAGGGACTATTGTTATAAGTTATTTCACAAACTGGCCAATCATAGAAGAATCTCTAATTCTATTTTCATCTTCAATTGCATGGGGATGTCTCCATGGCCCAGCAACAAAAAAAATTCCACATGTTGCAGTTTTATACTCACTTATACACTGAACAATGTGAATGAGTCCATATATTGACTGCTTTATTTAAATGTATGGACAACGTCACTTCCTCATGCAGCTGAAATAGTCTTTGCTATGTAAAACCTTGAAGGTTATATCACTTCTAGATTGGTTTTCATAGTGATCTCTTTCTTAAATGCGGAGATTTCATGAATAATGATGTTATGAGGGTTGTTGAAGATTTAACACTGATGCTTTTTTAGAATGGAGATTGAATACTACTCTAATTTCTTTGATCACAGAAGTTAAAGAACCAGCATCTATCTTCTATTGTGGATTTCAGGCCTATCAGTCTCCTCAACTCCATCTATAAAATCATCTCTAAAGTCTTCTCTATCACACATAATGTTGTGCTTCCTCAATTATTTCCAGTTTGCTAGCGGTGGGGAAGAGACAGCTCATAGATGGTGTTCTCATAGCTAATGAGAATTTTGCCTCTAGATTGAGAGAGAAAAGAGTTGGCTGATGATAAAAGTAGATTTTTAAAAGCATTTTGATTCAATTTCCCGGAAATACTTGCATAGAATGATGGGTGCTTTTGGTTTTGGTGAGAAATGGAAATCCTGGACTCAAAACTCTTATCTCTAGCCCTCTTTTTCCGTAGCTGTGAGTGGGTCTCTCCTACTGGTCATTTCAAATCCTCTAGGGTGATAAGGTGAGGAGACCCTCTATCTCCTTTGCTCTTTCTTAGCAGCTGAGGTTCTCTCAACATTTGTGTCTCAAGCTCAATTTGCGGGTTCTCTTCATAGCTTCCAAGTGGCTCCTAAATCTCCTTCTATTGGTCTACTTCAATATGAAGATGATATTGCTCCTTTCATTGAAGCATCTAGAGAAGATGTGCTGGTAGTTAGAGATCTACTTCTTTGGTTTGAGGTGGTCTCAGGGCTTGAAGTGAACTTCTCAAAGCCTCTCATTTTGCCTATTGGTACTATGCCTGAATTGCATGATTGGGCTTCTCTATAGGGATGCAAAATTGGTTCTCTCTCCCCTGTTTTGTCTTAGTTTGCCTCTGGGTTCCAAGTGTAGAAATATTAAGAGTTTGTGATGAAATGGTTGACAAAATTGGGCTCAGGTAACTTGGAAGAATAAATACATTGCTAAAGCTGGTACAACAACCCTCATCAAAAGTACCATTTCCTTTATTCATATTATGTCATTGTGTGTGATCCCTGCAACAGTTGTTGATCGTATTGAAAAATATATGAGAGGATTCATTTGGAGTTCCTCTCAATCCAGTAGAAAGTTTCACTTACTTAATTGGAAACAGGTTTGCTAGCCAAGATCCAAATGGGGATTGGTTCTGAAGAGGATAAAAAAATTCAATAAGTCCCTCCTCTCAAGTGGATCTAGAGGTTTGGCATGGAGGTTGATGCTTTGTGGAGACAAATTATTGCTAACAAACATGGAGCTTCTCATCTTGATTGGTTCACTAAAGAGCCTTCTTTTTATGTTGCTCTCTGTGAAAATAATTATGAGATTGAAAAACCTAGTGTGGACAAGCATATCTTTTGAAACTCATAATGGTGCAAGGATTAACTTCTGGGACCAAATATACATTGGAGAGAATTCTTTGAAAGTTTTTTTTCCTGCTATATTTTCAATGCAGCTTAGAATAAGCAAGGGAAGATTAGAGAGTATTGGGATATTAGTTCTAGTAGTTGGAATTTCCAGCTTAGAAGAAATCTCAATGACTGGAAAATCCCTCAAATGATCAATCTTCTAGCACTGACAGAAAATGTTTCTTTAAACTTGGAGAATGACAAATGGTTGTGGAATGGTAGAATTTTGACTTCATAAGAAGGATTGTTACAAGTTGCCTTCTTCAAGCCTCTTGAAGCAAGTCTCAAAGCTCCACTCTTTCACTTGGATGATAGGAGTTCCTCCAAGAGCTACTTTCCTAGTGTGGAATGTTCTTCATTGCAAAATCCTTATTATTGATAACATCAATAACGCATCCTTCATCCAAATCATTGTGTGTTGTGTGAAAAAAGACTGATCTCCTGCCGCTTTCATGTTCCTTTGTCATCCAGCTATGCCCATGTCCGACTTTCATGTCCAAGCTTCCTTTTCAAACTCTTTTCCGAAGTGGGTTGAACATTGGCACTTTTTTTTTCAAAATCTTTTCTGAAGTGGGTTAAACATTGGCACTCTTTTTCTCACCCACCTCCTAATATTACTCCTTTTGGGAAATGGGTTTGAGAAATGCTAGTTCATGCAATGGTTTGGATCGTCTGAAAAGAGAGGAACAAAAGAGTTTTTAGAGATAGCAAGAAGGAAGTAGATAAGCCATGGACTGATGTAAAGGTGATTTTGTGCCCTTGGCCTGTAATTGGGATAGATCAAAGGATATACAGTTCTCCTCTTATATGTT
The DNA here is from genome assembly GCA_963556465.1 of Berberis vulgaris. NCBI lineage: Eukaryota > Viridiplantae > Streptophyta > Magnoliopsida > Ranunculales > Berberidaceae > Berberis > Berberis vulgaris. Next base: position 53,863,789 of record OY747134.1, read on the forward strand.
TACCTGGGACTGTATAGTTCTCACTTGAGATAAATCACAGTGACACAGTTGTAAATCTTTTGTAGTGGTTAGCGCTCTGCACTAATCCCATTGGCCTTTGGCCCATAATGAATATAATAAAATACTTACTTTTCTGATAAAAAAAAAATTATAATAACTCCCAACATCATTCACTCTTGCCAAATGGAAAGCAGAGAACACCAATGATTATCCCTTCTTCCCTTTCAAACATCAACAGGCTCCCAAACACTCATTTGTCATTCATCTTCTTCTGAATGATGCAAGATAGATCTTCCTCATTTCTGTGTTGGAGGAAAGCATCCTAGTTACTAGCTTTTTGCAACCTTGTAGCCAACAATCTTCCTATGGTAACAGTAGACTAGATTTACTCTCACTTAATTCAAGGCATTAAGGTATTAGCATTCACTAAAAGACATTAGTTCAACATTTTTTGATAAATTTTGCTCTTAATATCATATCATGTATCCTGTAGCTGATTGGCGATTTGAAAGATTGTTTATTTCAAGGCAATCTGAAGATCCCATTTGGGGGGATTAGAAACTTTATAACTGTAGTTATTATCTTTATGGTGAGGATATCTTCAAGATAAGTTAATGCTTATCTGAAGGTTTTTTGTGTATGCGTTGTGAGTTCATATGCGCATAACATAATTCAGACAAACAAAACATCTCAAACTAATTTAGGAAATAAACAAATCCAAAACAATGAGATTTACTTAAAAAAACTTGGACCGTAAACAAAATAAAACCCGGGAACCACACACCTGAGGAACACGTAACCGGTCGACTCCCGAGACGATTTCCTACTTTGTGTAGTCCGGCTGATTTGCAGTGGTTATGACAATGTTCCAAAAGAGCAGCACTGTTCCAAAAATAAAATCTGACGCTTCTTCAATGTAACAATCTTTCAAATACTGCTTTCCATAATGCAAATATAAGGTGTCCTGCATGAAACCAAACAGTCCATTCTTAATGGTTGCAAGATTTTTCAAGTGTTCAACACTTCAACTATGGATCAAACTGCGTAAGATCTCAATTTTGGCAGTTAAGATACTCATGAATTAAGCATCCCTCTCAAGCAAGTTTAATTAGATGTTATCCATTTTTACACAATTTCAATTCTGTTGACGTATTAGGTAGAAAAGCAGCAAGTGTTGAGGATGGCTCTCATTCATGGACTCAAGACAATCCAACAAACGCATACAGGGTATGCTGATAGATGAAATAGAAAGCTAAGCCATGTCACAATTGACAACAAATTCCCTTAGGTAGAGATGGTGGCATATATATGATTGATGTCCAATTATGCTTCTTTAGAGTTTTCTAGTATGTTACTCCTTGGGGATACAAATGTCAAGTTTCCACAAACTTATTTGAACAAGAATTCACAAAAACAGCAAAGGATAAAAGTTACCTGACAACCAAGAAACTTGCAATTATAAAAGGCGCATCAATCCGCCATCACTCTAATTGCCACTGCTTGCCCTGAGCACTGTAACAAGAGAATATTCATCATCTTATACATAAGATTTTAAAATAAAATTAAAAAAAAAAAAAAAAAAAAATGAGCTTTACCTCAGGGGAGCGGAGTTCTGAAAGGTGATATTCTCAGCAATGAAGTCCTGACCTTGAATAATCACAGTCCCGCACCCAAACGTTGCCGTTCCAATCACCCAAGAACCCTGGTGATGCTCGATTTTAGCGGGGCGGTGTTGTTCCATGTGAGAAGGGTGTCTTCAGGTCGTAACCCAGCAAGGGTGATGAGCCTCGGTTCTTGGTTTTGGGTACGTAGACGGGTTGCTTGTAGATGCCGGGTGCAACCAACCCGGATGAGGATGAGCGATGCGGCAAGTGTTGCAGAGTTGCGTCGATTGCTTCTTGCACTCTTGTAAAATCTCCTGATCCGTCTTAGGCTACCCTTCACTACTCGCCACGCCCCAGCCCCCGCCATTTAGCTCACTCAGCTTCTTCTAACTAACTCAACCGCACAAACAAACTCTAATTTAATCTTCTATCACTAACCCAACAACAGGGGAAACGCGCGCTTTATGTTGTTTGCCGTCTTCACTTCAGTTGTGCTGTGCCCATTGTTACTCACCGCGCTTTTTGTTTGCTTACCCACCCACCTTTTATATCAATATCATAATTATTTAAATATATTATTTCAGTCCCATAAATGTTTCCAACTCATTATATTTGGAATCCGAAAAAGCTTATTGGCATCCCCGTTCCTGCTCCTGCCTCATCAATAAGGCTTTATTGATTCAAAATCAATTGTTCCTTAAATATATTTAGCTTATCAGTCTCAGTTCTGTGTCATAGATGAAGATCAGAATTTGGTTCCCCACTTTATATACTCTTGCTGATAACATGTGGATGATTGAGCCACCCTCCTCTTTATTCCCTTTGATATCTAAGGGATACACCTAATGTACAAGACCCTCTAGAAATGCAATCATCTCACAAACCCTCATATAAATGGCAGATCCACCTGTTTGAAACCAGTTATGTCTGACAAAATTACCGATGAATGTCTTGTGTATATCAATCTGGAATGAAGATAGGTACTTGGGAGATGAAGTTCAGGAACAAGGGCCTAAACTAATCTAATGAGAAAGCTGCCTTACAGTGTGCCAATGTATGTTTGATGAGAAAGATGTTATACACACAAAATTTCCCTATGAGGCCAATGATGAAACCTTTATTCCCTATTGCCAACCATCCTCTATTCCTCACTTCAGAGGATTGTATATGTAATTTGAGCAACTTAAATACGAGATACCCATGATAAACCTTCGATTCTAAGGACGATAAGGGCTGTCACCATCTGAACTCGGACGTTAAACTGTCCAGAACACAGGCAATTATCGACAAAGGGAAGAAGGACATGCTCCTCTCCAACCTACAAATCTGAATCCAGTGTATCGTTTTCCATCCTTGTCTGCATTGTGATATCACAAACCATATCATAAATGGAAGAAGCACGTTTATGGGTCCAGTCATCCGCCACAAAGTCGTCGATGGCCCCATTCACTTGGATCCAACTACATCCAGCAGGTTTCTTCACACCCATCCCAATCATCCTCCGTCTCACCCCAGCAACATCAATCCACCTTTTTGTATCAGCATACACGTTTGATAAAAGCACAAGATAACCTGCAGCTTGACCTGGCTGAAGCTCCAATATCAGTTGCTGAGCCACATGACTTGCAAGTTCCATATTCTTGTGTATCCTACAACTGCCAAGCAAAGCACCCCACATGGCGACATTAGGTTTCATTGGCATGGTCTGGATGAGCTTGTGTGCTTCATCTAAAAGACCCGCCCGACTTAACAGGTCAACCATGCACCCATAATGCTCAATCATTGGCTCAATGCCAAATGTTTGCGTCATGTGCCCGAAATACTGTCTTCCCTCACAAACCATCCCTGTATAGCTACAAGCACATAGCACCCCAAGGAAAGTTATTTCGTCCGGCCTAACTCCTTCCTTTTGCATCCGTTGAAACAAAGTAAGGGCATCCTCTCCACGCCCTTGCTTAGCATAAGCAATTATCATAGTCGTCCAAGAAACAGTACTTCTCCATTTCATCTCTTTGAACAGTCTATAAGCTTCTTCAATGACTCCACAACTCGCATACATGTGCATTAGTGCATTGTTCAAAGACACAAACTCCAGGTTGGTTCTAAGGCATAAAGTGTCATTAGCAATTAAATGAATCCACTTCCCTGTTCTAAGATCCCCTAACTCAGCACAAGCTGCCAATGCTGCTATCATTGCCACACGGTCCACTTTTACACCAGCTCTCCACATCTGACGGAACAGTGCCAACGCTTGCTTACACATCCCATTCCGTGCGCACACGCCAATCATTGTTGTCCATGACACTACATTCCTCTCCGGCATAGAAGCAAACACTCTACGTGCTTCATCTACAAACCCAAACCTTAAATAACCCGAAAGCATCGAATTCCAAGTCACAACATGCTTATCACCCATTTCGTCAAATATCATACGAGCCTTGTCAACACCCTTATCAGCAGAAGCTCCAATATACATATTAATCAAATTTGTTTGCACAAATACATCCGAACAATATCCATTCGACAAAACTCTTCCATGCAACTGCTCCCCTTCTCTAGAGAAGGAGTGGGATTTTGCACAACCAGCGAGCAGATAAGAGTAGGTAAAACCATCAGGTTCTGAATCAGTTCTCTCCATCACATTGTACAGTTGAATTGATTTCTGCGGAGTTACACTTCGAGCATAGCCTCTTATAATCTGATTCCACACAATTGCGCTTGGTTTTGCAATGTGATTGAAAACTTGATGGGCATTGAGAAGCTCATCAGAAGTGACATACAAGGATAGTAGCTTAGCAAGAATGAAATTTTTCTGAGACAAACCATTCACTACTATCTGGGCATGTATTCGAATCAATTCCCTCGTCTCTTTGCAACTCTGTAATAAAGAAAACAAGTGCTGCTGAAGAGCTCTAGAATACGGCAGGATATTATTGGTTGAGGAATTCACTAACATCATGACTAATGTTTGTTTGTTTGTGTTGCTCAAGTACCAGAACAATCTCACTAACGCTGTCAAGCAGCCTCTTTTCTCCAGAAAGAAATATCGGGGTTTGTTGCAGAGAGAGAGGAATGGATTTGAAAGGGGCACGCTTCGGGGTTTATGAATTCCTCATTGTTTAGTAGTTAGTCCTGATAAAACACCGCCGCCTACTGAAATAATTGTTTGGGCACGCTTTGCTGAAATCAATTTCTCATTCAATTCATCTAATTTTCAATAGATCTTTACGACTTTGGATGAGATCTATCTCTAGAGAGAAAAAATATAGACTTTTACATCAACCTTTGTCTAACTACATCCAAGCTTTTTTTTATACTTTAACCAAATTATTGCCCTGACCTTACAACATCTTCTCACATCCCTTTGGCAGCATAAATATTGGATAGCAATATACAAGTTGATTCCATTTGGGATTTAAACTTGATTTTGGAGTTTTTTTCTCCCATTTTCACATTTTCATGCTTACAACTCATCCAACTATTTTCCAATTTTGATTACAAGATAATGAATCTCCTGGTATTTTTTTTTTTTTTTTTTTTTATTTCTAATAGGAATATAAGCAATCCGATGGATTTGGAGCAAAAAACGATATGAAATTTTCTCGAAAAGCTTTAGTATTCTTCTCATACTTCATTATTGCAGTAATACTTAGGATGCTAGGGTGTAAGAATTATTTATTATTGAAACCAAAAACCTAATAAGCTAATTGAAGACGGTGATATTTACAATAAGTATCAACGAAACTGTTGTAAATGGCAAGTGTTGATCCATCACTCAATTTAACAATATGGGCATCAATCCGGATGACAATATTCTTCATAGTGGTATCAATAAGTGTTCTAAAAAGCGTTAGGCGGTGGGCGGGCGGCGAGCTAGTGCCTAGCGCCCAAGGGCCTAGGCGATCTTAGGTTTTGTATTATAACTTTAATAATTTACAAAAGTTAAGCATAATACCTTATCAATTACATCCAATTTAATGTCAAGATACATACGCAAAATTTAAAAACATGAAAAATTAACAATCATAAACAAAATTTATTAAAACTCAAATGACTGAAGCTGGTCATGATGGGTACTTTATACAAAATTGAATTTGTGAACAAATATCCAAACCTACTCTTTTATTTTTCTCAAATTGCATGAATGACCTACATTACTAAAATTGGTATCGGCAGATCCTTTGAGAATTTCATTAAGTAATCATCTTTTGCTACATTCAGACATATATACTGAATAAAAAATAATTAAATTGTTTATTTCCAAAAAAGATGAAAGAAAAATAAAATAAGAATAAAATCAAGCTTATTAAAAAATAAAAATAAAACTCGCCTCGACCGCCCAAACCCACCTAGACCCGCCCAACCATTAATCTGGGCGTTTTTCTAACGCCTGCCACCTAGGCCGATTTTTAGAACATTGGTATCAATGTGTTAATAGAAACAATATTTTTGTGTTTCATCAAGCAAATGGCGTGCTTTAACTACACTATAGCAAAAGAATTCGAACAAAAGATGAAAATGACATCAAAATTTACCAATCTAAAAAGCATCGTTGAAATACTAAATGTTATGTGTTTTGCAGTAGTAATTGTATGCCTATATGAATGTTAATGAGTTTGATTGTGCCGGGGATGCAAAGTGAAAATAGTAGGTGCACTAGCTGTTTAGATATTCAACTATAGTATTTGTTTCTCTTTTCGCCTTTAATTGAAAGAGTATATGTATGCAAAAAGAAATTTTTACTCCTTCCCTTTCAAGTCTTTTTTTGTTTGTTTGTTTTTCTTTTGCTTGCAATCAATTCAAAGCTATTAAGTACTGACATTGGGTTTGGTAAGAGGGGTAGATTTGTAAAAAGCGAATGATGGGTTCAATTGAGATTGAGATGAGGGAGTTTATTGATCTTTGTCATAAAAAAAATAAGAACCCTAGAAGAAGAGAAGGGAAGAAGAGAAAGAAAAAGAGGAAATAAGAGAAAATACAAATCCGTTGAAATATGAGGAGGGAATATTGAATTTGAAATAACTATTATTATTTATACTTTTCACTCACAAATTCTTCAAATTTCACAACTTTAACAAATTCATCAAAATTCATTATTTTTTTAATACCCTTGATTTTAGGAACTTTTGAAAAGCATGAATGAAAACCCGTAATTTTGATAAATTTTAAAATAATCTTTTTAAATCCATATCGAATAACCCTAAATTTAGATGAATTATTTCAAAGATTTAATTGAATACACTGAATTTTAAAATCATTGGCAATGCTTAATTGAAAACGCCTCTAAATTCACTTGGCTTTGTTTGGTTGGGGTTTTAGGGATTTGCGTATTGGTTGAATTTGGTGGTGGAGTTGCAGAGAGGGAAAAAGGAGGAGCAGACAATGGATGGATATCCAGTGATTGCTTGGACTTGGAGGAAGATGATGAGGGCGTGATCACCTTTGATGATCATGGACTCTTTCTTTCTCTGTGTTTTTTGTTGTGAAGAAATTGAGTCTCCGTTGAAGTAAGTATTTCGACTTCCTAAAACAAAATTTTCCTTGTTTATTTGATTTTGGTCCTCATCGATTTTAAAGTCAAAGTGTTAGACGCTCCCCTCCGCACTGAACTGAGCCAGCCACAAATTTTACAAGCAGTGAGTGGGTGATGCCAAAGGGCAACTTTCTTCCTTCTCACCTGAAACCACAAAACCTGAACACCATTCTGAAAGGGTACATCAAAACCAATTCCACCCCCAACATTTTCCCACTCTTCCAAAGGTTAATAAACAAGACAAGACTTCCTGTTGCTTCTCTAGATACTTATTCTCTCCTTCACCTTCTCAAGTCATGTACTATCAGATCATCCTCCTTTCCACTAGTTGAAGGAAAACAAATCCATGCACTTATTCTAAGATTGGGATTTCAAACTCTACTTGTCCTTCAAACAAGTATGATAAACATGTATTCGGTGTCCCGGGCTCAGGGGAATCTTCAAGATGCACACCAAGTGTTTGATGAAATCTCATCCAAAAATGTTGTTTGCTGGACCACTTTGATTTCTGCTTATATGCACAATGGGAACCCTAGTCGGGCTCTCAAGATTTTTAGGCAGATGCAAATGGAGAATGTGGATCCAGATAGAGTGACGGTAACTGTTGCACTCTCTGCCTGTGCAGATCTTGGGGCATTGGAGATGGGTGAATGGATTTATGCTTATGTTCATCGAAAACAAGGATTTGAGATGGATTTGTGCTTGAACAATGCACTCTTGAATATGTACATGAAATGTGGAGACATTTACACTGCTCGGCGAATGTTTCATTCCTTGAATCAGAGGGACGTCAGAACTTGGACAACCATGATTGTGGGCCATGCCTTGCATGGTGAAGCAGAGGAATCACTGAAACTTTTTACGGAAATGGAGAAGATGAATGAAAAGGCTACAAGGGAGGACTCTGGAGATTGTCTGAGTGACTTGATAATCCCTAATGAAATCACATTCATTGGAGTTCTGATGGCTTGCACCCATGCAGGATTAGTGGAACAAGGGTGGCTGCATCTTGAGAGCATGACCAAGAAATACAACCTGAAACCTCAAATTTCTCATTATGGCTGCATGGTTGATCTTTTGTGCCGAACTGGGTTTTTGAATGAAGCATATAGATTCATCGTCCGCATGCCAGTCAGACCAAATGCAGTTGTGTGGCGCACTTTGCTTGGTGCGTGTAGGCTCCAAGAGAACGTTCAACTTGCGGCTAATGCTTGGCGTAAGCTACTTGAATTGGATCCAAGCTATGTTGGTGATGATGTTAGCATGTCTAACACCTATGCTTCTGCTGGCCTGTGGGATGAAAAGGAGATGATAAGATCTCAGATAAAACATAGAAGACCTCCAGGATGCAGTTCAATTGAAGTGGAAAATCAAGTTCATGAGTTTGTCGCTGCAGATAAGAATCACCCTCTGAAGGATGTCATATATGAAGTCCTGGAAGCATTGTTACAAAACATGAAAGCTTGTGGCTACTCCATCGATGTTTCAGATTTGTAGCTGATAATTTTGGAAATGATTAATAAATGAAGACATTGCGAAATGGAGAATCTCATCCTGCCCTTCCCTCAATCCACAAATATAATTATAAGTCAAAATGTCATTAAACATGTAAGTTGTAACACAGTTGTGAAACACGATATCTGTTTAAGTTAATCAACGTATCGATTTCTCTGGACTATTTTTGTGAAAATATTTTTCGAAGTAAACTATTGTTTGAGAAAATTACATGACTGGAGCAAAATGGTATAAAACTATAAAAACTACAGAAGCTTCTTCCTCTCAAAGAAAGTCTTCAAATGCCATAGCTGCAAGCCAGCCACTGCTAGGCAGATGAAAAGCGACAGGAAACTCAACCAGGCCATTTTAGAGTTGGTTGCTCTGTTCAGCATATGCATTTCTTCCTCCCTGAAATGTTCAAGAATTAATAGGTTATAAGATTGAATAGCATGCCTAACAAACTACTCTTCTATAACAGATATTAAAAATGGAAGTTTTCTCGTTGTGCATACCTCTCTCGAAGGTAAAACATCTCCTCGTGAATGTTTCTCACAGTATCCTCCAATTTTTTCAGCTCCAATTCCATGACCTGGCAACAACGATAGACAAGAAAAGTTGAGATCTGACTAAGTAGAAAATTTGAGATAGTAATTACTTGCAATTGACACTGTTGCTTTTTATGTACAATTAGCAAGATTTTCTTTTAGAGGGTAAAACAATGCTTTCAACAGTGAAGAAAGCCACCCCAACATTCGAGAATAATCTGCTTTATCTGATCAAATAAGCTACCTCTCATCTTCCTTAACATCTGAACACAACAGTTGAGCAATATTTCAATCAACAAGACACTCGAGGCCTGATGCACTTTATTTGCACAGGACCATGGACAAGTAGCCTTTAGCCAAATACATTGCATTAGAACCATCCAGGATGACGAGGATTTAACATTCAGGAGAATATTTTAAACCTTCAGTTCATTTCAGTCCATAATCCAGGGTCCATCACACTAGCCATTCATATCTTCTGTTGCACAATATCCTGCGACCATCAAGTTATAATTGAATTCTAATACACATATTCTAAACTCTTAATGAGGTTGCACCTTCCTCTAACGTTCTCTACACTTACGTCATCTCCCACAAACCAAGATGACAACGAAGTCGTAACACCAGACTTCATCTGTGGAAAACTTGCATGTGAATGTGATCTCTCCGAAGTATTATAGATACATTTCTCGACAATCACTAGGTAAAATAAAATAAAATATGAAATGATCACCTGGAAGTTAATCGGCTAGCCCTTTTGCCAAGCCGTTCCTTTAAAACCCGTGAATCAATAACCTGTAAAACTAAAGATGGGTTTGTTTGATTGTACATTTTTCCTGGGAAAAGGACAGTTTTTGCCTAGATGTGTGTATTAAGATTTGAGAAAATTTTTCCTCATTTCTTGATACGCGCCAAAAAAAACGATAAAAGGTTATTTTTTCCTTTTTCTCAAAACCACCCCCTCCTTCCGAACTGGGTTTTCCTTCCTTTTTTTTTCTCAAAGAAAATAAGAACACAGAATCCCGATATCATAGCATCTCTCACCTCCTACCGCCTTTACACCGGGAAACTTCAATCAACGTCAAAACCTCATTGATTAAACTATCTTGTTGGTTCAAAGTAGGGCTGGGCAAGTACGGGTAACCGACCCAAAAGCTAAAAACCGAAAACCGGCCCGAGAAATTCGGGCCCGTGTTTATGAGACCCGAAACCGGACCGAGTTAACCGGGTAACCGAGGTCCCGGTTAACCGAATTACGGTCGGTTTTGGGCCGGTCTCGGTCCTAAGAGCAACATTCAGACAAGAAAACTTCTTCTCCCTCAAATCCTTCTACAGTAACCCAAATCCTTCTACAGTAACCCACATACATACAGTAAAAAAATATTTCTACAGTAAAAAAATACTTCATTCATCATACGTACAAAAATTATATCAAAAAATTACAAAAAAAACCATACAACAAATTACAAAAAAAAAAAAAAAAAAAAATCGGTCTAAAAAATCTCAGATCTCAATCTCTGATCTAAGATCTGGAAGAAGAAAGCGGATATGGAGAATCTCTGATCTCAATCTCAATCTGAGATCTGGAAGATGAAGGCGGATCTGATCTCAATCTCTTATCTGAGATCCGAAAGAGGAAGGCGGATCTAATCTCAATCTCTGATCTGAGATCCGGAAGAGGAAGGCGGATCTAATCTCAATATCTGATCTGATCTCAATCTCTTATCTGAGATCCGGAAGAGGAAGGCGGATCTGATCTCAACTTTGATCTCTGATCTTCGACTTCGACCCTTCGTCTGTGTGTGAGAGGGAGAGATCGTGATCTTCGACTTCGACCCTTCGTCTGTAAGGTGGATCTGCATCAACACCTTTGTTGGGTTCACGATCGAACCAATTCTTCATTTTCCCAGCTCTCTCCCTGCTCTCTGTCCAGCCCTAACTTAAACCAATATCATGTTTGAATTGAACCAAACACCCTCTCTATTGATGTCAACATCAACAATGAAAACTGGATGTTTCTAAGAGGAGACCGAAAGCAAATAGAAAACTGGAACCAAACACCCTCTCCTGCTTTCGGTCTCTCTTCGTCTGCAATGCAAATAAAAACTGGATGTAGAACATTAAAATGAAGCAGCATTTCCATTTTATCATAAAACATTAAAACCCATTGTTGTTCTCACCATCACGTTCACAAGTACCATCTTCTTCATCTTGCTTCTCCACCCAAACCCAAATGTTCATCAACAACAGAGACAAGAAGACACCATGTCTCGAAGCTTCATTGTTTGGCTCCATGGGTTGGGTGATTCAGGGCCTGCAAATGAGCCCATCAAGACCCTCTTCGCATCTCCTGAGTTCAGAAACGCCACTTGGTCAACATCCTCTCTATTGATGTCAACATCAACAAAGTCGAGGAGTCGGGTCGGGCCGGTTACCCGACGGGCTTCAGAAATGGAAACCGAGGCCCGGACCAGAAACTTCGGGCCGGGCCGTGCTTTTACAACCAAAACTTTTTTTAATTAATTAAAACCGACCCGATCGGTGCGATTGTCGGTTCGATCCGGGTTTTCGGTCCTAAATGCCCACCCCTAGTTCAAAGTCAATGTAACCTCATTGAATTCCATGGCATCAAATTCCATGAAGATATCTTCATTGATTGCAGCCCGTCTTCCTCTATCCCTTCTTTTTAATTAGCAAAACACTATTATTGTATTGTATATATATGGCAAAAAGAAAAAAGGGGCAGGGCTCAGTGATAATAAGTCATTGGCCTCCACAAAAATATACGTCATTTGTAAGCACTATACAATCCCAATTAAATATGAAGAGAATTGAATCTCACATATCCCAATTAAAAATTGAATCTCTCTAAACCTATCATGTGTCATTTGCTCCTGTCTCCCTTCCCTACCCCTCTAATGCTAGATTGAACTCTCTCGTGGCCTTTCTTAGAGACATGTTCATTCAGAGGTGAAATCTACATACACGGTCTGCAGATTAAATCAGATATTTGCATGAACTGTCTCCATTTTTTTTTTTTAATCAACAAAACAAAAGTATTGAGTATTGTATATATGTGTTGACAAAATGAAAAGGTATACAACCAGAGTTAGGGGAGACTCTATCCCTTAAGATGTCTCCCCAATCAAACATAAAAGAAATTGGGTGTCTCTAAATATGCCTCAATTTTGCCCCCAACCCCAAAAAGTGATTTAGTATCTACCCATAGGCTATGTACATCTTTAGTTACATTCTTAAAAATCATGTTGTTCCTCCCTCCAAATGACCCAACCTAGGGAATGAAGAAGCCTAGCCTAAACCCATCTACCAATAGGGGAAAGCATGTGAGTCCTCCACCAACTGCTGGAAGGTGCAAGGGATTGCAAGTTGCATTCTGAATTCCCTGAGTCCTTCTTCCCAGATACCTTTGGTAAAAGAACGGGAGAGGAAAATCTGATCTACACTTTGAGGATCAAGGCCACATAGTGAGCAAAGATTTGTGTGAAGCACTAAGTTATTGATGCGGCAAAAAATCGGCAATTAATCGCGATTCGGGGTTTGACCGAACCAAATTGGGTGAAATCGGTTGGGGTTTAGCGGACACCAAAAAATTGGCGAGTCACCGATTAATCAGCCCAGCCGACTCGCTGATTTATCGCTATGTATAAAAAATAAAAAAAATAAAAAAAACCTAAACTCAAGATTCTCATTTCATTTGAAGGTCGCAACTCCCCCAACCCAGATCCTACAAAGAAGAAGAAAAACAAGAATAGAGAATGTGAAGATCTCTGGACGGCGACGACGATCTTTGTCTCTCTTTTCCTCCCTTCTTTCAAACCAAATCAGAAAGTACCACTTCAACCTTAATTTCCCTCTTCCTTCTCCTCTCAGTCCCCATCCCACTCGGCCTCCCCTCTTCTTCTCCCTCTTGTGTAGAATTCATATGGACTAGGGGAGCTTGTTGATTGAGGTTGTTTGTAGTGATATGGACATTGGTGAAACAGTTGAATATTGTCGGGACAAATTTCATTCAACTTGTTGTTGATGCTGAACTCTCATCTTTCTGTGTATTTGAAATTTTTGCCTTCTAACTGAAAGCATTAATAACTGAACCTCACAATTTCTTTGGAAGTTTGTGATTATGCATGACAAATTCACACAATTTTCACGCACTTCAGTCATGACTTCCTTTATTATTTGGTATAGAATATATTGACATAATCCTCTGAATGTGGAGTATTTTTGTTTGTAAAAAATGGTCCTTCTAGAAATATCTTCGGTGCAAAGTAATACGGTTTACCTTCATGGGTTAGTGGGATAGGTAGGTTGGTTCTTCTTGTTAAGTCTGACATATATTTTGCTTCTGAATGTTTGTCTTGGTAGCTTGGTTGTTAAAACAATCTACAATTTTCTTTTAGTTTATTTTTAAGTAGCTTGGCAAATAATTTTTAAAGTTATATAATTACAAATTTACACCATTTTGATTAATTATTTATTTTTTTAATCTATGACTATGATTAAATTTAAAAAAATATATACTTTGAAAAATTGACTGATTAAATCCAATTAATCCTGACTAATCCCGCTTAATCGTAACTCAGTCCTAGACCGCACTGCGGCCGCTTTCCGATTTAACTGCATAGGCAAAGCATTCCTCATCAATAGTCAGCGGCCTGCCATGAATGAAATTGTCCATATAAGAAAGCATGCCATAGGGAGGACTTCCTTCAACCAAATAAGATGATGAAGCTTGTGAAGGCTAGGTTCTCTGTAAGAGAATACAGAGAGTAAAAAACGCCACATAGGACATACAGATTGTGAACAGTAAAAAAAAAAAAAAAAAAAAAGAACAGTAAAAACACTATTTGAATTATAAGATAGATAGGACCTGAGGGTTTTCATATCCATCTTTAACTGTGAATCAACTGACTTAGTCCATCCCAAACCCATTCATCATCGTCTTCATCAAGATGACTGGACTCAATGTCATGAAGAAGATTAGCCATTTAAGGTACCTCCCAATCATTAAAACTTTCTCTAAGATGAAAATCCCAAGAATGTTGCTTTCCAATTTTGCAGTATTTGAGATATCTCTGATTTTGCTTGTTTCAGACTGCAAGCATTGCAATGGAAATGTGACTTTCAAAGGAAATGTGACCCACAAGGTGTTGTTTGTGTGTCATGATGTTGTTCCAAAGGGACCAACTATGAGTGTAGATGTGGGGTTGAGCAAACTAGTCCCTTGTATCAGCCCTAGCCCTATATTTAGCTGCTATGACGTTCCTCCATAGAGCATATGTTTCTATCCCAAATCTTCACCATTATCAATCATTAGGGTTATTCAACTTTTCCCCTTTAAGACTAGTTTAGCTTTTGGACCCAAACTTGTCCAAGCTTTAATTTAGACCTCAATTTCCATAAAATATTTTTCGATTACCACTATGCCCTTCGTATATTATTAATGTGAAATTTGATGTTCCCTCCTTACATATACAAATTTGTTATATACCCACTCAAGCTGCCTCGATAGATCATTTATTTCATGTCCGTGACTACATAAATCATTTATTTAATGTCCCATTCTTGTAGCCTTGATGAAATCTCCACTTACATTGACAACAATATGAAATATGGCAGGTGACCTATTTGGCTAAGAGCTATAACTCAATTGCTTGACAATGGTTCAATAAGTAACTGGAGGAGCCAATTCACATTCAAATTTTTCGTATCATGAACTCCCATGTATTTAGTTTTTTTATCAGAAAATGACCACGAAGGCCTACTTTTCTATAAATTAGACCATTTAGGTAGCATAGTTTGAGTATTGACTAATTAATACCTACTTTTTCATATTGGTATCCAATAAGTCCAATTTCTTAACATTGGTTAAGACATAAAATGAATGGACAATCCTAACCTCTGTAATCTCAAAAATCCATAATGCAAACCTCGAGGAATCAACTATTACTAATCTGTCTAACTTTGAACACAAATCTAGGTGAATATCAATGGTAATTGAATTGTTTTCTTCTCCAAACCTGAAGGCACTCTGAACCATTGTTGTATGTTCAAAATATATTGGATCGTTAAAGAAAAATAAAAACAAAACAGATCCCTAAACTATTGTTTGTAAATCCAAATTCCTCTAAGTTTAGTTTTTCTATTCCATCCAAATTGCTCGCTAAGGCAAAACTAAAATGTCTGCAATAATTTAAATGGTATCAACAAAGAGAACGACAAAACAGTCATTCATGGACGATCTCGTGTTCGACAACTTCATCTTTGAACTAGATTGATGAAGGAAAATAAACAAATCTAATAGAAACTAATGACAATGAGCATGTGCACATGGTTCAATAACTCTAATTTGGGGCAGCCAATGAGCCATCGTACCCAATGGTGTTCGGTGGATAAAAAATGAGATCAATAACTAACAAAGATGGCACTTCTTGATAGTATGGATTAAAAAGAAGAGAAAAGAAAAATATGTTGATCATAACCTTTACAAACTATAAACTTTGTAAGTGTTGCTTGTGTTCTAGATTGGATATCTAAGTTTCCCCAAAACAAAGTCATAATGATTTTCAAGTTCTTATCTCACGGCAGAAAACTCGGGTACCATCGATATTCACTGAGATCTGTGTGCAAAGTTAGACGGATTATAATAGTTGCTTCGTCGAGATTTTATTATGGATTCTTGAGATTACAGAGGTTAAGAATGTCCATTCATTTATGTGTTAACCAAGGTTAAGAATTAGATTTATTGGGTACAAATCTGAAAAAGTATGTAGTAATTAGTCAATCTCAAATGATGGTACCTAAATGGTCTAATTTATAGAAAAGTAGGCTTTCACGATCATTTTCTGTTTTGTGATTAATGATTTTCATCTACCCTTAAATATGTAAAGGTAACATATGGAGGAATCTCAAAAGGATAGGTGCTGAAGGGCTTTTATCAGAAACTCCTGTCAATACCACCCGTTAAGACTTATCATCAAGTCTAGTAACCAGGACCAAGTATGGGTCTGTAACTTTCCTTTCTTTGTTAGCCTCTTACTTGTTTTGATTTTAAAATATGTTCTTCCTGTGTGTTTGCTGATCAAAAAAGTAATCAATAATAATTTGAGGACCAAGGTATTATTTTATGATACATATAAATATTTAAAAAGTCAAATTTCATCAACACTAAACTGTTCCAAGTGGATTTTTTTTTTTTTTTTGAATGATAAAACATAATTCTATTAGAAAAGAGAACAGACAAACAAGGAGCAAGCGAGAGGCTCGAGATACAAACAAATGCCCAGAGGAGGACCTCTGGCTACCACATAAGAGCAAACAAAAGGAAGGGAAGCAGGAAAAATAACATGAGGACTATGTTACAAGCTGTTCCAACTGGATCATTAAACACAATAAGAGGAAACCAGCCCCACGCACTAATACAAGAGGGCCCACACCTGTCCCAACCCATAAAAAAGTAACAGGAGATCAGCCAGCGTCCCTCTTGTCCTTTTTGTATATGTAGTTATTCATTCCCAACACAGAGACTCATACTCTCATCCAAGGATACTAGAGCCAGCCATCAAATCCTCAAAGATAAAGAATTCACTATCCGAATCAGTTCAATCATCTAGGCACTAAATTAGGCACCTTCCTAGCATACCTCCTCAAGGTATACAATCCCCCACTTTTACAAACAAGCACCTCATATACCATTTGACAGCATCTATCTCCCACTTCACTACCACCATGAAGGAAGGTTATCCATGCTAAGTACATTGTAATGTAGTCTCACCTCATAAATCTTCACTTAGGCGTCTTTCTGGCATATAACCTCAAGGTACAATCATGTAATTACCCATTGCTAATTTTCTTCACTAACAGTTTTCCTATAGAGATCTGAAGGTTTAACTCAAAAGGTAATTGTATATGAGGACTTCACTCCAAAAGGAATCCTAAGAAACAATAGACTAAATTTATCTAGCATTTATTAAACAACTTCGGGGACGAGTTATCATCAGTTCTTGTACGACATTTTGTAGCACAAATACTGTTTTGACACTCCCCATTAAAGCCCAGTGAGGTACAACTTTAGTATGTAACCCTCAAAATGGCCCTTAATAGAGTATTTTCTACCTTACTGATCTTCACTAAATTTTAACCATATTGGACTGAATTGCCTAGTGCAACCAACAGCCGATTCTCCCCATCCTAACTTGAAGAATCCAGATCAAACAGATTTATAAAAATAAAATAAAATTAAAAAAAAAAGTAAATAAATAACAAAGGTATAATGAAAAAATAATCTAAAATTAACTATATAAGGCTGAAATTTTCTGAAGTCTTAACAAATCAAAGCAATTGGGAGAAAAATAGGATGTGTGACTTACATCAATCTGCCCTTTCTTGGCAACATTAGTCCAATCTTTAGCTGCAACACCAGTTTTCCATTCAAAATCGATGGTCAACGTCGCCCCATGCTTGAAATCCGGGGCATAGAAGCACGTCATATAGTCACCAGACTCCGCTGCAGTGAAAGCGAATTGCCCAGACTCCACCCGATCACCATAATGATAATTCTTCCCATAAGTTGAAGTCACCTGCCACACACCCAAATCATAAACACTCAAGCAAAAACCCAAGAATTCAACAAAATTTGGGATGATTAGGGTTTCTTCAAAAATCTAACCTTCACGGTGACTTTGTGAGAGTCGGGCATGGGATGGCCTTCGTTGGGATTAACGACGCTGTACTTCCCGACTGTCATGGCGTTGGTCTTGATGTCCTCTGCGATGCATTTCGTATGGCCAGATTGAAGATCGAAGCGGAGGGATTGAGCGATGGGCAGTAGAAACCCTAGAATTAGAAGGAAATTGGTGAAACTTCTCATCTGATCTTGAGAAGAGGAGATTTTGTGGTCGAAGAGCAGAGATTTTAGGGTTTAATGGAGGAATTGAAGCAAAGAAAAGGAGAGAGTGTCGTGATGAGATCTGATGAGTTTTTGTGTTCGGAGAATGTGAACGGGAGGAAGACTGGACGAGGGCGGGAGGAAGACTGGACAAGGGAGCTAGAATGAAGTAAAAGATTCAAAGAGGGACTGTATTGCAATTGTATTGTGTTATACGTTATGTTACCGTAAGAGTAGGACTTCAGGCGGGGTAGATCCGGTCCAAATACACCAGATATGCTCTCGAACCGGATCCGTTTGGATACAACTACAAAGGGGCGCTCTTATTGATCCAACCCAAATAACGTCAAGGTGAATTGTGTTGCCCTCTATAACTAGGGGTAGGCAAACTGGTCGAAGAACCACATATCTAAACCGAGCCGAACCGTTTGCATTCAAATGGTTCGATTTTTATTGTGTATACATGTGTCTTATTATGAGTGGGGGTTACAAAATTTAACACTAAAAACACCTCAAAGGCTCACATCATCATTTCATCTTCTCTTCATCAGTGATTTCACTGATTCTTCTTCAGCTCTTCATTTCCTCACGAACCTCAACTAATTATTCATTGTCGTCTCACACTCTCTCTCGCGTCTCTTCATCAATATGTTCCATTGGATTCCGCGTATATAGAAAAATCTCATTTTTCCCTTTCTGTCTCTAGAGATCTAAACATTTAAGGGGGTTTTTTTTTCTCATTTCCTACATTTGGGGTTCTTCAAAATCCTTCATTTTGGGGAATTTTGCTTACATATGCTTTTATGTCAACTTTTCATCACTCGATTTGCTTCTTCTAGAGTTCAGTAAAGGTGTTCTATTTGAACAAAAGGTACTTGCTTGCAGAGAGGTCTGATGTTCTAATTGAAAAGGGGGATTTGGGGTGTCAACATTAAGATCAAGTAGAGAGAGACACATACAAAGTATGGGTTCGTTTCTATGATTGAATTGCTAGTTATTGGATTTGTTTGAGAAGAAATTGCGAGTTTAAGATGAACTGCATGTCGAATTTGGGGGAAAGATGAAAATTTTAAGAGTAATTGAATCAATGATTATGGTTTTATTTTTGTTTCTAAATTGGTTCGAGAATTTGATTTTGGGAATGCTTTGTGTGAAGTGCAAGTGAAAGGTCTTGTTTATGAAGAAATTGTGAATGTAAGATGAATTGCATGTAGAAATGGCCAAATTGATAAAAAAAAAAAAAAATTAAAAAAATTGAACCTGACATCTTTTACTTGAAAATTTTTATACGTGTTTTGTTTTTTCCAGTATTTTACTTGCATTTAAGTTTCTGATTTGGTTGGGGACTTCAACTTCTTCTTTTAAATGTTACTACACGTATTTGGGTTATACCCAAGATGGGTTCAAATGAGAAAAGAATCCACAATTAATAAACCCAAGAGAGTGATACGGGATATGCTGGTATTTGGGGTGTTTGTGCTGGTGGAGTGGTCAGTGTGAAATGGTGGTGATGGTGGTAGCTGTGATGGACCAAACTGGTGTGGTGGGTGGTGCTTAGCCTTCTATGTACAATAACAACAAGTCTACAAACAAAGTAATCAAATATCATCCAGTTATACCTTCTATTGTGTTCATATTCAGAGTCAGATAATTATAATCTTCTACTCTAGCTCTTCACAGTTCACACTACTACAAATTTACACTATATTTATTGGTTCACAGTGTCTAAGCTAAGTTACCGCAGTGTTGTTAGCAAGAATACTATGGTTGAAACACTCACTTCAACAAGCAAGCAAGAATATGTATACAATTTAGCAGCCTCAATATTATACCAGTAATTAAGTACGTACAATACGGTAAAGTTGATAGAGTTATGAATTTGTTAGCTAGTAAATAGCATTAGCATATCACAATTTTTCAAAGCGCGTTATTGACTAAATTCAACATCTATGAAGAAAAAAGCAAACCGGTCTAAACACAATCTTTTGAGGGCTTACTTAAACTTAATTAGCAGAGAGATAAGCCCACTTGAAACGAATGGGATCATTGAGAGATAAAGAGGCTTAAAACTCAATTCACTGCAATAAAAAGACCTTTTGGAAGGAAGGATAGTTCATACCTGCAATTTCAAAAACTTAAGCTTGATTTTCTACCGATTGCGATCATTTTTAATCTATTGGAACAGTAGGAACTGGACCATTCCAAACAGTTCGAGTTAGGTTCGGTCCCAATGTTTAAAATGATGGAATCCAGATCAAACCGGATCTGTTAAATTTAAACGGTTCGAGTTAGGTTCCTCAAAATTTGGAACTGATCCGGACCGTGCCCACCTCTATCTATAAATATATAATGCATATGTCGAGTTGGAGCATTATAAATTTTTTGGATGAGTTACCTTTTAGTACCCAAAAACCTTTCTAAATTACTCATTGGTAATCAAAATTTCAACGATATCGAGGTCCATATATGGGATGAGATCAATCTCATCCAATGACCCCTATCACCCCAAATCGAAGACCTAAATGGGAAGAGAAATCATTTTCCCTCTTCTGGTCTGCTCTCCACAAAAAAGAAACCCTGGCTGAGTGAAGACGAAGCTCCACAACAAATCTGCGTGAAGAAATGGTTGATTTGAAGCTAGATCCGCGTGTAGATGAAGATGGAAAGTCAATCTCATGAGATTGAACTGTGTGCAATCTCAACGAGGAAATGTGTATGTGAAATCAATAGCGAAGTGAAGTGTGTGCGAACTCAAGGTGAAGTTAGAGCAGGTGTACTGGACATTTGTGTAACTTTTCTTCCTACTAACTATTACTCATTTGAGCATTTTTATAATGGATTTCAAGAGTTTTTTTAGGGTTTTCATGTGGGTGGGTTGTCTTTTATTTCTTTATAATGAGGAGTATGTTTGTATAATGTTCACATGAGAAAATATCAAACCCCCAAATTAGTGTAATTTATACATGTCAGTGTTAGCTTATAAAACAACATATGGTAGATATGTGCATCCACTTGACACAAATACTTGTTGGCTGATGTAAACGCTTTATTGATGCGTAGGAGAATAGGATGAGAGCTCAAGACAAATGTAAGTCTGCAACTAAGAGGGGTTTGAAGAAGTATGCCAAGTGTCAGGAATTGGGGCACAATGTTAGTACATTTAATGGATAATAGCAACAAACAAGGAGAGAATGCCAGAAACAGAGGGATCAAACAATGAATTTGGTCAATGATCAAGCACTGAAGGGACTACACCTCCATTAGTTAAGTTCATGATGTTTGACATGTCTCATAAGTACACAAATGCAAGGAATAAGAAGAAAATTGCCAATAGTGTGGATGTTGAAGCATTTTTATGTACATCCGATGGCAATGCAAATGGTGGTTTCAAAATGAGCCAAAACTTGAGTTAGTCGTTTCTCTTATTTCGATACATGTAATTGATTCAATGATTGTTGTTGTTATTTTTGTAACAGTTGGTTCGACTTCTAATAAAGGAGTATTTCTTGATCTAGTCTTGTTCTTCCACAATTTTGTTTAGATGGTTCTTCGTCAATCCATGTGGTATTCAATGTTTTCATGATATTTTCTTGTTTGATCATTTATAAACGGAGTGTCTCTTTTAATCTTCTCCAATGACTAGTCTTCTCTAGGGTAAAAATAGTAAAAGTCTAACAAATGTTTGCTAAATGTGTAAAGGGGTTTAGGGGGATAAAACCCAAAACAAATGGCATCTTTTCTAACGAATAATATTCTCTTAGAAAATGGTAAAAGCCTAGAAGGTGTTTGATGAAATGTGTAAGGGGAATTTTAGGGGAGAAAACCCAAGACCAATGTTTTGAAAAAGTTTTCAGCCTCGAGGCGATCAATGTGAAGCGGTGCATTGACGCGTAATAATGGGTAACAAGGAGTACGCATCGATTTTTCAAAAAAAAAAAGTGATGAAATTTAAAAAAAAAATCATTTGAGGTAGTAGAATTACTTCATCATTTACGATGAAACAAATATACATATATCTAACCAAATATACAAAATACAATAATAGATGAAACAAAAACATCACAAAATAATCATAAATTCATAAATATGATAAATAAACAATTAAGCATCACAAGCTCATAATCACATTAACATGTTCATGAACTATATGAACACGATAAAACATGAAACATAGCAATAAATAAACACATACCTAACAACATAACTTGGTTCATAGAATAGTAAACAAACAAGATGGTCCATAAATATATAATTGCATAAATACTAAATAACGAACTCCTAGTCCTTGTTCTCTCCACCGACGTCATCAATCTCATCATCACTACAAATTAGATGATCTCCCTCATCGTTCTCATAGTCATGCTTCATCTAGTCTTCTTGTTACACCTCATCCCTTAAGTGCATCAAAGTTTCCCTTAAGCCATTTAGAGTTTGATACACTTAAGCATATTATAATGAAGTGAAATTAGTTATTCTTAACACTTACTTTTTCACTAGTTGAACCTATAGAGATGTCTTTGATTGTTTTATCCCAATACCAATAGATAAGCCTTAGTCTCAAGCTTGGTTGGGGGTAGACTTCTGCCTTGATTTCTTCATTTTTCTACTTTTATTTTCACCTCTTTCTTGATTCCCGTCAACCTCACATCAAGTTCATCAAGATTTTGATGTCATTTAGCTTTAGAACAATGATTTGAAACCACTAGCACTTGGTGTGGGTTCACTGCATCACCATTTGTGGTTTGAGTGGGGGTTCTGGATCATGCTCCACTAGCCATTCATTGTCACTATCCACCTCATCTGAATCCATTGGAAATAATGCATCTTCATGAGCCTCACTTTGTCTCCCAATCAACCATTTTTGTGTTCTTAACTTAGTGTTATACATGACATATACCAAGGCATTGAGCCTTGTTGCAACAAATCTGTTTCGTTTCTTTGTATTCACCTTAAATAAAGTAACCGTGCATATAAAAACCTATAAGTTGAAATGCAAATTATTAACACAATAACCATTACAAGTAATTACTACATACATGGTTAAATGTTGACCAATTCCGCCCACATGCCCCTGATGAACAAGTAAGGATTAACACTCTAAAAACAAAGTGTGTCAACTCAAATCTATCATCTCCATAAGCCGCCCACCAATTAGCGATAAGTATAGCGATTAAAAAAACATATTTAGTGAGCAAGAAAAATAATCTTCAAAATCAAAATATAACATAAGTATTTACAAGTTTGCGGAGATTAAGCTTGTGCCTTGTTGAGTCTGCTTCCTTTCTACCAAATAGTATTTATTTCCCTAGAAAGCTATTTATTTGCAAATGCACATTGTCATTATTTGTATCACTTGGAAGCAACCTATCCATCCAGTTATAAAATCCTTGCTTAATCTCAAAATGGGTGGAAAAACACGTTCAAACTAAAATTGCAGTTGAGAAAATAAGCTGCAACGTAGAGGTTATTAAGCAGTTGGATATTCTACTTCTTATCAATGATATCACATATTCCCTGTAATTGGCTAACTCATTGTCAAAACTTTTTGCAATTTCCTATTTTGCTTTATCAATTGCATTATATAAGAAACTCATAACAGGAGTTTTCTCTAATCTATTATCCTCAAGATATAAAGTAAATGCTCTATAGCCTTCAAGGAGTAGGTGACACTAGGCAAAAATTTGTTGTCCCTTATTACTATTTTTCATATAACAGTTCCTTCAGCTTTCTTACCATTATAACTCATTATCTACTTGTTGGACGCAAACATTTCTTCAAATTTGTCTATTTGTTTAATACTTTCAAAGGTCAAATATCTCATGCCAAACCGACATTTAAAGGTCATAAATAAACATATAATTATTGTTATAAATTTAAAATAACATAAAATACATAAGTATATTTGCTAATTTACCTAGTAGGTGTCAGACAAATCAAATATTTGAACGTGTAACTCCTCATCAAAGCAAGTACCTAACCATGGTTGTATATGTAAATTTTAACTATCTTAGATTTGTTATAAGCATTGGAAACTGTACGCAAACTAAATAAGTTTCCAAGCATCAGATCTATGTCACGTGCTGCGTATGGTGTCCATTGCATTTTTTTCTTTCTTTTCCATTAACCTTTTTAGCAGCTTTGTAGCTGCATAATCAGTAATAACTTGTACCATATTCTCCACTCCCACCTAATCAAGAAGCTCAAACAACATATATAAATCATTTACAATATCTGCGACATTTACACTCTTAAGGAACATGGTTCATTCAGGATTATCCATATGAAAATTAATGAGTTAGCGCCCCTCATGTCTTTTCAACCATCATACATGATTGTAATTCCCATGTGAGGCCACGTTGTCTTTTAATATCTTTAACTATTACATTGGTTGCCTCCACTTCCTTATTGAGGATCCAAGTCCTTAGCCCATGTACCAATGGTAGCCTCAAACAATGTCCATTGTCGCGAGCAGCGTATTTCAAAACTAATAAAAGCATACACAAAAGAAGGGCTATTTGCAACATTAAATGAAATGTCATTCTAAAAAAGGAAACGTTCAATGTCTAGACGGATTTGGCTTCTATGTTCTTTTGCATTGACTGATTATGATCTTACTTCTTGTTAGGGGTGGGCATCACATCCCGTGATCCCGATCTCGCCCCGGTCCCATCCCATCTCATCCCGTCCCAATAATGGGATGAGATCGGAATCGAGATTTTCAATCTCGCCCATCCCGTCCCGCCCCGAACTTATTTATTTAATACTTATTATTAATTTTAATCAAACTACTCTTCTAAAGGAAAGTTTAGGATGTGTTGAAATTAAATCAAAACATCTATTTTTAAAAACTTACTTGCTTGATTCGCTACTCTCTGTTCAGATAGAAACTTTAGTTTGAATATTTTAGGTCAAATAAAACCCATGAAAATTTATGTTTTTTCGGATTTTAGATTGGGTATAGGACAATTTTTCTTGTATCACACAGAGCATGCTTAACATAACAACTGTAAGTTCATTGGATCATAAATTTTATACGACATATAATATTGTTATGATGAAAGTTATATGTACATAAATTATGCATTATTGGTGTGTGAGCAATGTGAGATGAGATTTTTTGTTATTCTTCATTGAAGGACTATTTAGTACATGTTCATCTCGTCCCATCCCAAACTCGTTTGAATGGATGAGGTCGGGATGAGGTCTATCCCGAACGAACGGGGTGGGATAGGGATGAGGTCCATCCTGTCCCATCCCAACCCCTGCTTCTTGTGTAGGTTTACTTGGATCAATGTCATCATTAATACCAATAAAAAAATATACACATCTGCCTCTTTACCATCGCATAAGATTATGAAGAGGATCCCCGGCCGCTATTAGGACCTATGGCGGTAGAAATAGAAGTTAATTTTTTATTATTGTTTCCTTGATAGTATGAACCCTTGTTAATTAGAAACTCGGTGTCTCATCTTTTAATTTCCTCTTATCTTTCAATAACTCAAGTTAAATCTTCACTTCTCAGTAGATTTCATCATGTACACTAGGATGAGGTTGTGCATCCTTATGCATTTTTGCTAGATGTTGCTTCAATCTATGTACCTCCCCCCCTTGAGAACTTGACTACAATACTTGCATTGCATCTTGATAATCCTTCCATAGGACCTTTTACCTCAAGACAATGTTTCCAAGCAAGGTCCTTGCCTACATCATTCGTAGTATTACATGATCCCATCTTAAAAAACTAACATGAAAATAAACATAAATGAGTTAAGAATTAGGAAAAATAAATTTGAATAAATTAAAGTAAAAAATGAAACTATAGTGTATATTCTATAGGCGCCAAATGAAATTAATTTACTATTCATACTATATAATCTTTACAAAATAAATAAATTAATAGATAAAAAAATGAAAAGACAAAATATGTCATGATACTAAATACTAAATGATGATACACCAAACCGTCTTTTAATTTGCACCGTCTGATAATCTCGTCAGTATAGCAAAGTGGACCCGATTGCCCACCCAATCTGACAAAACCCAGACAATACTAAGCCCACTTTGGCAGAATTCAGAAGGTTGGACCCGAATTGCAGCGCCATACTAAGCCCACATGTCACATGGTCAAGCCCAATACCCGTAAGAACTAATCAGGCAAGTATCTGGGAGATCGACCTAAGACGGGCAGGCCAACAAAACATATATTGGTTCCGACTAGGAAGCAAATACCGGAGTATAAGTTATGCATGAAAACTCTCTTGCATGGACAACACTTCAAAAGGGAAGTTTCTCCTGCAGATCTAGGAACACAAGTCGTGTAGGGCAACTCTTCTATATGGACGACTCCTAACAAGAAAGGATTTCCAGCAATATATCTTTTCCTAAACTACGCCACCAAAGGCATAGCCGAACAAGGACTCTCGCATTATAAATAGAACACAAAGTTGATGAACAAAGGTACACTACAAAACCCAATTTACAGCTTTAAGCCTTTCTCAAGCCTTGTCCAACTTTAGCATCGAAATGCCATCGGCCCCTTAGTGGTCTTTGGCTCACGTGTGTTCCCTGTGCAGGTCAAGGTCAAGGAAAATAGGATTCGACTACATCAGTTTGGCGTCGTCCGTGGGGAACGATGAACTTCCATTGAAAAATAATGATATCACCCTTCCTTACAGTCCAGAGAGATGGTGACCACGAGAGCTCGCAACAATGGAGACATTGTTGAACCCTCGAACACTCGAACCGGCGGAATGCCGCCAATTCCAGCGGGCCCGACACTGCAGGGGGCAACCTCATACCCTCGAGTCGGTAATAGCCACAACGAACCCGAGGGTGGATCTACTGTCAACCCAGATACAACAAATCGCAAGAGCGATGGAGATACTCAGTGGAATCCTCCACCCACAGAAAGATATCGTGAGCAGTGAAGAGTGACCCTGGAAGACACCAAAGAACACGTTGCCCCTCTGGACTCTCAGTGGACCAGAGGCGGAAGAGCGGCCAATGGAGACCCAACGTCTAGTGCCGACAAACCTGCCTTGCAAAACATCCTCTGGCTTGGGGCCACTAATCCTGATATATTGTTCAACCTCACCGTCCCACCGTTCATGGATCACATCATGAATGAGCCACTGCCAAATAAATTCACCCCACCAAAACTGAAGTTTTACAACGGAACAGTGGACCCATCAAATCACTTACGCACTTCCAGCACGTAATGATGCTCAAAAAAGGATCTAAAGCAGTAATGTGTCGATCATTCCCTACCAGCCTGAAGAAGTCAGCGCTGACCTGGTTCCATAGCCTCCCTTCGAAGTACATCGACTCATTGTGAACACTGGCAACAACGTTTCTCACACGATTCATCGTCAGCCAATGAATTAGGAAGGTCTCACATTACCTGTTCATCCTCAAATAGAAGCCAAGCAAGACATTGAGGGAATACGTCACATGCTTCAATGATGAGTTGACCCTCGTCGATGGCTGCAATAATGACACCGCGGTCACAACCTTCACCTCAGGTTTGAGGAGAGGCAAGTTCTACGATTTCCTTACTCTAGAGCCTCCAAGCGATATGGCAGACTTGCTGAAAAGTGCCCAAAAATACATCACTCTCGATGAGATGTTGGCCGCTAAGGAGGCGGAGTCCGAAAAGAAGCCCTCTGCTTCTAGAGACAATGAGAAGGTAAGAAATAGAAAGACGATGATAGAAAGAGGAAGCACAATGACAGCAACCCCGACTCTGGCCGCGCAAGGCAAAATAAGGTTTCAAACTTCATCTGGTCTCAATCCGTCACTCCTCTCAACTTTAGTCTGTCTGACGACTTCTACTCCATTAAAAATTAGGGAGAATTGAAGTGGCCCACCAAACAGCGAGGAGATCCCTCCCGGCGCGATAACAACAAATACTATTTTTTTCACAACAAGGGCGACCACGACACCAAGGACTGCAAAAGTCTAAGGAGCGAGATAGAGTATTGGATCAGGAACATGAAATTCAAAGAGTTCTTGAGCCCAGACAAAAGGCAAGACCAGGCGAAAAAAAGGGACGATGTCGTCAAGGAGATAGATAAAAAAAAGTTCCTGACATCATATATGTACTACATGGAGTCGGCTCGGAAGGTGAACAATCCAACATGTCTCGAAAGAGGACGCTTCTCGAAATGCGGATGCAACCCACCTGCAAGGACCGACAAGTATAACACGCATGTATTCAGAGCCCGATCACACCACTGACATTGACAGACAAGGACCTCCAAGGCATCCATTCTCCTCAAAATGACGCCTTGGTCATCTCGGTCCTCATTACAAAGTGGGAAGTGAAAAGGGCCTTGGTGGACACAGGAAGCTCTCTAAACGACATGTTTCTCAATGCATTCCGCAATATTCAACTCCAGGAGGCGGACTTAACACCAGCCAATCACCCCATGATGGGGTTCAGTGAAGAGAAATGTTTCCCTATTGGGAAGATCAGTATAATGGTAATGGCGCGAGAACCACATTGCAGAAGTTCCTTGTCCAGGAGTTCATGGTGGTTGATGCCCCATCCGCCTACAACATCATCCTAGGAAGGTCTTGGCTCCATCATATGGAGGTAGTAGTTTCTACTCTACACCAATGAACCAAGTACACTGCCAACCAGGCCCAAGGAACTATTCGAGGAGACCAACCTTCAACAAGAGACTGCCACTATATAGTGCTGAAATAATTGAATTGTTAGCAATTACAGCTCGAGCCCGCGGGACAGACATATCAAACATCAGGCCCGGATAAGGGGGAAGAATCACCCCACACAGACAAAGACAAAACTCTGACAATCGAGGCTCAACTATGCGACAAGCCAGGATGCAACACTGGAAACACCATCTAGTCAAGTACAAAGCTAAGAAACAACATTTCAATAAACATGCGCCTACTCCAAAAGCTTTCAACCAGCAAGAAAATGCTCGCCAACACGAAGTTCACTTTTTAGTAACTTCTTTAGCGTTGACGAAATCTGACACTTCGCCAAGGGAGCTACACATTTTGAGCCAGGACCATGCGCATCTCCTTCAGGGCCAAATTAGCTTAGCCCCTGCTAAGAGTCAAACTATCTTATTATTTTGATTTCTTTTGTTTTTTCAGTTTAGAAGACTTGTTCGCACAATCCTATATGATACAAATTCATTCAAGGGATAAAACGCGAATTATAGAAAACAAACTTTATTGATTATTGAGAAAGTTGTTACAAAGCTTGCTTGATTGACTAGTACAAAGTTTACACACTACAAGTATCTAAGTCCGAAGCGAGTATGGATACGCTGAAACACACGTCAAGACTTCGCTCCACTAATCTGCCTCCAGAAAAGGATTCAGAAGTGAAAGCAAAAGTACCCAAAGTAGGCTACAAGCTGCAGGTATGCGCCTAATTCTTTGCTCCGCCAATCTGCCTTTCAAAAATGATTTGAAAGTGGCAGCGAGGACACTCAAAATAGACTGCAGACACATTGCTAAGTCAATCTGCTTTGTGAAGAGGATTCAAAAGGAGAGCAGAAGAAGGCAGATGAGGATGTCTTTTAAACAAGGAACGCCTGGGTGATGCAAAATTAGATACAATAGATACAGTAGGAGCACCCACCCAAAGTTGGTTGTGGGTATTATCTCTGATATTTGATGGCGCAGATGCCCTCGGAGCACCGGAAGATGAAAAACAAACTCAACGAGGAGTCCATAACTCTTCTTCGCAATATGAGATATTCCTTTAGCCTTTGGAACCAATTGGATGCTCACCTAAACCAAGTGACATCATATAATAGCAGGTTTTGTCAAGACTCATCGCTATAAATGTCAAAACGTTCATAGATTCCAACAACAGAGATATTCCTTTAGCCTTTGGAGAACCCAAAACATATTTTCTGGAAAGAGGCATTTGAAGGACATGTTCTACCGCGTTCATGAAAACGCTTGAAATGGTGAAGACCAACAATATATAAGCGCGACGGTTCATGAAACAAAGTCAACCAACAATCACCATTAAATGCCATTCTGAAAACAAGGAGTCGACGGTTCCAATTGCAACTGCACGAGTCCACATTCATCAAATTAATGGCGGTGCACGGATCCCGCCCTAACTGGAGGGGTAACCGGTATTGAACCGTCTCGCAATCTACGTACACATGACATGTTGATCTTTACAACAGGGCCCAACCAACCAGTGAGCCCAAGCGAAGACCCCGCCAGATCCGACCTAGTACACGCAAAGATACAAACAACGAAGGCCTTAAGTGCCCATGAAAGCACGCCTACAACAATATTATCAATAAATCCAAGGTATCTGCTCTATTAAAAATTTTTCTATTATTCATTAAACATGGATAAACTCAGTCTGATCAATCTATGGCGATCCGACTCAATAATCAGATTTATTGGTTCGACCTCTGTCGGACTATTAGTCGAATTAAGTAAATCAGGACACCCAGGTCAAACTTACACGCCCAAGGCCAAGTGGAGGCCTAACCTGACCAAAGCTTAATCAGTTTCAACTGATGACGATAGCTTCTAGTCCCCTTTAACGCCTAGTCCGCCAAGAGCAAATGACGATGGCTTAAAAGGTGGGAGTATAGTCAGCGCTTTCAACGCCTGATCACGATGACTTGCTAGGGATCATTGTCCAACTGCATACAATGATCGCCGAGCCTGGTCAAAGCTTAGTCAGTTCCGACTGATGACAATAGCTTCTGATTCGCTCTAAGACCGTAGTCCGCCGTGCGGGTGAAGATGACTTAGAAAGTGAGATTCTAGTTAGTGTTCTCAATGCCTGATCATGATGGCTTGCTAGGGATCATTGTCCAACCACAGAAAATGATCCCCAAACCCGACCAAAGCTTAGTCAGTTTTGACTAATGATAATGGCTTCTGGTTTGCTCTAACGCCTAGTCCATCGAGCCCGGATGATGAAGGGTTAGAAAGTGGGAGTCCAGTTAGCGTTCATCGAGCCTGATGACGATGGCTTGCCAGATATCATTGCCCTTTCACGACAGTGATCGCCGAACCCGACCAAAGCTTAGTCAGTTCCGACTGATGATGGTAACTTTTGGTTCACTCTAACACCTAGTCTATCGAGCGCGAATGACGATAGGTTAGAAATGATAGTCTAGTCAGTGCTCATCAAGCCTATTGACGATGGCTCGCCAGAGCTCGTTGCCTTTCTATGGACAGTGATTGTTGAACCCGACCAAAGCTTAGTCAGTTTCGACTAATGGTGATGGTTTTTGGTCCGCTCTAACACCTAGTCCGTCGAGCGCGGATGATGATGGGTTAGAAAGTAGGATTCTAGTCAGTGCTTATCAAGCCTGATGATGATGGCTTGCCAGGGATCATTGCCCTTCCATAGACAGTGATCGCCAATCCCGACCAAAGCTTAGTCAGTTCTGACTGATGATGATGGCTTCTTGTCCGCTCTAACGCCTAGTCCGTCGAGCGTGGATGACGATGGGTTAGAAAGTGGGAGTCTAATTAGTGCTCATCGAGCCTAATGACGATGGCTTGTCAGGGATCATTGTGCTTCCACAGACAGTCATCGCCGAACCCGACAAAAAGCTTAGATAATGGCTGATGACAATAGCTTTTGGAACGACCTACAGTCTAGTCCGCTAGTAAGCAGATTAAGGTGGTCTAAGAAATCTAAAGCAACAAGACTTCAGAATCTACTATGCGAGTCACGCATCTAAGAGACCAACACAACAATATGTCAATATGGCTAAGCTCTAGAAAGTACAATTATGAAACACTGCTTAACAAGCTTTCTTTAAGTCATATCTTAAGGATTACTAATGTTGTGGATAATCAGCTCCAAAGGCTAAAGGGCCAGTTACATCAGAAGGGACTACAGGGGATAAGACAACATTGTTTGAGGCATGTTCCGAATTGCTAGTCAAGGGCACTGGATCAAAGACTTCTTCCTCATCAATCTTCCAATAAACAACCTTTCTATAGCGCTCAAAGTCAAGCACAAGGTCATGGTTCTCTTTTTTAATCAGCCCTAGAAGTTCCAGCTTGCCCCGAACAATCTCAACAAAGTCCAAGGTTTCATGTTGCATGTTGTTTTTGTTCTTGAGCTTCAGACTCCGCTAAAATTTTCCCCGTCTTCTTCAGCCTATCAACAAGCGCAGCCACATGGGATTGCTCATCTGCCAGTTGGTTCCTTAACGAACTTAGCTCAGCCAACACAGAAGCCGCTTGATCTTCCACTTCACAGATATGACGCCCGTCAACAACTTCAGACTCAAGCTTCTGACGCAAGGCAGTCCATTCAGACTCAGTTCATAATAAGCATATAAATGAGACATTTTATGCCCATAAATATACAATTGCTAAGTCCAATTATCTAATAAAATATCTCATTACGCGTGTTTTGTGTATTTTGTAGAAATTCAAGCATTAATCTCAAATCATACACAAAGTGACACAATAAGGCTAAGATCAACATGTAGAAAAACCCATTGGAAGTTCACATATGCATTGTCAAATATCAAAGATGTTCAAACCCAAAGACCCATGAAGTCAAGCCCACAAAGTATCATTATCGACGGATCTCGAGGAAATAAACTTGAAGATTTGGACATCCACATTGAAACTTTATCATAGCTAAAGAATCTCCACAAATTCCTCTATCCATTCTCACATTTGTACTCCATCACTTTTACACTCCACCTTATTTCACTCTAACATTCTTCCTTATTTCACTTCAACACTCCATCTTCCACCGCATTATCTCTCCTTTCTTCACCTATAAATACTCCACACATGAACACACTTCGAAAAACAGTTTGGAGAGAGAAATAGTTGTAGTTTAAAGAGAAACACGTGAAATTTGACCTAGAGCTTACCATGTTTGGCTAACATCCCACCTTAGGGTGTGGATGAGCCCATGGGAGGATAGCTCCAAGAAGTCTTTTTTAGATTAATTTATTTTCATTTTTATGTATTAGAGAATCATGTCTAGTTAGATTGGTCTTGTAGTTTGGTTGTATCATGAATCTATGAGGTAAGTTAGGTGTTTTGTGCTTCATCATATGAATTCAATTCATGTTTTCTTCTTCTATTTCTTAAGGTTAAGATTAGATAAGTTTCTATACTTGCAATTTCTCTAACAAACTCCTTACCATCTTTACATATTATTAGTCTAAGTTTCATTGTGATTTGTTAGATATTTGGTGTTTCATTTAAGTATGGATTCCTTGTATGTTTTTAAATCCACATTTGATTCTTGGGTTACCAATATAACTTAAGCTTGAAAACAATTTGCTCATAATGCCATATTTTCTATCCTAAGGTGAGATGAGAATCTACCTTAGGATGTGTTAATGAATATGGAAAAGATTAATCTAAGAGTGGCCTAATGGTGTCATCTACTCATGATAGTAAACTCAAAGCTCTAACTCTCACATTTAGGTTTTACTTTGCATTTTTATTTCAAACACTTCACCAATCACTTCTTTTCTAACTAGGTTAAGTTTCAAAAGAGATTTAAAGATTAGTTTTACGAATTTTATAGCTCTCCTTGTGGGATTTGACCCGTACTTGCCGTTATCTAATTCAATAGATATCGGTGCACTTGCGATATGTTTTGAGATCGATCAAGTTTTTGGCGCCGTTGCCGGGGAGAACAATGGAAAATTAGTTTTAAAATCAATTTTGAATGCTTGTCACAAGTTTAGTTTCAATTTATCTGGTAAATATAAGTGATATTTGCTTTCTTGGACATCATTCCATTTCTTCATTGGATTAAAGGTTAGTGAGGAATGGATTTTTCAAGTTGGACTGCCTATGTTGGAATTTGATTGCTGCAGATGACTGAAGATTAAACCAACGGTTCTACTGATTGCAAGTACTGTTTTGAGTGTTTCCAAATTCAAAATTGTTGTAAATCATGTCTAGTTTCTAGATCATCTTTTGGATTTCAATTTGGATAACTGGTTGAAACAG
The DNA here is from genome assembly GCA_963556465.1 of Berberis vulgaris. NCBI lineage: Eukaryota > Viridiplantae > Streptophyta > Magnoliopsida > Ranunculales > Berberidaceae > Berberis > Berberis vulgaris. The sequence goes on from OY747134.1 coordinate 53,897,839, forward strand.
AATTTAAATTCTCGTAGCAACTATGCAATATGGATAATGTACTATTTTTTTGAGTTCACTTCAACTTTCTAAAACTTTCTGCTGACCAAATGATTTTTAAGAATTTTTTAAAGAAACCTTTGGTTTGTTAGCATCTAGGGGAATCTGTAGATTAGAATTTCATTAGGTATTGAACTCTACACGATTTTTCAAAGTCGATATATCAGTTTTGGAAATTTCCAGCAATGCACTGTTTTGCCAAATTTGAATTATTTTCAAAACTTTGATTCTATAATTTGTTTTTGAAGCCATTAATCATTTTCCTATTGTATAATTTTCAGGGTTTGTGCAAAAAGGATAGTTGGAAAGAGATTTGGTGAACTTAGTGAACAATGGAGGACACTTGGGTCATAATTAGGATATTTTTGTTTTCTTTAAGTGATTATGAGGATTTAAATTTGCACTATTAAGTTGTAAATTTGTAATAACTAAAATAGGGTCCAAGATACAACCGAAAGCAAAGTGCGGTACCTCTCTCAACCCACTTTGAATCTTCTGCAAGAAGTGTTTCTGGAATGTTTTTGAGTTTTTAAATTTTTGCAAGATATCGAACTGTGCTAAACTACATAAGAGCGAACATGGCTAATCGCAATTGAATGGGACTTGATCACCCACCTCATCACTCCAATCACGTTCAAACTTGGCCAAATTTAATAAAATGAACTCAGATAACTAGAGCCAATTAGAACGGTGTTCATTTTATTAAATTTGCTGTAAGATTTGAGATCGATCAGTTCACTCATTTTCAACAGCTCGGACTTGTAAATCAGCCTATACCTTGTCGCCACCTCTTCCACGTGTTTCAACTCATTCCGAGTGTGCCCCAACTCCACTTCAGCAGAAGCCAGCCAACCTTGGTCAAATTCAACTCGACCTTTGAGGCCTCTAGCTTAACCTCAAGATAAACCCAAGCGGCTCGCACTGATTTCGAATTTGTCCCAACACCAGACTCCTCCAACAGCTTGTTTAAGGAATTTATCCAATAAAGCGCGTCAGAATATGACTTCTGTAGTTTAACAAAAGCCTTCTCCAAAGGATGTACTCTATTGCAGGCTCGGGGTGCAGCTCACCCCGATCTATTGATATGCTCGTTTCGCCCTTAGATGTCAATATTGTCCCGAGGGGACCCTTCAAAGATGCAAGCTCCGCAGCCGAGGCCTCCTTAACTGGAAGCTCAACCCGATGCCCAGTACCAGGGTCTGAGGGTAGAAGAGAGAGAGAAGATTCACTCCCCAGGATGACAACTTCAGTAAAACGGGAAACATCAGTAGATTTATTGGCAGGATTCATTTATGAGGACCTGACAATATGCAAAACTTCGACCACGCCAAGGCCCGCCATCTCTGAACGATCCCTCTCTAGGTTGACGATGGAAGCAGGACGCTCAAACACAACACCCTGCTCTCCCAGAACCATCTCTCGGGCAGACTGGTTAAGTCCCGGCTCCACGATGGTCACCTCATTTTCCAATAGAATTAGCGGATCAGAAGAGGAAGTAGTCTTGCGACCGACTCGTTTCCTCTTAGGCCGACCAATGAGCGGCAAAACCGCCTCCAACTCTGCCTGCCTCGTAGAGCTAGGCATCGTCGGCTTTCTCTTATTTGAACGACAGTTGTCGTCCTTCTTCAGCAATGATTTGAACAAAGTAGGAGCTACATGGAAGTTCTCGAACAACCCACTCCGCACAATGTTGCTTGTAACCATAACCTCTTCAATGGTCATAAAATAAAGCTCATTGAATGTTTTCCTTATCGACTCCTCCTTCTTAGTGAGAATTGGAGCCACAAATTTCCCTGCAAAAAAACAATAAAACGACGATTCAATATCCACAGTGGTTGGACAAGAAAAGGGAAGGGAACATTATGCTTACGGCGATCAAATTGGAAGTATCTGACAAGCAGACGACCCTCCAGCATAAAGTATGAAGAGCCCAAAGAAGCTAGAAAACAATACTTCTGCCAGGACTTGAAGTTGTCTGAAAATGGACCCAAGCAAGCCGGAGTGCTCAGCTGATAGACCTCGTGAGCATTCAGCTGAGCGGAAGTTAGGAGATGGACCACCCGTGGGGTTAGCCGAAGGCCAACATCTTTCGCCTTGATAAAGACATCAATCAAAGTCCTAAACCCATTCGGCACCATTTGAGTGGGAGGAATGCGAAGATACGACAGGAAGCTCCAAATATCTTTTGAAACTGGAAAGCGGAGCCCGACTTGAAACATGCCTTTATGCAAGGTGATGAACCCCTGTGGAGAAGTTAACAGGTTTCGTTCTGTGCTCAAGAAGGTAAGTTCGCAGTCTTCAGGAATTCGAAATTCATTCCGGAGCTTAACCAAATCAGATTCACCGACCTTTTTATCTCAGAAAAAATCAAGGCAAACACAAGACAACTCCTATTCGGGAGTGAGTTCGACATTGTCTGCCGTGAAAGAAAGTATGAACTTTTGAATGCACTTGCGAAACTAGAAGCAAGAAAGCAAGGAGGGTTTTAGAAAGGTTACAGAAGTAAAAAAAAAACTCTCATCTGCAGAAGTAGCATCTTATATAGAACCAGGGATCCCGCCCCTATTTTCGAGCAGTCACATACTCATTTAATGATGTGCGCCGCTCAAGACGATGTTTCAGGCTCAATCGTCACGACTGTATAGTTCCTATTGAAGTGACTTAGTGGATCGACATGATGGCCCAGTAACACGGGGGAACAGCTGATGATACACCAAATCGTCCTTTAATCTGTGTTGTACACATGTCATGGTAATCTTGTCAGTAGATCAAAGCCAGCCTGGTTGCCCACCCAATCTGACAAAGCCCAGACAACACTAAGCCCACTTTGGTAGAATCCAAAGCCGTGTAGGGAAAATCTCCTTCATTAACGACTCCTAATAAGGAAAGGATCTCCAGCAATATATTGCAACGTCATACTAAGCCCACACGTCACATAATCATGCCCAATACCCGTAAGGCCTAATCAAGCAGTATCTGGGGGATCGACCTAAAACGGGCAGGCCAACAATACATTGGTTTTCTGACTGGGGAACAAATATCAGAGTATAAGTCATGCATGGAAACTCCCTTGCATAAAAAACTCTCCAAAAGTGAAGTTTTTTCCGCAGATCTAAGAGCACAAGTCGTGTAGGGAAAATCTCCTACATTAACGACTCCTAATAAGGAAAGGATCTCCAGCAATATATTTTTCCCTAAACTACGCCACCAAAGGCCTAGCCGAACAAAGACTATCGCAATATAAATAGTGATGATACACCGAAAACGTCCTCTCTTCTACATTGTACACGTGTCATGATGATTTCAAGGAATAATAGGCCCACGCGTCAGTCTAGCACTGATCCGGCCCAAGTGGCATCAAGCCCACGAAGTGCAGTCTGCCAGACGGACCCAAATTACTACAGCCTGCAATCCCACACGTCTCACAGCCATCCTCAATACCCGTAGCACCTATTAAAGCAAGTATCTCAGGGATCAGCTTCGGATGGGCAAGCCAACAGTACCTTGTTTCCAACTAAGAAACAAATACCAAAGTATACGTTGTACATGGAAACTTTCATCTATAGACAACACTCCAATTGAGAACTATCTCGCACGTATCTAGGAGCGCAGATCTAACAGAGAAACTTCTCTCCTCAGACGAACTTTCAAGAAGATCTCCTTCCCTAAACTATGTAATCGATGGCCCGGTCGAACTAGGACTCCAGCACTATAAATAAGACATGAGGTTGGTAAACAAAGGTACGCTACAAATTTCATGTTTACAACATTAAGCCTTCCTCGAATCCTTGTCTGACTTTAGCATCGGAGCTCCATCGGCTATCACAACGATGGTCCATGGCTCACGTGCGTTCCTTGTGCAGGTCAGCAGGTCAAGGTCAAGGAGGGAGCAAAAATTGACTGCATCAATTTGGCGCCGTCCGTGAGGAACAACAGAGTTCCTAGCAATACACTAACATCATTTCTCTTTAGAGTTCAAGAAGATAGTGACCACCAGATTTCCCAACAATGGAGACCAAGGGGACACATCAAATGCTCAGACTAGCATTATGCCACTGCTTTCAGCGGTGCCGACAACACATGGGCAACAGGGTCATACCCCTGCTCCAACAATAGCGGTAACAGACCCCATGATAGATCTATTATCATTGCAGATACAGCAGATCGCTAAAGTAGTGGAGATTCTCACTCAGCAAAACCTTCCACCCGCCGATGGAGATCAAGAACAGCACAAACCTCAATCTCCAGATGACAACAGAGAGCAAACATAGGAAAGTCAAGCCCCCACTAGTTCTCACTGGACTTGAGGTGGCGGTGCGGTTAACAAAGATCCAACTTTTAGGGCAGAGAGACCCGCCATGCAGAACCCTCTCCGCTGAGGGGCTCACGACCCAGACGTGTTGTACCGCCTGTCTGTTCCCCCGTTCATGGACTATGTCATGAACGAGGCTCTGCCAAAAAAGTTCAACCCTCCAAAACTTGAGTTCTATGACGGAACCAGTGACCCGTTTGATCACTTGCATTACTATCAGCATGTGATGGTGCTCAAAGAAGGTTTCAAATCGGTGATGTGCAAAACGTTCTCTACTAGCCTGAAGAAGTCAGCGCTGACATGGTTTCATAGCCTCCCCCAAAGTCAATCAACTCATTCAAGACACTGTCCAAAGAATTCCTGACATGCTTTGTCAGCAGCCAGTGGATCAGGAAGGGCCCACATTGCATACTCTCCCTGAGGCAGAAGTCACATGAACGCTAGCGAAATATGCCACACGCTGACGAGTTGGCGCTCATTGACGGTTACAATGATGATACCACCATTACGGCTTTTACTGCGGGTCTAAGAGAGGAAAAGTTTTAAGACTTCCTCACCTTGGAACCCTCCTTGGATATGGCAGAACTCTTGAAAAGTGCTCAGATGTACTTCACCTTGGAGAAGATGAGACCAACAAAGAAGGAGACTAAAGTAGAGAAGATACCCTCCATTTCTAGGGACAGAAATGAGGGAAAGAGGTGAGAATACGAAGATAGAAACAAGCGAAAGCGCAACGGCGGCAGGTCGGACTCTAGTCACGCCAGACTAGAGAAGTCTTCCAACTATGTCGGATCCAGAACCATGACCCCCCTCAACTCTAGCTTGTTGGACGTCCTTAATTCCATGAAAAACTGGGAGGATCTGAAATGGCCCCCGAAGTAGCGCAGAGACCCCTCTAACACAACAACATCAATTATTGCTCATACCACAAAGAGGGTGGCAATGACACCAACGACTGAAAGAGTCTAGGTACGAGATCGAGTACTAGATTCGAAAAAGACAATTTGAAGAAGTTCCTGGGTTTGGAGAAAATACAAGACCGGACCAAGAAAAGGGGAGAGGCGGTCAAAGAAATCGAGAAGGAGGCTCCGGGCATTATATATGTCCTTCATGGAGTCGGATCAGAAAAAAGAACAGTCTAACAAGTCTCGAAAGCGGACACTCCTTGAGATGCGAACACAACCCACCAACGAGGACAGACACATGTATTACTCACGAGTGCAGAGTCCATCCCGACCTTGACATTCACAGATAAGGACCTCGAAGGCGTTCGCGCACCGCACAATGACGCTCTTGTCATTTTGGTTTCTATTGTAAGGTGGGAAGTGAAGAGGACCCCGGTGAACACGGGAAGCTCCCTCAATGTCTTATTTTACAACACATTCCGCAACATGGGTAGAAGAAGTGAAGGCCTTCCGACTACCCACTGATTGAGTTTAGCGGAGAAAATTGCTTCCCGATCGGGAAGATAAGGCTAGCAGTGGTGGCAGGAAAGCCACAATTGAGGAAGGTAATTTTTCCTGGAGTTCATGGGGGTAGATACACCGTCTCCCTATAACCTCATATTGGGGAGGCCTTGGCTTCATTAGATGGAAGCAGTAGTCTCCACCCTTCATCAGTGCGTCAAGTATACCGCCAACCACTCAGAAGGGACAATTCGAGGGGACCAACCAATGACACAGGGCTGCCATTACGCCGCGCTAAAACAAATAAAATGTTCTCAGATTCAGCTAGAGCCCACCAGGCAAGTTGAACAGAAGCTAGACTCAAAAACTGGAGACAAAGACCCAGCAGCAGTGGCTCAACTTCGTAACAAAGAACTGAACAACATTACAGGGGCGGTCCGCCCTCTAGCCCGACAGGATGTCAGGCCCAACGGAAAGGTCATTGCAAATGGGAGCACAATCTCCAACTGTCAGTGGATGCGGAAGGACCCTCCCACACAAGGTTTACTCTTTAGTAACCTCAACTGTACTGGCAAAACTTGACAATTCGCCAAAGGTACTTACGATCCAAACAAGGGCCATGCAAATTTACTTCAAGGCCGGATCAACCTCTCTCCGCAAACAGTCAATCTATCTAGTTGTTTAGCTTTCTTTCAGTAGTTAGTTTAAAGTTTAATTCTCTGGAACTTATGTGATTTGCATTCATTTGAGAAATAAAAAATAATTACGCAAACACACTCTATTGATTATTGGAAATATGTAACATCGATCACCCAGATGGAAGATACAAAATATCACAAACTACAAGCATCTGAATCTGATGCTATTTACAGTAAAGGTTCGCTTAAATAGTCCGACCTCAGAAAAGGACTCAGAAGTGACAGCAAAGGTACCCCTGGTAAACTACGGTGTTCTCTAAGAGTTTTGCTCTACGACTTCTCCAAAGAAGATGATTTAAAAGCAAGAGCAAATGTACAAAAAGAAGTTTGAAAGAGCGCTATCAGTTAAATGCTCCGTCAAATCACCCCGAAAGAACGGTCTGCAATTCGCAACATGAGCCACGCGACGAACTATAAACATCTTTGCTCTGGCATCCAACCTCCTGAAGGAGGTAGAAGAAGACAAAAAAGATCCATGAGCGACGAGATATTTGAGGTCTCACAATGCTGCCAAGTGGAAACACTTCTCCCATGTGCGATACTCGGGGTGATTCAGATATACCATCCCCGAAAGCTAAGCCGCATCTGCCAACGCTCCGACCAACCATAAACTAGCTGCAGGGAGTGTCTCCCAACAGACAAAATGGCGCGAGACACTACCAAAACATCGGCGAATAAAAGACAAACTCATCCCTTGAGCGGAAGTTTGTAACTCTTCTTCGCAATACGAAGAGAAATTACAAGGTCTTAACTAACCAATCAGGTGCTCACCTAGAGCAGGTAACCACGAATAATAGCAAGTCTTATCAAGACTTATCGTCGTAAATGTCAAAACAATCGAAGACTCTAGTGGAGGAGATCTTCCTTTAGCATTTGGAAAACCCAAAGCATATCCTTTGAGTAAGAGCATATGAAGAGTGCACTATGTAGAAGATAATGCCTACTACGGTGAAGGAACGCCATTATACAGACGAAATGGCTCACCAAACAGGCGCGTCAGCATTAAACATCAGCATTGAATACCATATGGAAAATGAGAAGGTGACGGTTCCTAAGGAAACCACACATATCCACATTCAACCAATTAATGATGCTACACACAACCCCATTAATTGAAGGAGAATAACCGATACTATACCGTCTTACAATCTACGTCGTACGTGTGACACCATGCAATCTATGATGTACACATGGCACCACGATCCTGTGACAAGATCTAGTTTTTCTTATTTGGACCCATCGCCATCGGCCTACTATCCGAGCGACACTCTACCACGTGCGCTGATTCAAGCAGTAGAGGCCCTAGTCACTCTTGACATACGGAGCACACCAACATATCACTAGCTGATTTAAGGTACCTATTTTTAAATCTTTCATTGAAATTAGTGGAAACTAATCCGCACAATGCACTCCGACTTCGGAAGTAGGCTCGCACGCCCGTAACAGGTGGAGCCCCAACTTAGCTAGACAAGCTTAGTCAGTTTCGACTGATGACGACGACTTTTGGTTCACTCTGATGCCTTGTTCACTGCGCACGATTATCGATGCTTAGGAAGTGGGAGTCTAGTTAGCGCTCTCACGCCTGATGGCGATGACTCGCCAGGGATCGTCACCCCCTCCGTGAATGATGTTCGCCAAACCCGATCAGGTATGCCCAGTCAGTGATGACTGGCAATGACAACTTCTGATCAACTCCCAAACCTGTAGCTTGCTCCATGCGGGTGTAGATGGATTGGAAGGTGGAAGGCTTGTCAGTTTCGACTGATGTCGACGGCTTGCCACGAGACCACTGATATTCTACAGACCATGGTCACCGAATTTTCTCATCCCAAATTTGTAGCCCGCTCTGCGTGGGTGTATAAGGTTTTGAAGGTGGGAGTCTAGTCAGCTCTGACTGATGTCGACAGCCTGCCACGGGACCACTGTTTTTCTACAGACCATGGTTGTCAAATTTTCTTATCCCAAATTTATAGCCCGATCCGCTCGGGTGTAGATGGTTTGGAAGGTGGGAGCCTAGTCAGCTCTGATTGATGTCGATGGCTCGCCACAGGACCACTGCTATTCTACAGACCATGGTCGCTAAATTTTCTCATCCCAAATCTGTAGCCCACTCTGCGCAGGTGTAGATGGTTTGGAAGGTGGTTTCCTAGTCAGCTCCGAATGATTTCAACAGCTCGCCATGGGACCACTATTCTTTCTCAGGACAGTGGTCGCCGAATCCGATAACAACTCAAGCAGCGTCTTTACGCCCACATAGGCTGACATCCCATTATCAGCAATGGCCACTTGAGCCAACTTGAACTAATCCGCTAAGCGCGAATGAATGCTACATGGGAGACCAACCCGAGCTTATGAAACTTGACTTGGGCCAAGCACTCTTGCTCAACTACAGAAGACAACGCATGTGCTCGACTACAACAGTTCACTCATGTCAACGACAACCGACGGTCAAATACATAACTTGGGCCTCCAACGGCTTATCTTAAGAATGAGTTGCAACCTGGGTAGAGTAGCCCGCTGCCAACCCATCCGCAGAATGTTCACTATTGGACATAACCACGCGATAGCAACTCTGAGACCTCACAGAAGTACAGGTCAAAATTACTTGTGACATAAGCGGTCGAGCTCTCAACAACAGACAGACCACTCGGCTCCAAGCTAACCCAACATGACCTACGTCAAAATAAAATGACAAGGCAAAATGGAAACCATGCAACAGGGAGACCAAACAAAATATGGGTACAAAGCATACTCAAAGGAAACATGTTTTCATTAACAGTCTAGACAAAAGGTATAGATGTACAAAATTTACTCCTCATCACGAGGAGGTACAATTACAGAGGAACTAAGCTTAACAGGAGAAGAAGCAGAAGTTGCGTCCGTGCGTGCCTTAGCTTGAGCGTCATGATCCGGATTGCTCTATTCTTCTGACAGCTCAGAGATCACTCTGAAGTTTGCAAATGACACCTTCCTGTAATAAGAATCGTCCCATTTCAGATGTTCTTCTTTCATCAGCGCCAACAATTCTAACCTCCCATGCACGATCCTGGGGAATTCAAACGTGCCTTGCGCCTTGAGAAGCCCTTCCTCGCACGCCTTTATTTCAGCAAGCTCAAGCTCCAGCTTGCCCGTCAGTGCATCAGTTTGAGACTACTCAGTAATTAGGCTACTTTTAACTATGTTAAGTTCGTGCTGCTCTAGGATAAGTTGGTCCCCAGCTTTCCTTGCTTCCCGAGCGTTGAATTCCACATTGGCCTCTAACTACTGTCTTTGGACGATCCACTCAAATTATTTCCTGGTGTTCTCCTCAGCAAGATACTGCAACTTAGATCGCATCTTAGCCACAGCTTCCTGTGCAACTTCTAAATCATGGCGAACCAGGTTCAACTCTTCTATGGATCTGTCCCTTACGGATAGTGCCTCTGTTAAATCAGACTCAAGGGCTTCCAAACGAACCCCTGGGTCTCCACATCAATGGCCGATTGTTCCATCCTCTTATTTTCAATCTATTTTCTCAGCGATTCAACCCTAAAGAGTGCATCAGAATACGACTTTTGCATATTTGATAAGACACACTGCATGGTATACATCCTATCACGAGCCGCCTCAACTTCCATCCCAGCGACGACCACTTGGCTCAGATGCGACATCCCCAACATAAGATGTTTCAACCCCTTGTTCATACGCTCTTCCAGCGCATCCTCCAATGGCTTCGGAGCACGGTGCCAACCAGCTATAACGTCTGCTTATATGCTTCCTTGAAGCATAATCAATGTCAACATCCTGGTGTCAAGCTTGGTTGCTCATTTTCACTACGTCCAGAGCAAATAAACACATCTATGCGTCTGGATGAAGCTCTCTTGGATGCAAAATTACGCTCGCACCGCTCTTTGCAATCTCCATTGCACCTGGGCCCTCGTCTACAGTCTTCCCTTTGTCACCTGCAACCGACCCTTTATTGCAAACCGGGTCGATAGAATCCGAAGGGAGATAAGGAGGTGAATTGTCAATCAGACTCTCCATTATCTCGATATATGGCCTGGAACAAGATGGGGGACAATGCGGATTGCAAGAAGGATGGTCCACGCCACAACGACCACTGTCGGATGAACCACTAGCAGGACGATTGACCTCCGAGACCACATAAAAATATTTATGGAGACCTTCCAGCATAACAGGTCTGGATTGGTCAGTATTAGTAGAAGTCACCCATAGCAGCCAACATTAGTGTAACACCCCTAAATTTCATAAAGTTAATTTATTTTATTTTGAATTAAATAAAATAGAGTTACATTTAATTGAATTAAAATTTTAAAATTTAGGGTTTTATTTAGTGTGTTTAGAGGGTGGGTGCCTTTGGAATTTCAGTGGGGGCGGATAACCACCCACCCTATAAAGAGAAAAACCCTTTTTCTTCTTTTTCCTTCTTCCCTTCTTTGCATTTTTTTCTTCTTCTGTTCATTGGCGGCAAGCACGCTCTCAGATCGAGTTTCGCAGTCGATCCCACCGCCCCAGATTTCTTTCTTTCTCCTTCCTCTATCTCCCTTCTCCTTCACATTTTATTTCAACGCTAGAAAACACATTGGCAAGTGAGAGAGGGACTGGACATGGTGGTGTGTGGTGTTGCATTACAGAGGGGTTGATTTGTTTGCAAGCAAGATGGTTGTTTGGTGGCGAGATGGCCGGAAGGAGGTATTTTGGCGGAAAAGATCACAGGGTGAGTTTTCTTTCACAAATTTCTTTACCTCTGATTCTTTTTGGGTCTTTGTTTGATTTAGCATGAATGGGTGTATTTTAATTTTGAGTTTTGATGGGTTTTGAATCTGTATTTGTTTTGGTTGTTAATCTGAATGATTGTTGTTTTATTTTTTGTGCAAAAAAATTGGATAGTTTTATGTTTCAAAGTTGTTTTGGGTGAAGGATCTAATAACTTTGTAGAAGTTCGGGCAGTTATTGAAGGCCTTCTTTTGTGTAATAGGCTACAGTTTGCAAAAGTTTCTATGCAAACGGATTCCAAAACTGTGAGGGATCATGTTTGGATTAATGTTCTCTTCTTTTGAATTGTAGTCTACTACTTGACCTTGTTTCAGTGGGTTTATTTGATTGTATTAAATAAACCTAGGAATGGATTGTATTGAAGAGGGTTTATTTGAATTGTTTCAGTGGTTTCATTTGAAAGTACTTTGTTATTTGAATTGTTTCAGTGGGTCCATTTGATAGTATGTTTTCTGATGGTAATTCTTATACTTGGTTAAGAGGGATGAACAATTTGTAGAGCATGGTTTTGATGAAGGGGGCGGTACATAGAGAATCAGAAAGGGGAAGGATAAGAGGAGAAGAGGGATCAAAGTGGAGGTGGAAGAAAAATGTGAATGTGGAAGTTTGATTCTTAGAGGAGTTGGTGGAAAAAGAAAGTAGATAGTTAGACAGTTTCAAAGTTGCCCTCATTCCCTGATATGATAAAAATAGTAACCCTATTAACTAGTTTTGATGAATAATTAGCACTATGATCGTTTTTGGCTTTGTTGAACATGTATAAATTAGTACGGCATAGTAGAAATCTTGATATCTTAACTTTTAGGACTTGCCTCTTACTTCTAATAATGATTTAGAGTTATCCACTCAAAAGTTGCATCATTGGTCATTCCCCTGAATTCATGTTTTGTGTATGTAAAGAGCCACTTCCTAAGGAAATCATGGGAGATTGTAGTAAAACAATGTCTACAATCTCAATGGGTTGGTTGTGATTCTGTAGTAGGAAACCAAATATTGGATGGATTCATTGTTTTGGTGGAACAAACCTAAGGTATGATGGGTTAAAAAGTATCAACACATGGGATGGTTTGAAAGACTAAAGTTTAATTGGCAGTCAAAGGTTAGAAAATTACTTGAATTTTTGTGGTGTGCGAATCAAATCGGTGAGTAAATCAAACATTGTTTTACTTCTAATTGATCATCATCTTGGTCTGTGTTCACAATGAATGTTTCATTGTTTGATCTATTGGTTGGCGGCTTTGTGCATTTAGTTTTTCTTGGATTTTAATTGATTCAATTAGAAGAGGTAGAATATAAGTTTATTTTTGACATACAAAATAGTTTTGTACTGGTGGTGGTGAGCAATTTGAACTCCCTTGCTATATGTGGTAATGTATGATAATGAGAATTTGAGTATGGTTTCATATATACATATGTTGGCTTTTATATAGATAACAATGTTGTTAAGTAATGGTGTTATTTAATCGATTGGATTAGGCTCAATAAGGAGCTATGATTGAAAGTGTGATATTCTCTGTACTCATAGGAATATGAATATTTTTATTGAATGGGTTTGATCCCCGCTCTGCTATATAAAATTTGTTTACAAAAATGCTATGTTTCCCCAAAAGTATGGGCGGAGATTGTGGTGAATCGATTTATAAATGACAAAATGTCATTGTGGAGGAATTTTGAAATATCAAAAATAAAGGATATTGGTAAACTTTTATTCCTGAAAATTTAATCACTTGGAATTGTATCACTTAGAACTACCACACCTCTTTTGTTTATTATTTTCCCTCTCTTATAGAAAAAATAAATAACCTGCGGGTTGTCTTGCGGAAGTGGGGCGCCTATTTCTTATAGAGAAACTAAAATAACTTTCGGGTTAGTCTTGCGGAAATGATATGAATTTTTATGCCTAAGATAGGCTTTGATATTTATCAGTAAAAAATGTGACGTGACTTTATGCGCATTGATAGCCTAAGAATGACTTTTTGTTACTCATATAGTTAGGAGTATCCGGTGATGCATGCCTGTATGTGATGTGTCCCCACTTGGGCATGGATGACGGAGAAGTCCTCCTTTATATGATAGAAGCATACAGGCATGTATGTTCGGCACAGAGGTGGTGCGAATGCGGTATTGTCTAAGTGATCAATCTGTTAAAAATGAATAATGTACGATGTTGTTTTAATTAATAAATTACATCTATTGTTTATAATCTTTTTCATGCAGGATGGCAAGTCCACTAATATTTCTGCAGGTCAGACTTGCCATAGTCAACTTCTACAGTGTAAGTATAAGTAAATGCATATTTACTTGTTAGGATGATGACATGATTGCCTCGTTGAGGAACTAAATTTATTTGAACTATGTTTTTCTTGCATAAATTCTTTGCCTCATTGAGGAACTACTTGTTGGTGTGGTTGTTTATTGTTTGTGCTTAGTTTGATGTTATTACGGGCAAAAGATTACTCACACCAGCTTTATTGCTGACCCAAGTGAGCTTTTGCTTATTGGGTACATTCATTTGGGAATGTAGCCGATTAGCCTTTCAGGTTTAGAGACTTTTGATCAGCGTTACTGGAGTTCTACTAGTGGGGCTAGTAACGTCAGAGTCTTTCCTGGTTAGAGTTTTTATTTGTTTCGGTAATTAAATCATGTTTAAGTTGTTGTTGCTGCTAAATGTTTCTATTGTTATTGAATTTCACATCTCGAGTTTTGGGGAAATCGATAATCCTACGTGGATTTTGGGATTTTCTTTTTTCTTTGAAAATCAGGGCGTGACAATCAGCTTCTTATTCAAAGCTTCAGCTTGCTCGGTATTCAGCTTCGACTCATTATCAACCCCTGTTAGCCACAGGTGGTCCTTCTCCAAATCAGATGCTACAACCTCCGCCTCTGCAGACATGTCAGAATCACGTTCCTCCCTCAACATAGCGGACCGTTTGGAAGCAGACTCAGTTCCAATGCGAGACCTCTTCGAATCTATGAAGGAAGCAAGCGTCTCGGAAAGCCGTTTTGTGTTTGACATGCTATGAGCCTTAACTTTAGAGGCCTTCCTCTTCTTGGAGGGAGCTCCACCCTCGGCACTTTGAAAAGAGTGCCAATGGGCCCATAACCCACTGCAACTAAATTTGGAAAGATAGACAACATCCTCCAGACTCATCCGAGGCATGTCACGGAATGCCTTCATAGCAGCTTCTTCCTCCGAGGAAAGAGGAATAGTGGAGAACCTCCCTACATAGAACAAAAGCAACGATCAACATACAATCAGCACAACAAAAACAAATGACGAAACTATAATTACAAAGTGCCTTGAACTCTCGTTCAAACATACGACCATTGAACTCGAAATATTTCAAATCCGAAGGAGCCAGAAAGCATAATTTCTGCCAAGACTTGAAGTCATCCGGTAGTTTCCCAAAACAAGTCGGTGACTTCATCTTACACACGGCGTGATTGTCTAGTTGAGGATAATTCAGTAACTGAATCACCATCGGAGTCATGCGGACACCAGCGTCTTTTGCCCTGATCAATATAAGAATAATATTCTTGTACCTATTCGGTATCAATTGGGCAGGAGAGATGCCAAGAAATTCCAAAAAGCCCCAGATCTCGTCAAGCACAGGAAAACAGACACTAGTTTGAATAATGTCGTGGTGCAAATAGACAAATCCTTTCAGAGGGAACATTGGCGTCTGATCATCACTCAAGGTGTAGAGTGGCAGGTCTTCAGGGACCCCATATGTCCTCCAAATCTCAGCTAGGCTCGATTCGGAAGTCGACCTATCTTCAAAGAACTGAAGGCCCTTGGCAAGAAGTTCATCATCAAGTTGATTTTTGTGAGCAAGCAATCGATTAAAAGTATAACAGAGCGGAGTCTCTAAAAACGAAGAAACGGAATAGTCAATCTCTACAGAAAGGGAGATCTAAATAGGGATTGATTCCCACCTTTTTTTCCACAGAACCGACGCACACTTAATTAATGAAGCAGGCTGCTCAAGTAACGGTTCAGACTCAAAATGACTTAGTGGACCGATAAGATGGCCCACTAACTCGGGGGGAGCAACTGATGATACTCCGAACCATCCTTTCTTCTACACCGTACATGTGTCATGATGATCTCAAGGAATAACATACCTAACCATTAGTCTAGCACTGATTCGGTCCAAGTGGCATCAAGCCCACGAAGTGTTGTTCGCCAGACAGACCCAAATTACTATAACCTGCCAAGCCCACATGTCTCACAGTCATCCCCAATACCCATAGGACCTATTAAGGCAAATATCTCAGGGATCAGCTTCGGACGAGCAAGCTAGCAACACCTTGTTTCCAACAGGAAGCAAATACCAGAGTATACGTCGTACATGGAAACTTTCATCTATGGACAACAATCCAATTGGGAACTATCTCCAACGTATCTAGGAGCAAAGATTTAATAGGGAAACCTCCCTCCTCAAGACGAATCCTAATTAGAGAAGAATCTCCAAGAAGATCTCCTTCCCTAAACTACGCCACCGATGGCCTGGTCGAACTAGAACTCCAGTACTATAAATAATACATGAGGTTAGTGAACAAAGGTATGCTACAAACCTGTTTACAACATTAAGCCTTCCTCAGATCCTTGTCTGATTTTAGAATCAAAATGCCATCAGCAACCACAATGGTGGTCTGTGGCTCCGTGCGTTCCTTGTGCAGGTCGACAGGTCAAGCTCAAGCATGGAACGAAAATCGACTACATCAAATAGGACAAGAGGGTTGATGAGCAAATGTATGCTACATAACCAAATTTACAGCCTTTAAGCCTTTATAAAGCTTTTTCTGATTTTAACATCGGAGTGCCATTGGCTACTACAACGGTGGTCTTTGGCTCACGTGTGTTCCCTGTGAAGGTCAAGGTCAAGGTCAAGGAGAACAAGTTCAACTACATTACCAAATTTAGTGGATCAGTGGGTGTATACAATGATACAATTAGGATATGAAACATAAAAGAACCACCAAAATACCAAATTTAGTTTATCAATGGATGTGTACAATATAGTATATACAATTAGCGCTTAAAACAATAGGCTAAGTTCTCAACAAGTGTAACAAATATATGCAACAAATATTGAGTGCCAACGCATGTCAAGAGTTAACAACACACTTGGCTTCGACACAACTGCAAACAACAACTAAAACACTCGCAAACAACATATCTTGTTATTCTTCTCTCTTTTTTTACGCACGGTCGCATCAAATGCGTTGTTGGTAAATTAAATTTCCTAAAAAGAATGTTTTGGGGTTGGCTTAAGTCATTGTATATTTATTGAGTCGTTGTATTGTTATCCAGATCTGTACAAGATCTAATTAAGATACGGAATCAGTGTAACTTTGACGTCTGCTTCATAACGAGTTGACTCGTACGAGTCAATAATCTAACTCGAGTGCATTGTTAAGTCCTATAGATGCGTATGAACTAATGTAATTTTTTGCCGCTTCCAGTCAATGCGTACGAGTTGATCACTTTTTAAAACATTACCCAAGACAAATGACCCATATAGCTTTCTAGGACAAAGTTAAAAATGGGTTCCCTTAAATTTTTTCTTAACTAGGAGTTCCAGAATTCAAGTTTATCTATAGTATAGTTGTCTTCCCTATGTCTTTTTTTTTTTTTTTTTTTTTCTGTCAAGTTTATATATAGTATAGTTGTCTTCCCTTTAGTATGATTGTTTTTTCGTAAAATATGAACGTTGAGGAACACATCAATTCATATCCCTACAGTATCGTTATTTTTTCTTCATTTTTTATTTAACTTTCTGAATCCAAATATATTCACTAGATCTACTTCACAATATTGAGAGCTTTTTTTGCAAACCCATATTTTCTTTTTCCACCCAATTGAGGCTAAAAACTCATATTTATGTTGAAAGACGAAAGTCGCAACTCTGACACGACTATAAGAATTTGGTGTTACCAAGAATTGTGATTTCGTTTTTCGAGCTATTTTTGGTCTCCTGGTTTTAAGAAATATTTTTTGAAATATTTCGATTTGTAAGAAAAAATGTAAAAATTTCGAGGATGCATGAAATGTATAATGAATTTTTAAGGTATATTAAATGTGAAAAAATAATATGCAAGTATATAAATGTATTAAACACATTAAATGAAACCAAAATACCTATAATTAGAAAATCAATGGGTAGTTTTAAAAATCAATATAGAAGTAGAAGTGATAATTAGGAAATTATGGGGTGGTTTCAAAAATCAATAAATAATTAGAATAAATGATAATTAGAAGAAAAAAAAAATCAAAATTTAAGAAAAAAATCCCGAATTTTTCAAAAAAATCCTCGAAAAAACGTAACTTTTAGTAGCTGTTTTTTGTATTTTTACCGAAAAAAATGAAATTTACAAAAAAAATTCAAAATTTTTCAAAAAAACCCTAAAAAATGAAAAAATTTCTTTCGCCCTTTTTCTTTTCGTAATCTCAGAAAACGAAAATTTTGGCGAAATTTCAAATAATTCCGCGAAATCACATTCCTTGGGTGTTACATATATGGTAGGAAGGATAATGTAGTTTTTTTTTTTTTGGAAAATGATTTGTGAGGCCTACTTCTTCACAAAATAAATCATTTAGATATCATAGTTAATGTAATGACTAATTTGTAACTACTTTTATACTTTTATGGCCAATAAGGACTCTTTTATTAACCCAGGTTAACTCATACAATTATTGAACATCTTTACCCTTCCTAAACAAATATAAAACCTAATTTTTATACTTTTATGACCAACAATGACTTTTTTTTATTAATAATTCTAATTTTTACCCATAACCCTTCCCACCCCTTGCCGTTGGTAGGTATCGATATTAAAAATTCTAATTATGAGCAACCAATTATAAGTTTTCATTGACTAACAAGTTAATCAAATTATTATGCTAAGGTTTGTTAAACTTTTCAAAATGTAGTTAATGATGATTAGAAATTTGGTTTTAATTATTTAATAAAATCAATTTGATTAGAAAAGTTTACGGGTACTAGGGGTGGGCATCCCATCCCGTCGATTTTTTCGGGATTTTTTGGGATTGATCAAACCCATCACGATCGCGTCCCATCCCGATCTAGAGTGGGATGAGATCGAGATGAAGATTTTCAATCCTGCCCATCCCGAACCTGTTTAGTATTAATTATTATTAATTTTAATATTTATTAACTCAAAATTTTATGCCAAATTAAGTGTGGTACATGAAGTTTTGAGGAGTTGTGTGAACTTAACATCACAAATAATTGTATTATAGTTTAAAATAATAACATTTTCATAGATAACTCCTTAATATGCATAATGATATAAAATACTATAATATTCTTGAATTGATGATGTAAATAGGAACATAAATAAAAACTTACAAAAATAAGACCTAGCATATTGTGGAACATATAAGTAGACCAAATGAGAAGGTTGATAATACAGTAATTATAAGAATATACGTTTAAATATGCACATCATAATAACTTAGTAATTGCACAAAAATCCAACCATGCTCATCCCGTCCCGAACCCGTTTGGGATTGGACGAGGTCGGGATGAGGTCTATCCCGTCCCAATCCCGTCTCGATGATAAAACAACGGGATGGGATTGAGATGAGTCCATCCTCTCCCGTGCTCACCTCTAACAGGTACCCTTGCATTACCTTTCTTAATGATGAATACAAATTTGGTTTTAATTATCATTGATTCTTATTCCATAATGTCGTTAATAAAATCAATTTTCCCACTATCAAATTTTGATTTCCTATTCTTCAATGCATGGGTACCTGTTCTCTGTCGCTATTTAGTCACAAGCTAATCAATATTGAATAAGATAATTTCATATAAACTAAATAGTGACAGAGAATTGAAGCTACCATTAATTGAAACAAAAAAAATTTGTTATTCAAACTTAGATATACCATCACAACCAGTCAAAATCAAACAAATTCAGAGTAACAAAACATTCAAGAATAAAAAAAAAAGGCAGCAACTACTCCACACCACCATATCATCTTTCTCACACCACCATTGAGTATTTTTTTTTACTTTCTCACACCACGCATAACAGAGAAACCCAAACTCAAAATGAAAAAAATGCAAAATAGGGTAACTTTTGACCAATTTAAACTTTCAATTGAGACCGATTCTTAAGCTCATCAAAACACGAAAGTTGTAGTATTATGAGTTATATAATAAACACATCTTGAATCACTTGAAAATGTTTTGAAATGAGCAAATTATAGTCATTTTACTAAAGTCGCGCAAATCTGTCTCGCAATGAAAACGAGATAGTGTTCCTGACTTTCGGCCAACTTATGTGCTCGATCGAGACCGATTCTCAAGTTGATCAAAACACAAATATTTTAGTACTCTCAGTGGGTGGTATTCAATTACGGATTTTAATAGATTGTGAAGGATTTTAAAATCCATTAAAATTCAGGGGTATTCAATTAAGGATTTAAAATAATACATTAAGGATATTTAAATACGGATTTTAAAAGATTGTTTTAAAATCCATCAAAATCAAGAGGTATTCAATTCATGTTTTTTAAAAGTCCACCAAAATCAATGGGTATTCAAGAAGTAGTGGATTTTAATGAATTTGTTAAAGTTGTGGATTTTGAAGGATTTGTGAGTGAAAAGTATATATAACAAGAGTCATTCCAAATCCAACCTCCCCCCTCATATTTCAACGGACTTGTATTGGCCATTATTAAATAACACCACCATTTCCGTTGAAGGACACAACCACCCTACTTTTTTTGGGACCTGCTGAAAGACACCACCACCTTCCCTTCTCCACATTCTCTTCTCTCTTCACAGGAGCAACACCACCTTCCCCCACAACTTCCGGCCACACCACCACGCCCTACCACCACTCGCACTTCCTCTTCTCCTTTGTTCTTGTTCTTCTTTTTTGTTATTATTCTTCTTTTTTCTCATTTTCTTCTTCTTATTGTCCTCTCTTCTCTTCATCTTTGTTTTTTGTTCTTCTCATTTTTTCCCTTCTGATTTCCTTTTTTTTTTCCTGTTTTTCTTATTCTATTTTTTTTTCCTCTCTTATTTTTCTCCCATGTTTTTTCTCCTTCCCCCTTATGGAGGTTCCTGCGAGTGGAGGTTCCCAACTTGCCAGAACCTTAGCGAGGGCAAAAAGAAGAAAAATAAGAAGATAGAGCAAACCCCTTACAAGATCTGGCCTTAACACCTGTGCCTTAGTCGCTCTTCGCGATTGTCGTCACAATAGGTTTCATGATTCTCTGCTTGGAATTGCAGAATCAACCCTGGCCATGGGTCCGGTCTATTTTGACTGTTACCCCAATTTCCCAGTGTCTCTTAAGGATCCCAATGTCCTTGACACACTGACCCTCAATATTCAGACCTCTGGTTTCGGCATGTTACCAGGATCTGAGCCTCTTGCTCTCATTTAAAAAATCACCTACAAAGCCATGAAGACTCAATTGAGTCCAAAAGCTTTGATGGAGTCTGAAAAGGGATATACAATCCTATTTTAGGCAAACAAAGACAAAACCAGTGTTATTGTCCCAAAGACAATTCAATGGAATCAAGTTACTCTTCCAGTAACTTGGCAAGTACAATCAACCCCTAGAAGGCCTCATCTTAGCTTGCTCAGTCAAGTTATGACTCTAGAAAATGGAACTGTTGAATTACAGTTTTCTGAAACTAGAAAAACTAGATTACAGCCTCTAGATTTCCAATCAGGACGTAGATCTGAATCATCATTCAGAACTGCTCCTACTCAAATCCCTAGAACACCACCACCTGAGGATATTCCTCACCTTGATCTGGCTAATTTAAGGAATCATCCTTATTGTCCCCAGATCCCTCAACCAATTTACAATCAACCATCAGAACACCCTTCTGATAGATCTCCCACTTGATCTGAGATGGTTGATCCCGATCAAATTAATGCTCTCTCAATTGAATTTGTTTTAGATAAACAACAAGTAAGAAATGAATTTTCTATGGATTACAATTCTGACAAACGTGCAGCATTCTATGCCCAAACTACTTCTGATGAACGAACTAGTTTAGGAAAGATGTTTTATCAATTTTGTGAAGATATTAAAGATCATATGCCATTTTTCGACTGGTATGAATCTATTTATCTTTCTCAATTGAATGTTGTCAAGAACGCTTCTAAACCGTGGCATCTGAAAAACAATACAATTGTTGAATCAGTTTTCCCACCTTTAGAAGAAATTCATTTACAAACACAAGGATGGACTGTCATAGCCTCTCCTTTAAAGAATTCAACTTCTATTTCTGACTCTTCAGGAATTTCAAAGATCATTGAGCAAAATAATTATACCAACATTTTGCTTAAAGAACTTGGTCATCAAATGACTTCTTCTCCTGATTCAGAAAATAAAAGTTCAAGTTCTACAAATAAAAATATTAACAAACCAATTACGTTTTTCCAACCTTCTACAATTGAACAAAATGCCCTTTCTTCTCTTCCACACATCATGGAAGAGATTAATCGAAGACTTGCAAGCTTGAGTATTCAAACTTCCCCTGTCTTTGATAAGGTGTTACAATCAAAGAGACAAATTAACACTCTGTCTCATATTGGTTCCGACAATTCTGATGATGAACCAGACATCATGACTGAATTGGAAAACCTTCAAAGTCTTGAACGACTTGAAGCAAATCCAATGCGTTCATCTCGAAGTCGTACCAATACTTTTACAAATCCCCTTCCCACAACTAGGAATTATTATCCTAGACTAACCTATCCTGATATGCAATATGAAGAAAAGCACTTGCACACATTCAGTTCATTTTCTACAGGCAATATCTATAATTGGAATATAGATGGTGCTACTGAAGAAGGTATCATTGAATTAACGCAAGAAATGGTCATGGTTACTGCTGCTCATCACAGCGAAAACCGATCTGATGCTAGTATTGCAAGATTGATAATTGCTGGATTCGTCGGGCAATTAAAGGGATGGTGGGATCATTACCTTTCAAATTTTGAACAACATAGTATTTTCAATGCTGTCAAACTTGATCTTGCTGGCAATCCTATTAACAATGAAAATGGTGAAAACATTCCTGACATCGTCAGTACCTTGGTTTTCTCCATTTAAAAACATTTTATAGGTGACCCTTCAAAATTCCAAAACAAATCTCGTGATCTTCTTATGATCATTAGATGCAAAACTTTCAGCCATTTCAGATTTTACAAAGATGTTTTCCTAAAGAAAGTTATGCAGCAAAATGAAGCTAGCAATCCTTTTTGGAAAAGGAAATTTCTTTCAGGATTACCTCATGTTTTTGCAGATATCGTTAGCGATAAGCTGCGATCTGAATACAATGGTGATATTCCTTTTGAAAGACTTACGTATGGAGATCTTATTACTAAGATCAATGAAGTTGCTCTGCAACTTTGCAATGATATCCGTCTCAAAGCCCAACTTAAAAGACAAAACATTTCTGGTTCTAATGAACTTGGATCTTTTTGTCAACAGTATGGTTTTGAACCCTTAGCAAATCATTTTCCAAAGTCCTCCAAACAAAAGTATAGGTCCAACCCGGCCCGTTACTTTAAGTCCAAAAAGAAATATGGTCCAAAACAAATTAAGCAATACAATAACTATTACAAAAAGCCCATTAAGCACGGCACGCACAAGACTACCCATTTTTCAAAACACAAAGGCCCAATTGTTCAAAAACCCATTTGTTTCAAATGTGGTAAGCCGGGTCATTATGCAAATAATTGTAGAACATCCCAAAGAATTCATGAGCTAGACGCTGATGAAAACATTAAGCAAATGATCACTACAATCCTTCTCAATTCTGAGTCTGAATCTAACCCATCTGATGACGACCTTCAGGTCTATCAAATGCGTTATGAATTTGATTCTTCTTACAATGAAGATTCTGATCAGGATCATTGTGCTAAAGCATGTACATGCAATGCTTTAAACACTATCAATATGCTCTCAAAGAAAAAGGAATCAAGCATTCTTTTAGACTTTGTTGATCGTATTGATGATCCCAAACTCAAAACTGAGTATTTGACTCATATAAAAAACACAATAACTCACAAACCTGAACCAGAAGTTATTAATCCTTTTTACAATCATCAAAATATCATTAATAGATTTCGAACTCCTACCCAAAATTCAGTTTCTATTCCTGATTTACAAGCTGAAGTAAATATCATGAAAAAAGAAATTGTCCAGCTTAAGCAAGGCCAAACCTGGCTTACTCAACAACTGTTGAACCAACAAGCTTCAATTTCTGTTCCTGATATCCCTTCTTCTTCAAATCCAGAGAAACAACCAGCAATTGCTGATGAGCCCACTGATGAACCAGCTTTTCTCTACAATTTAAATACAGTTACCTATCATAAGTGGTATATTAATGTGACTCTTATCATTAAGAATTTCACAGTAAATACCTTTGCCCTTGTTGATTCTGGTGCTGATTTAAGCTGTATTACTGAAGGTGTTATCCCTTCTCAATACCATGAGAAAACTACTCAACAACTGTTTACTACCAATAGTAAATTAGATGTTCAGTACAAACTGGTTGGCGCTCATATTTGCCAAGAAAAAATTTGTATACAACAAGATTTTTTGTTAGTTAAGGATATGTCTCAAAAGATGATTTTGG
Organism: Berberis vulgaris; assembly: GCA_963556465.1. Lineage (NCBI taxonomy): Eukaryota > Viridiplantae > Streptophyta > Magnoliopsida > Ranunculales > Berberidaceae > Berberis > Berberis vulgaris. The sequence continues at coordinate 53,921,714 of OY747134.1, forward strand.
GAACTCCATTCTTAACCACACTTTATCCTTTTGATGTTACAAATGAAGGTATTTCTACCAATATCCTTGGTAATAAGATTATCTTCAAGTTCTTATGCAAAACTGAGACTGCTGAAATTAATTCTCTCAAACTTGACAAATGTTTTCTTAATTTTATTTCTCAAAAACAACAACATTTGTTTTTTCTCAAAAATGAGATTGCTTATCGACGTATCGATGATCAACTCAAAGACACACAGATACAAACCAAAATTGTTCATTTCAAATAACAATTGTCTTCAGAACTTTGTTCTGATCTTCCCAATGCTTTTTGGAATCGCCATCGCCATGTGGTTTGTCTACCATATGATCATTCTTTCAATGAATCTAAGATTCCCACCAAAGCCCGTCCTATTCAAATGAATTCCGAATTAATGAAATTTTGCAAATCTGAAATTCAGAGTTTGCTCTTCAAACAATTAATTCGTCATTCCAAATCCCCATGGAGTTGTGCAACTTTCTATGTCAGAAAAGCCGCTGAACTCGAACGAGGACAAACCTTTGAACAAGGTTTTACAATGGATTAGGTATCCCATACCTAACAGACGAGACCTCATTAAGAGATTACACTCAACCCGTGTCTTCTCTAAATTTGATATCAAATCTGGATTTTGGCAAATTCAGATCCATCCTCATGATCGTTACAAGACAACATTCAATGTTCCCTTTGGTCATTACGAATGGAATGTGATGCCTTTTGGCCTCAAGAATGCACCAAGTGAGTTTCAAAATATCATGAATGATATTTTCACTCCCTTCTCCCATTTTACAATTATGTATATCGATGATATACTCGTCTTTTCCTCCTCCTTAGACAACCATTGTAATCACTTGTATCAATTTTCAAAAATTATCAAAGAAAATGGTTTAGTTCTTTCTCCTACAAAAATTGACCTTTTTCAAACAAATGTCAGATTTTTAGGTCACAAAATCCATTTTGGGATGATCACACCAATCTCTAGAGCCATAGAGTTTGCAGATAAATTCCCTGATGAAATCAAAGACAAAAACCAATTACAAAGATTTTTAGGATCTTTAAATTATGTTGCAGATTTTTACAAAAACCTTAGAGTTTTACTTAAGCCCTTGTATGCAAGACTTAAGTCCAACCCAAGCCCATGGACTGAAGCCCATTCCCAAATAGTTCGTCAAGTCAGAGCCCAAGTCAAGAGTCTTCCTTGTCTAGGGATCTCAAGTCCTGAAGCTTTCAAGAATGTAGAAACAGATGCGTCTAACCAAGGGTATGGGGGTATCCTTAAACAACGTCTTCCTGAGTCTACACAAATACAATTGGTCCGATACCATTCTGGTATTTGGAATTCTGCTCAAATCAACTATTCGACTGTCAAAAAAGAAGTTTTATCAATTGTTTTGTGCATCATGAAATTTCAAAATGATTTATTTAATCAAAAGTTTTTATTACGTCTTGATTGCAAATTTGCTAAAGAAATTCTTACAAAAGATGTTTTAAATTTGGTTTCAAAACAGATTTTCGCCAGATGGCAAGGTCTTCCGCTTTTGATTTCGAAATCGAGTATATAAAAGGAGCTAATAACTCTCTTGCAGATTTCCTCACAAGAAAATTCTTACAAAGATGAGTTCTCAATCTTCTTCCTCCTTTCGACCTCAACAGCCTCCCAAGCCACAATCCAAAACTCAATATGCTATGAAGCCTTCTGCTTCACAGCCCAAGTCCCCTCTTTCTTATGCCTTGTCTCTTACAAATCCTTACCAGCCTCTTACAAACACTGCAGAAGAATCAAATTCTGCTATGACAAGCTTCCCCAAAGTACAAATTCCTCCTCTCAATCCTTATCTTACAAAGCCTTGTTTGGATCCGATCACCATGATCGAACCCTGTTTTTATTCGCTTACAAATGACACCCATGCAATTGCAAAGAATCTCTTCAATTCCAATGCCCTTTTTGAGGAATCTGACATCCTCAAAACTCAAGAGTTCTATGAGTTCATCCTGGTCGACACTGATTCAGTGATGATTACTCATCATCGAGATCCTTCTCATCCTGAGAAGATATCTCATTCCAAATGTCAAATTTTGAAGGTTTTATCTGAAGCTGATTGGAAGCAGCATCCTCGCTTCCATAAGAAGTTCTCAGTTAATTACCTCCCAGCTTCCTACAATTATCTAGACTACAAGTAAGCTTGGTCTAGAGCCTTTTTTGTTTTTTTTTCAAAATTGTTCCCATTCTTGGTTCTTTTTTTTTTTGTCACAAAATTTCTCAACGGTCTGTTCCTCTCTGGTTCCAACAAATGGTGGAATCACTTTGGTCCTCTACAAGACATCTTGCCTCCATCTGTCAATGAAGGATGGCGCGTTTTCAAAGACAAGTTCAATCCTCCAATTCTAGTACCACAACAAGTACTATCCTTTTGGTTTTTTGTCAAATTCCATCTCTCCTGGATCTGCTGTTGGGATTACACAGTCCAAGCCAATCGACACAGGCTCCTCTCTGGATCTGTCGTCGTTACAAAGTCAAGTGGTGGTCATCTTTTGATCACACCCATGCTACAAAATAAGCGGTCACCAGGTTCTTTTTAGGCAAAGAACAAGCTCCTGCTCAACCGCTTGTCAATCCAATACAAGTTCCTTCTGAAGCCAAACTTCTTCGACAGTTCATCAAGAAGTCACTTCAAGGAAAACCTACAAAAACGCAGCTGATGGAGACTATGTCTAAAATCTGTGCTGAAGATTCAGACGAAGACGAAGCTCCAACAGTGCCTTTCAATGAAGATGACTGCTTTGGCATCTGGACGCCACATGCATGAATCCGACCCTACAAGACCCTACAAGCATCATTATGTTCTAGGTCATCATGACTTTGCATAATGCCTCCAAAGTTTACTTCTGCATCAATCCAAGGTCGCTTTCGGCCACCCACTGCATTCATTACAAAGCAACTAAGTTTCCTTCCGCAGCAAGCAAAGGTCGCTTTCGGGCAAACCTCATCATGTCTCTACAATCACGTGAACTCACTGTTCACGCCTCAAAAGTCAATAGTTGAAAAACATCTTTCAACTATTTCAACCACTACAAAGAATACAAGACAAAAATATCCTTGCTTTTCCACCTCTCCATCATTACAAAGGACGAGACGTCCACTTCTCACCCACTCCACCAACTCACGAGAAGCTTATCTTCTCACCATCTGTAAGGCTATAAGAGCCAACCTCTTTCCCTTAGTTTATTATCGGTTTTTATTTTCCCATGTAACCCTTTTAAGCTTTCCTCTTTACTTGTAAGTTTCTATCTCTCTCCTAAGTATTTCCTCTGTAATTTCTTATTTTAAATATATATAAATCATGCATTATTGTTTATCTTCTTCTTCTTTTATCAAAACTTTCTAAGATCTATTCTTGTTGAACATCTCGTTATACTAGCTTGCACCTAGTATCGGCACCGTTCTCTTGAAAAGATTAAAGAAATGTCTTTTGAAAATCTTGTTCTTTTTACAGTAGTTTATTATTTTGTTTGTATGTTTCTGTTTTTCTATCTTCTGTTTTCTCCTGTTATTCGTTTTCTATCTTCTTTGTAAACCTGTTCTTTGCTCTATCTTCATGTTAGTAGTCCTGGGTAGAAATTGGTATAACTCAGAGTAATACAACTTTTGTGTTTTGATCAACTTGAGAATTGGTCTTGATCAAGCACATAAGTTGGCCGAAATTCAGAAACACTATCCCATTTTTATTGCGCGACTTTAGTAAAATGACCATAACTTGCTTATTTCAAAACATTTTCAACTGATTCAAGTTGTGTTTATATATAACTCATAGTACTACAACTTTCGTGTTTTGATGAGCTTGAGAATCGGTCTCAATTGAGGGTTTAAATTGGCCGAAAGCTACCCAGTTTTGTGTTTTTTTGTTTTGAGTTTGGGTTTCTCTGTTATGTTAATTTATACATATTTATTAAGTTTGAGTTTAAGGGTTTTTACTTTGAGGGAATTTTGAGAATTTTCGAGAGAGATAGAGAAAGAGGATATTTGCAAGAGATTTGAGTGTGGGGAGAGATTTGGAAGAGATTTGCAAAAGATTTCGAATGGAAGAGGGAGGAACCATTGTCAATTTGAATGGTGAGAAGAAAAAATGGATAGTTTTTGTTTATATAGGTGGTGTGAGAAAGAAAGTAGGTGGCGTGAGAGAGAGGAAATGGTGGTGTGGAGTAGTTGCTACCTAAAAAAAATGCTAACATGAAAATATTAATGTAGCCATGTATAACTAACAAATGTCATAAAGTATTTGCTCAAACTGCAATTAAAGAACAAGATAACATAACAAATAAAAATTAACAAAAAAAATAATGATTAATGGGTAGGAGGGGTTAAGGGTTAAAATAACAAAAATTATATATATTATAAATCATTAATAAAAGAGTCCTTGTTGGTCACAAAAGAATAAAATTAGGTTTCTATTTGTTTATGAAAGGTAAATATGTCCTATAAGTTTATGAGTTAATATGGGTTAATGAAATAATCATTGTTGGTCATAAAAGTAGGCACAAATTAGCCATTACATCAACTACGGTATCTAAATTGTTTATTTTTGAAAAAGTAGGCATTAAAAGTCATTTTTCCATTTTTTTTCCAATGGTTAAACTATACCAATAAATAATCAAAACACCTAAACTACTAACATAACCTCGACTAATAAAGTGAACCAATAAACAACCCCCACATATTCAAACCCCACAACTACCATTAGATTCAAGCGTTCTATACCAAACCAACGCAATATCAAAGCTTTAAAGCTCCATTGAAGGGTAACACTTTCCTCAATAGGATTTACACCCATGTCCATATATTCAGCTACCAATAATAATAAATCATTTGATAGAAAATGTATAATCAATAAAAATCATTTGAAAATGTGTTCTATTCTTCTGGTGCCTGAAAATAATTAAATCTCCATTAGTTGTGTTGTGGTGCTCCTACATAGTTGTATGAGTTTACTGTACTAGAGCAATCATTCAATTGCTATTTTACTAACAAACCCTTCTTCTCAATCCCATCCAAAACCCAACCTGCAACCCCACCACAAATTAGTTTCAATCACGACCAACACCTATATTCTAATTGAATAAAAAAATGGGAGGGGAGAAGCGAGACTGGATCAAAGAAGGAGATGGCATGGTGATTAGATTAAAGAGGCGAATGGGAGATAACTTATGTCCTTGCGAATATTGAGCAAGCATGATTGATGTCCTGTGAATGACGTTGTAGGCATTTTCTTTAAAAAAAAAGAGAAATGAGGAAAACCCTAGATCTCCTCCGATTTTTTTATTTATTTCACCATTAGATAGATAGATTGAGTGTGAAATGGGAGAATATCTTAACTCTTAATCGTTGTATTGAGAGGAGAAAAACGCAAACGAAAAGAAGAGAGAATGAATGAGGAAAATTTGCATAGAGAAGAGTTCTCCTGTTATTAAATAAATGAGATGGAAGGTGAAAAAAGGGATTTATGAGAAAATTTGGAATAAAATATGACCATGGGATTACATGAGATCTTTTCATCTCTAGGCAATCTTACCATTCAAAGGATAAACTGATGACATCATAAGATAAATTTTAAGTCCCTCTTGTTTTAATATATAAATTTTAAGTCATTTGAGAATAGATTTGAATGTGAGTTTTATTTGTATCTCAACCGAAAGAGATTGTGAGTGGTATTCTCTTGTTTATATGTAAGGAGAGTGAAAACAAATAAAGAAGTCTGTAATGTCATTGACGTGTTGACGCTTGTATGATATTATTTTCGTTTGTTTTGGACTTCACTCTTGTAGTGAAGTTTTTCTTCTTTGCCCCATGTACACAGACGGATTTGTCGAACCACGTTTTATGCAAAAGGTTATTTTCTTGATAGTTATCAAGTTTGCTTTTCTTTTTTACCACATCCTCCCGTGGGTAAAATTGTGAATTTTTTTATTTTTATTTATAAATAGCACTCCTCTTTGCATTAAACATGTAAGTAATTTGTTGTTTGTTCATACTTTTATCTTATTAATGAAAAAGACTGAGGTTCAAAATGGTTGGAACTTTGGATGAAGAAAGTGACAAATTTGGGTGCCAATAGCATCGCAACTTTACTAATGCTGTGATAGCGGAGGATTTCTTTGGTCACCGCACCACAGACCACACCACGCTCAGCTTCTGTCTGTCCAAAACATTTCTTCCATTCAGTTCAGGTGTAGTCTTACATAAATTGTATGTAGCGCAGTGTTTAGTTTACGACATAGAGAGCAAATCTCGCTCCATGTTCATTAGAATTTCTGAAATTGGATAAATTAGGGTTATTTTTTATTTTATTTTAGTTTGTAGTTATTTGGCCATGGAAGCGGTGGTTGGTCAGTGCACGTGTAGTGGACGCCGATCTACTGGTTCGGTCGCGTGTGGTTCGCGTGGTTGCTCTCAGTCTCAGTCTGGCACGAGCAGCAGAGCTGCTTCTCTTCCTTCGCATTCATCTCCGACGAATTCGGTGGGTAATTTTTTGCCCAAATTCTTTCTCGCACTATTCTGTGGAGCTCTTACCGGTCTCTTTGCTTTAGGTAACTTCATTTCATCACTTAACCAAACTTTGATTTTCATTTTTGTATAAATGCATTTTACATATGACACTTGCACATCTCTTGAATATGTGTATGTTGCTGCCTGTTGCTCCATTAATGATTTAGATTTTTTGCCTGTTTTTAGTACCTGTACCGGTTGTTGGTGTTGTAAGATATTTGAGTTGGAGAATATGGGGCAGTAATTAGTAGTGAAATTAACGAGTTATCGCGAAATGAGTGATTCAATTTCTATAGATATGTCCTAGACATCCCATACTTCAGAAGATATCATTTATCCTCTGTATCTTTAAAGCTTGATGCATGAACCTGGCTTTTGAGTATTTCCCTTTTAAGATGAGGAAATGTACCAAGTGATCTCGTTGCACAATGTTCTTTTTCCTACTCATCTTATTTCACCGGATGATTCTAGGGAATCAGGTATTGGCAACCAGGTTAGACGCCAGGATGAGATGGAATGTGAATTGGCTGTCCATCATGGGCGAGTTAGATTTTATAAGATAAATTCATGCTTGAGATCCATCCAAACACATCATGAGAATTTCGTTCATCTTCCCCAAATGGCCAAACCACGTTTTCTTCAACCATGAGATGCTATTGCATCCGTCTTGTTACTCTTGTACCATAATATCTTTCAAAGTGAATGATTTCGAAGAACAACTTTTCTTCCGATGACTGATTTTCTCATCAAAACCATCACCAAGAAATAGAAGATAGAACCCAAAGAAGAAGAAGTGTCAGTAGATGGGACTTATGGGTAGTGGAGCACTTACAGGTAAAGGTTCTTTTCCCTTAGGAGGACGAGCCCATGGCCTGAATGGAGCAGTTAGAACATCAAATGCGAGAACCCTTTGTTTAAAATCAAAATTACCTCTGAATAGTCAAGGTTGTGATGGAGGTTTATTGACCTCTTCGGTGGCAGCCAGGAGAGCCGATTTTGGATTTGGGACCCCTTTGTTCCCTTTGGTGCAGAGCTGCAAAGCAGGTCAGTCAGGAAGTGTCAACCCTCCATCAAAGAAAAGATGTTCTCAAAAATCAGTCGTATACACATAAGGTTGAGGAAAAATGTGGTGTGGCCATTTGGGGAACATCATGAAGAAATTCTAGTGATGCATTTTGGATTGATCTAAAAAATGGATTGAACTTTTGAATCTAATTCGCCATGATGGACTGCAAAGTCACCCTCCACCTCACCCTCGTTCCTAATCTGGTTGCCTAGTATTTTTTATTTCACCACTTATCGATGTTACTGATAAAGTTTGGTAGCAACAGGGGGGGGGGGCGACCTTAGAACTTGAAACATTCTTGCAATCCAAAATTTATCAGTATATTTCAACCAGTCAACATAATGTCCATAGAACCATCTATCTATTTGATATCACTATACTGGTTTCGTTCAAGAACTTGCATCATGTGATTCATCAAGCCAATATAAAAAGTTGTGATGAATCTGATGACTCCCTCAATGATTATTAGGACAACCAAACAAATCGTTATCAGAAGGAGAATAAAAAACATGACACAAACACTGAAATAATATGAAAGTTTTACACATTTTTTCTCCATAGTGCATATTTGTGCCGAACCATGACATGCCTTTGGCACTTCCTACCAAAACACTTCGGATGTGTTTGGTTAGATGAAATCTTATTCCATGAGAATTCATGAGGGGACTACCTGCATTCAAGTTAAATTGAGGCTACACTTATCATCCATCACTAGATTTTGTGATCAATGGTGGGAATGAAAATTTCATTAACATGGGCACTACATGCTTTTGGGGAGTAAGAAGTGACATTCTCATATTCGTGAGACTTTCATTCCCACCAAAAATTACAAAATCTAGTGGTGGATGATGAGTTTTACCTCAATATTGCTTAAATATAGGTCGTCCCCTTATGGATTCCCATGGAATAGGATTCCATGCAACCAAATGCACCCTTCATGTACTCATTTCATATTTACTCACTTTTATCTCAAAAGTTGTATCTTTGCCACCCCATCAAAAGCTTTGAGCGCAACTACATATTTAAAATGATTATTGACATCTAGTCAAGTGAAATCCATTTGTGTACAACCAATTTTCAACACATCCACAACACAATTTTTTTACTATAAAATGGAATAATGCTCAAAATAAAGAGTTTTAGAAGAAAGAGATTCAGATCCATACAACTTTCCATTTAAACTTCTAAACTATATCTATAGCTATTATCTTTAAAGAGTATGAATAAAGAATGTGAAACAAATTGCCTAAATGTTTTGGCATATATCGTAAGAAAACTAAATATGAACAAATTCTTGAACTTGTTATATTGGAAGATGTTTTTCCAGTTGAGTGGAGCACTTCAACTTTGATGCTTGATTACATTTTGTTTAAAGGAAAGCATCCCATGGTAACTCATGCATTACGTTTGTTCCACTTGGTTACTGCAGCTGAAACATCTAAAAAACAAAGGAAACACAAACGTGGGATTAAAAGAAGAAAAATAGTCAATTCATGACCTCTTTTGTTGATTGGCCTTTAAGTTTTAATCGAGGAAGATACCATTGATTAAAAAAACCCACTGGTTTTCTAGAAATAACCCAATGGTGCCTAACACAATTGTAACACAGTTTGAAGACAATAAAAAAATCCCCTAAATAGAACCCAAGTTAGGTTTTCTAGAAATAACAATAAACCAAAATGAATAATATCCACTACATACAAATGAGCGATTCTACTCTGACTCAAATTGAAAACTACTATTCGGTTGTTAGCACCATGTGCATTGTAAAGCCCTATTTACATGATGATCAGAAGTTGTAAAACACAATAATTAAGCTACTATTTGACGAAGTTCAAGAAGTGATTTGCTTCCAATAATTAAGCTACTTAGCACAACCCCAAATACGCCCCTGCCCCCCCCCCCCCCAAAAAAAAAAAAAAAAAAGAAGAAAAAAACCTGAAATAACTAAATTCGTCACCTGGGGAGGGGTAAGTGTTGGGTATGGCAAAGAAGAAGCTTGCGCTCGGTGATTGAAGTGGTTACAATTGCGAGATTGCGATTCCATGTGCAGTGGCTGCAATTCCATGTGCAGTGGCTGCAATTCCAAGTCGTGGAGATAAAGAATCACTTTGAGAAGCCTGAGAGATATAGGGTTGGAAGAGAAGAATGGTGAGACATGGAGAGGAGAGTGAGAAAGCAGATTGCAGAGGCGTTAGGTTTGGGATTATTGGAGAGAAGAGGGGTTACCCTTCTTTTGCAGAGAGGATGAATTAAAACATGACCCTTGGATTTTGTTATTTTATGCTAATCTCTAAGCAACTATTCCTAAATCTATCTTGACTTTTATATCTATTCAATGGGTGAGGGAGAAAAAAAATCTGGTCCGTTTGCTCCATTTAAGAAGATCACACAACGAAGATGAAAGGAAAGGGGAGGGTGTGATGTGACATGTTGTCCTAGTCAGCAATGAACATAAAACTTCTTGTATTGTTATATAGATTAAAAATTTGTTAAATGCGTGTAAAACATCAAGTAAAATAAGCAATGATTTAAAATCATATTAAGATAAAAGTTAAGTGCAAAACATTCAAATAACTAACACAAATTTATAACTCATTGTCACAAGTCGAAATCTTATTAAATTGGCATTAAACTCCAACTCTGCATCATTTTGATCTTCCAATTACGCCCACTCTTTAGATGTGCAAACAAAAGCTTTTGCAAATAGTGTCCAACTAGTCTTTGACCTAGTCAAACATTCTGGACATGTTGACCAAATTTCTGACACGTGTCCGAGGAGTGTATGTCCGAAAACCGCATCTTATGGATTGGAAACCTCCACATCTCCTAGTATTGGTGGAGTGTCTTTTTAGGTGGTGGAGGAGCCAGTGTTTTAAAGCAATGAGGGCGTACGAGTCGACTCGAAGCGCTAGGAAAACACTTCAGAGAGTACGCATCAGAGTTTTTCATCAAGGCGAACGAGTTGAGATTTTGACTTGTACGAGTCACTGGGTGGCATGATTTCAGATCTTGAAAAAGATCTGATGGCTGAACCCAACCCCTACAAACCTAATTAGATCTGAAACATATCTTTTGTATGTTGTGACAGAGAAGAAAAAGAAAAGGAGAAGAAAAAAAAGATGATGAAAAAGGAGAAGGAAGAAAAATAGGAGAACACAATCAAGTCATTGTTTCGATCGTGCGGCTGTGTTGACTGTCGACTTTTGGCTGTGTTTCGATCGTACGCCGTGATAGAGAAAAAGAAGAATAAGAGGATCAGAAGAAGACGAGGAAGAAAAAGGAGGAAGGGGTGAGTTGAACTTACTGGCTTTGGTTTCTTCTTTCAATTGAGGACTGCACTGTTGCTGGGGTATGTTTGGTTTCTAATTTCAGTTGAACTTTTTTTTTTTTTTTTTTTTTTGCTCTTTGTTTGTGTGTTATTTAAAGCTGTTGATGTTCGCTTTGTTGAATTTTGACTCCTAATACCCATTGTAAATAGGGTTGAACTTGAACTTCATTCATACTTTTAGAGGTCACATCTAGATCAATCCCATTGCTCGTACATTGATTTGTAAGTATGTTGGGGGGGGGGGGGGGGGGCACTTTGTTTCATTTTTAAAATATTTTTTTGTCACTTCTTTTTTAATGAAAAAACAATGTGTACGCCTCGTTACGCATCAATGCACTACTTCGCATCGAAAAAAGCTTAACCGCCTTGAGGTTGAAAAACCCTTTTCAAAACATTGGGAGGAGCGGTGCTAAACTTGAGGATTGTCTCTGTGCAAATACTGGCTTTATAATAACCTGGGCTGAATCCAATGCTTATTTACAATATATTGATTTTTTAGCACCCACTTCCTAACTTCCTAACAACAGCAATTGAGCGATGGTTGGGATACTAAGGACCGTGTTAAAAGGAGGTGACGAAGTATAAGATTCAACAAGTCCTCTACAAAGGGTGTGATCAAGTTCAGAGTTGGGATTGAAGTGATGAATAGGTTCAGCGAAAATGGGTGTTTCATAAACTTACCGCTCGCAAGGGAGAAGGAGGTCAAGGGTCGCTGACCTTGGCAATGGGCATAAGGGAAAGTTTGGGTGGTGCATCACGGGTTGGGTCAAGGACTGGCCGACACGATTTTTGGCACCCATTTCTGTAATGGAGGTGGAGGAAGGTGTTGATCAAGTGTAAAGTCAAACTACGTTTTGGTGTGTCATAAGGTTCGTGCAAGGTGGGGTTTCACTTAAGTTGTTTGGGGGTTTTTCAAGGCTCCAAAGGCTCCATTTTTTCCTTATTAAAAACACCTTACCCTAGCCTTAGAGCGTGGCAGTGCCATATCTTAGTTCACGAGTAGAATCTAAGTGATTTGGAAAGAAATTACGGTGTTTTTAAAGAAATGACAAAAAAAGTCAAACATCTTATCCTCCAAATGAAGTCGTTGCTATGGTGCTGGGCATCTTTGTTAGGAAAGGGAGAGAGCCCTTTTCTGGATTTTTTATGTTCAACTGTGATGATACACCGAACTGTCTAGTAATCCGCATCGTATACGTGTCGTGATGATCAAGCTAGTGCGGGCCTCCAAGTGAGCGCCTGCCCCGGTTCGACCCAAAACTCAGAATCTCCAAGTCCACTGAGATGGGTACCAGGAGGTTGGACCCAATCAGCAAGGCCCTATTAAGCCCATAAGTCACATGGTCAAGCTCAGTACTCACAAGACCTGATAAGGCAAGTATCTAGGAGTTTGATCTAGGACAGGCATGCCAACAACACATTGACTCCTACTAGGAGACGAATATCAGAGTATAAGTCGTGCATGAAAACTCTCTTGCATGGACAACACTCCATAATGATAGAATCTCTAACATATATCTTTCCTTAAACCCCGCCACCAAAGGTATAGTTGAACAAGGACTGTCGCATGATAAATAGGGCACAAGGTAGAGGAACTAAGGTACGCTACAAAACCCAATTTCAAGCATTACATCATTTTGAAGCCTTATCTACCCTAAGCATTGGAGTGCCATCAGCCGCCACAACGGTGGTCTTTGGCGTGGTCTTTGGCTTACGTGTGTTCCTTGTGCAGGTCAAGGTCAGAGAGAGCGGAAAATGATCCATCAGTTTGGTGTCGTTCGTGGGGAACGACGAAGTTCATAAGAAAACAAAGATAACACCCCTTCATACAGTCCAGAAAGATGGTAGCTACAAGATCTCGTAACAATGGAGAGATCAGCCTTCAAACGCTTGAGCCGACGCACCAGCTCCGGTGGTGCCAGCCACGGGGGGAGAATCACCTCGGGCCCCCGCATCTGCTGTAGCCATGTCGGACTCTAGGGTTGATAAACTCTTTGCCCAAATGCAACAAATTGCTCGAGTAGTGGAGATACTTGCTCACCAGAACTCACCACCCGCAGGTAGTGACGGAAAGGCAGAAAGGACCCTGTCTCCGCAGGAGAATGAAGAGCGCGTTCAGGAGTGCCACAATGTCTCTTCTAGATCTCACGGGACCAGGAACGGCAGAAATCCAGGGATCGAAGCGCCCATGGAGATTAGACACCTAAGGCAGACAAGCCCAATGCACAACATCCTTTTGTCTTGGGGTCACCAATCTGGATGTGTTGTACAACCTCACTGTCCCCCCCCGTTCATGGATCAAATCATGAACGCGCAATTGCCAAAGAAGTTCAGCCCCCCAAAACTGGAGTTCTATGACAGGACAACAAACCCGTCCGACCGCTTGCGCTATTATCATCATGTGATGGCATTGAAAGAAGGATCTGAAGCAGTAATGTGCTGGACATTTTCCACCAGCCTGAAGAAAATGACACTGACCTGGTTCCATAGCCTTCCTCCAAGATCTATTGACTCGTTCCAGACGGCCAAAACGTTTATCACTCGCTCCGCCAACAGATCAGGAAGGGCCCACATTACTTGCTCAGCCTCAAGTAGAGGCTAAACGAAACACTGAGAGAGGACGTCACCCGCTTCAATGATGAGTTGACTTTGATCGACGGTTGCAGCGATGACACCTCAATCACAGCCTTTACCTCGAGTCTAAGGGGAGGCCAATTCTACAACTTCTTCACCTTGGAACCTCTGACGGACTTGCTAAAGAGCGCTCAGAAATACATCACCCTTGAGGAGATGTGGGCCGTCAAAAAGGGGGAGAACTGACAAGAAATATTCCCATAGTCTCAGAGATAAAAGGGAGGTAAAAAAACAAGAGGGCAATGACAAACAAAAGAAAGCGGAGTGACAGTAAGCCAGACTCTGGTCGGACGAGGCAAGATAAAACCTCCAACTTTGTCAAATCCAAATTCTTTACTCCCCTAAACTCCAGCCTGTCGAACGTCCTCAATACCATGAAGAGTTTGGGAGAAGTGAAGTGGCTCTCCAAACAGTGGGGAAATCCTTCCCGATGGGACAATGGCAAGTACTGCTCCTTTCACAAGGACAGTGGCCACGACATTGAAAATTGCAAGAATCTCAGAAACGAGATTGAGTACTGGATCAAGAAGAAAAAACTCAAAGAATTCATGAGCCCGAAAAAAGATAAGATTGGGCGAACGAAAGAGAAGAAGTCGTCAAAGAGATAGAAGAAAAACTGGCATTATATATGTCCTGCACGGGGCCGCATACGAGGATCGACATGTGCACACAGTCCCATTCACTGGGGGAGTAACCGATGGTAAACCAAATCGTCTTGCAATCTACTCCATACATGTGGCATGACGATCTCGTCAACAGAGCGGAGCGAGCCCAAATAAGCGCCTAACCTGACCCAGCCCAAAAGACAGGGAACAAAGCCCAGTATGCTCCAAGCCCACTGAGGTAAATATCCAAAAGGTGAACCCAATCAACATGGCCCGATTAAGCCCACAAGTCAAATGGTCAAACTCAGAACCCATAAGGCCTAATAAGGCAAATATCTAGGAGTTTGACCTAAGACAGGCAGGCCAATGAGACGTTAACCCCTACTGGAGAAACACCATTCGTTCTAGCTTATGGCGCGTTCTAGCTTATGGAGCGGAGGTAATAATCCCAGTAAAGCTGGGAACACCCACTTTCAAAATGGAGTTCAGGCCGGATGACAAATGACGCTTTACGCGTTGGACCTGACCTCCTCGAAGAAAAGAGGGATGAGAGCCTTAAGGTCAATAGGCCAGGTGCATATTGGTTAGAGAACATGAACGGTGAAAGCCTTAAGCGGCCATGGAATGTAGAACACCTAAAGAAATGTTATCAATGAAAGGTATTTGCTTTTATCAAAGTTTCACTGCTGATCATTAAATCTAGTTGGGTATCCAGTCAATCAATTGTAATCTGATTTAAGTATTTAAGTATTTTAGTTTTACCAAAGTTTCACTGTTGTTCATTAAATCTAGTTACCAAAGTTATCAATGAAAGGTATTTAAGTATCAGACTCACTGGTCCTATCTCCACGTCGGACCACTAGGTGAGTTAAATAAGTCAGGACACCCAAGTCAGACTTATACATCCAAGGCCATTGAAGCATTGTCTAACCATAGACAATGATGACCGAACTCGACCAAAGTTTAGTCAGTTCATTGAGACTGATGAAGACAACTTCTGTCCGCTCTAATGCCTAGTCCGCCAAGAACGGGCGAATGTGGCTTAGAAAGTGAGAGTCTAGTCAGAGCTCATGAAGCCTGATCAAGATGGCTTGCTAGAGATCATTGTCCGACCATAGACAATGATGGCCGAATGACCAAAGTTCAGTCAGTTCATTGAGACTGATGAAGATAACTTCTGGTCTGCTCTAATGCCTAGCCCACCAAGAATGGACGAAGATGGCTTAGAAAGTGGGAGTCTAGTCAGAGCTCATGAAGCTTGATCAAGATGGCTTTCCAGAGATCATTGTCCGACCATAGACAATGATGGCCAAACTTGACTAAAGTTTAGTCAGTTTATTGAGACCGATGAAGACAACTTCTGGTTTGCTCTAATGCTTATAGCCCGCTAAGAATGAGGAAAGATGGCTTAGAAAGTGGGAGTCTAGTCAGAACTCATGAAGTCTTACCAAGATGGCTTGCTAGGGATCATTGTCCGACCATAGACAATGATAGCCGAACTCGATCAAAGTTTAGTCAGTTCATTGAGATTGATGAAGACGACTTCTAGTTCGCTCTAATGCCTATAGTCCGCCAAGAACGAGCAAAAATGGCTTAGAAAGTGGGAGTCTAGTCAGAGTTCATGAAGCCTGATCAAGATGGCTTATCAGGAATCATTGTCCGATCATAGACAATGATGGCCAAACTTGACTAGAGTTTAGTCGGTTCATTAAGATTGATGAAGACACTGGTCTGCTCTAATACCTAGCCTGCCAAGAATGAGCTAAGATGGCCTAGAAAGTGGGAGTCTAGTCTGAGCTCATGAGGCTCAACCAAGATGACTTGTTAGGGATCATTGCTCGACTATAGACAATGATGGCCGAACATGAGCGAAGTTTAGTTAGTTCATTAAGACGACTGATCAAGACAACTCTTGGTATGGTCTACAGCCTGGTCCGCCAAGAGCGGATCAAGACGGCTTGAGGAATCAAAAGTACGATTAACTTGGGAACTCGAATGATCTTTGGTCCGCCAAGATCATTTTTACCCCGCCACACAAAGTTTTGCCAACCTTAGCCAACCTACAAGGTTTGACCAAGATAACTTCTGGATCTCTTAAGAGTCTGAGCCAAACTTGCCCGACTTCAAGAGCAATTGCGGGTTGAGCGGTCAAAACTCTCATTAACAAATCAACTAGACAGTGCCCGAGTCAGCAAAATCTCTTGTCCAAAGTCCAACACCATGGCAAGGTAGCACAGAGAAGGCTCAGCAGTAAAAATCTAGAAAGTACAAGTACAAAGTGTTACTTAACATACTTTTTTTCATTAATGATTTGGGAAATATAGAATTCACTCCTTATCTGGAGGAGGTTCAGATACAGTAAAACTGGGTTAACAGGAGAATAAGCAGGGGAATAATCTGCACATACAACGTCAACACCCTGATCTTGGTCATCCTATTCTTGCAACTGATCAGAGGCTTATTTGAATTCCGCGTAAGCCGCCTTCTTGTAGTAAAAGAGATCCCAATTAGCATGATCCTTTTCTCTCAGCTCCAACAACTCTAGCCTTCATTTCAACTGGAACGTGCCCTGGGTCTTGAAAAGCCCCTCCTCACGAGCTTTTGACTCCACGAGCTCTCGCTCTGCCAGCTCCAACATGGCCACCAATGCATCAGCTCTGGATAGCTCAGTACTTAGCTTATCTTTAATTAGGCTGGGCTCATTTTGTGTTAAGAGGAGTTGCTCTTCTGCCGTCCTTGCAAGCTTGACGTTGAAAGCAACGTCAGTCTCCAACTGTCAACATTGGGAATCCCATTCAGATTCCTTGTTGCTCCTAAACATTTATAGCATGTATATCATATTGCATCTTGGCCATGGCCTCCCTGGCAAGCTTTCAGGTTGCGTTGGGCGTGATTCAACTCCGCCTCCAACCTGTCCTTCACAAATAGACTCAAGTGACTCCGAGTGGACCCTCTGAGCCTCCAATCTTGTCTGCAAGGCCTCCAGATGGACCTCCGATTCAGCAGGTCTTCAGCTTGAAACAACACCCCCCTGATCAGCCTGGCCTTCAAGCTGCTTTTTCAGTAGCTCAAATCTCGCGAAGAGCATCTGAATACGATTTCTGCAGATGTGCAAAAACTCACTCCATGATGTACACTCTCTCACAAGCAGTGTAGTTAAGGCGTTGAGGCGGATGAGCTTGAAAACGCCTCAGAGGCGAGGCGGACGCCTCACTTCACTGAGGCGGTCTTTAACTTTTTTAAAGATTTTTTATTATAATAAATTAAAACACATTTAGACAAGTAATATTCATCATCATTTTTTTTTGAAAGGCAAGCGTGGGGGTATATATGGGCTCCCCAAACCACTGAAAATAAAAGGATTAAACGATCAGATTACATTCTCAAGTATTTCCTTCCACTCGCATCATCAAAAATAATCTTTTTAAGATCTTCAGCAAAAGAGCTTGGGACTAACTCCACAAACTCATGAGTAGGTAACAGTTTAGATAATATATCAGCAGCTTGGTTTGTTTCTCTCACTGTGTGTGTAAGCTTGCAATCTTCAAATCCGCCAATGGCTCGTTTCAACCTTCTTGTGATGTGTATAACTTCCCATGGTGGTACTTTATTGGTAGTAAGATACTTGAGAGCATTACTAGAATCCATGCAGAGTTCTACTCTTTGTAATCCAAGCTGTTGTGCTAGCTTGACCCCTGTTGCAACCCCTGCAGTTCATGTAAGACTTCTGATTGCGCTACTTGAGACCCCGCAGCTGCTGCCAATACATGACCTGTATGATCCCGAATAATAGCACCATAACCTCCTCTACTTTCTGTTAGCGAACCGTCTGAATTCACCTTATACCAACCCTGTATTGGTTTCAACCATTGATGCAAAGTTCCTCTAGGTAACTGGAAATTGACACTGATTCTACACTTGTCAAAGAATGCTCTATTTTCTGCAGTATCTACTACTTGAAGATCCAGTACCGATGCACGCAACCTGATGTCCTCAATTATCTTAGGAATAAGCATCACGGCAGCTCTATGTTTTCTCTGAAATTGTCTGCAATTGCGTTCTGTCCAGAGATGGTAAATTGTAGCATTTAGGGCCAGCTTCCTCACAGTTGTGCTCGCTGATGTACCAGTGAACTTCCGCTTACACCACTCCCATTCTTTTTCCCAATCCAGGGGGCTATGAGTGTAGCTCAAGTAGTGCAGCACATAGGACCACACAAAACTAGAGTACCAACACTTGAAAAATAAATGTTCTTCATTCTCTGGCTTGTCATTGCATAATAGGTAGACTGACCTATCAATTACTTTCCAGGCTTTCAATTTGTCCTGGGTCTTGAGAGCTTTATGAAGAGCTAACCATGTTACAAAACTATGTCTTGGTATTCTCCCCTTGTACCAAACCATGTTGGACCATGAGATAACTTCACCTCTCTGTCTCAAAGCATGATATGCACTTTTATTTGAGTACTCTCCATCCTGCCCGCCCATCCACATAACTTCATCCTGAAACCCAGTGTCTAGTTCTACACAACGAAGGTCCTCATGGATTTCAATCCTAGAGTCCCATTCATTATGTCTGATAAGTGCACTGACCTTGGCATTCCTATGCAATAAGGAGTCATATTGTAGTTGCTGGGGAACCTGTTCATGAGTATTCCAGTGGGGTGCCAAGGGTCTTTCCATAGATACGTGCCCTCTCCATCTCCAATAGAGTGGATTATTAATGAGCTAGCTTTTTCTCTGCACTTGAGAATATTGCGCCAGCACCAGGATGAGTCATTTTGTATCTCCATCAATCAGAAAGCCTTTTCCTTAATGAGATTACGTTTTATCCATGTGACCCAGAGGTTATCTTTATTAGAGACTATATTCCATACAGGCCTCGTCATCGCAGCCTTGTTAGAAGTTTCAATGCAACGTATCCCTAAACCTCCTTCATTGTAGGGAAGACAAACTTGTTTCCAGCTAACCATTGGCGTCTTGGAGTAAGTATCCGATGCAGACCAGAGATAATTCCTCATGATAGCAGCAATGTCATCCCTGACACTTTGAGGAAGAGCGAAGCACGATGTCCAGTATACATGTAGGCTATTCAGGACTGATTTGATAAGTGTGACTCGCCCAGCAAAAGATAGTGTTCTATTCTTCCATGATAACACTCTCTTTTTCACTTTATCTATCAAAGGAAGACACTGATTATAGTCCAATCGAGATGAGATCAAAGGTAATCCCAAATACTTCACTGGAAGCACTGCTGTGTTGAAAGAGAGGCAGCTTGTAATGGACTGCAGTTCAGAAGTAGATACACCAGCAGAAAACAAGTTGCTCTTTGAGCAATTAACCTCAAGCCCAATGCAAGATTTGAACATAGCCATAGTACTCGAAAGCGCTTCTGCGGATTGAATGTCTCCAAGGAAGAACACAATTAGATCGTCAGCAAAACATAGATGTGTAATCTGGGGATCAGTACATTTGGGATGAAGTCTGTATTCTCCTGCTTCTACTTTCCGCTTAAGGAGTAGGTGTAACAGTTCCATGACAAGAACAAACATATAAGGAGATATCGGGCAACCTTGTCTAATACCTCTAGTGGCTCTAATGAATCCTTTAGGGGATCCATTTAGAGATATTGAAAATCTTGGAGTGGAAATGCAATTTTACACCCAATTTATGAACAATTCAGGAACTGCATCTTCCTTAGCACATGCACAATTGCCTCCCATCAGACCGTGTCATACGCCTTCCGGAGGTCTATTTTTGCGGCACACCTAGGCGTACCTTTATCTCTATGGTAATTCCTTACCAATTCATGAGCTAACATCACATTGTCATGGATAAATCTTCCTTTAATGAACGCAGATTGATCGGAGCTGACGAGTCGATGCACCACTTTCTTCATCCTGTTTGTCATGACTTTAGTAATACACTTATATAGCACATTACAGCAGGAGATTGGCATGAAATCACTGAAGTAAGATGCATTAGTAACTTTTGGGACTAAAGCAATACATGTCGCATTTACCTCACCCAGTAGGCGCTTGCTCCTGAAGAAGTTAGTGACTGCCCTAACAAAATCATCCCCAATTATTCGCCAGGCTGATTTGAAGAAGAGAGATGAGAACCCATCAGGCCCTGGAGCCTTGTCAGATCCAATGGAAGATAAGGCTTTAGTGATTTCATTTCTAGTTACTGCCTGTGCTAGTTCTAGAGCACCATCTGCTTTCACTGTTCTTTCAAACTGCAGCTCATCAATTACTGAAGGATCATACTCATCCTGCTGACCTGCAAATATATGTTCAAAATAACGTATACACTCCATTTCAATCTCTTGTGTATCCTCCAGTTTTTCATCCTGAGCATTATAAATGGAGAGTAACTTTTTTTTGCTCTTCGTTCTCGCAGACAATTGTGAAAATATGATACATTTTCATCCCCATATTGCATATGTTTTGCTTTTGCTTTCTGCACAACTTCACTCTCTTCATTTCTTGATGCAATCGCATAAGCTTTCACTGTCTCTTTCTCTGTGTTTGCAAGCACAGGATTGAGAGGATCTGTCTGTACTAAGGACTGTGCTACCTCCATGTTCTGCTTTGCAATCAGTACTTCTGTTCTAGCATTAACAAAACTGGTTTTTCGCCAGTCCACTAGGAATGTTTTAACCCGTTTAAGCTTAGTAACAAAACTGTACATTGCATTTCCTTCCACTGGCATACTCCAAGCACTCTTAACTACCTCCATATACCCCTTTTCATGTATCCAATAATAGTAGAACTTAAAAGGAATCGGCCCCATGTTTCTATGCTCATAAATAGTCAGTATAATAGGTGAATGATCAGAAATTCCTGGATTTGTGAACTATACTTCAGAGTTTGGCATATCTACCAACCACTCCGGATTTATCATGGCCCTATCGAGTTTTTACATGACTCGATTATCACCACTTTGTTTGTTACTCCAAGTGAGATAACATCCCTTGTACTGACAATCAAATAGCTTAGTATTAAGAACACATTGGGCAAGATCACAGAACTGACCTGGTCTTATTTCTTCACCACCTACTCTTTCCTGCGAATTCAATATTGAGTTGAAATCGCCTAGAACTGTCCACGGAGCGCTTATATTGGTCGCAAAATCTTCAAGTTCCAGCCACAGTTTCTTTCTAATAGTATTGGAGCTACTACCGTAAACAAAGGTAATGTAGCAAGAGAAACCATTCGGCCATACCGTGTGCAAGAAAATGGCTTGTTCTGACTTTGATATCACACTTACATTCACTGCTTGTGGATCCCATAACACCCATATCCTCCCTCCATGAGTTACATTGTTATTATCAACAAAAACCCAGTCTTTCATCAGTTCGCGTTGTATTCGATCCTTCTTTTCACTACTAACTTTAGTTTCAACAAGGCCTATAATACTGACTTTTTGTTATGAATCATTCTTCTCACCTCGCTTTGCTTTAGTGGGTCATTGAGGCCCCGAACGTTCCAACATGCTGTCTTAAACATTTAAAACTGTGGTTGGTTGGTTTTCTCCTCCCCTTTTCAGGTTTATGTCTTCTCGTCTTAGAATCTTTGGGTGACTCCTGACTTGCTTGTCCAGTCCGCCTACTGACTCCTCAGTTTGCAAGGGGGCAAATGGATTATCTTTATTTAGGATTCTGTTTACTCTAGCCCGAGTATGTGGGTGCTTAAGGCTACCTTTAGGTAGACTTGAAGTTGCATTACTCATTCTCTTCACCTTCTTGTTGCTGTCCACTTGTACAACCTTGCTTGCCATGCTTTGTATGGTGCTGTTATGCACAGTACCATGTTCCTCCCCTAAGTTTTGAGGAGCTCTTGCAGTAAGTGTTAGCGTTGGGCTCACTGCTTGTGTCGCTGTGATAATCTCCTCCCGGCAGCCATTGTGCTCATCCATCACCTGGTTGTCCAAGTGCTCCTGTATAGAATCTATGCTGGTATCATCTGCAACAGCAATAACATCATCGTCATTAGGATTATTTGTAGAGCTAGACCCATTCACTTGAGTATTTACAGAGCTAGGCCCATTCACTAGAGTCTCTTTGGGTGTATCAGCGTCCTCGAGATTAGGTGCAGCCAGACCCATTCACTTGAGTATTTGCATAGCTAGACCCATTCATTTGAGTCTCTTTTGATGCATCACTAACTTGCCTGGCATCATTCTTGCGCTTAACTGTAACCCAACCTTCATCATGTTGTGACATGTCCTTGTGTTGGCTCGATCCTTCACCTAGCAGTCTCCAGTACTTGGCATTAGAGGTTGTCATCTTTTGTTGCTTTGGACACTTAGTTGAGTTATGTCCAAAACCTACACAGTGCTTGCACGTCTCGGGTTTCCACGAATACTCCACTTCCACCTTGGTGGTTCTCCCATCATCAGTAGCTACATGAACTACATTAGGGAAACTACATTAGGGAACTGGCTGGTAGAGACACTCTAGCGAAAGACAATCTTGTTCTTTGCTCAGTTGCTTTATCAAGCATCAGAGGGACACCTATTGCACTTGCAATCGACTGATTTTGGAAATTTGCACCAAATTTTGATCCATGTGCTAAAATATTACGATCCATACACTGAAATATTACTTATTATTGTTTATTGTGAAGAAAAAAAACGCAGCAGAACAGATCATATAAAAAAACAGAACAGATCATTAAAACAATGAGGTGAACAGATAATATAAAAAAGGCAGTAGAACAGATCATATAAAAAAAAACACAGTAGAAGCTGCAGAACAGATCGTATAAAAAAAACACAGGAAGGAGAGTGAAGAAGAAGAGGAAGGAGGAAGAAGAAGTGAGGAAACATCCTGATATGGAAGAGGCAACACCTAATTTGAAGGAGAGGAACCTGATTAGAAGGAAAAGAACACACAACAACAACAATAGCCCCCAAGGAGTCGTTCTCTTGTCTAAAACTCTAAATACCCCCCTCTTAACCTTAAAAGACAAGTGGGCTGCAATAGGCTTTTGGTTTTTAAGCTGTAAATGGCCCGAGGCGGTCCGAGACGGACGCCTCACTTCACCGCTCCGCCTTGCATAATTTTGAGGCGTCTTTTTGCCAAAACACCTCAAGGCGCGCCTAGGCGTCCGCCTTAACAACACTGCTCACAAGCGGTCTCCACCTCCGTCCCAGCAACGACAACTTGGTTTAGGTATGACATTCCGAGCATCAGATGTCTCTGCCCCTTGTCAATACGCTCGCCCAGTGTATCCCCTTCTGGCTTCGGAGTACGATTAGCCAGCCAATCATTCCACCTACCTTGAAGCATACGAAATGTCCACCTCCTGCTGTCAGGCCTGGTTGCTCATCTTTACCACATCTGGGGCAAAGAGACTAATCCGCGCATCCGAATGCAGATCTTTTGGGTCTGCAATCACGCCAGCACTACCCTTCGCCGTTTTCACTGCGTCAGGGGCTGTCTCCACCGCTTTTCCCTTACTCAAGTCACAACAACTAGCTCCCTCTCACCTGCCGATTTAGTAGCAGTTGAAGGGGAGGAAGGCAGATAACAATTTCTCGGATCGACCTCGACCTCAAGCCGAGGGTGAGAACCGGATGGAGGGCAGTACGGACGACGAGGAGCGGATTGTTCGCCGTAGGGATGATGGTCAGGTGACTTTTTGCCAGTCTGATAAGACTTTTAAGGAGGGGTCATATTTGAAATCCTTAAAAGAGAAGGGACGAGTTTGGCCAACATCAGATGAAGCAGCCATTCCCTCCTACAGCAGAAAGTTGTTCAAGATCATCCGCCCACGCATTTTCAGATACTCGTTCTCTAGGTCGGGAAGGGAAATGAGGGCTTTAGCATCTTGTCTGTCAAACGTAACAACTTTCGCCCCAGCGGATACATCAAACTCTTGCTTCGCAACAGTTAGCCCCTCCTCAGAGGGGGACCAATAGCTTGGAAGCAGGTATAGCCACAGCGCGAGGCTTCTTAGAAAGTAGAGACGAGGGAAGTGTTGCATCCAACTCCGCCCTCCTTGACGGGCTAGGGATCTTGACCTTCGGGAGCTTCCTTTTCTTCGAAGGAGTTTTTCAGCAGGCTTCAGTTTTAGAACTCTGAAAAGAGTGGGAGTCACATGCCAGTAATCTCATAGCTCGTTGCGTTTGATGTTGTCGGGCTATACAACATCTTCCATCCTCATGAAGGGCAAGTCATAAAATTGGTTCAAGGCTTCTTTATCTTCTGAAAAAAGGGGCGCTGTCAAAAATTTCTCTACGAAAAGCACGGATAATAGTTCAATATGCAATCAACACAATGTGGAGCAAGAAATATATTACACTCACTCAGTTGTTTGAACTTTCGAACGATCGGACTAACGTCAAGCTCGAAATATTTCGAGTCCGCAGAAGCCATAAAGAAATACTTCTGTTAGAACTTATAATCATTAGGCAAAGTGCCCAAACAAGTCGGTGACCTCAATACGCAAACAACATGCTTCTTCAATCGAAGGGAGGTGAGCAGTTGGATCGCCCTCGAAGACAGACGAAGGCCAACATTTTTCGCCCTGATTAGAACGATGATCACGCTTCTGTACCCATTTAGCACTAGCTGAGCGGGTGGAATGGCAAGATACGCCAAGAAGCGCCAAATTTCCTCGATAACTGGAAAACAAACGCCCAATTGAAGTATATTGTTGTGCAAGCAAATGAATCCACTCGGGGGAGACAAGGGCGTCCGACCAGCTCCCAAAGTAAAAAGATTTTGATTGTCAGGGATCTGATACCTCTCGCGGAGATTCACCAAATCCACCTCTGAAATTAACTTCTCGAAAAATGCACTGCCTTTGGGGACTATTTTATGAGGAAGTTGATTCTAATCTGCCATTGAAAAACGTATGAGCCTTCGATTAATACTTGCGAAAGCGGAAGTCGAGCAAAACAAGAACGTAGGAGCAAAGCAACAAAGTAGGGTCTCTAAAAAAATTTTGCAAAAGTAAAAACTCAACTCTGCAGAGATGAAAGCTTAAATAGAAGTAACCATTCACGCCATTTTTGAGTAGTCACATACCCGTTTAATGATATGCGCCGCTCGAGGAAACGTTTCAGGCTTAATCATCACGACTGTCTAGTTCCCTCCTGACGTGACTTAGTAGACCGACGAGCTGGCCCACTAACTCAGGGAAGTAGCTGATGATACACCGATTCATCTATTAATTTTCATCGTACACTGTGTCATGATGATCAAGCAATCGCGGGCCTCCAAGTGAGCGCCTACCTCGGTTCGGCCCAAAGCCCAAATTACTCCAAACCCACTGAGGCGAGTACTAGGAAGTTAGACCTAATCAGCAAGGCCATATTAAACCTACAAGTCACATGGTCAAGCCCAATACTCCTAAGATCAGATAAGGTAAGTATCTAAAAGTTTGATCTAGGACAGGCAGGCCTGCAACACATTGACTCCTACTAGAAAACAAATACCAAAGTGTAAGTCGTACATGGAAACTCTCCTGCATGGACAACACTCCACAAGGAAAGAATCTCTAACAAATATCTTTCCTTAAACTCGCCATCAAAGGTATAGCCAAATAAAAACTCACATGATAAATAGGGCATAAGATTGAGGAACTAAGGTACACTACATAATCCAATTTCAAGCATTACACATTTCTCAAGCCTTGTCTGACTTAAGCATCGGAGTGCCATCAGGCGCCACAACGGTGGTCTTTGGCTCACGTGTGTTCCTTGTGCAGGTAAAGGTCAAGGAGAACGAAAACCGATCCATCAAACTGGTATAACTTAGTTTTCATGTAATCCAACCCAACTCTGGTCTGTCTTTTTAGGTTTCCTTACTGAAGTTCCCTTTCACTTAGGACATAATCACTAATAAAACTCTTCTTAGATTGAGGAAAAAATGCATCGTTAATAAACAATGAATTCAGATTATATATATAGCATTTGTCAAGATCATGTAGCTATGCAGAAAGAATAGAAAAATTCATCATAAATTTGTGATCACCAACATTCAACAATGAATATTTTCCAAAACGGTAAATAAGTTATTCAAAAGTTTGTATTACAGATAATTCCATGTGGATGTTTGCTTTGGGAATGGGTCAACCTTTAGAGACCTTCAAACCCACTATTTTCTTCCCCAATTTCAACAATATTTCAAAGGATATATTTTGCAGATTGGTTAATGTATACCGAGTTGAAGTGATCTTTAAAAGTTTTAAGATTTAAGTACCAATTGATGGTTTGTTCAGTCTGTTGGACTCGGCATGTATATTTTTCGAATGTAGCGTGTATATATTTTTTTATTGTGTACTGGTGTTTGACATTATTCCACGTTTCTTAATGCTTCACCTAGCTGGGGCATTCATAGGTGCAGTCACCGGTGCATTTGCTGGTCGTGCTTCTGACAGTGGTGTCCTTCGTGGAGCTGGATTAGGAGCTCTTGCTGGAGCTGTCCTCTCAGTGGAGCTCTTGCAGGCTTCCCGTACATACTGGTGTACGGGTGGATTTGGTTCTAGAAGTTCACCATCTATGGTCAGTGCTTTAGTATATTAGTTGCATACTCTTCAATTTTCTATGGCACTCTAATGCATTCAAATGGTGTATATTATGATAGAATTGAACTTGTAAATTAAACTTAATTGAGAACAATTTGATAATTGAATAAAATTAATTTACGATAAACAAAATAAAACGATAAATAAATTGGACTGGTAAATAAAATAAACTTTTTTTCATCATTCAACTAACTACAATGAACAACCTACGCCCCTATTTATACCTAACCTAACTTCTTTGACAAGAAACTAACCATAAACCTAATAGAAACCAAGCTTAGAACCCTAATTGGAAACCTATCACAAAACATTAGAACTTTTAATATTGCTGAAATACTGTTATTACTGATATTACTAAATATCCTAATTACATCAACCTCTCCTGGTTGAAGAAGCTCGTCCTCAAGCTTAAAGTCGAGGAAATCATACGAGCACAAGCAACAAAAGAATGTGAAGTGTCCAAGTAGAAGTGGACCTCTAACATTTCCTTTGTAGTTGTTCTAAACCCAAACACATAAAGCCGAAGTGAGCCACCAAATACAAAGTTCAAGAAAAGTCCGCAGCTCAAAGGAGATCCAATTCAAAATTTTAATGTGAAGGTGTGCCAATTTCTAAAAATTAGCTTTAAAACTGTTCCGAATAGGATTCGAAAGTTTGTCCTGCGATAGCAAGTGTATTGTCTGGTGGTGGTAAATAACTGGATAAGAAACAACAGTTTGTGGTGACACTGACTGAGTCTGTGGGGGAAATAGCCATATGGGACCAGGGGTATAAATGAAAAATGGTCGCCAGGGACTTGAATAAAATTTCAACATGGACTATTATGAAAATCTTGTTTTCTTCCTCCCCAAATCTATTGAAACAAGGAAGAGAGGCAGGGGGTTTGGGTGATGGGTGGTTGCGGAGGGGGTGGCGGCGGTGATGAACAGGGAGGTGGTTTCCATGGCGAACGATGGATGGAGAGAGGTCGATCGACCAAGGGAGTGTCGGTTGACCAATGAACTGTTGTCGATTCAGAGGTGGGTTCGATAGAAGCTTTCGAGCATGGCAGAGATTGACCTTTTGACTCAATGGGGACTCCTGATCGAAGGTGTCGATGGTGACAGTTGAGTGTTGTCAAGCGATTTGTAGGATTGACTGGGATTGGCGATCAGCTGTTGTTGTTGCTGTTTGATGAGTTGTTGTGCAGGTTGAGGTGGATCGACTTGAGCCCGTTGGTGGCGCTCGATCAGGGAGATAGGTTCGATCGAATAGTTGGAAAGTGCGGTTGACGTAGTTTGTGGGCTGACAAGTTCGATCGAACCGGTTTGGAAACTGGGTAGACTTGATGGCCCACTTACTAGTGGCACCGCCGTTGTCGATCATGCTTGGGAAGGGCCTCTGTGGCGCTGTCAGGGGCGGTACAGGAAGATGTCCATCCTCTCTATCATCACATCTATCCTCTGTTCTATCTTCCACATATCCTGTATTATTGCCTTCGCTAACTTTAAGAATATTTCTTCTTTTATCATCTTCCTTCAAGTTTTTTTTTTGTAAATCGAACAAACCAATTGATAGAATTAGAATTGAACTTGTAAGATAAACTGAATTAAAAACAATGCAATAATTAATAAAATAAATTGACAATAAACGAAATAAAACGATAAATGAATTAAATTGATAACAAAATAAACTTATCTTCGTCGATCAACTAACTACAATAAACAACGTATGCTCTTATTTATAGCTAACCTAACTTCTCTGAAAAGAAACTAACCCTAAACCTAATAGGAAACCAATGATAGAACCCTAATTGGAAACATATTACAATAAAACTAGAACTTCTAATATTGCAAAAATATTATTTCTAAAGTGTTAAGTCAAAATCATGAATTTTTAACAACAAAGCATTTCGAAGGGGCTGCTCAGGTGGCCTACAATTTATGTTTAAACAAGGTAGCTGTGGTTAAAAAAACAAAATGGCAAATAAAAAATCAGGGTTTATTTATTTTTATGACAGGATAAGTTTTGTAAGGCGTGGATGAAATGGTTATAATTCTGATATGAAACTAGAAGATCCTCAGGCAGTCAGGACCTCGGGCTCAAGTAGAAACTGTGAACTGAGAGATGTAATTTTAAACTAAAAGGAAACAATATGCATAGATCAGAAAAATATACAGTTCATGTAGTAATACCACCTCTCACAGAAATATGTGTTCAAAAGACTAAGCTAATAGGAGAGAAGAAATTGATCTTGAGCTTGAAAACACAGAATTTGCACTCTTCAAAGTAACGCTGACATCTCATCTTATGCTATTGTTACCATAATATTTTGTCCCACACTATTGCGATCAACATACCAAAATTTAGTGTTATTAGGCTCTAGAATGCTGTTTTTTCTTCCCTTTCTTGAGGTGTAAGCTATCACATGATAATGATAACAAATATGGATGCTCCTGTCAAGAATGGTGGGTATTCCCTTTGCGTTACCATCATGTCAATCTTGCTCTGTTGACTGTACACAATGTATTTTTTGAGACAATTTCTGGTGTTTATGAGAACCTGGAGTTTGTCCACAGTATCATGAGAAACTTGTCTGAAACCCTATCTCGTTGATCTCTCACCACCCATTTTTTTGCCGCTGTCCCTTCAGATAGACTTTATAGAGGAGCTTTTTGATGGGCGGCTGGTGCGGGAACACATTGTACCTGCTCCATTCACGGACAACCGTTGGCAGGTTACAAGCTTCTGCTCAAATACTCTCCCTTTCTTGTCTATCATATATAATGCAATAGTTTGATGTGACATCTATGAGACAAGTAACAGCTAAAGTTGTTCATAGATTTTAGTTTGAGTTTGAGATTGATTTTCATCAAATGGCATTTATTATAAATAGATAGTATGTCAAGGCCTCAAGGGTAATGGAAAATGATCACAAAAGTAGTATTAGTATGTGGATGTGAGTAAAAGTGCATGTGGTGGAGAGAGAGGGTTGTAATTGGTAGTTTACTATTTTATAATACTTAAGATTTTTCAGAGGTGAGATAAGTACTTTCTTTAGTGAAGTCTGGGTCACTAATTCTTTCTCTTTTATAGCTGTTGTAATTGGTAGTTTATAAATATTTTACAGTAGATTTTCAGAGATGAGATAAATACTTTCTTTAATGAAGTCCTGGCTTACTAATTTATTTTTTTTGGGTGTGTGAAGTACTCGCTCACTCGTGCAAACACGAATTGCATGAGGCATGGTGATGCATCTCAAAATTGATTGTATTTAAATATGTAATGGTTCTTAAAGGTAGTGTTAATTACTAGATGAAACCTATGGCCTACATGATAATGGAGGTGAATCAAGGCTTAGGAATAGTGGGTCTAAAGTAAAAAATGACAAAACAAAGGATACCAATAGGTTTTTGGCTACATTGTAGATCTAGTTTTTCTAATGAAATTGGTGGCACATTTTAATGGACGTACACTATGGAGATAAGGGGAAACGGTGGTTCGCTGGGAGTATTAGTGGAGGAAATATTAAGAAACTTAGATCTAGGTTGAAGGATATGGAGAATCGATCGACATTGTTGAATTAAATTAAACGAAATCAAAACCAAAGGCTGCTGAACCAACCTATATTAGACTTTCATTCTCCTAGCGTCACGGAGTTCCTTAAAGAAATTAGCTTAAAAGGAATATCTTTAAGTGTGTGTTATTGATTATGATTCCAAGTTTGACAAGAATCATGGTTGGAAAATCAAGAGAAAGCTGATCTTATTTCATTCTCAGAACCCAACAATTTAGTTCAAAATGACCAAAATAATTTTACTTATACCATTGAATCAGGTTCAACACAATTCTTCAACTCAGCCAGTGAGAGAGTAGAGCCATACTGTGATTTCAAGTGCCTAAGTTTTTGAAAAAGTCTGGTATATCAAATCTACAAAGCCTGGGGCTCGTACTAAGGCAAACCGCTTTTTACTATCAATTAAAGTTTATCAATTCGAGTGAATGATATGAAAATTTCTATTCCAGATCCTATTTTGACTGAACTTGGCTATGTTAAAAGTGGACACACATCTTTATTGGATTAGTCCATTGACCAAAATAGAAGAAGTTCTGCCTTGGAATATACAAGTCAAGAGGGATGCCCTAAGCACGTAAAACGTGACTATACCTGAAATGGGACATAGGTATTATTTGAATAAAGGAAGAAGATGTCAGGCAAGCAAACACGGAAAATGTAGTCCTTCATGAGTGTAAAAGTCCCACCTTCTAAAGCCCCATGATAGACACACTACATGTACCTGAGGCGTGTAGTCTAATAAGTTGTCACTAAGGTGTATCAAGGAATCAAATTTTCATGGAAAGGAAGATGGGGCATTTTATTGAAGTTTCAGGCACAGAGAGAAAATGATACGTGGTTGAAGAAGTTGTTTGTACTAGGATGTGAACTAAAGTTCCCGAGTGCAGGGGCCGATTCCATTACTTCGAATAAAGTGACATGGTGACACCTTGCAAATGAAAAAGTTATGGGTTGTATAGTTGCTGGATGAGGTAATAAAGAATAGCAAAAGCATGCATGCGTAAGTCTGATGATAAACGGTAGGTGATAAATAAATTTTGGTACCACCAAAATCATTGACCAAGGAAATTTGAGTATGTTCAAAATTTGGTAAAGTGGAAGATGTTTTACCATGACTCATTAGTCCATGGATGTGTGACCAAGCGTTTTAACATGAATGAAAATGTTTACTTGGTCCAAATAGATGAGCCATGAGAGGATAAACTGGTACAAATAGACTATCCATAAGTCATGTGCATTAGTTTTGAGTTCGATATGTCATGTGTATGGTCATTTGGACTCAATAGGTATCTTTCAGTTTCTATTTGAATGAAGTTTGTCTATGCCCTAATTAATCAATAAAGTTTATTCCCTCTCTTTTACTTCATTCTCTTCCCCATCATGATCTCTATTCTAATGACGGTGTCTCACTTCGATCCTCCATTTACTTCAGGCATGCTAACAACTCAGGATCGCAATTTTGAAGGCATGCTAACATGAGCTAGAGACATGGGGTTGGCTAATACCATGCAAATATGAGGTTAATAAATGGGATTGACATTGCCTAAAGCATGCAAGTTGCAACATGCATAAAAAATTCAGTAAACATGACACAGTGCCATAGGCACAAGTGGTGACTGACTGACTGTTATATAAGAAGAGGGAGTGGGGATATATTGATGAGCTTGCTTTGTTATTAAGATACTTTGACTTTCCCCAAGCCTTTATTTTCTTGTGTTCCTTTCATTACTTTTTGCTTATGACAGGTTTCACATTTAAAAAAGAGGACCTGTTAGAGATTAGTTTCCCATATTCAAACTTTCCTTATGTCAGTGGATACACTTGTACTAATAAACATCTAAGATCTCTTCTTAAGTTGGATAGAAAGACTAGTATAAGTTTTAGGTCAAGGGCCTCCAACACCATGAGTTGTCTTTATTTGTGGGTTTCGCCAATGCGAAAAAATGTTACTTATTGATTATGTTGCCTCATTCACAGGAATGAGTATCTTTTTAGATTAGTCCAGATGACTCAGCTGATTACAATCTTTGTAAATTTGTATAGCATATTGCTCATCGCCGTTTATAAATATTGTTATGTATTTGTAACCACAAGTTTCACAATAAATGTTTTTTGTTTGTTGTTTGTGCTTTATGAAATTCATGAACAGACCATGCCAGTGAGTGGGGCATGTTGCTCATTTACAAGAAATATGGTTTTTTTTTTTTTTTTTTTTTTTAATGTTGTAGTTTTCTCTGATAAATTGCGTACTACAATATCTTCTGTGGAATTGTGTATCTGCTAGATTTTAAAGATTGGACAGAGGATTTGTTGAAGCTTATTGATAGTAGCTTTAATATTATTTTGAGACCTGATATTGTGATGGTGTATTGCAATAATTAGGCGACTATCACCAGTATAAATTACGACGAGATGTATGGTGTCCAACAGAAAGTTGCATCTAGAGGTTTGCCAAGGGATTCACTGTGGAAACTATCAAGCAATGTAATTACAAAAGAAGCTAGGGCAAGCTTAGGTGGTGGCACTTGCACAATCTGTTTGCAGGTTGGACTAAATCTTTTATCTTTTTTTCGACTTGGAAGCACTTGCTGCCATACTATTCTTTCACATAGTTATTTAGTTATTATTTACTAGCAGGATTTTGAAGTTGGAGAAACTGTGAGGTGTTTGCATAAGTGCCATCATTTGTTTCACTTGATCTGTGTGGACACGTGGCTTGTTCGACATGGTTCATGCCCTGTCTGCAGAGAGAAGGTCTTCGCTTCCTGAGCTATGTTCTTCATGTACAAAAAATGTCTCTGAACAGGTTCATTTGTGACATGGTTATGCTTTTATACTTGTAATAGTTATTTTCTTGTATATATATATATATATCCAAAGGCTACAGTCAACAGGAGCTGCATTTTCCTAATAGTTGTACACATTCAAATGAACTCTTACTCCTTTATGCTGAACTGTTTCAAATTCCCTTTTAAATCGGTTGCCATGAATGATAGTGTCCGACCAATATGAACCGCATTTTGAATAACTAATGCTTGAGATTGCAATTTTCACTTAAGATGCATTCAGAAGCTACTCCAAGAACATCAGGGAGTTGATGCAGATTCTTGAGCCATTAGTTGTGTTTTGTGTTGAAGATAACTTAAAATGATGTTTTTTATTTATTTACTTATATAATTTTTTTCTTGAACAACAATCAAAAGGTCACTGTATCTGTATTATAAACCTGATTTTCAGGTTCCAATAATGCCCTTCCACGTTCTAAATATTTACAAACAAAATAAATAGGGAGGTCA
Organism: Berberis vulgaris; assembly: GCA_963556465.1. Lineage (NCBI taxonomy): Eukaryota > Viridiplantae > Streptophyta > Magnoliopsida > Ranunculales > Berberidaceae > Berberis > Berberis vulgaris. The sequence continues at coordinate 53,955,300 of OY747134.1, forward strand.
ACAATTGCAAGGGGTAGTTATGTCTTTTAAATGAAACTATTACAGACATTTACCATTCTACTCCCCTAAATTTTAAATTATTTACAATCAAAATTAACCTCTCTAAACATTTATTAATTATATACATAAGCCCATAACAAAATTATTTGAAATCCCGCAATTATCTATAAACTATAAACAGGTCATTGCATATAACTTTTGGATCTTTATTTTGCCCTCTACATCTAATACTTTTTACATTTAAAATAAACCTCTCTAAAACATTGAATAATTATACATGAGTGCCTAATTATAATTCAAGCCCATAAATTATATGCAAACTATAAATAGGCCCTTAGGATTGTAATCTTCGGTTACAAATTTTATTCCTAAAACTTTAACTTTAATTTACTTATTATTTAATTTTTAAAATAAAATAAAAAATATTGAATATACACGCACGTAGTGCACGTCCATACCCTAGTTATTTAACATCTAAGGACACGACCTCCTCGTGAACGAAAATGTAAAATCTTTACATCAGAACAAGGGAGAAAAATTAAAAAGGAGTCATTAGCTGCCTTTTTAGCTAGCATATTCGTAACACTATTCCCAAGTCTTAAGATCTTGACTTGTATCATCCTTGGTGATTATTAGCCATCTGCAGTTTTGGATCATTTGCAAAATCTTCCAACATTGATTCTTTTCCTATAGTGCTGCCTCTAAACATTTGAACTTGCGAGCTGCATGAAGAGCTACTTGAGAGCCCGATAATCAGTTTGGATCATAAGGTTAACATTCACCAGTGGGTTTTAGAACTTTCCTTTTTTTTTTTTGTTAAAAGCACTTTAAATAACATTAATAATAACTGCTACAATATTGTAGTCCAGCTTGAGTAGCTAAATTATGAGCTTCAGTGTTAAGAGCTCTATTAATATAATTACATACCACTGAGTTTGAGAATTAAGCAAACGTCTAATATTACTAATTAGCGGGCGCCACACCCATCATGTGGTAGTCCAAGGTTGAGAAGGATCATCCTTTAGAATAGAGGTAAGAGTCCCTGAATCTCCTAGAAGTAGACATGTGTTCCATTGCTTGGCTTGGATAAGGAAAGGTGTTGCTTCTGCTGCGTAGCATTCTGCCATCGTGCTATCTAAATCCTTGCCTTCAATCGGGTTAGCAACTCTAGCCACCACCTCTTCTTGCAAAGAAACAACAAAGACCCCAATGGCACCCTGTAGGGAGCTGGCATAAAACTAGCATTATAAGTAACAATAATAGCATCAGGGTGAATGGGGAATGGGAAAGATTGGTTCTAGTTGATACTTTGATTGAGGTTATGGATTCTAGCTGATAGGACTTGGTTGGTGATGCAATTAATCCAGGCATTTGCTTCCTCAGTGGGAGGACCAAAAAGGAGGGGTGTTGTGGTGTTTGAGGTGATGACAGGGTGAGAATCATTGACTATATTTTCTAAAACCTGATGGATAGATGAGAAATTGATAGTTAACTGGGCTTGGTTTGAGAACCAAATCTGGTGCCAACCTTTCCAAGTATGCTGGAATTTGGCAAGGAATTTGTTGGGACACAATTTGATGTTGTTGAAAATACATTTATTCCTAGCAAGCCAAATGGTACTCCGGAAAGCTGCAAATTGGGACAGTAACTCATCTTTAGTATCAGAGTAAGCTTTGGCTGATTTTCACATAAAATTGAAAAAGGAGGGGATAGTGGGAGGATTCAGATTTCCATCATACCAATCAATGGGGATTGATGATAAAATCCAGAGATGGTGAATGATAGGACACAGAAAGCACAAATGAGTCAAATCCTCAAAATGGTTATTGCAGAAAGGGCAGTGATCCTCAACATGCGTGTGCAGTCTAACCATGTTTGATCTTGTGGGGAGAATGTTTTGGGTCAGTTTCATAGAAGGAAAAAGGCGCTGGGAGGGGGTCGAAAGAATGAGTAAGCAGAGAATAGGTAGAGGTGGTCGAAACAACGTCAGAAAAGGTTTTAGTAGCGCTTTTGACTGAAAACATCCCATTTTTGTCAGGGATCCAAATCAAAGAGTCTGGGGCATCAGAGGTTATGATGAGAGTATTAATAATATCATAAGCCACAGGTGAAGGAAAAAAGAGAGTGGATGAATTATGTGTTCTATTGTGGTTCCTGGTTCAGATCCAATCTCCAGAGGTCCTGGACCTTGGAGGATACAATCAATGAGAAGAAAGTCGGGTTTTACCCAGCAATCTCTCTAGAGGTCTATGTTGGTACCATAACAAATTTTCCATAGTATATGGTTGCTCATCCTCCGCAGAATAGAGATATTGCCTCTCCAGGCAAAATTGGCAATGAAAGAGGCCTTGGAAATCTGGGCTAAGCTTTTATTGTTGAAATAAAGTGCCTTTAGTTGGAGAGCCCTGGCCGAGATTGGAGAAGAGAAAAGTTGCCACATGCTCTTGGTCATTAGAGAAAAATTCTTATTCCTGATCATAGAAATATTGAAACCTCCTAAAAAGTGAGGCTGAGAGATTAAATCCCAGATGCACATGTGTTTGGCCTTACTATCAGTTGCTCTATTTCACCCGAAATTACGAGCTGGGTTATCAATTTTGTTGGTTATGGAGCAAGGGAGCAAAAAGGTTTGCATAGTATACATCAGGATGGATTAATGACAACCTTAATCATGACAGTTCTACTAGCCTGCGATAGAACTTTGGACTTCCAACGAGAGAGTTTGTTATTGACTTTTTCAACAAGGAATTGAAAATCACTGCTCTTATTCTTGGAGAAGAAAAGATGAGAGTCTAGGTATTTGTTTTTCAGGTTATAGAATTTTGACCCCATGATTCTATTGATCATTCTCGAATGTCTTGGATGTACATTTGAACTATAGAAAACCGAAGACTTGTCAAAATTTATATCTTGGCCCGGGGGCAGACAATATTGTTTGAGAATGTCTTTAACCGAGTGAGCCTCGGCTAAAGAAGCACGACAGAACAACATAAGATCGTCTACATACAGAAGGTGGCTAATGGAAGGGGAATTAATAACGCCTGATTTTAATACCCTTGATAATATTTTCAAATTAAGCTCGACCAAGTAGTCGAGAGAAGGCTTCGACAACTAGGATGAAAAGATAGGGAGACAAAGGGTCTCCTTGTCGAAGACCCCTAGAGGGTTTGATAGGAGGGAGAAAAGTACCATTAATGAGGACTTGAAGAGAGGTGGTAGAGATACACTGAGAGATCATTTGGATCCAACCTTCTGAGAAACCCAGTTGCTCCAACAGTTGGGTTAAGGAGGTTCATTCAACCCTATCATAACCTTTGGCCATATCAATTTAATAGTCATCCAACCTTGTTTCTTTTTGCGCATGTGATTCATTTGAAAGAAGGTTTCATGGACCAAATTGACATTATCCGATATTGAACGACCACCAAGGAAAGCTCATTGATTAGGAAAGATGATGTTATTTAACATGGGTTTAAGTATGTTAGCCTGAATTTTAGAAATCACCTTGTAGATAACATTGCAAAGACCGATAGATCTAAATTTGTCAGGAGAGATAGGGTTGCCTACTTTTGGGATTAGAGCAATGAAAGTTTCATTAAGATTGGGAACGAGATGTCTAGTAATGAAATTTGACTGACAACTTCAAAAGCATCATTCTTAACATTGTCCCAATAATGTTTGAAGAAGAAAACATGGAAACTATCAGGGCCCGGGGCTTTATGACTACCAAACTCAAAAAGAGTACTTGTGATTTCCTTTTCACTCGAGATAGCAAAGAGGGTGTCATTTTGTTTCGAGGTGATTACATGATAAAAAAGATAGAGAATTTCAGTGTTCAAGGCAAGGTTAGTAAGATGTTGGGAATGATTATTTTGCCAACATCTTCCAAACTAAGAACTTTCCTTGTTTCGATTCGTCTTATTTAATCCTTATCAACTTCTTTTTTGCTTTTGTTAGCCAAACCCGTGATATATTAGTTCATTCCCCATTTGGTTTCTTGAATGAGATTTGTTTAGTGGAACAAACAAAATCTGTTCTATTCTTCAATAGAATGAGGGTCGGATTAAATAGAGATTGACTTAGAACTGCCATCTTATTTGGTTTCTTTTGAATGGAAATTGTTTAGTGAGGAACAAACAAACTCTGTTTTGTTCTTCAATAGGATGAGGGTCGAATTAAATAGAGAATAACTAAGAACTACCATCTTATCATATAGAATTATGAGGTAATACTATAAAATAAAAATTAGGACTTCTTTTTAACGGACACATAACAGTGGTTCTGCATTAGTGTTTTGCTTCACTCTTACACCTCAGTTAATCACCCAACTGCCCTGCTAATCATGTCATGTGGAAGTTAATCCCTTAATTTCTTGTTTTCTTTTCGAGTTGATGAATGACTTTCAGAAATAATATACTACTTATAACGAAAATTGAGATCGGAAATAGTGCTCGAGTCTAAAATATTTTTTGATTCCTCGAAAATGCCCCTGCTCAATTAACGAAATTCCCAACTCATACTTCAAAACCCACCGATCTTTCTATTTTTTCAATTTAATTCTCTGTTTCGTTTGAAAAGCTTGGAATTGCTGAGATGGCTAGAAAAGGGAAGGGGATCGTTACAAGAAGGTGACCTCGCGAAGAAGCAAGGTTGGCCTCCAGTTCCCTACATGGAGAATCGCTAGGTTCTCAAAGGCTGGCAAGTATGTAGAGCCCCAATATCTTGTCGTTGTTCTTGAGTACTTGGCCGCTGAGGTTCATTATTTGCTCTCTAGGTTTTGTTGATTTTGCGTTTTGGTTTATGGGTTTTGTTGATTTTGGGTTTTTCGAGGTTTAATTGTGGTTTTTAAAATTGGGGTTTGTTGAATTTTGTGTTTTTTACGATGGGGTTTTGTGAATTTCATGATTTCTGCATCTGGGGTTTGTTAATTTTGAGTTTTGTATATGGGTTTTGTTGATTTGATTTCTGTGTTGATAATTTGTTAGTTGAGTTGAAGTGTCGGTATGCGGAGTAATTTGAGGTTTTCTTGGGTTCTTGTTGAGGAATACTAGTGGATCTAGATCGAGGAGAGGAAAGAATGATAAGACAATGAGTGAAAGCGGGCGATTTCAGTTGGGACCATTGCAACTTTGAGTCTATCTGTGGTCTCCTTTGTTTCGATCATGATTTGCAATAAGGCTCTCATTAGTACATTAGGTATTCATTTTGGTAAGTGAAAACGATTTTCTTGATTCAATTGTAATTTATTCTTCATTTTTCATGATCGTTTTATTCGATTTATTTGTTTTCATTTGGAATGATATTTCTGTACAAATGCTAATTATTTGTATAGTTGTTTGTTCAAATATTGGCCTAAAATGAATAATTTTGGTTTCTTGGTACTGTTTGCTATAATGTAAGAAACTATGTGAAACTTACGTTATGTGTGAATATAGCTAACATTTTAGACAAAATGACATATATTTGGTAGAGAGTGAAGCCTTAAAGATGCATACATTGTTAATGGCACGGGGTGGGAGTACCAAAGGCATGACTAGATGCTACAAGGAAAGCGTATGGTCGTTCCAATGACACAGGTAATACACTAGTAAACATTTAATAGCAACTATATCATTAGTGTTGCATCGAAACCTACCCAAAAGATAAATATTGGAGTGGTACGTCATTTCCTTTTCCTCACACTGAAAGAGGAGTATGGAGGGCATGGTCGGCGTAAAAGAAAAGCATGTTTTATTGTGGTCAGGCCAAATATGACTTGGGCCTCTATTCAGTAGGATTTTTTTTTTTTTTGTCAAACCTCTTCGAACTTAAAAAACAAAAAAAAAACAAAAAAACTGAAAATGATTACATTGCATACAATCATTGATATTTCCTTATTTATCACAAGATAAATGTGGGATGATAGGCATGCAAAAGAGGATTTTTTAGTCTAATATAGTATGGTCCAAAAGGACATTAAAATTAGTGTTTTTTTTTTTTTTGAAGGATTCCCCCGTTTTATCCCTTAATCCCAAATGCTTCCGGCAGGGTATAAACCCTAGACTTGACATTTTTTTAAGGATCACAAAAACTTAAAAAATTAAAGTTAAAAGATATCAAAACTTTTATTAATTATGTATTTAGGTTAACTCTTGTTAACCAATACAAGGACATTGATGGCATTTGGTGCACTTCTACTGGTCAATGTCTTCCCTTGGATGCAATACAAACTTGTTCTTGGGGATCCTGCCGAAATTCTTTTTGGTCATGTTGGTTAATTCTATTAGAGATTGCACTTCTTGGGGTGTTGTAGCTATGTGAAGTATTGATAATAAATAGTATTGTATGCGTAATAGGCGACTTGTACATATGAGTTCATATAATGTGTGACTTGTATGTATGGGATGGTACAATGTGTGAGATGTACATATGAGATTGTTCTTTTACTCCGGAGTTTGAGTTGGTGCTTGATCTAAACGTGGATTACTAGTTGTAATTTAATGAAGGAAAAGGAGGAATAGCTATTGCCAAGTTCTTTTTACGTATACGTCCATTTATATCCGGTATTAAAATGGAATACATCCCCATTTTCAGACTTTTCTTTCCTTCATAAATATTCCATTTAATTTACTTCACTTCCATATTCACCAACTTTGCCCTAACCATAGCTATTCGCATCAATTTTGATTTGCCCAAACCATCCATAACTAGCTAGCTTGTTTAAGGGGGTGGTATTCAATTACAAATTTTAATGGATTGTGAAGGATTTTAAAATTCAAGGGTATTCAATTAAGGATTTAAAATAACATATGTAAGTCTAGGGGTATTCAAATACGGATTTTGAATGATTGTTTTAAAATCCATTAAAATCAGGGGGGGTACTTAATTCATGTTTTTCAAAAGTCCACCAAAATCAGGGGGTATTCAAGAAGTAGTGGATTTTAATGTATTTGTTAAAGTTGTGGATTTTGAAGGATTTGTGAGTGAAAAGTATATATAACAAGAGTTATTCCAAATCTAACCTCCCCCCCCCCCCCCTTCATATTTCAACGGATTTGTATTGATCATTGTTAAATAACACCACCATTTTCGCTGAAGGACACCACTACCCCATTTTTTTGGGATCTGCTGAAGGACACCACCACCTTCCCTTCTTCATCATTCTCTTCTCTTGATGCGCTATTTTAATAGCATACAACTTAATACACTGCTTTGTGATTGTAGTATAGAATAAGTATGGATCGTTCTGGACCGGGGATTAGAAGACTTGCCAATTAACACTAAGAATAACTAAAAGACAGCTAACGACCTAATTAAGTAAATACTGGGGGATTGGATTTTCTAAGTTAAACTATGAAAATAACTTTGAAAAATTACAACAAATATAATAAAACTAAAGAGATGGCAAATATGAGAAATTAGCTAAGGGTTTATCTCCACACACCAAACATATGCTCATAAATCAATATTCAATAATCACTTGCTAATTCGTGAGAGACAATGTTCAAGATTAACCGTGATCAGCACTGCATTAATCTTATTATTTTCCCAAGTTCATTGAATTAAACTTAGCGACGCTTTCAAACTATTCTTATCATGCTATCTAATCAGGAATCGCAAGTTAGATAACAATCTAAGATCATTAAGTTTTGTGGAAAATATGAACACTAACTAGGCAATTACAAGTATGATCAACATCTTATTCTTACCTAGGTTTTTACTTAACCTTACCAACGTTCCTTTGTATTTACTACTTATGAGTACAAGATTGTAATGATTAGGTGAAACTCTTTTATACTCTATCCCCAGATCCTAGCATGCTTACTAAGTTGGCCACCTTAACAAACATACAAAGAAAAATTCTCTATAAAGCAGTTTAGCAAAATATAATCATTAATAGCAAGGAAGATTAAATTCAATTAATTTATAAAACACATGTTCGAGGCTTCGAATCCACCCCTAATGAAGAGAATTTTAGCTAGACATATTAATCATGTTCGAATAGCAATACATAATTAAATATCAAATTGAAAATAAGAGAGAGCAAAATAAGCAAAACATTGTCGCCGTGCGTGGTCCGTGGTGGTGCGAGAAAGAGTCGAGGTGCAAATATCAGAGATAAAGAGGAATTAATCTCTTCCTCCTCCTTCCATGTTCCCCCTTACGATATTTGTTTCTGCTGCTTTGGTTGTGTGCGTGACGAGAGACTGAGAGAGATGAAACGGGCAATGGTGGTCGATGCTTGCGTGGCCAGTAGCGATCAGGCGAGAGAGAAATGAAGACAGTGACGATGGGTTGGCGATGAAGAGGATTGATGTTGGTGATGGACTATTGTGTTGGCTAGATTGTGATGAGGGATTCTAATGGAGAGAAACGAAGAGATTGAGGGGCGGTGTTGGGCTGCTGGCGGTGATGGCTGTGGAGGACGATGAGTCTCGATTGGGTTTAGGGTTGTGTGATTGCGATGAACAGTGGAAGAGATGGATGATGGATGTTGGTGGTGGTGTAGTTGATATCGCAAGGATGGGGAGGCTGAGGATGGGTGACGACTTGTTGTGGTTGCAAGCGTGATTGTTTCAGGGCGGATATCATTTTTTATAATTGTTTTCTTCGCGGTTTCCTTCTTTGCGTAGTTTCCTTTTGCAATTAGTATTTCTAAATTGCCAATTTGTTTCTATTGTGGAATCTTGTTATTGGAAACCTACACAAACACTAAAATAACAATTAGTACCATAATTAACAAGAAATAACTAAAATTATATATAGAAATATGGTACTAAAATAGCATAATTATGCTCTTATCAAATTCCCTCACACTTATCTTTTGCTAGTCCTCAAGCAAATCCAAGAAACAAAATTAAAAGACTCAATCTATAATTTTCAACATTTATCTAAGAGATTTTCAAGGATCATGACATGTTAAAATTCTTTGTAAACACAAGATTAAATCCACATCATTCGAAAATTAATACCCGTTCATAGCAACGATATAAAAATTCACAATTAAATCAATCCAAGTGACTGTGAAACTCAAGCGCATGCCAAGAAGAATTAACCCAAAAATCTCATTGGGTGCACTCTTTTCTTTTTCACTGATTGTTTGGTAAAATCATTCTTCTTATTCTAGTTATATGTGAGAAGATTGATGTAAAAGGGAAACAAATAGCTCACATATGATATAACAAGAAAGAACGGTATTTTCTGACAAATTTGTTTTCCTGATATGTGATCTCATGGAAGGAATGCTACTACTTGAATGCAAGAACTAGTGACACCATATGCTCATATCTCATTCGAATCTCCACATTGTGACATTGCAAGACACGCTCAATCAAAAGGTCTTAATTCAGGTTGTAATGAGGCCAATGGGTCAAGGAAAGAGAAAAAACGGATAAGGAAATTACAAAGGGCTTAAAGAAATGGTGAAAACATGCAATAAGATTAGAGACATTAGCAAAGAATCATATGCTTCAAGACTTAAGTAGGAAATTGAAAAGGAAAAGGAAGATGTGGCCTACTGATAATGAAGAGTTTCAACCATTATTTTGTATCTACTGAATGAAAAGAATTGGACTATCTGTATGTTACTGAAATACTGAATGAATATAGACAAGGACTTGTGTCCCTTCTGTAATTTGTACCATTTTTGTTTTTTTGTTTTTTTGTTTTATTTTTTGATACTCTTTCTTCTTGAACTGTCTACCATAAGGGTCTTCCCCCACACTTGCTTTTCAACATACCTTGAACCACAATGAAGTCTCTGCAAATCAAATTATGCTCCACTCTTCTGATTAGATTAGGGATAGAAAATGAGGGTAATAAAACAAAAAGCTTAATAATAGGCTCAACGATGTTAACCTAAAGAAAATATATCATGGATCAGGCTTATTTGGCAATGGTGGAAATTAGGTGCCTTTATCATGTCAAACAAGTTATGCAATTCAATATGATGATTTGAACAAAATTAATACAAGTTCTAGTGTTTAATTCTTAATTATGAAAGTAATCCAAGTAGCAACCAAAACAAACAAAATTGAGATCATGCAACGAATTATTATTGACAAAGAAAGGAAAGATGATCTAACTAAAAACTCTCAAAATCAAAGGAACAATAGGCTCAAAACTCACATATGGGATATAATGAATTAAATTCAATTAAGCATGCTATGAGTACCAATTACTAAGTTGATTACATGTGAATTTGCATATGATAACCATGAATAAGCATTAACCAAAGAATAATATAATATCTTAAATCATGCTTATAAATCACTTTAAAGTCATGCAATTAAAAACCAAATCTCATCATTGTGTTGGAAAGTATTTAAACTCAAAACAACTAAAATTGTTTTTTTAATGACACTAGTACCAACAAAGAAAATAAAAACCAACACTTTTATTTTTATTTTTTAATGGACTGACACTTTTTTATTTTTTCAATTATTTATTTTTTCAAAATAAAAACAATGTTTTGTCCTCCCCCCCCCCCCCCCCCCCCCCCACTTAAACCTAACATTGTCCTCAATGTTAATAAATTATAGCACATGCAATGAATACTTTAAAAGAGGAAAAACAAACTACTAACAAACAAAAATAATGAAAAAAAAGGGATATAGAAAGCAAATCTGATTGGGTTGCCTCCCAAGAAGTGCTTGTTTTAACGTCGTACAACCTGACGGTATCTCCAATTAATCCTCATGGAGTGATACGTCCTCCACGTCATGCTCCAAAAATGAACTCATAATAAGTTTTCTCAGGCTCTAGATCATATTATAATAAGTTTTCACTGGATCTCCTATTGCGCATGGTACCTGAGATAAAGAAAAAAAAAGAAAAAATTAATAAAAATAATTTTTAAAAAAATATATAAAATTAATAAAAAAAAAAACTAATGAAGTAATTAGCAATTTTAACAATCCCCCGCGACAACGCCAAAAATTGATGCGTTATTTTAGTAGCATACAACTTAATACCCTGCTTTGTGATTGTAGTATAGAATAAGTAGGGATCATTCTGGATCGGGGATTAGAAGGCTTGCCAATTAACACTAAGAATAACTAAAAGACAGCTAACAACATAATTAAGTAAATACTGGGGGATTGGATTTTCTAAGTTAAACTATGAAAATAACTATAAAGATAATAAAACTAAAGGGATGACAAAAATGAGAAATTAGCTAAGGGTTTATCTCCACACACCAAACATATGCTCATAAATCAATATTCAATAATCACTTGCTAATTTGTGAGAGACAATGCTCAAGATTAACCGTGATCAACACTGCATTAATCTTATTATTTTCCCAAGTTCACTGAATTAAACTTAGCGTCGCTTTCAAACTATTATTATCATGCTATCTAATCAGGAATCGCAAGTTAGATAACAATCTAAGATTATTAAATTTTGTGGAAAATATGAACACTAACTAGGCAATTACAAGTATGATCAACATCTTGTTCTTACCTAGGTTTTTACTTAACCTTACCACCTTGGTGTTTACTACTTATGAGTACAAGATTGTAACGATTAGGTGAAACTCTCTTATACTTTAGCCCCAGATCCTAGCATGCTTACTAAGTTGGTCACCTTAACAAACTTAAAAAGAAAAGTTTTCTATAAAACAGTTAAGCAAAACACAATCACTAATAGCAAGGAATATTAAATTCAATTAATTTATAAGACACATGTTCGGGGCTTCGAATCCACCCCTAACTAAGAGAAGTTTAGCTAGACATATTAATCATGTTCGAATAGCAATACATAATTAAATATCAAACTAAAAATAAGGGAGAGAGCAAAATAAGCAAAACACGTTCGCTGTGCGTGATCCGTGGTGGTGCGAGAAAGAGTTGTGGTGCAAATATCAGAGAGAAAGAGGAATAAATCTCTTCCTCCTCCTTCCTCACGATCTTCCCTCTTCCTCCATACGATCTCTGTTTCTGCTGCTTCGGTTGTGTGCGTGACGAGAGACTGAGAAAGATGAAACGAGCGATGGTGGTCGGTGCTTGCGTGGCTAGTCGCGATCAGGCGTGAGAGATGAAGACGGTCACGATGGGTTGGCGATGAAGATGATTGATGTTGGTGATGGACTGTTGTGTTGGCTAGATTGCGATGAGGAATTCTAATGGAGATAAACGAAGAGATTAAGGGGCGGTGTTGGGTTGTTGGCGGTGATGGCTGTGGAGGACGATGAGTCTCGATTGGGTTTAGGGTTGTGTGATTGCGATGAACAGTGGAAGAAATGGATGATGGATGTTGGTGGTGGTGTAGTTGATGTCGTTAGGATGGGTGACAACTTGTTGTGGTTGCAAGCGAGATTGTTTCAGGGCAGGTATCATTCCTTTTATAATTGTTTTCTTCACGGTTTCCTTTTTTACGTAGTTTCCTTTTGCAATTAGTATTTCTAAATTGGTAATTTGCTTATATTGTGGAATCTTGTTATTGGAAACCTATACAAACACAAAATAACAATTAGTACCATAATTAACAATAAATAACTAAAATTATATATAGAAATATGATACTAAAATAACATAATTATGCTCCTATCATCTCTCTTCATAGGAGCAACACCACCTCGCCCCACAACTTTCTGCTACACCACCATGCCCTACCACCGTTGGCTGCACCAAAACCCGCACTTTCTCTTCTCATTTGTTCTTATTTCTTATTTTTTATTATTATTATTATTATTATCATTTTCTTCCTCTTATTTTCTCTTTTTCTTGTCCTCTCTTTTCTTTAAATTTATTTTTTGTTTTTCTCCTTTTTTCCTTCTGATTAATTTTTTTTCTTCTTATTCTTCTATTTTTTCTCTTCTTTTATTATTATCCCATGTTTTTTCTCCTTCGCCATTGCGAAGGTTCCTGCGACTTGCGAGTGAAGGTTCCCCCCACTTGCCAGAACCTTCGCTAAGAAAAATAAGAAGATAGGAGAAAAAGAAAAAAAAACAGAGAGAAAAAAGTGGAGGAGGAGGAGAAGAAAAAGAAGAAAAGAAAAAAAAAACAGAGAAGAAGAAGAGGTGAGAGAGAAGAAGAGGATGAGAATAATAAGATGAAGACGGGAGGATGTGGGATGAGAGGTGGCGGTGGTGATTGATGGAGAAGAAGAAAATGAATAAGAAGAAGGGGGAGGAGGAGGAGAGGTGGTGGTAGCATGGTGGTGATGGTGATTCAACAAGAAGAATAAGAAGGGAGGAGGAAGAGATGTGGCGGTGGCGAGGATAACAATTTGAAGTAAAATAGTTATTTGTATTATTTTTGGACCATCTTTAATGTATTTGGTTTTTTTTTAATTTGAAGTAAATTTCTCGTAGCATACAAACAATTGTTTAATTGATGTTTTGAGAAATGTGTTTATGATTAGTGTTGGCATGGATAACAATGTAGGTGATGTTCTTTCATTGCTTTCTATGACTAATAACATATTTATAAGAATCCATAGAAATTCATAACAAACCTTTATAAAATCTACAAAATCCAATCATTTAAAATCCATCAAAATTCAGTGGATTTTGTAAAATCTTTTAAAATCCACGAGATTTAAAATCCTTTAGAGTCCATTCAAATCCCGAATTGAATACCCCTCATAATTTATATTTTTAGTAACTTCACTCAATAATTAGTAACATTTTTTTTTACAAGATTTGTAACATAATACGAGTTCAAAAATATTATCACCATCACCACCAACTTTCTCCATCTAAATATATAGAGATCAAGACAGGAGAAAAGAAGGAAAGAAACAAGCATTAAAAAGAGAGGAGTAAGATTACCAATTCTTAATTAGTTAAGATCTCAATTAAGGTATGTTGAATGTACACGATTCTTTCATTTTCTCTTTAATGCAAAATAAAAGAGAATTTTGCAGTGTTTTCCTTCTCCTTTAATGACTTGATCTTGAGTAAGTCTAGCCAACCTTGTTTGGTAGTTTTTTTAGGAATTTTTTTAATGTTTTACACTTCTTACTCATTCTTTTTGAAACATAATCACCAACACTATCTATAGAAGGGGTAGACTTGTAAAAAAACAAAAGAAAATGCTAGCAAACAAGGCTGGCTAGAATTGTTGTTTGATCTTTCTATAGCTTTGTGGATTCACCAATAAAAAAAACTTATATTTTAACAACAATTTATTAATTTCATCATTATCACAAAGAACATACCCGATGGCTCAATGAGCTAGTAACTATTTTTTCATTATATAGGGTGGAAATAAGAGAATCTAGAACATTTGTTGATTGAGAATTGCCATCTTTCAAATATATTTTCGTTGTGGACAGTCAAACTGACATCCTTTGCTAGATCTCACTTTGAAAGTAGGAAAATGATAAGAGGAGTCTGATTATCTTCTTCCCGATGAACATAAAAAGCAAAAAATCACCCATGCATTATTATTGATTCAAATTGTAATTTACTAGTGTAATACTCGTGTCGTTGGCACTATCGCAGATTACATCATACCTTCACGGCTATGTCGAATACTCACATTTAGGGTTTTATTTCAATTTCTAAAAACACTTGCATAGTTGTCTATTATAACAGTTATGATGAATTATTTTTGTAAAAAGTTAATACTCTTGAACAGTAAAACAATGTTAATAAAACTGATCAACGCAACCAATGTGCTAAGGAATTTAATCTCCACCAAATGTCAGCTTAACTAAAAATAAGAAGGAAATAATTCAATATTAAGAAATATCCCATGTTTATCCAAGTGAGTTTTGGCTGAAATTGATGACCGGTTTAGTAAAGCAGCAGTTGAAGAAACATAATTTAATTAGGGCAAACAGAATGACACATTCGATTTAGAAGAATATTAAGATCAAACCTGAATATGTCATGAACAATTAAAAAATCAAAATTTTGACAGTGTTTCCCCTGTATTTTTCAATATTGAAACATGTCTGAACCTGTCATAAAAATTATAATGGCAATCAATGCCATGAACATAAGTACATCCTACCTTTAAAGTTATATCAAATATTTGCAACATGGGTTTTTAGTTCATTTATAAAAATGAAAAAAAAAATTTGCTCAATTGTATATTACAATTACGTTAAATTAACTTCAAAAAATAAAAATTCAATACTCATTAATGCAAACAATGTTAATAATCTCATGCTCAAATAATCTCATGTTAAAAATTTGTGCATAGAGCAAGCTTCTTGGGGATGGTAAAAATTAGGAAAAAGAACAAGAAGACATAAATGCCTACCAATTGATCTATCCATTGAGCACTGGGTAAAAATCCCTCATTGGCGTATGGGGCACTCTGGCATCCGACTTCAAATCCTTGATTTCCTTGAGTTTGCACTTACAATATTATATCTACGTCATCTCTGGAGTTTTCCCTTACAATGCATTGTAAGAATCTCTAAAGAGATGATGATGGAGGATCTGGTTCACTCCACACAATATGTATTGAATCAAGCCCTGAGCAGAATATATAGTGAGAAATAGATTTCTTCAAAAGGTCATTTATTTTCCATGTGTTCATTAAGATGGTATATCATTTCCTGCACACAAAAAAATGATCTGATAAACTAAGTGTTCATTTTCTAGTGCTTGAAAAACAAACCATCTGCACATAATTAAAAGGGTCGGTTTAGCAGGATTTCATGACTGCATTTTATTTGTTTCCTGTTTGCGAGCTTAACCAATCAGAGCTTACTATCGTAGAATCTTGAAGGGCTAAAACCCTTAATAAAATCAAATGAGTAAATGGGTATATTGAAACACAATATTGAACACAATTGAGATATCAAATCTAAACTTTCAACATTACAGTTAAGAAAAGATTATTCCTTTATTGCAAATTTCAAGTTTTATTTCTTCCATTAAAGTTAATAAGATCCAAGATCCATGGTTCTTAAACTCAACTCATGTAATCAAGAACAACAACATAAACCAACCAACTCTAATAAAAAAGGTTCAAATTTTTTCTTCTTCCAATCTAAACTAATAGAACTCCACATGAAAGGGGTTGTTTAAAATGTACCTGGGAGTTGAGGAACCTTGAGAAGAGGGAATTTTGTGGAGCTTTCAAAACATTTTTTTTTTTGAAAGGTAAGCGTGCCGCCGGTGGGTATAGAACCCAAGATGTGGGGTTTAAACCACCACAGCCTTAACCATCCAATCAGGCTACCATTGGCAGCTTTCAAAACATGAAAGAAGCTAAGCGACCAAGAAGAGGCAGGTGCAAAAGAAGAGCTTGATTCCAATGGGTCTGACAGTGTAGATTGAAAATTGCTATCTGAATCTCTGTACAACACCAAATTAATCAAACCCATAAAATAACACCAAATTAATCTAACCCATTGAGCTAAGTTTGCAAAATATGGCATAAATAAGGATTAAAAAGTTAGTTTGAAATTGGGGGAACTCACATCCGTCTAGGAGATTCCCCTCTCTGAACTGATTGGGGGCGGAAGGAGAGATAAATCTTCTCTAGAACATAGTAGAAAAAGTGAGGAATGCCTATATATCAAGTAAAGAAAATGGAAATTTTTTAGATCCACAACAATAGACAACCAAGGATATGCAACAAAGATTTAAATACCTGTAGTGCATATAAATTTCTAGATCCATAAAACGGTTAAGTTAGTAAAATTTCCCCGCGACCCCAAACCTTAAAATAATCAATAACATGAGTTTAATAAATACAAAGCGTGTTGTTTTGAATTTCAGAATAGTAAAAATAATCAAGCAATGAGAAGATACCTAATTCTCTGTTAGACATACTAATGACCATAATCAAGCAATGAGAAGATACTATACTAATACTGTTGTGGCAGTATTTGAAATGGATTTTTCAGTTTTTGACATAATCAATCGACTATGTTTCCTTAAATGACAACTTGATTTCAAGAAAAACCAGTATGCTATGAACTCACAAATTGAATGTGTAGTTTGTTTTGGTCCAAATTCTTTGCTCAAGAAAAGTGTACTCGATGACCAAGAACCGTCCACACCAACAAAGATTCAAGTGATTTACTTGCTAGTTTGCTAAGTATGCATCTGAATTGTATATGGTTCATTAAAATATTAAGTAAAAAATTAATCACAAAACCCTTTGAATACCATTACAACATGTAGATCTCAGTAACTCAGAATGGTATCTTACGCAACATAATCATCACCTATATTGTGCACCAAAACAATCGCCTAAATAAGCTTCACCAAGCAGTGAAATCTCAAATTTATTAAAATTAAAACCTGATCACGTCTTAAACTGATTGTCACATGAAGCAATGATCGTCCTCAATGTATTGAATCTTAGAACTTACTATTATCAATTCTAACTTATTTAACCATTTACAATGTTTTGAGCTTCGACTAAAGGAGGATATATATGATGTCAAACCAAATTCTTTTAACTATTATAACTTAGAATGCATCAAGCCCACTAAAGAAATGAATGTCACAAATTCAGAAACGTGTCACAGGAAATGTAATGGACTTTTCATCAGTCAAATCACACACTTATTTCCCTTACCATGAACATCCTTGATTTGTTCAGCAGTCCCATGCTTCAAACGCTCCAGATCTGTCCAACTTTACGGCTGAGCAAGGTACCAACATGATCCTCACCCTCAAATTAAACTGCAACAATATCATGAAGAAAAAGTATAAAGACTTCACAAGTGGAATATATTTACCTCTCCATATACAATCATAAACAGAACCAATGTTCAAATTGCATCCTCGCAATTTTCAAATTGTAATGAAGTTGTCATAGCATGGTCATGAATTGTAACAGTGAATATGCACGAAAATACAGTGAAACGTGCCAGAGAGTAATTTAAGAAAAAAAAACTTTATGTGCAGTTTGCAGCCCAGCTGCTTCGAATCGTAATGAGGCTGCCCTTCCATGGCGAAACAAAAACTAATTGAAACAAAAATTATTTATGTTCAATTTGCAGCCTCACTACTTTAAGTTGCAATCCTGTTGCCCTATCATGGGAAGTTGAAACATACCAGAAAATTAATCAAACATTTATGCCACTTTCCCACATGATATTTCCTCAAGTCCTTTTAGTACTGGTAAAAGATGGTATCATTTATTTAAAACCCTGATATTAAAAATAAAACAAAAAATTGTGTATGCTCTATAATACATAGACCACAACATGAACTTTGCAGTATTGTCAAGGTGGTTTCATGCTATAATGAGATAACCAATGCATAATCTTTGTGTAATGTGTAATACCTGCCTACTTCCCATTTCTTCTGCAGATCTCCATCCAATTTGTAGTGCTTGCCAGGTTCCAAGGCTTTTGTACACTTCCATTCCAAGAACCAAGTGGGGAAGTAACCCTATCTAAAGAAGATTAAAAAATAACAAAATAATTTGAATAAAAATCATAAAACTCACTGACCTAGAACTGACATCATAAACTTCACCCTTATGACGTACGATTGAAGCTCTGAAATCATAAAACACACTGACATGGAAATAGATCATAAAATACAATGTAGGATTGGAGCTCGACTGATTTGAGACATATTTTAAGAACAACGTTATAATGTAGGAAATAGATCATACTGTAGGAAGTTTCATGTATGTAGGTGCAACCCACCTAATAAGAACAACGTTTGAATTCTTACTCGGTAAGCAAACAACTATATCTAATGTAGGTGAGCTTACTGACCGTTCACGTAAAGAGAAGCAAATAAGCTTGTACGTGACTGGCTAATTGGCCACCATAATCCATCAAAAAACATTTTCATTGGAAAATTGTAGGCATAAGTTAGAAACGATCATATGCACAAGAGAATAAAAAAATGTCAGGACAACAATAATCATGTAAACATGAAGAGATGCTATAAAGTGTTGTTGAACAACTAAATAATGTAGGTAAGCTTATTAATGTAGGTGAAAGAACAACTTGTCCCTAGATGATATCTATACCACCTATTAATATTATCATCATAACTGCAACCAATTTCACGGTTTTCTAAAGTTTCAATTTCCAGGTAAATAGAATCTCTTCTCCTTTCAGAAAATTCCCATTTGAGGTTTCTAGTCTACCGTAAAAGTTGTAGCTTTAACAATTCAAAAATGGACAAAGGTTTGTTATGAAAACCCTTGCTCAATGCCTTATTAAAGGTTGCAATCTAAAACCCTAAAAAAAAAAAATCTGCAAATCCTAATAAAAACTTCCACTAAACATACTAACCAAACAAATCATTTGCAAATCAGAAACACTTCCAAATTAAGCAATCGATATGGAAAGATTAACGAAATCAAAAGAGATCGAATGGAAGACGAAGAACTCACCCGCAAATCCGAGCATTTGATTCGACTGTGTGTTGAACGAAAGTCCTGCGAAAAAAGAAGAAGATGAAGCCCTGTGGAGAAGAAGAAGAAGAAGATGGAGAAGCAGGAAGCAAGAAGATGAAGGCCTGTGGAGAAGAAGAAGATGGAAAAGAGGGGGACAACTTTGTGGAGACGTGGAGATCCAAATGAAGGCAATCAGAAGCCAAGCTTTTTTTTTATTTTTTTTTATGAACATATGATGTAATCAAGCAAAACAAAAGGCACAAAACTCAAATCAATCGAATAATTTCGAATACCCAATCGACAATTCAATCCCCCAAATCTAAAAATCTCTCCAATTACAACCACTTTAATTAACCAACCAAATGAATTCCAAAATCTTAAAAAACAGATCCACCCCATTTGAAAAAGGATGCAAACTTGCAGATCAAAAGGGTACCTTTTGTGCCTGGCGTTGAGCTCTTTGGAGACATTAGCCTTCTCGAAGAAAACCTTACTTCTTGAAGAACTTTGGGCTTCTGCGACTTGTCGACGCTCTTGCTTTGTAGACCGTCTGGATGGATTCATCGATCAGATTAGAGCGGAGTGAAACCCTAATTGAAATCTAATAAAGAACGAAGAGAGCGAATGAGAAAGAGATAGAGAGAGGTTATCGAGTGTTTGCCGCGGCCGATGGCTTCGTAGATGTGAGAGAGGAAGAAGAGAGCAGTGTGGAGAAGAAGAAGACGGAGAATAGGGAGACGTCGAGAGTAGGAGCAAAGTATCGGGCTTCAAAATTTCACTTAAGTTCTGCCAAAGTATAACTTTGCCACCTAGGACAAACAAAAAGGCCTCTTTGAATTGTAAAATAGATTTTGATAATTTCTTGGAATAGGTGACATGTACAAATTGGAGCAAATTCAAATCAAAAGCCTCTTTCTTACAAGAACCCGTCTAATTGTCGAGGGAAGCAGCGAGGGACCCCACATGGGAGGGGGAGCCGTCTATTTCCCTTGGGATGCATGCGTTGAAAATTCAAATGCGCATCCCGAGGAAATGGACGGCTCCCCCTCCCTCCTGTGGGGTCCCTCGCTGCTTCCCTCGACAATTAGAATTTTTGTTGAGACAATTGAGATGGGATGGGATGGGATGGGATGGGATACAGTAAACCAAACCGACCCTTAAACCATTTTCTTCCAATTTAGAAATAAAAAAGAAAATTAAAAAAAAAAGTTACACATTTTCATTATTAAACACAAGAACAAGGACAGACAGAGGAGCTTCTTCTTCTTCTTCTTCCTTGTTTAATTCACTTCATCTCGTTGTCAGGAGAACCGCCCGCTCTTATCTCTTTCCTCATTAGGGTTTATAGTTCCCTCTCTGAATCAGCACCCCTTTCTAGGGTTTCTCACATTTTCCCCGATTTCGGTCTGGATTCGGAACTTCAAACGATAATGGAATGAGGAGGAAGAGAAGAAGGAGAAGGCTTTGTAATGGAGGTTAGATCCGATGCATTACAGTCCACCAGAAGCAGCGATCATAAGCAACTCTCACCACCACCAACACAAGCCCAATTTCCCAAGACTCGTTTGCAGGTCTGGTTTCTTCGTGTCTGTTCCACCATTCTTGTTTGGACCTGTTTGGTTCAGCTCGTAACCTTTGGAGAGCTCTGGAACCCCCATTTACTTACTCACCTTACCAACCATTTATCTCTTCATTATCATTCACAACATACTCTTGTTCTTCCCACGCCTTCCTTGCCTCTTCCCGCTCCACCCACTCTTCTCCCTGCAAGTGAGTTTACTTTCTTTTTATCTATCTCCAACTTTAATAATGTTGCTGCATTCTTCTATTATGATCTAAAAATTTTGGATAATGTTGTTGTTTTTTAGTCTGGGTATGTACGTGCTTATGTGATTTGTGGATGTGCATTTAGGCTTTGCAATTTTAACGTGTCATATAACTGATTGTATGATGGATGGGCAAAGTTTGTGAGCTCATAGTAGGCTACGATATTTCTTTTGAGACCATTTTGAAGAGTTCACTTGTTTTGTTTTTGGTTGGGTGCCTATAATACTTGTTAATTTGTGTTGGCCCTAGTTTATGTCAATATCCCCTGTTTCCCTACTGATTTAGAAGTGGAAGTGGTATCTCTACTATTTCTCCCTCATTCTCTAACTTAAGAGGGTCAAGGAGCATGGTTTAGCTAAATGGATTTCATTTCTGAAGTGATTTCATTGCTAGAGCTTAGGAGTAAAGAGAATTAATAACCTGTTGGTAATAACTTAAGATCTGTATGGCTTCTAAATATATTTGAAGGTTTTCGTTTTTGAAGTCAGAATATTTTTGGATTGTTAAAATAAATTTATTAGAGAAAAGCAAGGGCTGGTATAGCCTACAATAATATCCCAAGTAATGAGAAATTACATAAAGAGCATTTTTTCCTCCTTATTTTTTGTTTTTCCAGTCTACTATAGTCTCCAAAGCGATAATACTGAACTTCAGAAAAGATGCAACACCAACTAAAAAGAAAACTCTCAATCTCCAAGATCGCTCAACTCAACCTCTTGAGCAGGGTCGACCCCCAGATTTAGGGGCCTGATGCAAACTCTAAAAATGTGGCCCACTAAAGAAAATAAAATGTAGATGTAGGGGAAGCAATTTGAACTCCCTACATGAAAAAAACAAACCAAATACCAAACTGCTAGAGCAACAAAAAAAAATGTCATAATTCAGGGCCAATACGTTGATTTTTGTGGGGACCCGATACAATGAATTCTATTAATCTACTCAGGATCGAGCCTGCTTCCATGTCTTTGAAGATTCTTCCATCTTTCTCCAACTACATCCCCAAATGTTCACAAAGGGTATAAAACTCCTTATCCAACTAGATTCCCAAATGTTCACAAAGGGGATAAAACTCCTTCTCCAACTAGATTCCCAAATGTTCACAAATGGGATAAGACTCCACACTTTCTTTGGCAGAAATGGATGCCAACCGCCAAGACTAGATACAGTCCTTCACCTACTCAACTTGACAGGATTTGGTAATGGAGGAGAAATTCCCAATAAGACATGTATAATGGGCATGCATTGACAATAATTCTCTTTCTCCTTTATGGCTGTCTTAGTGTAAGAATCTTATATAGAACTTGAGATCTACACGAAAAGCCGCCTTCGGCAAAGACTTAAAATGGAAAGGTAATTGAGTTAGAAGTTAAGGCACTTCATGTGAAAACATTAAATGTGAAAGCATTAAATAAAGTCATGATAATAAGGTCATTGGAATTTTCTTAAACTAGTGCCAACCCATGTTGTCCAGGGCAAGGTGAGGGACCGCGGCAAAGCCTTTTTTTTAGCATGGTAGAAAATTAGTGTGTTACAGTGTGTTGTTAATGGGCTGCTAAATCGGCGAGAAATTATTTATCGGAGGATCGATACGAATTGAGTATTTAGTGGTTTAGTTTAGCGGTCATCGATAAATCGGTCCATCCAACTCGCCGTGCTACATAATATTTATATGCTTTGAAAAAATAGACCGATTAAATATGATTAAATGTAAATCGGTCCTGGACCGCGAAGGGTCCGTTTTCCATTTAAATACATAGGGTACCGCTTACTTTGACAAATGTATGGCCTTCCTGTGTTTTAAGGCTGAGGCGATACGCTTTGTAAAAAAAAAGTAGAGCCTTGGCTAAGCCCCCAACAACATACTCAACCCAAGATGCGAACAAGTAGAAGGTATGAGACATTAGGGAGGACTCCCAATCAACTCCAAAAGAGAGGCAATACTATCAAACTCCTGGTCGTTCACTTCCCTTCAAAGATCCAAGTTACATGAATAACTAGCAAGACAATGCAATATCCTTGATAAGAATCAATCTCTCTAGAGACATCAAATGGTTCATTTATACATAAATTTGAATTTTTTTATAAGCAAGAAAAAACATATTTTATTAAGATTGAAAGCTACACAGAATGGAAAACTATAAATGTTGGCAAGCAAGACACTCACTGAATGGACGCTTCACAAAAGGCAGCACAATTACACACACACAAAAATAATTGTGCCGGCTATAGCAAAATTTATAAAAGATATATTTTTTAGAACAACCCAAGTATAAACCCCAATTCTGCAATAGCTTTAAGTACTTTAAAAAGCTGGATGTGTGCATTTTGATCAT
Organism: Berberis vulgaris; assembly: GCA_963556465.1. Classification (NCBI taxonomy): domain Eukaryota; kingdom Viridiplantae; phylum Streptophyta; class Magnoliopsida; order Ranunculales; family Berberidaceae; genus Berberis; species Berberis vulgaris. Next base: position 53,978,722 of record OY747134.1, read on the forward strand.
TCTGGAAATTCTGGTTGTTTCTTTCCTTTCAAATCGTCCAACCAACTATCATGGGATGGGAAACACTTATAAAGCAGCACAAGAGCACATCCCAAAATCTAATCCTATCACCTTTCCCAAATTGAACTAGTCCTTTTATTGAAATTCTCAAGCCCAGTCACAGGACTTTGGCTAATCCCCTCTCTCATGATGCTTTTCAAAGCTTACATGTGGATATTTTACTCCGACCCTCCATTTTCACTCCCATGTCTCCCCACAAACTTCTCCATAGACTATTATTCACTGAATTTCCATTATCATTATCCCTAGAAGGTTTCACTCACCATTCAAAGATTCTTGATATGCAAGATTCTTCATTCCCAATAAGTCAATACTTTATGAGCCTTATTTAAAAATTGCACTACCCTCAATCATAATCTAGTTTAGGGTGAATGTTGCATTAATTTCAGTATTTTCATGTAATGATAATTTAATCTATATTTTCCCTCTGTTACTTTCTTATGTTCAAGCAATGCAGTTTGGGAATTTAACACCTAATGAATTGGTTAAATTGGTAGACATTAATTTTTTTATTTATTTTATTTATTTATTTATTTTTTAATTTTAAAATTTTTTTTTGTAATAAAGACAACTCCCAGTGCTTTTCATAGTATATGGATCTAGATTTTCCCTTTGTTGCATAAAACAATTTTTATAATTATTAGGGATTTTTCAGACCCTTTTGTTGCATGAAAAACTTGTTATATTAATTAATTATTAGGGATTTTTGGACTTATGTTCCCATTTATAGTTTCTACATAGGAAAGAACCGACTTTGAGTCCGAAAGTTGCACCCTGTTTTTCCTGTTTTGTTTGTCAAATGGGCTGTGAGCTAATGTGTAATCTTTTAGAACTACCTTTTTCTTGTAACTTAGATACATGCATCCCCTAAAGTTTAGAAGAATCACATATCTTGAGGCAAATTTTTTCTCTGGTGCCAAGCGCATATCTTTTCAAACTCGTATCTAGAGACTGGAGGAACTCATCCTCTTTCAAGAGCCAGCTTCCCCAAACTCATCGTCACCATCTACACCCTATCATTAGCTTGCTGCTTTCACAGTTCTTACTCCAAATTTTTTTCAAGTTCCTATTTTATTAACATTGAGGGCATGCAAACACTTTCCCCAAATTGACCACCGCATCACCCCACTGCCACCTTACCATCTTAACACTTAAACATTATCAATACTACCATTACCCACATCCATCTACGAAGTGAACAGGAGAATTCTCACTGTTTCCACTTATATAAATTAAAAAAGGAACTCTAATGAAATCTACCTGTAAAACATCCATTATCCATAGGATGGGAGGTTACCGTCCATGGTCCCATAAGTGACTAAATCAATTAATGTTTAAGGTATTAGGTATCCATCTGGATTTGTTTAGAAATTTGATGAATGTGTTGAGTGAGAGGTAAAATAGTCCTAAAAGCTTGTACATGAGCGATTTGTGTGCATTGACTTGTGGAGTTTCATCTCACGGTTGACTGACCAAAATTGGAAAAATAGAGTTAGTTAAATTTAGAACAAAAATTGGGTTTCCTAAATGATATATTATAAACAGGCTCTTAGTCTAGAAAAATCTCTAATAGCAGTAATGATAGTTATGGTTATTTAACAAGGGAAGTGATGTACACTGTCTTTCCAATTTAAACAGTATATTAACCCCAAAGTGAAGAGATAGCATTAGGCACATTCCATGGATGTTGGAGTAATTCTTTATTGTTATTCTTGTTTTTGTATTTTAGTATATATCTGTGGCACTAATTCCTTTCAAGGCAATTCGGTAAAGAATAAGTCAATTGAGGTATTGTAAAATTAGTGACGATAAGGATAAATCAAGTGATAAATGTTATTAGAGTTCCTGTGTATTTTTAATGCAATGCTTTTACACTTTAGTTGTTTTCTCTAGTAATGTAACTCCCATTCTCTAGCATAAGAACTTCATAGCTTACGAAAAAGTTGTTTCATTGGCTTTACAATTCACATGCTGCAGGAATTTACAAAAGCAATGGATATCTCAAAGTTTCCTGCAATGGAGGGTTGAATCAAATGCGTGCTGCTGTAAGTGCTTCTGCCATTTAACTTCGTTTAGCTTTTATTGAAGGAAAATCTTTATTGACCAAAAGAAAGAGTGCAGTGCAAGGGCAGAGCTGATAGTAGAATAAAGAGGTTTCATAACTACATATAAGTTTATCCCAGTTGTGATGAAAAGTTTCAAATTTTATTCTTACAGAGTGGCGCCAATGCCATATGACCGAAACTTTCATAGCAAGTCTTCTACCTTCCATGGCCATTTAAATACTTGATTGCTCCTTCTAAGTAGGCATAAGGGATCACAAAAGTTTCCTAACACTGGGTTTCCGTAAAAAAAACTACATCAATAATCAATCCCGCAAATGATACGCCAAATAAGGATAAGAAGTTCTAAACAATTTGTGCTAGATCTTTTTTATTGTGAAGGGTGAGATATGCTCTTTTCTTTCCTCAACCAATCCCTCACCCGCTACAAGTCCCATCCAGTTGAAATCTTTGTCCAGTGAACACATCTTATGTGGCAATTCAATTCCATAAGTCATCCCATTAACATAACTTGTTATGTACTTATTATAGTGATATAAACTCTACCAATGTGTGGCATTTCAGATCTGCGATATGGTGACAGTTGCTCGGCTTTTGAATCTCACCTTGGTTGTTCCGGAACTTGATAAAAAATCATTCTGGGCAGATCCTAGGTATTTGCATTACTTCAGTAAGATCTGTGCCTATGTTTTCTTTCAGTGAATTTCGAATTAAAATATTCAGCTTACGAGGTTCCTTGTGCAGTAATTTTGTTGATATCTTTGATGTGCGGCACTTCATCGATTCATTAAGAGATGAGGTCCATATCATTAAAAGATTGCCAAAGAAGCTTAGTCGGAAGTGGACAACTGAAGTACTTGAGATGCCTCCAGTTAGCTGGTCTAGTGACAAGTATTACCTGGAACAGGTATTTGTATGTTCTAATATCTCATATGGTCAGAGTTGGTCAGGAACTAACTTAATGATTTATGAAGTTTCTGGAGTTCTACAGCTACACATTAAAGTGATATTAAAGTAGCTAAAATTTACTTTTCTTTCTTTCTAGTTATGTTGTTAAATGATCACTTGTATAATTACCTGATCATTGGAAAAAAATTTCAAAGGAAATAATAATTTATACATTTTAGGACATGGGATGTGAACTAGCCCTATTGAAGTTAAATCTTGAGGGCACACAGCAGTAAAAATAAAAAAAAAACATATATGGAATGCAAGGCACCAATCCTTCAAGTTATCTGGTTCTGGTGTGCATGAGGTGGCCCTGCTTTTCAGTGCTTTGTTAAGCATAAATGGCTTATTTATGTGCGGGGTAAGGACCATTTTTTGGCAATGGAGATCCTTACTGTTTAGTATCGTGTTTTTTTCAAAAAAGAAAAACAAGTGTTTTTGCCAATTTGTTGGAAAGAAGTATTAGTTAGGGGTGGGCACGGGACGGGATGGGACGAGATATACCCATCCCTATCCCATCCCGTTCATACGGGATCGGGACGGGACGGGGTGGGAAAAACCCCATCCCGACCTCGTCCCATCCCAAACGGGTTCGGGACGGGACGAGATCAGCGTGCTAATTTGGACATATCAAATAGAAGCCTGGAACTGCTGGACTGCTGGGACGGGACGGGAAGTTAGAGCATCCTTCAACTTTGAACAAAAGGTTTTTCAGATAACACAAGATACACATATCCTTTAAAAAAAGGTGTATGAAGGAAATTTCAAAACATACTGTGTATCATGTTAATGATCGATTTGAGACTAGATTATCTGTTCAATGAGCAATTGGGCCTTATTCATTTGATAATTTGAATCTATAGGACCTGCTTGGTTCATGAAAATGGTGCCAAGAAGACTTCAGATGCCATTTTTTTTTTGTCTATGCTTCATGGACAACGACATAAAATTCAAATACCGTCTTCCTAAACCTTTTAGTTAATGAAAACAAAATATTTCATTGGTTTGAAACAGGATAAACATGACAAAGGAGGGACAAATCTTACAATGATCAAGAAGTTTCGTCAAGACCTGCTATTTAAAAAGGGCCAAGAATTCAAATTTAAGCAAGCAAAGAATGTGTACATTAATAATTCCATTTGATAATTATTTTCAAGTTCTTTACCATCACAAGAAGTAATTTAGTTTTTATATAACTTAGGAAATTTCTTAATAAATAAATAAATAAGTAAATAAAAATATTAATAATTAATATTAAAAAATTAGTTCGGGACGGGACGGGATTGGCGGGATTGAAAATCTTCATCCCATCCCATCCCATTCTAGATCGGGACGGGACGGGATCGGGATGGAATTATTCAATCCCATTAAGACCCGGAAAAATCGGACGGGACGGGATCGGGATGGGATGCCCACCCCTAGTATTAGTAACTGGTGTGCTCCAAAAATCTGATCTTTAATTTTTTGAAGCTTGCCTATTTAAATTTGTCATAGGCAATTAACAAAAGGGCAAAACATACCTATAATAGGCAATAGTTGATTGGCTGTCGGAACTGACTATCTTCAAGAATATGTCGTTTTGTCACTAGCAGATGGTTTTGTCAGTTGAAATCTAATTTATGATGGAGAGTTGCAAGCATTTGATTCTATCTTATAGCTCATCTTCTGTTATGCAGGTCCTTCCACTTTTCAGCAGGCACAAGATAATTCATTTTAATAAAACGGATGCACGTTTAGCAAACAACGGGCTTCCTATTGAACTTCAGAAGCTCAGGTGCCGTGTTAATTTTGAGGCACTAAAATTTACTCCTCAGATTGAGGCTCTAGGAAACAAGTTGGTTCACACCCTTGAAGAAAGGGGACCTTTTGTGGCATTACATCTGAGATATGAGATGGACATGTTGGCTTTCTCAGGTTGTACTCATGGGTGCTCTCATGAAGAGGCAGATGAGCTCAAGAGGCTGAGGTTAGCTGCTAATTTAGTTTAAAAAGTTGATACAAAATCTCTTGGGACATTTGGTGACTTGGTTGATTAAATGATAGGTTGTCAGTTTGGCATCTATCATATAACATTATAACTACATTGCCGCACTATATTTAACATTATAACTTGCTGGACTAAGGAGGTTTGAACTGGATTTGTCTGTCCTGTCCAACGTGGCATGCGTAAGAGCATCTTGGCTGGGCAACCTAAAAAAGAGGTTTCAGGTCTCACCTGACAGATTTGAGCTCATTTGACGAGTTTTGAGCAGACCTTATCAGTTATCACTCAAAATCGTATTTCTTGAGAACCCATTTACTTTGAAATTTTCTGAAGTAGTTTGTCTGAGAATGTATAAGGTTTTAAACCCAGCTGTATTTATAAGTTTGGTGATAAGGCTTTCAAACATGTATATATATATATTGAAAATTGAGCTTGACACTTGATTAATCTGCAAGTTTGGAGAATAACATGTACTTCTCGTGTTTCTTTTCTAATTGTGTGTGTGTGGTGGGTGGTAGTAGAGATTCTCGATATGGGGAATATTATTGACCACATCTTTGTTGTGTCGAGTAAAAAGAAGTCACACATTTAGCTTGATAAGATGTTAGTAGTTTGAGAAGCAGGATCTGGTTTAATACTAGAATGGTAATGACATTAGTGACTTTGTACTCTTTAGATATGCATATCCTTGGTGGAGAGAGAAGGAGCTGATATCTGAAGAGAGGCGATCACAAGGCATATGTCCACTTACACCAGAGGAGACTTCCTTAATTTTACAGGCATTGGGTTTTAATAAAGATACTCAAATCTATATTGCCTCTGGCGAAATATATGGCAGTGAGCGAAGGCTTAAAGCACTGCGTGCTGCCTTTCCGCGCTTGGTGAGCTATTCTACTCTCCTATCTTGTTTTATTCTCTTACTTTATGACTGCAGCGCGTTGATTTCTTCTGCTGAAATGCATGCCAACTCTTTTCCTTCTAACCAAAACTTGGTTTTCCCTTGCATATAACGGCAGTGTGTTTATTTCTTCTGTTGAATGCTTGCTATGTCTTTTCCTTCTAGCCAAAACTTGGCTATAATTCTTTGGGAGTAAGTCAGAATAAGAGAATGCATTTTTTCCCAGAAGTTCCGTATGTGACTGATGGATTCTACTTGTGCAAGCAATGCGCAAGCGGTTAACTTAGCTAAATAAACTTTAGGCTGTGTTTGATTTTAAATGAAAAGTTCCAGACACCAATAAAAAAATAGAATAAGAAAGGCAGAGAATAGAAAGAGCACAAGAGAAGTGAGAGGTTGAGGTTGTAGATGACCTTATTGTGGAAATAATTTTATTGCATTGGAGCAAGGAATATTTGCCATGGAAAGCTAAAACTATGATACTTTCAACTTCAACCTCAAGTGCCTTTTCCTTCTCTCTCCTCTTTCTTTCTGTTGGATTTCTTTCTCGACTCAACTGCCCAGAGGGTTCTGTATCTGATGGATTATGAAACCATTACAAAGTTTTCTTACACGGTTACACCTGCCTCTTTGTCATTGTTCAAAAAGCTGAACCCTGGTTCTTTCGCAAGCATCTTTATGCACACATGTTTGTTTGATCCTTTGTAAGTCTCAAGTAGTGGAGTACATTCCTTGTTTGAATGCAAAAAATTCCTCTCTTCTTTGCTTCTTTGCAGAATCTTGATTATTCTAATCTCAGATTTTGGAAACAACTATTATTTCAGGTTAAGAAGGAGATGTTGCTTGATCCTGGACATCTGCAGCAATTTCATAACCACTCATCTCAAATGGCAGCCTTGGATTTTATAGTATCAGTTGCTAGTGACATATTCATCCCTACTTATGATGGAAACATGGCTAAACTTGTCGAAGGCCATCGCAGGTTTGACTTATGATTTGCTTGGTTTATGAACTCATGCTTATATTGCTGAATATAGAGAGTTCATTGATTTAGTTGCATGGTACCCTTGCTCAAAGCCTGAATCATAATTTGGCTTACACGATCGAAACACACAGAGATGTGCACATCAAGCGCACAAGTTTTACACATATTAGGAAACATAGAAACGAGTAGCAAATAACATATGATCATGGCGCTGAGTTGAGTTTTGATTTGGTGCAGGTATTTTGGGTTCAAAAGGACCATTTTACCTGATCGAAAAGAGCTTGTACAGTTAATTGATATGTATCAGAACAAGACCCTTTCTTGGGATAAGTTTACAAGTGCTGTTCGCACTACGCATAGGAAAAGGGTGGGGCAGCCAAGTCGGCGAAAAGTTATTAAAGACAAGCCCAAGGAGGAAGATTATTTCTATGCAAATCCTCATGAATGCGTGTGAGAGAAAAAGAGTATTAATAGGTTGATGGAATCAGGTAAACTAATGTTTGCCCTCAGAACTCAGAAGCTGATGAGGAATAACCGAAGCTTTGACATGGAATTCCATGATCCGTTCAATACATGTGGTTGGCGACCTTGTACACTTGTACAAACATAGATCTTGGGGTCAGAAAAGAGAGTGATATTCAATCGCCTCATAACCATCTTGATCTTGGTTTTATTCCTTTGTTAATATAAAAGTTTTGGTTTAGATATAGGTTTTGATCAATGTAATTCTTTTTTATTTCCCTTTACGTAATCCACAATTATTTGCATCTATAGATCTCTGTAACGTACAGCTTTCCTGGGTCGACTCTTTTTTGTTAAGAAAGGTCAAATACAATGAATTGATAAATTTGTTACATAACCAATTCTCTGCTCATGATTTGATATGTTCAATTTATATGGACCGACATGTGGTTCATAAATATTCAGTCAAGCAAAATAAATAAACAACATTGAGAGAGTCAGAAAGTTACATCCTCGATTTTGTATTATCAAATAGGCTCTCTTGTACTACCAGTCCATATGATCTCAAATAGCATGACCTAGTAAATGGGGCATTTGTGAAGGGAAGCGAGTGAAATAGCTGGGAACAAGGAGGATTTTGGAAAAAACTAAAAAAAAAAGCCGAAGCAATCATAAAGTGGAAAGCCACATGGTGGTAAACAGAGGAGAGGAAAGGAAAGGAAACAATGTTTCTGGAAAAAATTTAATTGTCGAGGGAATGGGCGAGGAAAACAGCGAGGGAGGGAGAGAGGGAAGGGGGGCCGTCCATCCCCATCGGGATGTATCCCGAGGGGGATGAACGGTCCCCCCCTCCCTCGCTGTTTTCCTCGCTCATTCCCTCGACAATTAGACGGGTTGATGTTTCTGTTTTAAACCATCACTTTAAACACCACCCACGGGAGAACCATGGGTTTGTGAAGAAGGTAATGCCCACAACAATAGTGATTGTGTAGGAAGCCAAGTGGATGGATTGTTGATGCTATAAGATGGGTCACAACTCCATAAAATAAAATTCTATGCAAGCAAGGACAACATAATATTAAGTTAGAGTAAAGCAAGGGAATCAGGTTTTGCAATCAGAGCATCACCAGATAAGGTTTTTTTACAACCTCGAGATACATATAAATATTTTGAGGATTTCATCATTCGTTCACCGTCACATCACCCTGGTTACAAAACATGGCTACAAAAAAATGATTTCCTAGCATTTTCGTATTATTAAAGTTTCATAGGCATGCATCCCTTTTTACATGAAGATAAGTAATTCCTTTCTTCTCAAACACACCCTATCTTCTTGTCCAGATTCTATCGAGACTTTTGCAATCACCTTATATAGAGGTAGAGAGACCAAAGGCAAGTTATAGTAAGAACATTAAGAAAATCCAATTATATATCCTTTTGCGCAAGTTTGGATAACCTGCGCCTTGGTGTAGTAATTAACACTCACACCCTGAAAACACTGATTCTATTTTAAAAGCAAAAACCACAGTGAGATACCTACCCCTGTATTTCGCACACCACGTCTATTGGTTGAAGATGTACACCATTGAACAAGGAAAGCAGCCTCCTTCGCATCTTCTTTTGTCCTCTAATCCATGCTTGGTTCTATGCAAATGATTATTTAACTACTAGGTCTAAAGAAACTCACATTCATTAACAATAGAGGAAGAAGGGTGAATCCACAGTAATCTTTGCTTTGTTAAGAACAGGTACACTGAGACACAGAGAAGAAGAGTCGCCGTTCCCAGAGATGTGTATTTCGTTGATTACAAATATTTGGCTATAAAAAATTGTTTTGTCATCACTATTCCATTCTATTCGGTAACCATGACATAGGAGGATGATGGTGATGAAGGCGAGCCGAATATTCATTTTCCTCTCTTCACACTAGGGAAAGATCAGAGGGAACATCCCTCATGCCCATAGCACTCATACAGCTGCTATCCAGGCCTCATTTGGTCCCCAAATTTGTGGGATATCAGATAAAAAAAAAAAAAAATTACTTAAAACTTAGATGCCGCTCTTTGTTCAATAAAAATTCAGCTAATCCTACTTGGGTTCCCAGAAGATGATATCACCTTGCTCCCCAACCAGGCCGAGACCCTTGAGCCTTCTTTCTTGGTAGTATTCCAGCTCATCTAATTCCAATTCTGTTTTTGAAAATCCCATCAATCTGCAGCAGGACCTTCTTCTCCCCATGCCTTAATCCTACTGCAATCTCAAGTTTCGGGTCCAGATTCCCTTATTCACAAGTTGTTCAAGCAATCTACATGTAGATATATATAGCAAGTTTAGAAACTATCAACTCGTAACTAGTAGCCAGGTAATTGTAATTGTACAATTGAAGGGGGAGGGAGAAGCCGAGGAGGGGACATTTTACCTCTTCAATAGCGGTGACATAACCAGAAAGTGCGGTTCTGCAGGTATCTCTGATTACCCGGCATATGCGTTCTTCATTGGCTCAGCTAACCGGCAATTCAAGGTAACCCCAAACTGAATTTCTGAAAATAGATTCCAATATGAAGGCATCAGTTCCTCCTAGAACTAGCTAGTAGGCGCAAATATGGAAGTAATGCTGGTGGAAGAGAGTTTTCCAGAGTGAATTCAAAATATGCAGTTTCACCTACTAGACCGTTTGACTCAGCAATATCTAGCTCGTCATCATAAAAAGGATCTGACTCGGAAATTTCAAGGGTCAGAGTGAATGTATTACGATCCGGCCTGGAATCAATAAATCCATAGTCCAATGCCGGTTCGGCATTACTCTTCTGTAGATCGTATTGTATCAAAACCTGTCATAAATCTCTAGATTGTAATTTGAACAGATTTGGTGAAATCAGATTGATAGAACCATAAAGCACATTTCATGGCACTACAACGAGGAAACAATAATGTTGGAAACTTCACTTGCGCACCAGCCTTAACTGACACTGTGGTCCGCAAAGAAAATACGACTTCTCTGGAAAAAAAGACCTCCTCCTTTGATCTCCCAAGACTCTCGTCTGCCATTATTTTGGAACTGTGATTTATCTGAAATATAAAAAACAAAAAAATAATTAGAGGAGTTAAATTCGAAGGCAAAGCAGTTATGAAATAGCAACATGATGAACACCTGATAATTTGCTTTGCCTAATAAAAAATGTGCTGAGAGTGCATATAGATTAATAGTTTGTGCTTACATTTTAAACCACTCAAGACATCTTTTAGAGCATGTACTGAAAAACGAGTTTTTTTTTTTTTTTTGATAAAACATTATGCATAGAATATTAAGAATAATTACACAATCTTTGGCATGCTCTAGCTACCAACGGGTGAGCCTCCATATTGAGGTTCCTACTAATATATTTACAATGTCAATTTGAATGCAAAAAGATAAGACACCTCATGTTCCAAAAAAGTGGACGCCAAACCCAATCCAAAGCAAAAGATGAGTAAGAGTCCTCGGAATACATCGCCTCCATAGAATTGGCTGAATCGCAAAATATAAGACCTATCTGCCATTTTTGGGCCTGGATCAACAGAAGGGCCGCCTCGCCTACATAGAACTCAACCATGGTGCTGTCCAAGACCTTGTAAGGAATTGTACTGGACACAGTTGCCAGGGTATTACCATTCAGATCCATTGCAATGATACCTACCACTCCCTGTTTAGTATGATAAAAAAAAACAAACATCAAAGTTAACAATAACTGAATCCGAATCAACAAGAAGGGAGGGTTCCAGAAAGGGAAAAAGGCGAAGGTTAAGAGAATGTGTGCTGGCGAACTCAAGTTGGACTTGATGAGTTCTAAGTTACGAGCTACAGAAGCAATGACGAGGCCAAAATCTTCACGAATTGAAGGCTGGGAGGCTGGATTGGGGTGAGAATCAGTTTTGGTTGTACTAAATATAAGAGGTATCGAGTGAAGAGTGAGCTCGGTACCATCCGATTCATTACCAAACCGTAGAGAGGATCAGTGAGACCATATGTTGTTAAGCCCTTCTAAGAAAGCTTTTGAATGGAATTTGGCCTTGTTGAAAATCATGTTATTTCGAAGACGCCAGATGGAAAGGAGGACAACTGTGAACTGAGAGAAGATTTCTCCGGGGTCAGTTGCTCCTTAGCCGATTTTCAGAGAAATTGGAAAAAGCCCTTTAAAGAAGGAAGATGAAGAGAGGGGTTGTGCCAGTGGATGGGAAGAAAGGACATCAACCAGAGCCGGTTAGTAACCGAGCAAAGAAAGAACAAATGCAAAACATCCTCCGTGTGGTCATTACAAAACACACAACGGTTGTCAATAGGGACATGCACCCTAACCAAATTAGACACAGTAGGAAGAAAGTCCTGGCTAACTTTCCATAAGAAAAATTTAGCACTGGGAGGAGCCTAAATGCACCAGATTTGGCGATAGATTTTGGGGGCTAGAGGGGATGCCTGAGAGCTCGAGGAAGAACTAGTTTCCAGCGACCTTGCGAAAACCCTGGTAGCATTTTTGACAAAGAAAAGACATTTTTTGTCCCCAACCAAATGAGATTATCAGGAAAAGTTGTCTGTCTCAGACAAATATCAGTAGTGTCCTTTGCTAGTGGGGTGGGAAAAAGAGACTGGATAAGGTCTGACTTCCAATGAATAGATAGTGAAAGAGAAATCGACCAGAGTTCTGAGACAGAAGAAGCACGATCTGGCGTTAGAGGATCGAGTTCGCAATCGGCCAACAATAAACTAGGTTTGACCCAGGCATCATTCCATAGGTCTATTCGATTCCTTGAGAGAACTTGCCAAATCATAAAAGGCTTCATCTTAGAGAAAGCTTGAATCAAACCCCTCCAAGCAAAGGAGGCTTGGGATGGAGGTTTAAAGAGTCTGAAAAAGCTTTTATTATTGAAGTAAATAGCCTTAAGTTGACAAATTTTCTGAGCAAATGGGAAAAAGATGACATTTCACACATTTTTTGCCATTAACGCGAGGTTCTTAGTTTGAGAGTCAAGAATATGAAAACCCTCGAGATGACGAGGCAAGGTGATTCTATTCCAAATGCAAAGAGGTTTTGCGTGACCCTGATCCTGACCATTCCACCAGAAATTACGCGCAAGAGCGTCAATTTTACTAGAAACTGAGGAAGGAACGAGGAATGTCTACATGGTGAAAACTGGAATAGAACTAAGGACCACTTTGATCATGATCGTGTGACCAGCCTGCGATAAAACCTTAGCTTTCTAAGAAGATAGTTTGGTATTTATTTTATCGATAAGAAATTGGAAATTCGAGGCTTTACACTTGGAGAACAACATGGGCGAACCCATGTATTTATCTTTAGGGTTGTAGAATTTGGAACCTACAATTCTGTTGATCATCTTAGCATACCTGGGGTGAATATTGGAACTATAGAATATAGAAGATTTATCAAAATTAACACCTTGGCTGGAAGCACTACAATATTGATGAAGGATGTCTTTGATAGTGTGGGCTTCTGCTAAAGAGGCACGACAGAAAATCAAAAGATCATCCGCATAGAGAAGAAGAAGATGATTGAGTGAAGGAGAACGACGACGAACTTTAATGCCTTGAATAAGACCGTCTGTTTCAACTTTTGCCAAAAGACGAGAAAGAGCTTCTGCAACCAGAATAAAAGGATAGGGAGAGAGAGGATCTCTTTGACGAAGCCTCTAGAAGGCTTTAAAAGAAGGAGAGGGGAACCGTTTAGCAGAACCCTAAGGGAGGTAGTGGATATGTATTGTTCAATGAGTTCTGTCCACTCCTCAGAAAAGCCTAGCTGTCTAAAGATTTGGAGGAGAAAGACCCATTTAACTCTATTGTAGGCTTTGGCCATATTGATCTTGATGGCCATCTAACCTTGGGCATTTCTCCTGAAATGGTGCATTTGAAAGAAAGTTTAATGAGCCAAACTGATATTGCTGGTAATGGATTGACCTTTAAGAAAAACCCCTTGATTTGGAGAGATGATATGATCAAGCAAAGGTTTGATGCTGTTTGCTAGGATCTTAAATATCACTTTGTAAATGACATTACACAGTCCAATAGGGCAAAATTTGTCCGGGGACACCGGATTGCCTACTTTAGGAAGCTGTGTAATGAAAGTTTCATTTAGCTTGGGATCCAAATGTCTGGTGGTAAAGAAGTTTTGAACAACCTCAATGACATCTTGATTAATGATATCCCATTAGAATTGAAAGAAGGACGCATGAAAACCATTCGGACCTGGGGCTTTATGGCTACCCATACTAAATAATATAGCTCTAATGTCTTCTGCCGTAGAAATAACAAGAAGAGCTGTATTTTCAGCCAAAGAGACCACCGATTAAAAAAGATTGAGGATATTGAGGTTAGGGGCCGGTGAGGAGGATTGAAACATATCAGAAAAATAGCCATTCAGAACTTGGCCTATGGTAGAAGAAGTTGAGACCCAATTACCTGCTAGGTCCTTAAGTCTCAGAATGCTATTGGATTTCCATCTCATCAGGATACTAAGGTGAAAGAATTTTGTATTTCGATCACCATCGAGAAGCCAGGAAGCTCCAGATATGTTTTTCCATAAAAGTTCTTCTCTTAAAAGAAGCTCGAAAAGACATGATTCTAAGATGGAAATAACTTCTGCATTGTTCTGTGAAGGAGGTTCATTTTGAAGCTCATCATGCCCTCTTCTAGTGTCAAGAATGCAAGCGTGGATATTTCGGAAATCAGATTTATTCCATCGTGAAAGAGCATAACTAAGATTTTTGGTTTTAGAGTAGAAATGTATAGGAGGAGAAACATGTCTCCTAGGGACCCAGTTAGAGGAAACAAGGTGACAAAAAAACGGGTTTGTAGTCCACATATGAAAAAACTTAAAAGGTTTGGGTTGATCAGGACCTTGAGTCACAAGTTGAAGCAAAATAGCTCGATGATCTGAGGAAGGAACATGAATGGAATGACTGGAAATAGAGGGAAACAAATTCATCCATTCAGTATTTGCAAGGACCCTGTTCAATTTAGCTTTGATGCCATGTTGATCCTAGCGTTTGTTGTGCTAGGTAAAACGAGACCCCTTAAGAGGGAGATCGAGCAGTTGGTAAGTGTCAATAAAATTTCTTAGATGACTGAGAGTTGAGACCGTAGGCCTGTTGCCCCCCAATTTTTCAGTAGAATCATATAGGGCGTTAAGATCACCTATGACAATACCTGAAAGGGGTTGAAGTGCATAAACCTGTAGCATCATACTCCAAAAATGAACCCGGCGAGCCGGATTAGCTTTTCTATAGACAAAGAGAGCCAACCAGACATTAGTAGTATAATAATCAGAAATAGTGCAATTAAAGTAGTATTTACAAAAAGAGAGCACAGTAAGGTTGATACCTTCCTTTCAGAAGAGAGCTATTCCTCCAAACTGTCCTTGCGCGGGAACTGAAAGTCCATGACGGAAACCCAGTCTCTGACGAGTACGGTCAATTTTGGTGGAGCTAGCATTGATTTTAGAAAGAAAAATGATATCTACATTGGACTGTCGGGAGAGGGTCTTTATGTTCCAGAACACCTCGGGATACCTTGCACCCCCGGCGTTCCAAGAGAGTATCATGGTAAACTAGGTGACCCTTGAGAGGTGGTTGCCCGAACCTGTGGTGAAGCATGAGAGGGAAGAGGAGGATCAAAATCAGTACCAATGACATGAGCAAACATAGTGGTAGTGGGTACCCAACACGAAATAATACGACGACGGGAAACTTTTGTAGTAATAACTGTAGTAACAACTGAACTCACGGCGGGAGCCCAAGTACTAGTAGGAGTGTAATCCTGATCTTCATTGGGACGATTCAAGACTGTTTTTTTAACTTCTAGACCTCTCGGAGACCGTATCAGATTCATAGTCAATTTTTCGTTTGCCCAAAAGAAGAGCCAATTCCCTTCTGGCTCTAGCCATGTTGCTTGCTTTCACAGTCGGCTTATAAGTGCGAGCACTAGACAAATAGATAATAGAAGAAGTATCTATTATAACAATAGCAGCAATATGAGACGAAGACTGCTAAGAGACCCCCTGCCATATTTCCTATAGCATTCACCAAGGATTGTTGTGATTCTGTTATAGTTGGTGTGGGATGAGGGATTTGAACGACTAGAGCAACTTGAAGATCACTATATTCTTAATCCTGTGGCTTAGTGAAAGATCTGTATTTTTCTTGTACAGTTTCAGAGTGTGAAGAAAAATGCATCAAGCTACTTGTAACAACTTAGGGTGTGTTTGGTTGCATGAAATCTTATGTCATAGGAATTTATGAGAGAATCCCTACATTTTAGGCAAAATTGATATATCACTCCACATCCACCATTTGGTTTTATGATCAATGGTGGAAATGGAAGTTCGTGAGATCCATTCCCACCATTGATCACAAAACTAAATGGTGGATGTGGAGTGATACATCAATTTTTTCTAAAATATAGGGGTCCCCTCATGAATTTTCATGACATATGATTCCATGCAACCAAACACACCCTTAGTGTGAGCTAGCTATAGTGCAGATTGGAGACGGTGTAGGTGGTGAAGAACGAGAAACCTAAACTGAGCATGAATAGGTCATAGGCTTTGCTGAAGAAGAAGGATGCAACTTAGCATCTGCTGTGAGAGAATGAGAGAGAGTAGAGAAGACGAGTGCACTCTCCAAGTAGTCCACGAAGAGGACTGAAATCTAGAATCTAAGAAGCCCATTAGAGAATTGAATCCACTAGCATGGCAGCCCAAAGAAGTAGGAGAGAGGCTTGATGATGCCAACAACTTTTAAAAAGATCCAAATCCAAGCCCAAAATCATTAAAGTCAGGCCCGTAAGAAGAAGCCCAGCCCGTGTGATTCTGTGGTGCAGGTAAGAAATCTTGCTTCTGGTTGTGAAAAGAAGAATCTCTGAAAAGTTGGGATTGGGTCCCTATTGCTGACGTGGCCTGAACATCTTGGGAGTCAGTAGCTGCCAGTGATTGTTGCGTCGGAGTGTGGTGAGAAGAGTCAGACGTTGTCTCTGGAGAAAAGTTTGCATTAACTCCAGTATGTTGACCAACCATAGACCAAGGGGATTGAGTGTCCTCCGCTCGCATGTGTGTATCGCCTGAATCATGAACACCGTCCTGAGCTACCTGAAGTTTGGCCCGAGAAGACGACCAACCTCTCCTGTCATTGAACAACCCATCAATCTGTAGCAAGACCTTATTCTCCCCAAGCCTTATTCCTATTGCAATCTCAAGTTTCGGTCCAGATTCCCTTATTTTATTAACTTATCGTCTTACAATAAGTTGCTCAAGCAATATACGTAGAGTTTTTCTAGCTGGCCTGGGTTTCCAGCCTGGGTTGACTGCCTGGGTGGGTGAATTTACACTTTTGCCCCCTCCTTTTTAAACACTTTTTTCAAAAAGGTTGTTAAAGAGGAGGGGGCAAAGGTGTAAATTCACCCACCCAGGCAGTCAACCCAGGCTGGAAACCCAGGCCATTTAGAATTTCTGATATACGTATAGATATATATGACAACCTTAGAAAATATCAACTTGTAACTAGTAGCCAGGTACTTGTAATTGAAGGGGGAGGGAAAAGTCGAGAAGGGGATGTTTTACTTCTTCAATATTGGTGGCATAACCAGAAAGTGCGGTTCTACAGTTATCTCTGATTACCCAGCATATGAGTTCTTCATTGGCTCGGCTAACCGTCAATTCGAGGTAACCCCAAATTGAATTTCTGAAAATAGATTCCAATAGGAAGGCATCGGTTCCTCCTAGAGCTAGCTAGTAGGCGCAAATATGGAATTAATGCTGGTGGAAGAGAGTTGTCCAGAGTGAAGTCCAAATATGCAGTTTCACCTACTAGACCGTTTGACTCGGCAATATCTAGCTTGTCATCATAAAAAGGACCTGATTCGAAAATTTCAAGGGTTAGAGTGAATGTATTATGATCTGGCATGGAATCAATAAATCCATAGTCCAATACCAGCTCGACATTACTCTTCTGTAAATCGTATTGTATCAAAACCTGTCATAGATCTCTAGATTGTAATTTGAACAGATTTGGTGAAATCAGATTGACAGAAGCAAAAAGCATATTTCATGGCACTACAACGAGGAAACAATAAAGTTGGAAACTTCACTTGCGCACCAGCCTTAACTGACACTGTGGTCCGCAAAAAAAATACGACTTCTCTGGAAAAACAATTGTTCTAGAGAGCCAGGCCCCTAGCGCCAGGGGAGGCTTCCTTGCACATTTTCTGGAGAGAGGGAGGAAAGTTAACGGTCTAGTAATGGACGTTTGCTCTCTCTAGTAAAAAATAGATAAAAAAAAGGGAGCTAAAAACATATCGAACAAGGGAGCTTCACTTTTTGTCTCCAAAAGCAAACCTGCCTTGAAGACCCTTGAAGCTCTCTGACACCAAAAAAAACTTGAGTTTTTGCTTTCATCACAGATCGAATAGCTCGCCTCTCTCTCGAGTTTTTGCTCATAAATCAAACAATTCGCTCGCCCCCCTCTCTCTCTTTCTCTCTCTCGAGTTTTTGTTCTCATCACAGATCGAAGAGCTTCTCTCTCTCCCGCTCTCGAGTTTTTGCTCTCATCACAGATCCAACACCAAATCCCTCCTTTGCTCACTGCAGATCGAAGACGAAGCCCTTCTCTCATCACAGATCAAAGACAAAATCCCTTCTTTGTTCCCCTTTTCACCTCAGATCGATGACCAAGCCCTTCACTTCCCAAGGGTTTCGACTGAGAAGAGTTTCATCACCAAGGGTTTCGACTAAGATCTAGGGTTTGATTCGGTCCCAACTATCTCCGGTAACACCCTTCTTCTCCCCATCTTATGTTCTTTGCTTCATGATTGAGTATGTGTATTATTTTGATTGAATATGCTGTGTATTTCTCAACATGGTGAGTATGCATTTTGAGAAATACAATATTTGTCAAAATTCTAGTGTCTTCTCACAATTTTTCAATTTTTCCAATTTTTCACAACATGGTGAGTATACTCCTTTTCCAAATTTTCACAACATGGTATTTGTCAAAATGCTAGCGTCTTCTCACAATTTTAGTATTTCTCACAATATTTTCAATTTTTCACAAGACAGTATAATGAAAAAAAAAATCTTCAATTGCTTCATGTTTGAGTATGCATTTTGAGAAATACTAAGCACATGTGTATTATCTCGATTGTTTTTGTTGGACGCCTGTAACATGGTGATGATGTTTGCGTTTTGGTATGGTTGTGTGTTGAATGTTTATTTAGATTGTGTTGAATGTTTTGGTACGATTGTGTGTTGGATTATTATTATCCTTGAATTGTTTGCTTGCTTAGTTGAAATTGGGCTTTTAACGCAGGAATGGCATAAAAAACATATGTTGTTTATCGCGGCCATGATCCGGGAATATACCTGACTTGGCCAGGTTGTTTATTACAAGTATCCAGGTAAAGGGGCAGTTTGTATAATGGTTTCTCATCAGCTGAAGAAGCATATGAAAATATGACCTGTGGGTGCGCTCAGAAAATGTGAGAAAATAACACGAGGCGAGAAGAGAGCACGAGGCAAGAAGAGACCACGATGAAGATATGAAGCCCAACCAACCAAACAACGATCGCAAGGGTCGTGACGAAGAAACTAACGATCAAAGACATGAAACCCAAGTAAACAACGATCCTTGGGCATTTACAAGGGATTTGATCAACACATTGTTAGTGGTGATTATAATGATTCTTGTACTTGTTTTCTTGAAGATTTTGGTAGGTGAATGAGATGTAAATCATATGAACTTCTATTTAGGTTTGCTCATATTATGTTTTATACTCATGAAGAGATTTTGTAATGAACTTCTAGTATGTAATGTGATGCAGTCTTTTTTCGCTCCCTGCTTTGACCTAATCTCGCTGACCTGCTGACCTGCACAAGTAACGCATATGAGCCACAGACCACCGTGGGGTGGCCGATGACACTTTGATGCTAAAGTCAGATAGGAATATGAGGAAGGTGCAATGTTGTAACATGGAATTTGTAGCATACCTTAGCTTACCAACCTCATGTCTTATTTATAGTGTAAGGAGTTCTGGTTCTACCAGGCCATCGTAGGCGTAGTTTAGGAAGGAGATCTTTGTGGAAACCCCTCCTTAATTAGGAGTCATGTTGTAGGAGGGAAGTTCCCTGCTAGCTCCGTGCTCGTAGACACGTGGGAGATAGTTCTCAATCCAAGAGCAATCCGTAAAAGGGAGTTTTCCTGTGTGGAAGATACTCTGATGTTTGCTTCCTAGTTGGAAGCAGAGAGCAACTGTAGTTGCCCGTCCGAAGCTGATCCTCGAGATACTTGCCTGAAGAGGGCTTACGGGTATTGAGGATAGCTGTGAGACGTGTGGGCCTAGCATGATGTGAGCGTTCGAGTCCGCCTGGCGGACCGCAGTTGGGCGGGCTTAGAACCGCTTGGGTCGGATTAGTGTTGGGTTGACTCTTGAGGCCGTGATTCCTCGAGATCATCATGACACGTGTACGGCTCTGGGGTGTGACCGTTTTTATGTATTATCAGCTACTTCCCCCGAGTTAGTGGGGTGTTAAGTTGGTCCACTGGCTCTTTGAAATGACAAATGTACCATCATAATTATTGGACTCGAAGTGTTGGTTTCGAGCGACACATGACATTTAATGGGTATGTGACTGCTCGAGGAGGGAAAGTTTGGTTTACCTCCCTTATAAATATTTATTTCTCTAAGTAAGATTTCCCCATTGTTATTTGCGCTATTTTTTAGAACCATAATACTTGTTTTCCTTCCCAGTGGCTGACAACATTAAACTTTCTTCCAAGGATCCGTTATCCCTTGCCTGCAGAATTTCTTTGATGGTAGCTTGGTTGACGAAACTGAGTTGATCAGGCTCTGTAGTCTGTATTGTATCCCTGGAAATTTGCAAACTGTCATTGCGTTTGGAGTTTTAGGTCCGACTGTGCCCCGGATGGGTTTATAGGCTTGCACCGAGGTATGTTCGAGTTCGGGCTCCATTTCCTAGTGTCGAATGACGTCTGGCACTTCTTCACCCACTTTCACATGCCTCTTGCTCAAATGGCGTCGAGCGGATTCAAGATGCTGCTCTCAATTCTCCTGAGGGCTCATAACGCTGGCCTTCACTTGACTTCGCCAGTGATTCATCACTTGACCGATGCTCGGTTCGATTCCAGAGGTATCTGTATGCTGACTTGTCCTCCTTATCTGCGACTGACGGCGAACAATACCAAATCTTAGGAGAAGCAATGGTTTTTGGCTTCGGCAGATTCTGGTTACTTCAGGCTCGGGAGTCGCAGAGTGTCTCGGTGTTTTCAGTTTGACCTCGGTGAGTCCCTTGGTCGCTGGTGCATGCATATCTTCATGCGCTCCTTCTGTGATACGGGTTTTGACGTTGTTTGTTTGTTCCAGAGAAGTTTGTTATTTCCTTTCTTAGCGAGGAAGAGATGCGGATAGAGAGGGAGTTTCTCGAGCTCCCTTTGGTTTCTATTGAGGAGGTCATGATGCCAGGCAATGTTACGCACAACGGGTTGCTGCGGTGCTTTTATGATGCTCACCTCGTGTCAGGTTCACTGACTGAGGGGGTGGTGGCTCGTCGTATGAGGAAGAGAAGCCTAGCCCAGCTCAGCCCTTCCAGGCTTGCTGAATTGGAGGCGAATGTACCTCCGGTTGTAGTCCCAAGGAAGAGGTAGACTTATGTCAGGGCGACTTCTCCCCTTAGTACTCGCGCCCCAGAGCCGCAGGGTCATTTCTTGCTGCACCCTGAAGCCCGTGGGAGAGTCCTTGCTTTGGAGAAGGCCTTCGCTGATCTGCAGATCTCATATTCGGAGGCCCTCTATCATGCGGAAGGTTTTGGCACTGTCGTGAACCGCGAGGGTTAGGAAGCCACGACCCTCATTACTGATGCGATAGTTGGTGATGTGAGGGATCGACTGAGGGCTACCGAGTCCGATTTGAAGTCAACCCGGGCTGAACTGAAGCGGACTAGGGCTGAACTAGGGCACCTGGATGCGGCTATGGACAGGTGGTCTTCTGAACGAGAGGCAGCGGGTGAAAGTAGAATTGGTTGTTGAAAGGCAGCAGATGTAGGCCGATGTTGTCGAGGGACTTCGCCATGCTCTGGAGGCGGAGCGGTTGCTAGCAAAGGAGCGCTCACACTATGAGGCCTTGCTGAGCGCGGTGGACTTTGACGTGTCCGGCAAGAGGTCGTTGATCTCGTCTGAGGTCATTCGGGGCAGACTAGAGCTCCTGGAACTGATTAGAGGAGAACACCCTGATATCAATCTTGACTTTGCCCACTATAGGAGGGCTGCTTTTGGGCCGATCAATCGAGAGGAGGGCTATGGTACTGCAAGGCTAACAAATGAAGAGGATGTTTATTTTTAGATTGATTGTAATGTCCTTTCTTGGGCGGATATTATGTAGACATGTTGTTTTGAATGAAAGTGTTGTTTTTGCCCTATATTGTCGTATTTGCTTTGGTTTCTTTGTAGACCGTAGAGTTTGTACTGCTAGGCGGAATGCCTATTTTCTTCGATCAAACTATATTGCTATTGTGACAAATTAGAGGTTAACCAGCGAAAGTTGTCGTTGGTTAGGGGTTGACCAGATTCCCTCAGTCATTGTCTGTAATGACGCCTTCAGTGTTGGCAGACTAGCACTGACTTCTTCCATTTACTCGGCCGTCGTGACTCGCATGGAGCGGATTAAGCTTTGGGCACCAGAAGTCGTCGTCATCAGTCGCAAATTGACTAAGCTTATCTGGTAAGTTTAGCGATCATTGTCTGTATTGAGAGCAATGATCCCTTGGTGAGTCATTGTCATCAGCGGAAAAGCGCTAACTAGACTCCCACTTTCTCAGCCATCACGACCCGAGCTAAGTGGATTAGGCTTTGGGCAACAGAAGCCGTCATCATCAGCCGCGAACTGACTAAGCTTACCCGGTAACTTCGGTGATCATTGTTTGTATTGAGAGCTATGATCCATTGGCAAGTTGTCATCATCAGCGGACAAACGCTGACTAGACTCCCACTTCCTCAACCGTCGCAACTCACGCGGATCCGATTAGGCTTTGGGCATCAGAAGCCATCATCATCAGACGCAAATTGACTAAGCTTACCTAGTAAATTCGACAATCATTATCTGTATTGAGAGCAATGATCTCTTGGCGAGTCATCGTCATTAGCGGACAAGCGCTGATCCACTTCCTCAGCCGTCGCGACCCGCGCGGAGTGGATGAGGCTTTGGGGAGATATTCAAGTTTTGTCATAATCGGGTTGGTTGAGAGCTGTAACAGACGGCAGTGGAAGTTTTAGTAAATGCAAAATTTTTTATTGATAATATTTTTTGAGGTGCTCTACATTCCATGGTCGTTTAAGCTCGTCGCAGTTTGCGTCTTCCAGCCAGTACGTTCCTGGCCTATTGACCTTGGCAACCCTGTAAGGTCCTTCCCAATTCGAATTTAGATTTTTCGCTCCGACTTTTTTGGTGTTCTGCTGGGTCTTTCTAAGTACCCAATCTCCCACCTTGAATTCGCGTGGCTTGACCTTCTTGTTATAGTACTACGCTAGACGTTGTTGGTAGGCGGCTATCTTGGTGGAAGCTAGATCCCGCTTTTCGTCGGGAGGTCTAGTCCGATGCATAAGGCCTCATCGTTACCTTCTGGTCTGAACTCATCCATCTGGAAGGTTGGCACTTCTAGTTCTACCAGAACCATAGCTTCTGACTTGAATTCTAGGGCGAAGAGTGTCTCTTCGGTAGGGATTCTTTTAGTCGTTCGATGCGCCCAGAGTATTACTGGTAGCTCTGGAACCCATTTTCTTTTGGCTGCATCGAGTTTTCTCTCGATGGCCTCTAGGATCGTTCGGTTGGTAACTTTAGTTTGGTCGTTGGCCTGGTGGTGTCCTGGCGAGGAGAAGTGGCACTTGACTCCCAGACTTTTGCACAATTCTTTGACCTTGCTACATTCGAACCGAGTTCCGTTGTCATTGACCAATACTTTGGGGATGCCAAATCTGCAGACGATGGTGGTCCATATGAATTATTAGATCTGGATCTGCCTTATTTTTTATAGGGGTTCTGCCTCGACCCACTTGGTGAAGTAGTCGACGACAACTAGAAGGAATTTTTTACCAGTCGATGTCAGGAGTGGCCCAACGATGTCCATTCCCCATTGTGTGAACGACCATGGACTAGTCATTGGAGTCAGTGGTTGGGCCGACATATGGGTATATGCAGTGTTCTAAAAATCGCTAGGCGCTGGGCGGGCGGCGAGCAGGTGCCTAGCGCCCAGGGGCCTAGGCGGGCGCCTAGGCGATCTTAGGTTTTGTATTATAACTTTAATAATTTACAAAAGTTAAGCATAATACCTTATCAATTACATCCAATTTAATGTCAATATACATATGCAAAATTTAAAAACATGAAAAATTAACAATTGTGAACAAAATTTATTAAAACTCAAATGACTGAAGTTGGTCATGATGGGTACTTTATATAAATTTGAATTTGTGTAATCTTTTATTTTTCTTCAAATTGCATGAATAACCTCAGTTATGTTTGATAAAATCTACATTAGTAAAATTGGTACCGGCAGATCCTTTGAGAATTCCATTAAGTAATCATCTTTCGCTACATTTAGACATATCATCATCAAAGCCCATTCCCGAGATTTTCTAAAAAAACAATTAAATAGTTTATTTCTAAAAAATAGGAAAGAAAAATAAAATAAGAACACAATCAACCTTATTAAAAAATAAAAAAATATAAAAAAAATATAAAAAAAAAAAATCTCCCAGACCGCCTAGACCCCGCCTAGAGTCCGCCTAGACCGCCTAGACCGCCTAGCCCGCCCAGACCGCCTAGACCCCGCCCAGACCCGCCTAGACCCGCCCAGAGTGCCCAGACCGCCCAGAGTGCCCGCCCAGGCATTAATCTGGGCGGTTTTCCACCTTCTAGCGCCTAGGCGGCCGCCTAGACCGATTTTTAGAACACTGGGTATATGGTGCGAACCTCTGACATTTGTTGCACTTGCGGACGATATCTTTGGCGTCTCACTACATGGTTGACCAATAATACCCTAGAGTTAGGGCCTTATGGGCGAGGGTTCTCCCACCTGGGTGATTCCCGCAAATACCACTGTGAATAGTTCCCAAGATTTGGCATGCCTCTAAAGAAGACAGGCATCAGAACAGAGGCCCCATCACCGATCTCCTGTATAACTTGTCGTTTAGGAGAGTGTACTTTGCTGCTATATTTTTAAGTCTTCGTGCTTCGACCTTCTCGGTCTATATATTCTAGCATCTGAGTCATCCAATTTGGTTGTGCTTCCGTGCCGCATATATCTCCGTGCTCATCCTTGTCAAGGCTTGACTTTTCTTGATACTCAATGAGGCCACTGGAGACTTCGCTGGAGGCTGAGGCTTCTTTTGCTAGCTCGTAAGCTCTTTGGTTATCATCTCCGGGGCACTGTCTGAGCTGATAGCTCTTGAATTTGCCCATTACGCCAAGTACCTTGTTGCGGTAGGCTATCATATGGGGGTCTTTGCTATTGAAATCTTCTTTGACCTAGTTGACCACTAGTCTTTAGTCGTTGTATGTTGTTAGGTAATCTATGCCGATCCCGGAAGCTAGCTTCAAGCCGGACATGAGTGCTTCGTATTCGGCCTCGTTATTTGAAGCGGGGAAGTTGAATCTAACGGCCTTTTTGAGGGTGTAGCTGCTGAGGGAGCGGAGTGCAATCCCTACTCCGCTCGCACTATCTATTGAAGATCCGTTACAACGCAGGGTCCATGCTTGGACATCTAACTTTGAGGGTTGAAAGTCTACCCTTGGCTCTTCTCTGCCGGTAAATTCAGCAATGAAATTTGCAAGCGCCCGAGATTTGATGGCGAATCTTGGGTCGTAGCTTACGTCGAACTGCCCGAGCTCTACTGCCTATTTCACTATCCTGCCAGACAACTTGGGTTTATGCAATACCGAGTGGAGTGGATGTTTGGTCAGGACCGTTATGGAGTGGGCCTGAAAATAGAACTTCAGTTTCCTAGAAGATATGACCAGTGCCAGAGCCAACTTTTCCAGGTTTGGATTGTGTGCTTTTGCTTCTACGAAGGTTTTGCTGGTGTATTATACTGGCCTCTGGATTCCTTGGTCGTCTCGTCTGAGGGTCAAACTGACAGCGTGTTTGGAAACAGATAAGTACATGTATAGTGTTTCACCTATCGCGGGCTTCGAGAGTAGCTCCAGACTCCCCATGTATGTTTTCAGGTTCTGAAAGGATTGTTCACATTTTTCATTCCACGAGAATCCTTTGCTCCCTCTTAGTATCTTGAAGAATGAGAGTCATTTGTCGGACGATTTTGATATAAATCTGTTGAGTGTTGCTACCCTCCCAGTCATGCTCTGAACGTCTCTGATATTGGTCGGGGATTTCATGTCGAGAAAAGCCTGAATCTGTTTTGGATCGGCCTCGATCCTTTTGTTCACTATGTAGCCCAGAAATTTCCTCGACTCGACTCCAAACATGCACTTTTAACATTCGGTATTTCCTGAGTTGGTCTAATGTTTCGGCAAGATCTCATATGTGGTCGGGGCTGCGAAGGCTCTTGACCAGCACGTCGTCGATGTATACTTCCATATTTCTGTCGATCTGCTCTTTGAACATTCGGTTGACCAATCGTTGGTAAGTAGCCCCTGCATTCTTCAAGCCGAATGACATCATCCGATAGCAACATATTCCTCTTTCCGTTACGAAAGATGTTTTCTCTTGATCTGGGGGTGCATCAATATTTTATTGTAGCTCGAATAGGCGTCCATAATGCTGAGTAGGTTGTGTCCCGAAGTGGCATCTACAATCTGATCGATGCGCGGGAGTGGGAAGTTGTCATTTGGGCAGGCTTTGTTTAGGTCAGTGTAGTCTACGCACACTTTCCACTTTCCATTTTTCTTTTTCATGAGAACGATGTATGCTAGCCAATCGAAGTATCGCGCTTCTTTGATCATGTCCGCGTCGAGTAAACGTTGTACCTCCTCGTTTATGATTGCGTTCCTTTCGGGCGCCACGTGCCTCTTCATCTGCCTGACGGTTTTATTTGTGGGTTGACCTCAAGGCGATGAGTGATTATCGTCGGATCGATCCCTACCATATTCCGCATGATCCAGGCGAAGATGTCCTGGTTACACTGCAACAACTCCGTAAGTTGCTTCGCCACTACCTTGCTTAGGCGTGAACCGATCTAAATGGCCTTGCTATTTCGAGGGTTGTCGAGGTAGACTGTTACGGTTTCTTCCTCTGGCTGTTCGACATTGGGTCTTCCCCGAGGGCTTATTGGTGCCTCGTTACGCAGTGCATGTTGTTCTTCTCCTGTGCTTAGGGTTGTTCGGAGGGTAGTCTTGGCCGTTGGATTTGCTGCCTGTTGAGGACTGCTGGGAGGCAAAGTCGCCATGTATTGATATTCCCTGGCTGCCAACTGGTCTTATCTCAGTGTACCGACTGCTTGGTTTGTAGGGTACTTGAGGCACTAGTGCAGGGTGGAGATAGCCGCTCTCATATGATGTATCCAGGGTCTTCCTAGAACCGCATTGTACGCCGATGGCATGTCGATCATTATGAACTCTTGAAACAGGGTTTTATGAGTTGACTGCTCTCCTGCTGTTATTGTCTGTTGAATCTTTCACACGGGGAGCTGTTTTTCGCCACTGAAGTCGATTACTTGACGCCTGTTAGGGGTCAATGTTGCTTCGTCTAGTTGCATGCTGCGGAGCATGCGGAGGAACATGACGTTCATTGGGCTTCTAGTATCAACCAAGGACTTTCTCACTTCCCAGCCCGCCAAGGAAATTATCACCACCAGGGCGTCGTCGTGCGGGAGTTGTATGCCCTGGAGATCCTTCTGCATAAATGCCAGCGGCGCGGATGAACTTTGCCTCCGATCTTATTGCGGCGACTGCTCGCCACGTATCGCTTGAATCCTCATAACTCGCAGAGCCCTCTTTCTTGACCTGTGGGATAGTTTAGACTCGGAATGTGTTCCATGAAGCACATGTACTTTGTTGACCAAAGGTTCCCCTGGTTCAATCCCGTTCGTCTTTCTCCCAGGACAATGAAGTTTCGTGCTTCCTTTATCAGGTTCGCCATGCTTGCTGGAGGGTCCAATGTCAGACGGTTGTAAAACTTTCCTTTTTGCAACTCATTGATGAAGGACGAGACGGTCATTGTGTCGCTATGTACGCGGACGGTAGTCAGCTTGCTGTTAAGGCAGGTTAAACACGTTTCTAGGGTTTCATCAGGGCTTATGCTTCATTGATTCGAGCGTCTTAATTATTGACAGAGCCCGGTGTATAAAAAGAGATCGTACATCCGACCCGGGATTCAACGATGTTGCCGTTGGCTGCCCATGCATGACAGGATCCGCCGAGAGAGGCGATACAGGTATGGTCTGAGTTTTGGATGTGTCCTTAGTTTTTTGTTGTTGCGTGACCTTGTGGTCTCCATCTCTAAAGTTATGAACTATGTCGTCCCCACGAACGGCGCCAAATTGATGCAGTCTTTTTCCGCTCCCTACTTTGACCTAATCCCGCTGACCTGCTGACCTGCACAAGTAACACATGCGAGCCACAGACCACCGTGGGGTGGCCGATGACACTCCAATGCTAAAGTTAGACAGGGCTCTGAGGAAGGTGTAATGCTGTAACAAAAAATTTGTAGCGTACCTTAGCTTACCAACCTCATGTCTTATTTATAGTACAAGAAGTTCTGGTTCTACCAAGTCATTGTAAGTATAGTTTAGGAAGGAGATTTTCGTGGAGACCACTCCCTAATTAGGAGTCGTGCTGTAGGAGTGAAGTTCCTTGTTAGCTCCGTGCTCCTAGATACGCGGGAGATAGTTCACAATATATCCATGTGTGGAAGATACTCTGATGTTTGCTTCCTAGTTGGAAGCAGAGAGCAGTTGTAGTTGCCCGTCCGAAGTTGATCCTCGAGATACTTGCCTGAAGAGGGCTTACATGTAATGAAGATATTTGTGAGACGTGTGGGTCTAGCATGTTGTGAGCGTTCGTATCGCAGTTGGGCGGGCTTAGAATCGCTTGGGCCGGATCAGTGTTGGGCTGAATCTTGAGGTCGTGATTCCTCGAGATCATCATGACACGTGTACGGCTCCGGGGTGTGACCGTTTTTATGTATCATCATAATGTATTTATGAAGAGGTTTTGTAATGAACTTCTAGTTTGCTCAGATTATGTTTTGGAATAGATTATATTTTGCACGTCAGTTCATGAGTATAAAAATTACAGCAGTTCATTACATCACTAAATACAGTATACAAATTTGAAGAACAAAAAGAAATACCAATACCACTAGGTGATGTTACATGCTTCCAGCTCTACCTGGAGCAGGTTTTGGCTTCAGCTTAGCCATATCCACCAGATCACCAAACATCTTATCCTCTGGCTTTGATGGTCTATTCCGTGGCAGTGTAGTTGGCGCAGCCATCTGATAGGAAGATGTAGGCATCTGATGAGAACTCCTTAAAGCACTGTCATCTTGAACAGAAAGATCATACATCCGCTGCTGAAGGAATTGGGCTTCTGGCTGCTGCTGACCATAATACCCATGCATAGCCCATCATCTGGTTGTTCTGCGTTTGATGATTATACATTGACGCCCCCGGGCTACCATGAGAAAGCGTGCCCATCATATGGCTTTGAGGATATATAGCTTTGAATATGCATGCCCATCATCTGATTATTCTGCATTGCCTGCTGATTATATGCCATTTGGCCATTGTTAAGTGATGGAAAATACATGCCACAGGATCACCTGTGTTGTTAAACATGTCTGGAAGTGCAAAAGCTTTCTGCTGGGATACTGGACTATTAGGCTGTGGATCATTCAAAGGAACCAGAGCAGCAGTTCATTACAGCACTAATTACAACACTAAATGCAAAATTACAACAGTTCATTACAACACTAAATACAACAATTCATAACATCACCTAGTGGTATTGGAGTGAGTGAAACCCTGCTAGCATACCAAATTACAGCAGTTCATTACAGCACTAAATACAGCAGCAGTTCATTACAATTCATACAATCTAGCATACAAAATTACAGCAAAATTACCCCTTCCAAAATTAAAAAAAAAAAGATATACTGTAAAATTACAGCAGTTCATTACAGCACTAAATACAGCAGCAGTTCATTACAATTCATACAATCTAGCATACAAAATTACAGCACTAAATACAGCAGCAGTTCATTACAATTCATACAGCACTAAATACTGCAAAATTTACAGTTCAGAACATCTCCAACTTGCTTAAAATTCTGACAGAGCATCTCCAACTTGCTTAGTTTGTAAAATTCATACACTCCATACAGCAGTTCAAAACGACCTATAGTTTGTAAAGTCCATGTCGTTGTTTGAACCTGGTGGCTGCAAAAATAAATAATAAAGATTAACAATGTGGTCGTTAAAAGTATATTAAGCAAACATGCAAATCATAAGTTTCATCTTTCAAGAAGACAAACATACAAATTTTATACCTGTGAGAGTAGCAAAGAAATGATCAAGTCCTTCAAATGTAGGACAAAGTTGTGGATAGTGTGACTCCGTAGTATCAACCTTGACGACAACAAACATATAAATCATAAGTGGGTAAGCACACATAGTGATTTGTACCTTGTAAATATAAAAAACAAACCTGTGTATTGCTTTCACGAGGCATAACATTTCTTTCACGAGATGTCATACACTGTGAACCCTACAAATGACATGTGTAAATAAAACTTAATATTACTTAAGAAAATATATATTCATAAAACATAGATCGCAAAACATACCAAATTAGTCTAAATGGCTTGATCCTTTTTTTTTTTTTTTTTTTTTTTTTTTTTTTTTTTACATATTTTCTCCATGGTGGATTTCATCCTTAAATTATAACGTCTACCTTTTCTATGAACTGCCAATGGACTATGAATTTGGATCACAAAACCAGTAGTATTGGTGTCTACTTCCAAAAACCCTTGTGAATCAACACGCTCATCACCATAATCTATTTTAAGTTGCTCTATCTTCAAAGTTATTCATTCTTGAACTTGGCATGTCTTCTTTTCATCCTCAACGGCGAAGTCGGCCATTTCATAGAAGGCACTGCACATCTTATCAAATCGTTTATTTTTAGACTTCATTTCTTAATCTGAATAAACAATCTTAACCTTTGTATGAGCTCTCTTAACATCTTTCTTCCACTTCCGAAGAACATATTTATCTGGTACAACATGAATCCCTCTTTGAAACAAGACTGTCAACACATGCTTGCATAAGATCCCCCTGAACTCAAACAATTGACAACTACACTTGATATTGAAGTCGACGAAGTTAAAAGATACTATAAAATTGACCGATCGTTGTCTATCTCTATCACCAAGTTTTGTCTAACAGTGTATACCTCAAAGCCACTCCCATCCATACTTTACTACGAATTCTACAACATATATTCTCTGCTATCTCTTCTTGGAACTCCCTAAATTTATGTGTAGTATAGGCAGCTTGAAAATTTTTCTCTATTGCATAAGGAGTAATGCAAGGAATCCTTCAGTTAAATGATTTATAGTCCTCTTCACCTTCCCTTTGAACCTTACTTCGTAGTGCATTCTCATATTGTTTTACGAATTACTTCAAAGTGGTCTTCGAATTTACATAACCATAAAAAATAACATTCATCTTTCACTCCTTTGAGTTGAAGACATCCTCGCCCAAAGAGTATTTATTTGCAATGTTGGCACCCAACACATCCTTTCAAGGTATAATCCACTCAACCAATCATTTTCTTGCAGATTATATTTCTCAATGAAACCATGTCAATTTCCTTCAAACTCTTCATAAGATAGGGAATCATAAACTGTTCTTTGCATTGCAAACTTGATTGCCTCATATTAATTGCAACCGGACAGCTTTTCGGGCAACTTCTTCATAATATGCCACAAGCACCATCTGTGTCGTGTGTTGGGAATACAATTTCAATGACCCTCTTCATTGCCCTATCTTGATCAGTGATAATAGCAGTCAGAGCATTGCCTTTCATACACACAAGCCAAGTTTGGAAAAGCCAAACAAATTCTTCAACGGTCACACCATACATCAATCCACATCTCAAAAGAATTGACTAGCCGTGATGATTCACCCCAACAAAAGAAGTGAGTACAGTCGTTTTTCGCTCCCTGCTTTGACCTGGTTCCTGTTGACATGCACAAGTAATGCACGTAAGCCACGAACTATCATTGTGGTGGCCGATGACACTTCGATGCTAAAGTCAGACAAGGATCTGAGGAAGGTGTAATGTTGTAACAGGGAATTTGTAACGTACCTTAACTTACAACCTTCATGTCTTATTTATAGTACAAGGAGTCCTGATTCTACCAGGCCATCACAAATGTAGTTTAGGAAGGAGATCTTCGTGGATATCCTTATCTAATTAGAAGTCATGCTGCAGGAGAGAAGTTCCCTGTTAGCCTTGTGCTCTTAGATATGCTAGAAATAGTTCCCATTGCAAGAGCAATCCGTATAAAAAAGATTCCCCGTGTGGAATGTACTATGGCATTTGCTTCCTAATTGGAAGCAAAAATCAGCTGTAGTTTCCCGTCCGAAGCTAATCCTCAAGATACTTACCTTAGTAGGACTTACATGTGTTGAGAATAGTTGTGAGACATGTGAGCCTAGCATGCTGTGAGAGTTCGGGTTTGTCTGGTGGACTGAAGTGGGCGGGCTTAGAGTTGCTTGGGCCGGATCAGTGTTGGGCTGACGCTGGATCCTGTATTTCCTTCAGATCATCATGACACGTGTATGGCTTAGAGGGGTGATTGTTTTTATGTATCATCAGCTACTCCCCCGAGTTAGTGGGGCATTAAGTCGGTTCACTAACTCTTTGAAAAGAAAATTGTACCGTCATGATGATTGGACTCGAAGCGTTCGTCTTGAGCGGTAAATGACATTAATGGGTACGCGATTGCTCAAGGAGGGAAAGTGCGGTTTGCTTTCCCTTTAAATATTCACTGTCTTGAGGAGGATTTCCCCATTGTTATTTGCGCTATCTTCTTGAGCCATTGCATGTATTTGTTTTATCTTCTAATGGCCGACAACGTTAAACTTTCTTTCAAGGACCCGTTATCCCTTGCTTGTATCATTTTCTTCGTAGGTAGTTTGGTCGACAAAAATGAGTTGATCAGGCTTCGTAGTTTGTACCGTCTTTTGGAAGATTTGCAAATTGTTCCCGTGTTTGGAGTTTTAGGTCCGACTGTGCCTTCTCATGGGTTCATAGGCTTACACCGAGGCATGTTCGAGTCTGGGCTCCAGTTCTCAGTGCCAGATGATGTCTGGCGCTTCTTTACTCATGTTCGAATGCCTCCCGCTCAAATGGTGCCAAGCGGGTTCAAGATACTGCTCGCAATTCTCCTGAGGGCTCATGACACTGACCTCCATTTGAGCTCATCGGTGATCCATCATCTGACCGAGGCTCGATTGGAGTCCTGGGGTATTTGTGTGTTGAAGTATCCTTTTTGTCTATGACTGGCAGCGAACAACGTCGAATCTTGGGAGAAGCAATGGTTTTTTGCTTCAGCAGATTCTTGTTACTTAAAGTTTGGGAGTCGTAGAGTGTCTCGATAGTTCTAGTTAGATCTTTGTGATTCTCTTGGCTATTGGTGTATGCATATTTTTATATGTTCCTTCTGTGATACTAGTTCTGACGTTGTTCCTTTGTTTAAGGGAAGTTCATTATTCCGTCTCTCAGCGAGGAAGAGAAGCGGATAGAGAAGGAGTTTCTCAAGGAAGAGAAGTCTAGCCTTGCCCAGTCCATCCACGCTTGATGAATTGGAGGCAAATGTACCTCCCGTTGTTGTCCCGAGGAAAAGGCAAACTTCTGTCAGGGCGGGTTCTCCCCCTAGTATGTCGCGGTTTGCACATGCGACACCCATGGGGGGTTGTGGCCTTTTTCTAGATGCTCTGACTCCCCTTGCTGACTTAGCAGGGGAGGAAGTTGGGCCGCGTGTAGAGGTTTCGTGTCATTGTGGTCTCGGGATGGCTACTCGTGCCCTGCAGTCATACGGTCTTGTTTCGTTGCACCCCGAAGCCCGTGGAAGGGTTATTGCTTTGGAGAAGGCCTTCGCGGATTTGCAGATGTCATATTTGGACGCAATCTATCATGCGAACTCCCTGGAAGGTCGGTTGTAGGATTCTGACATTGTTGCTAGCCGCGAGGGCATGGAGGACGAAAAGAAGCGAGCGGAGTCAGAATGGGCCGTCGAAAGGCAGCTACTGGAAGCCACAATTGATGAGGGGCTTCGCCGCGCTCTGGAGGCGGAGCGGTGCTGGCGGAGGAACACTCGCACTATGAGGCCATGTTGGGCGTAGTGGACTTCGATGTGTCAGGCAGGAGGCCATTAATTTCGTCGGAGGTCGTTCGTTGTAGACTGGAGCTCCTGAAGCTGGTTAGGGAAGAACATCCTAGTACTGACGTTGATTTCGCTCGTTACAGAAGGGCTGCTTTCAGGCTGATCAATCGAGAGGAGGGCTCTGGCACCACGAGGCTTACTGATGAGAATGATGTTTTTCCTTAGAATGATTGTAACGTCGTTTCTTGGACAGATAATATATAGACGTGTTTTTTAATGAAAGTGTTGTTTTTGTCCCATATTGTCGTGTTTACTTTAGTTGTTTCGTAGAGCATAGAGTTTGCACTGCTAGGTGGAATGTCTGTCTTCGTCAGTCAGAATATAATGCCGCTTTGGTTCATTCCTGTGACAGATTAGGGTTTAACCAGCAGAAATTGTTGCTGGTCAGGGGTTGACCAGGCTTCCTTAGTCATTGTCTGTAAAGACTTACTAAGTGTTAGCGGACGAGCGCTGACTAGATTCCCACTTCCTCAGCCATCGTGATCCGCAAGAAGCAGATTAGGCTCGAGCACCAGAAGTCGTCATTATCAGTTATCGTGATCCGCACGAAACAGATTAGGCTCCGAGCTCCACCTACCATCACCATCCTGCCTGATAGCTCGGGTTTATGCAGTACTGAGTGGAGTGGATGCTTTGTCAGGACCGTTATGGAGTGGGCCTGAAAATAGGGCCTCAGTTTCTTGGAGGATACGACCAGTGCCAGAGCCAACTTTTTCAGATCCGGATAATGTGCTTCCGCTTCCACGAAGGTTTTGCTGGTGTAATACTGGTCTTTGGGTTCCTCGGTCGTCCCGTACGAGGGTCGAACTGACAGTGTGTTCGGAAACAGACAAGTACAAGTAAAGTATTTCTCCTACCGCTGGCTTCGAGAGTAGCTTTGGGCTCTCCGTGTATGCTTTCAGGATTTGAAAGGCTTGTTCACACTCTTCGTTCCACGAGAACACTTTGTTCCCTCTTAGTATCTTAAAGAAAGGCAGGCATTTATCGAAAGATTTTGATATGAATATGTTGAGTGATGCTACCCTTCTAGTCAGGCTCTGAATGTATCTGATTTTGACCGGGGCTTTCATGTCGAAAAGGGCCTGAATCTGTTTTGGGTCGGCCTCGATTCCCATTTTGTTTACTATATAGCCCATGAATTTTCCAGACTCGACTTCGAACGTGTACTTTTGTGGGTTGAGCTTCATCTGGTATTTCCTGAGTTGGTCGAACGCTTTAGCAATTTCCTGCACATGGTCAAGGTTATGGATGTTTTGACCAACATTTCGTCTATGTAAACCTTCATGTTCCTGCTGATTTGTTCTTTGAACTTCTTGTTAACTAGTCGCTGGTTTGTAGCGCTTGCATTCTTTAAGCCGAATGACATTACCTTATAGCAATATATCCCCCTTTCCGTTACGAAAAATGTTTTCTCTTGATCTGGGGGATGCATCAATATTTGATTATAGCCTGAGTAGGCGACCATGAAGTATAGTAGGTTGTGCCTTGAAGTGGCATCCACGATTTGATTGATGCGGGGGAGTGAGAAGTTGTCTTTTGGGCAGGCTATGTTAGATCAGTGTAGTCTACACACACTCTCCATTTTCCGTTTTTTTAAGAAAACGACGTTTGCCAGCCAGTCGGAGTATCGTGTTTCCTTGATCATGCCCGCGTTGAGTAAACATTGTAACTCCTTGTTTATGATTGCATTTCTTTCGGGTGCCACGTCTTTTCTTTTGCCTGACCGTTTTCTTCGAGGGGTCCACCTCGAGGTGATGGGTGATTATTGACGGATCGATCCCCACCATGTCTCGGACGATCCAGGCGAAGATATCCTGGTTATGCTGCAGTAGCTTCGTGAGTTGCTTTGTGACTACCTTGCTCAGGCGAGAACCGATCTGAATAGCCTTGCTGTTGTGAGGGCCGTCAAGGTAGACCGTAATGGTTTCTTTATCTGGTTGTCCGACATTGGGCCTGCCTCGGGGGCTTACTGGTGCTTCGTTGTCTGGGGTCAGCTGTTTCCCTCCTACACTTTGGGCAAGATAAAGAGTCATCTTAGCCACTGGGCCAGCCGCTGATCGGGAATCGTCAGGTGGCAGGGTCGTCATGTACTGACATTCCCTGGCTGCTACCTAGTCGTCTTTCAATGTACCGATTGCTCGGCTTGTTTGGAACTTGATGCATTGGTGCAAGGTGGAAACCGCTCCTTCCATTTGGTGTATCCAGGGTCTTCCCAGGACCGCGTTGTACGCCGAAGGCATGTTGATCATTATAAATTCTTGAAACAGGGCTTTATGAGTTGGTTGCTCTCCTGCTGTTGTGGTCAGAAGTATCTTTCCCAACGGGAACCGCCTTTCGCACCTGAAGTCGATCACCGAACGACTATCGGGGGTCAATGTTGTCTCTTCCAGTTGCATGTTGTGGAACGTGTGGAGAAACATGACGTTCATCGAGCTCCCAGTGTCTACTAAGGATCTTCTTACCTCCCATCCTGCCAGAGAAATCATTACCACCAGGGCATCGCTGTATGGGAGTTGTATGCCCTAGAGATCTTTCTCCGTAAATACCAGCGGTGCGGATGGGCATTGCTTTCGACCATGTTGTATCAGTTGTTCGCCACGTATCGCTTGGATCTTCATATTTCGTAGAGCCTTTTCCTGGACTTGTTGGATAGTTCGGATTCTAAATGTACTCCATGAAGCACACATATTCTATCGGCCGATGGCTCCTCTGGGTTTGTTGGTGCTGCCACTGTTCCGAGAGCGCAAGTCAGCTGCCCATGCACGATAAGAACTTCTGAAGGAGGTGGTTTAGGGACAACGTTCACGTTTGACGTGGCCCCTAGTTCTCCATTGTTGCTTGACCTAGTGATCACCATCAAGGAAACAACGTTTAGTGTAAATTTAAGAACTTTGTTGTCCCCATGGACGGCGCCAAGTTAATGCAATCATTTTTTGCTCCCCACTTTGACCTAGTTCCTGTTGACCTGCACAAGTAACACACGTGATCCACGGACCACCGTTGTGGTAGCCGATGGCACTCCGATGCTAAAGTCAGACAGGGATCTGAGAAATGTGTAATGTTGTAACAAGGAATTTCTAGCGCACCTTAGCTTACCAACCTCATGTTTTATTTATAGTGCAAGGAGTCTTGGTTCTACCAGGCCATCGTAGGCATAGTTTAAGGAGGAGATCTTCATGGAGATCCTCATGGAGATCCTTTTCTAATTTGGAGTGGTGCTGTAGGAGGGAAGTTCCTTGTTAGCCTTGTGCTCCTAGATACGCGGGAGATAGTTCCCAATGCGAGAGCAATCCGTATAAGGAAGATTCCTCGTGTGGAATGTATTCTGGCATTTGCTTCCTAATTGGAAGCAGATAGCAACTGTAGTTGCCCGTCCAAAGCTGATTCTCGAGATATTTGCAGTAGTAGGACTTACGGGTGTTGAGAAAAGCTGTGAGACGTGCGAGCCTAGCGTTTTCTGAGAGTTTGGGTCTGTCTAGCGAAAGCGATGTTAGAGCCGCTTGGGCTGAATTAGTGTTGGGCTGACGCTAGGGCCCGTATTTCCTCGAAATCATCATGACACGTGTATGGCTTAGAGAGGTGACCGTTTTTATGTATCATCAAGAAGCAAATGACATCTCATACTTATTTGTTAAGTATGTAGTGTCAAAAGTAAAAACATCCCCAAACTCCTTGTAAGCTGTTTTGCTCCATGCGTTAGCCTAAAAGATATTTCTCAACCTCCCATCATCATCCAAATCCATCATATAAAAGAAATCGACATTATTATCTTGCATTTTTTGGTAGTTATCAAGTGCCATCGCATCCCCTTCACTAAGTCTCAACTTTCTCATTTTGTTTAGATAATTGTAACAATTTGTTTTAGAAAATTTCACAATATCATGCCCAACAGTTTCAACCACATGCCGAAAAACTCTTACTTGGTCTAATACCCGCCTTATCATTATAATCAAGCTTCTTTTTGACATACGAGCTCATAGTTCTATTCTTTGGGTAAAATCTTGATTTTTCAGGGCTCAATTCATGATTGTGATCAACTGTTACTCTTGTCGCTAAAACTATTCCATTAGGGCGTATCTGAACTCTAATCTTAGCCAAACAACCACATTTACTCTTACCATGCAATCCCACAACATTTTTTGCTTTACTTTTTTGTTGCTCAAACTGACTACATGAAAGCTGAATGAATTTAGGTTTTCCATCTGCATCTTTTTCAGTACTCCTTATTTTCACTGAAAATCCTTTTTTATTACCATAATCGTGATAATAATGTTGGAACGCATCAATGTTGATGAATTTCATCCTTCTATAGGTTTCCTTATCTCTTCTAATTTTTCTTCCATCAACGTACATTCGTCATCTTCTACACTATCCATTCCTGAAATATGTGTTATAATATACAACAATTGTTATAACACAGAGGCACACATAACAACCCTAGTATTATGACCTTATATAGTCTATTTTGGGGAACAATGTTGCAACTAAGGATCCACCAGAGTTGTTATATAGGTAGTTTCGGCCAAATAGATTATACAATAGAAATAACAAAATAAGTGATAACTAATTATGAAATGTATGAACTAACAGATATACAGTTTGGTCAAATGAAAATTTGATGTACAATTCATACTATCTAAATAAGTGGTTCATACAGATACTATGAACTTTATGAAATAACAGTTCATACTACAAACCCCATTTCTTGCATACCATCAGAAGTTGGTGTCTGTCATGGACACACATACAAAACAAATTAGTAAATATTTTGAAAACCAAACAAACCCCATTTTGCATACCATCAGAAGTTGGTCCTTGTCATGGAAACTAAATTTTTTTTTTGGACTAAATATTTTGAAGTGAATACAAGAAACACTTGAATAAAAAAAATATAAGTTCGGAAGTGAATACAAGAAACACTTGAATCACGAAGTGAATATAGTTCATACTAGAAACCCCATTTCCTTATATTCCATCAGGAAGTCAATACAAGAAACACTTGAATCAAAAAAATGAAAAATTGAAACAACGAACTTGAAACACACAGCTGGAAACCCTTTGGATTCGAAGAAAAAAGGAAACAAAACCAAAATGAGCAAGAGGGAATAAAAAAAATGTACCTTATCTTCAAGTTGTTTGTAGTTCCTGGTTTGTTGCTAAAGTGCCTTCAAGGGAAATACATGCACTACAATGAAGATGAAACATATGAGAAACCCTAGATAAGCATGTATCTAGAGTATAAAGAAAACCACCATCTTACCAAGTCTGCCGAAGGGATTAGAACAAGATTTTCGCCATGAAGGCGTGAAAATCCTTTTGATCTGAGGGTGTGTTTGGTTGCACCCATTCCATGGGAATAGGAATCCTATTCCTACATGAAATAGCATTTTAGGTGTTTGTTTGAGATTTTATTGGTGGGTGAGAGATGCCAGCACGTGCCGTAGATTCCCACCATTGGTAGGAATCGGACGCCTCACTCACACTGGGAACATGATTCACGGGACACAAAACCTCTCGTCTCACTCCAACATCAGATCTCCATGTGAGACCACCACTGAAGATCTCTTTCTCCACTGAAGATATCTTTCTCCTCGTCTCTGTCCAGCATCAGATCTCCTCGTCTCTCTCCAGCATCAGACCTCCTCATCTCCAGCATCAGAGACTCACGAAGATCTCTTTCTCCTCGTCTCTGTGAAGGGCTGATCAAAGACCTCTCATCTCCGCGAAGACTCCATCGCATCAGAGACTCACGAAGATCTCTTTCTCTTCATCTCTGTGAAGGGCTGATCGAAGATCTCTTGATCTCCATCGCATCAAAGGCTCGATCTCACCTCTTTCGAAGATCTCTCATCTCCGCGATCTCCTCTCCTCCTCTGTGATCTCATCTCCCTGCTCCAGGTTTGCCTAATCCCTCTTCCTCTCTTCTATTGTTCTCAAGGAAACAACACTTACTAGGAACTGTCGAACAAAATGGGGTTTTCGAATCAGTAGGAAACAACACTTACTTCTTCAGTTTTGACCTTCTGTAGTTCTTGAGTCTCAAAAATTGTTCATTTATTGCTAAATTAACTGTTCCTGAAGAAACAACTAAATGGGTATCTCAGAATTAGTTTTATCTTAGAACTAGTTTGATTGAACCAGTTCGATGAGTAGTGTTTGTTTGGTAAAGGACTCTTGTTAACTAATTAACTTGTTTGTTCAGTAGATTCTGGGTTTTTTTGTTTTTTGGCAAGTATTTAGACTTAAATATGAGTATATGACTGCTTATGAGCTTCTGTGAAGTTTAGTTTGATTGAATCAGTTTGATGAGTAGTGAAGTTGTTTGATAAAAAAGCTTGTGTTCATCACTTGCTAGTTAATCTGTTCATTAGCTTCAGTAAACTATAGTTCTGATTTTTTTTGTTCTTACTTACTATAACTTGCTTAAATTAACTCATAAGTTAGTTTAACAGTAAGTACTGAAAACAGAACAATTGTGACTCCAAACATTTTCATGTGTAACATTTTCTTCTTCTTTATTTGAGATTCATCTGCAGAATTGGTGATGCAATGGGGATGAACATGGTCTTCAAAGGAGTTCAAAATGTGTTGGATTTCCTTCAGAGCCTGACATGGATGTTATGGACATATCTGGTAAGAAGAAGATCACCCCACTCTTTGCACAAAACTTGTTAGTTGAAGCATTTTTAATAGATTCAGAAATGTTGCTTTCAATTACTTGTGTGTGTGTTTTTTTTTGTAATTATAGTTTGGTTGTTGTGCATTGAATTTGCAGGAAACTTTTGCTCAGACAAGAATCCAGCTGCAGTGAATTGAATTGAAGGAAGGGGGAAGTCAGTAGTTTGTGAGGTTGTTATCAAAGAATAGGTGGTAAACATGCTCAGCCATGGCTGATGCTCTGGTTGGATTCAATGTTCATGCAATCTCAATCTTATATTCTGTTTGAAACCAGGGACTTGAAGCCTCACAATCTTCTGATGGATCCAAGACAATAATGCTAAAAATAGCAGATCTTGGACTTGCTCGAGCATTTACTGTTCCAATGAAGAAGTATACTCATGAGGTGAAATACTAATTCCATGTTACCTGTGATTTCATGAACCCAGAGGATACTTCAATTAGCCTCTCAAAATTGACTTCATATTACAGATCCTTACTCTATGGTATCGAGCTCCAGAAGTGCTTCTAGGAGCCACCCACTACTCAACTCCAGTAGACATGTGGTCTGTTGGCTGTATCTTTGGTAAGATATGTGTACACCGAGTTTAAACTCTTTATGGTTGAACTGAATCTGCATTGGGTAACTTAATTTTTGTGAATTGCAGCTGAACTTGTCACTACTAAAGCACTTTTCCAAGGAGACTCTGAACTGCAACAGCTACTTCATATCTTCAGGTTTGCATACAGTTTCTTAAAGTTAGTCAGTTTTATGATTTTTCTTGATCTCATGTGGTTATGGCTTGTGCATCTGGTGCAGGTTATTGGGCACTCCAAATGAACAAGTGTGGCCAGGAGTCAGTAAGCTGAAGGACTGGCATGAATACCCACAATGGAGCCCAAAGAAGCTTTCGTCAGCTGTTCCAAATTTTGACAACAACGGGCTTGATCTGCTAGGGGTGAGTTTTGAGCACAATTTTCTTAAAATGTTCGTCACCCTCAATCGATCTTTAGTTCTCTTTGTGGACTTTTAGACGGTGGATGTTTTTTTACTTGTCTGTTTACCTTGCTGCAGAAAATGTTGCAGTATGAACCATCCAAGCGCATCTCCGCAAAGAAAGCAATGGAGCACCCTTACTTCGATGATCTTGATAAGACGTATCTCTGAATCACAGACTGATCACATTGCAACCCATTGTTTCTTTTGATTCTAATGGAAGATACGTTGCCTTGATCCTAGACAATTTCAGTGAATGTAATTATGCTTTTCTCAAGCATGTACTGTGTTTGCTAACAACAATTTAGAGAAGGTTGATTTGATTACTCAACCTCTCAGATAACTACTACATGTGAAAGTGTATAATTAGAAACTTACAATGATGTGAAAGGGTAGATTATGGTTTCAACTTATCTCTCCATCTATTTATTGAAATGAACAAAATGGAGACATGGTTCTGTATCTTTCTCAATGAAATCCTCTCGTACTACCAAGAAAATCCCATATGGTTATGTTTCTATTTCTAGTTCTTGGATCACATTGAATTGCAGCCAGTTGCTTTCAAAGACAGGGAAGATGTTGCCTCGGGTTCTACTACATTGTCTCGCAAATGCAAGCGAACGTGTGACAACAATGATCTCGAGTTTGCTAAGGCCATATCGAGTATATGCAAGGCATTTGAGCAAGCGAATGCTATGCCTATACGATTGGAAACCTTCCCTTGGCAAGAAGTTGATAAGGCTGTAAGGGCGGTTTCTGGACTTATCCAACGTCAAATTTTGAAAATCATGAGAAAGTTCTGTGTGAGAATTGGACTTCATAATAAAAAATAAAAAAATTCTCATGATTAGTTTTGGACAACCAAACACTCACAATAGGAATTGGAATCCAATGCCCATGGACAACCAAACATCAAAATTGGTCAAATCCATGGCATGAGATGCCATGACATGGGATGCCATGGAATGAGATTCCAATTCCCACCTTAGGATTCCATGCAACCAAACACACCCTGAGTATCCCAAATGCCTATAGGAAGTCATCGAATGTAATAGAAGGAAACAATTTCTTATTCGGTTGTATGACTTCTCGCTCAACATTGAAAAATTCACTTTGCACATATTCTTTCACATCCATGGTTGTGCTCAATAGTTGACTGCCTGAAATCAGTCTTTATGCAAAAACAATATATGGCATCGAGCAACACCCACTATCAGCTTGTAAACACAAACAAATCATGATCTACTTGATTCTTGCTAATGCCTAAACTAAATTGGACTCGTTAAAAATAAAATAACAACACTGATCTTGTAGCTTAAAGAACTCCTCTTCTGATCTGTACTGGAACCATCAAACAACACTCATTAGCAGCAAAATAACAAAACATGCAAAACCAAATCGAATCGAAATAAATTTCTAAAATCCAATATATATAGTAGAAATAATGGCCTCAAAAAGTATACCAAGATAATCTCTCCAAGGGGAGTCCTTCCTAGACTTCTCCCTTAGAAGAAACAGAGCAATTGAAACCCACAGATTCAAACCATTACACACCTTCTCAATCTCAGAAGCCAAAACAGTGTCTGGGTTGATCCCAACTTCTTAAGTACCTCCAAAACCACTTAATTCCTTGAAATGTCTTGCTGGGCAATCAAACCCAGACCCTTCAAGAACAATCCCAGGATTCATAGAGCGAGAATTGCTGGAAACAACGCCTTTGTCACAGACCCATTGCCCAAAGGTCTGGAGAGCTTGTGGGGGTGGCAGTGTTTGGTTGTTTGATATAAGATGGAGTTCACTGTGAGATGGGTTGATGAAAGTTAAAGGGAAGGTCTCTTTGTATGAGTGATGAAGGGTTTAAGGGGTTTTGTAGATGGAAGGAATAAATAAGAATGGGTGAAGATGTCATCATATTCTATCTCTGGGTTTTCTGTTTCTCTTGTATTTTAGTTGAGTATTTCTTAATAGCCAGGCTCCTAGCGTCAGATCCACGCCAGGGGAGGCTCAAGAATAGAAAAAGAAGAAGAATAGATGAAGATGAAGAACATAAGAACTTGTATTTTAGTCGAGTCTTTTTTAAGAGCCAGGCCCCTAGCGCCAGATCCGCGCCAAGGGAGGCTCAAGAACAGAAGAAGAAGAAGAAGAG
The DNA here is from genome assembly GCA_963556465.1 of Berberis vulgaris. Taxonomy (NCBI): domain Eukaryota; kingdom Viridiplantae; phylum Streptophyta; class Magnoliopsida; order Ranunculales; family Berberidaceae; genus Berberis; species Berberis vulgaris. Next base: position 54,022,381 of record OY747134.1, read on the forward strand.
AAAAAAGAAGAAAAAGAAGAAGAACAGGTCAAGAATAGAAGAAAAAATGAAGAACAAAAGAAGAAGAAGAAGAAGAAAAAGAAGAAGAACAGATGAAGGATTGGAGGGTATTGAGCCTCCCCTGGCGCTAGGGGCCTAGCTCTTAAGAATTAGGGATTTTAGTTAGCTCAATCTATGAGGCAGTTGGTTTATAGTTTGTGGATAAGGAAACTTTATTCACAAATCATAACTTTGTTGTCTGAATCCACTATTATTAATAAGTTATTTATTAAAAATAATAAGAAAACAAAGGAAATAGGGTTTTAGATTCGTATATCACATACATAGTACCGTTACTACTGGCCAAAGATCCATTAAAAACACACCTCGTATTGTTCAGGCATGGGAAAACGAGTCCAGCAACCGTGGTTCCAAATCGAACCAGACCATTTTGCTCCAAACCGTCCGATTCTTATTGTGTAAATTATTAAACGTTATGTATTGGTCCGGATCCGATGTAAAATGCTTTGAATTGGGTTCCAATTATTTGAATTACAATGGTTTGGTTCCAAACGATTTGATTCGGTTCCAAACTGTTTGGTTCAATTCCAATTATTTGATTAGTTATTGTATAAATTTTGCAAAGCGTATAAGTAAACTGCTAGCTTGATTTTTCATTTTGATCAAATAGCCAAGAAGACAGACTATTAATAGTTGGTCCATTTTGTAAAACAAAATTAATTGTTAGCTTGTACATTATATTTTCCTTTCCTTTGGCTATTTTATAGTTTTGAATTTGGGTGCCTTTGGGTGTGATGATACACCAAAATGGTCTCGGATCTACGCCGTACACGTGTCATGATGATCTTGGGGAAAAAATAAAGATAGGCTATAGCATCAACCCGACACTGATCCGACCCATTCGGTTCTAAACCCGCCCAATGTAGTCCGCCAAGCGGACCCTAATTCTTACAGCCTGCTAGGCTCACATGTCTCACAACTATCCTCAATACCTGTAAGCCCTGTTGTGGCAAGTATCTCGAGGATCAGCTTTGGACAAGCAATTACAGCAGGTTTTTGCTTCCAATTAGGAAGCATATTCCAGAGTACATATATCATATAGAGACTTCCACCTATAAAATACTCTCGGAACGTGATTTATCTCCTGCGTATCTAGGAGCGCATGGCTAACAGGGAAACTTCCCTCCACAACACGATTCCTTGTTAGAGAAGGATCTCCACGAAGATCTTCTTCCCTAAACTGCGTCATCGATGGTCTGGTTGAATCGAGACTCTTGCAATATAAATAAGACATGAGGTTGGTAAGCTAAGGTACGCTACAAATTCCCTATTTACAACATTACACCTTCCTCAGATCCCTGTCTGACTTAAGCATCGGAGTGTCATTGGTCACCAGAATGGTGGTTTGTGGCTCACGTGCGTTCCTTGTGCATGTTTGCAGATCAAGGTCAGAGCAGAGAGCGGAAAATGACTGCATCAGTTTGGCGTCGTCCGTGGGGACTGACAAAGTTCTTAACCTTTCATTAGCATCATCTTTCTTCAAAATACTAAGAGATGATGGACACCCGATCATACAACAATGGAGAACAAGGGGAAACATCGAATGCTTAGCCTGGTGCTACTTTACCGTTCTCGACGGTGCAAATATCGCTCAGGCATCAAGCTGACACTCCCGAAATAGTAGCAGCGCCGACGGACCCCGAATCGAATCCAAGATCAATATTTATACGTCAAGTCTTGTTGACAATGAAGACGCTCGGATCAATGAAATAGAAGCCTTACAAGACACTAAAAATGATCTAACTCGCTTTCGCAGTGATCTAACCGCCGTCAACGTGTGCAACAACACGACGACCGTCTCAGTTTTCATCAACGATCTGGGGAAGGGTAAATTCTATAACTTCCTAACCCTGGACCCACCAGCCAATATGGCAGACTTAGCAAGTGAGGCGCAGAGCTACATCGCCCTAGAAGAACAGGCAACTAAGACCAAAGCCGGGCCCAAAGATAAATTAGTCGATAAGATATGTGTGCTTCACGGAGCCCATTTCGAGTCTGAACTATCTAATAGGTCCAGGAAAAAGGCCCTCCTAGCTAGGTATGAGGATCCAAACAATACGCGATGAATAGCTAGCACCGCATGCTAAGAAGCATGACTACTCCGTGCTTCTAGCGTTTGTGGAAGAAGACCTCCAGGGCATACAAATCCCATTATGATGCCCTGGCAGTAACAATCTCTCTGGCAAGCTGGGAAGTAAGGAGATTCTTGGTGGACATTGGGAGCTCATTGAACGTCTTGTTTCTTCGCAAGTTCCACATCATGCAACTATAAGAGAAAGCATTGACCCCCGGTAACCATCCGATTATCCATTTCAGTGGCGAAAAGCGCTTTCCTCTGGGGAAGATACGACTGACGGTAGTAGCGAGGGAAAAGCCAACTCAAAAAATCATGTTTCAAGAATTCATAGTGAACGACGCACCTTCGGCATATAATGCGGTCCTGGGGAGACCCTAGATACACCAAATGGGGGCGACAGTTTCCATTCTACACCAGTGCATTAAGTATCCGACAAACCAAGTGGTCGGGACACTAAGAAGCAACCAATTAGTAGTCAGGGAATGCCAGTACATGATGTCACTGCCACCAAGTGATTCTCAGTTTTCGACTAACCCCGGGACTAAGATAGGTCTCTATCCCACCCAAGCGGCGGGGGAGAGAAACCTATCCTAGACGATGATGCTCTAGTAAGCCCTCGAGGCAGGCCTAATCCCGGCCAATCGGAGGAAGAAACTGTCATGGTCTACCTTGACAACCCTTTCAACAGCAGAGCTATCCAGATAGGTTTCTGTCTGAGCAAAGACTTGGCGGAGCAACTCACAGAGCTGCTACAACATAATAAGAACATCTTTGCTTGGACCATGCGAGACATGATGGTAATCGACCCGTCAATAATCACCCATCATCTGGAGGTCGACCCCACGAAGGAAAATCGTACGACAGAATAAGAGGCTCATGGCACTCGAGAAGAACGCTATCATAACGAGGAGGTGCAACATTTACTATATGTGGACATGATTAAGGAAGTGCGATACCCAGACTGGCAGACGAACACCGTCCTTGTAAAAAAGAAAAAAAAAGGGAAATGGAGGGTGTGTGTAGATTACACAGACCTAAACAAAGCCTGCCCAAATGACAAATTCCCACTCCCCCGCATTGATCAGATCGTGGACGCCACGTCCAGACATAACTTACTAAGTTTCATGGACGCCTACTCAGGCTATAATCAAATATTGATGCACCCACCGGATCAAGAAAAACATCATTCGTAACTGAAAGAGGGATATATTGTTATAAGGTGATTACGTTCGGCTTAAAGAACACATGTGCCACCTATCAACGACTGGTAAACCTGATGTTTAAAGAACAGATCGGCAGGAACATGGTGATCTACATTGACGATATGTTGGTCAAGAGCCTCCGCAACCCTGACCACATAAGAGACCTCACTGAAGCGTTCAACCAGCTCAGGAAATACCAGATGAAGCCCAACCCACAGAAGTGTACGTTCGGAGTTGAGTCTGGAAAATTCTTAGGCTATATAGTAAACAAAATAGGGATCGAGGCCGACCCAAAGCAGATTCACGCCCTTCTCGACATGAAAGCCCCCACCAACATCAAAGACGTTCAAAGCCTGACTGGGAGGGTAGCCACACTCAACAGGTTTATATCTAAATCGTGTTACAAGTGTTTTCCTTTCTTCAAAATACTGAGGGAAGCAAAGGGTTCTCGTGGAACGAGGAGTGTGAAAAAGCCTTTCAAAGCCTGAAAGCATACATGGAAAGTCCAGAGTTACTCTCAAAATCAGCAAAAGGCGAAACACTCTACTTGTACTTGTCCGTTTTCAAGCACACTGTCAGCTCAACCCTCGTACGAGACTATCGGGGGACGCAAAGACCAGTGTATTACACCAGCAAAACCTTCGTGAAAGCAGAGGCACACTACCCAGACCTAGAAAAGTTAGCTCGGGCACTGGTCGTATCCTCTAGAAAACTGAGGCCCTACTTTCAGGCCCATTCTATAACGGTTCTGACCAAGCATCCGCTTCGCTCAGTACTGCATAAACCAGAGTTATTCGACAGAATGGTGAAATGGTCGGTAGAGCTCGGACAGTTTCACATAAGCTATGCTCCAAGAACCGCCATCAAAGCCCAGGCTTTGGCGAACTTTATCGCCGAGTTCACCAGTGAAGAAAAGCCAAAGATAGATCACCAAACCTCGGACTCAAACACCTAGGATTGGGTCTTGCGCTGCGACGAATCATCGACGAGGATAGCAAGCAGAGCCGAAATCACACTTCGCTCCCCTAGCGGCTTCACCCTCAAAAAAGCCGTCAGATTAGACTTTCCCGCTTCAAACAACGAGGTCAAATATGAAGCCATCCTGTCTAGCCTAAAGCTAGCCTTGGGGCTCGGGATAAATCACCTAATGGCATACAACGACTCAAGACTTGTGGTCAACAAGGTCTAAGAAGATTTCAACAGCAACGATTCCCACATGATAGCTTACCACGACAAAGTACTTGGCATAATGGGTGGGTTCAAGAGGTGCAAACTCATATAGTGCCCTCGAGACAACAATAAAATAGGTGACACGCTAGCCAGATAGGCCTCAGTTTCTAACAATGTCTCAAGCGGCCTCATCGAATACCAAGAGCGATCAAGCCTCGACGAAGAAGAGCCTAGAGATGTTTGCGCTGCAGACGCACAACCAAATTGGATGACTCCGATACTCAAATACATTACAACCGTAGCCCTACCGACCGAGAAGGTCGAAGCCAGAAGACTAAAAAATAGAGCAGCGTGGTACACTCTCCTAAATGACAAGTTATACAGGAGATCCGTGATAGGGCCCCTGCTCCGATGTCTGTCACCTTCAGAGGAAAATCAGGTCTTGGGAAGGATCCACAACGGTATATGCAAAAATCATCCGGGCGGGAGAACCCTTGCCCATAAATCTTTGACTCTAGGATACTATTGGTCGACCATGCAGTGAGACACCAAAGATATTGTCCGCAAATGCGACAAGTGTCAGAGGTTCGTGCCATACACACATATGCATGCCCAGCCGTTGACACCGATGACTAGTCCATGGCCATTCTCACAATGGGAAATGGACATCGTCGGACCGTTCCCAACATTAGCCGGTAAAAGATTCCTTCTTGTGACTGTCGACTACTTTACCAAGTGGGTAGAAGTCGAACCCCTATCCAAAATAGGCACTACAAAAAATGAGGTCTAAAACAACACTTTCACGGCGGCGTTTCAATGAAAGCGCCGGTAAAACATTATCATTAACGGCGTTTAGGATACCAAGCGCCGGCAATAAAATGAGTCTCAATCAATCCCGGCGTTTATAATGCAGCGCCGGTAAAGATCACCCTAAACCGGCGTTTTACTTATGAAGCGCCGGGAATGATAACCCTAAACCGGCGTTCATTCTCTGAAGCGCCGGTAAAGCTGAAAAACCCCGTCATACCTTCGAAAATAAAATTGTATTTTTTGGAAACGTCGTATTTGATGTAAATAAGCGCCGGTAAAGATTGAACAATACCGGCCTGTTACGTAAAGCGCCGGTACATAGTAACCAATACCGGCGTTTTACTCACAGTGCCGGGAAAGAGTAACCAATATCGACATTTTGTGCAAAGTGCCGGTAACGAGTAACCAATACCGGTGCTTCCAAAGCGCCGGGCAAGATAAAAAAAACCCTCCAACCTACGGGTGGGCATCCCATCCCGCTGTCCCGATCCCGTCCCGTCCCGATTTTTTCGGGTCTTAATGGGATTGAATAATTCCATCCCGTCCCGATCTAGAATGGGATGGGATGGGATGAAGATTTTCAATCCCGCCAATCCCGTCCCGCCCCGAGCTAATTTTTCACTCTGGTATTGATGAGTATTTTCTAGAATACGTCCCTCAATTTTCTGCCATTTAAACATTTAGAAATACCTGCAATGCAGGTTTGGTAGCATATTTTTTGCAGTTAGCTATTACATAATTACTACATGAATATTAAACTCTCTCGAAGTTCAATTTGTATTTGATTTTCTTTCTATTACCTTCCTACTAGATCATCAGATGATGGAACATGTCGTATCTGGGATATTAGGAATACCAATGCCAGTCCTCGCATTTACATTCCAAAGCCTTCAGATGCTATAACTGGTTTGTTTCAAGTTTACATAGTGTGTTTTGGTTGGTTGGTTGGTTGGGGTTTTTGGAATTTGGTAACTGAAATCTTAACTTGGAATTAACTGCAGGGAAGAGCAATGGTCCCTCCACTAGCAATGTTCCCTCAACTAGTACTGATCCACTATGCCACCAAATATTGTGTTGTGCACATAATGCTAGTGGAACGATTTTTGTCACTGGTAGCTCAGATACCTATGCAAGGGTAAAACTGAGTGTTATTCTTTGCGTTGTGTACATTATGTTTGTTTAAACTTGTTTTTCTATACTTAGCAAATATATTGTTCAAGATTGAAATGCACTGTTGGATGCATATGAGTTTCTTCTTCAAGAACAAACAATTTGCAGGTGTGGAATGCTTTGAAGTCTAACACAGATGAGTGCAAGCAACCAAATTATGAGATTGATTAAAGAAAATGAAATGCATATAATCAAAGCACGTTGATCTCGTCCCGTCCCGTCTCGATCCCGTATGAACGGGATGGGATAGGGATGGGTTTATCTCGTCCCATCCCGTCCCGTGCCCACCCCTACTCTAACCCATCCTACTGATGAAAATAAAATTATGTTTTCTAAAACGCCGCTTTAGATGTTGCAAGAACCGGTAACGAGTAACCAATACCGGCGTTTTTCTTATAAAGCGCCGGTAACAATGACCCTTAATTGGCGTTTGTCTTATGAAGCGTCGGTAAAGAGATAACAATACCGGCATTGATTCTCGGAAGCGCCGGTAAAGATAAAAAACCCCGCCATACCGACGAAAATAAAATTATGTTTTCTAAAACGCCGCGTTAGATGTAAAAAGGGCCGGTAAAGATCTAACAATACCGGCGTTTATTTTAAAAGCGCCGGGAAAGAGTGAAAAAAACCCGCGAATCAATCCCGCTAATAAAAATAATTTTTTTTTTAAAAACGCCGTATTAGAGATTTAAAACGCCGGATTAGAGGGTTAAAAAAAAAATCTCCAGGCGATAATAAAAAACCCTCGACTTCCCTCCTTCCTCTGCGCTCGACTTCCCTCCTTCCTGCTGCGCTCGCGACTTCCCTCCTCCTCCTTCCTCCTTCCCTCGCCTTAGCGCTTCCAGTCCTTCGCGACTTCGCTCATTCCATCTTCCCTCCTTCGCTCTCGGTCCGACCACTCTTCAATCTGTTGAAATCTGTCAAACATTGTGGTGGTGGTGGTGGTACTCATTCAAGAACATTCGAATAGCAACCAAAGATAAGAAACTCAAGGTACAATCGAATCTCTATTTGATGATTTCCAAATATAGGGTTTTTGGTTTTTGATGAATCCCTATTTTATAATCGCTTTCGATTGTCTGCGTTGCATCACAGACGTCTATTCTTCAGCTTGTTTTGAATGCTGATTGAGTTATTGAGTTCAGAATGGTGCAATTTTTATTCGCTTTGATGGAGGTGTCTAGCAAACTCCCCTACCCTCTTTATTCCATTTCATTCTGTATATGTATGTGCAATAGCTTTAACTTTCTTTATACTCAGCTCTTATGTATATTTTCTTTTTTTCATAAATCAAATCGCTACCTATATGTATATTTTCTAGAGACATGAACCACAATGTTTTGATTTTTCCAAATGAATCCCAAAATAGTCCCAAAGATGAACATGACAGAGATAAAATTTGGGTTTACCATGAAAAGAAAAGGTATTATACAATGTGGAGGATGACAAAGCCATGTTATGTAGGTACATGTTTTGCTTTTGTCCCATGGAGTTTCAGGAAACATGGGGATAAAATTATTTTTCTCTACAATGTTTGGGTATGTCAAATATCCAACGTTTGGGTGGGTCAAATATCCAGGAGAATTTGTTTTCCTACTATGTTTGCATTTTAGAAAGAAAAGCATCTGGTGGTAGACTACTTAACTTGATCTGTTCCCATAACTGAGAACTTCACAATGCAGTCTACTCGTTTAGTAATTTCTACTGACGAAGATTGGTTTATCTCTTATTCCTATTACAATTGGGTGTCAATAGATGATACCAGGCTGCAGTTTTTCTTACAAACATAAACCGGGTCGACCAGATGGCCATGGTAAGTTGTCTTGTTGCTTCCTGTGAAGTGGGTATAGGTTTCTAAAGTACTAAACAACATTTTTTTTTATTGTGGATTTGATGCAGTATGTTGAGCCTATTATTGATAGGCTAGATCAGAAAGGATATATACGATATAGACTATCAAGGGCAGCAACAAGATATCAGGATGGAAAACACTGTCGGGTAAGAGTTGACTACTTCATTCAGTTTACTTGCCTTGTGATTTGATTGCATGCTTCTTCAAGGTGTGTTGCAATTTATATGTGAAATATTTGTACTCGTTCTCTTTACTTGGAATATACAATTATCAAGTGAACTTTTCTAGGACAATCCAAATCTCGCCTGAGTTACTATCCTAGGAGTTGACTAGTATTTATAACGTATTTAGTTTACCTTTTATTGATCAAATTGAGAATGTTAGTACTAGAAAAGGAGGAATACGCACCAATGGGTCGAGTAAATGGAAGGAAAATCACAAACAAAGGATTAATTAATACAAGGAAAAGTACAAAAAAGGAAAAATATGCAGTGAAAATGACACAACCCAACTAATTCATTGCCCTTAAGGTTAGACTTCAATGATAATATAATCTAGATCCTATTCTGGCACGGTGATTCCTGCTATTGTTCAACATAAATTAGATGGTAATGTCTAAAACTTTTATTTCAATCGATAATTCAATCTCACATGAAGTATATTGGTGGTTTGCTATTCGGATAGTTCTCCGATCTTTACATTATGTTTAACAACTTCTGACGTTTCCATGGTGCACACTATAAGTATTGAAGCTCGGTTTGAACCACTCATCAACCTTAAGGTAATTGATTTTGTTACAGAACTTTATGCATGTCAAGGTTCCGAGCTTTTTTGCCAGACACATTTTAAACGACATTCAATGTGCAAATTCGATGTAGAGGTACTTGTTTGGGAACCCGGGTGCCAATTATGATTTGTAGTATAATTCAAGAATTAAATGTTTTCATCATATGGGGATCTTGTCCGGCAAACTTTATGAGGTAATCACTCCCTACTCTGTGTGTCTAATAGCGGTGATCACGATTCTGTTGTTTGATATATAAGCACAGATGATCCTTTGTGATTACTCCATCTGCAATCGCCTTCAACTATTTCAGTGTTGTAATTATAATGCAATTTCAATACACATGCATAAGCTTTATTTAATAATCATTTTTGACAACTCGATCAACTCCAAGTCGAAAGTTGTAACTTTAAGTCCAAGTTTTAACTACGATAAGATGCCTCAACATACTTTTAATTCTGGTCTAGTTCACACAATGTCTTTTTTCAATAAGTAAAAGGCCGGTGTAAAGATTATATGAAAAGGCTTGAAGAATTTTATGAATAACACTTTTTGCTGATGTTAATGAGATCATTGTGACATTATCTAGATCTGAAAACAGAATATAATCTAGATTTGAAAGCAGAATATGAAAGATAACAAAATGATGAGTCTCTTGATGGTAATTGAAGATCAAATGAGCATTTCATTCTTGATTAGTTAGTGAACACCATGTTTAGTACTGTTTATTTTGAGATGTTTTCTCAACTTTATAGACATTGGTTTTATTAAGAACAAGCATCCCTTGTAGAAATGTGAATCACTTGTCAGCCATCATGTCAGACAGGATGTTGCAGAAGGCCAAATATGCATATTTAGTGATCAATTCACATAACTTTGTCTTCTAATCCGAATTATTTGATCATCATTGGTCTATCTTTGTTGTCTGCCTTGCAGGTCTTCTTTACTCAACTATGGTTGACATAGTGATTTCTCAAGCGAGCTCATATGCACCAGATTCTAATTAAAGGACCCAAGATTATACTATTAGACGAGGCCACGAGTGCGCTTAATGCTGAATCTGAACGAGTGGTTCAAGATGCATTGGACCGAGTCATGGTGGAGCTGACTATTACTATTCAGAATGCTGATCTGATTGCAGTGGTAAAAAATGGTCTCATCGCTGAAAAAAGGAAAACATGAAACGTTGATGAACATCAAGGATGGACTCATCGCTGAAAAAAGGAAAGCATGAAACGTTGATGAACATCAAGGAAGGAGTTTATGCATTCCTTGTAGCACTTTCACATGGAGTCTGACAGAGTTTGCAAATCAGTGGCTAGAAAATGTTGCCATCTTTCGGCAATTGAAGTGACTTATTTAATTAGGTGAAGTTTGTAAATGATGTTGAATTGACGAGGGAACTTTATGCCCGTGCCGTGTAGATTGTATATTTTTTTGTGTATATTAAAAATTCACTGTCTATTTTTCCGTCCCAATGACAGGTTTTTATTTTTTATTGATGCAAGTTGAGGTGCCTGAAAATTGATTTTTTTTCCAGGTATGCTAACAGAACCAGCGCTTTTAAAGTGTCGGTAAAAAGTGTTAGCACAACCGGCGCTTTGCAAGCTTCGCCAAAACAGTCTTTTGCGGCGCTTTCAAGCGCCATTAAAAAGGTTTTAATACAGGTTTGTTAACATAATCAGGGCTTTAAAAGTGTCGGAAAAAGGTTTTTACCGGCGCTTTATAGCGCCATTAAAAGGGTATAAATACGACGTTGGAATTGACATATACATCTCTTTGGCGGCGCTTATGTAAGCCTGTCCGGCGCTTTTGAAAGCGCCGACACTGTTAATTTGAACCGGCGCTTCAAGTGAAGCACCGGTAATCTTTTCACGGCACAGACCGTTACCGACGCTTTGGCAGCGCTTTATAAAATGTCGTCTATGACCTAAACCGGCACTTTTTCCGATATACCGGCGCTTTACAAAGCGCCGATAAAAACGAATTTGTTGTAGTGAGGGCAGGTCTAGATAGAAAGATTCAAATCGGCCACCATCGTCTATGATTTGGCATCCTCAGAGTATTGGTCAGCGACAACGGAACTCAGTTCGAAGGTATCAAGGTTAAAAAATTGTGCAAAAGTTCGAATATTAACCACCATTTCTCCTTGCCAGAGCACCCCAAAGCCAACGGCAAACGAAGGTTACCAATCGAACAATCCTAAAGGCGATAAAAAAGAAGCTTGATGCGGCCAAAGGAAAATGGGCTCCAGAGCTACCAGGGATACTCTGTGCATATCAAACAATTAAAAGAATCCCTACCGGAGAGACACCTTTTACCCTGACATACGGGTCAAAAGCTATGGTTCCAGTAGTATTCAAGGTGACAACCTTCAGAACAGAAGAGTTTAGATCAGATGGTAACGATGAAGCCTTGCGCATAGGGCTAGACCTTCTCGATGAAATGGGGATCTAGCCCCCGCTAAGATAGCCGCCTACCAGCAACGAATGACACAATACTACAACAAGAAGGTCAAGCCACGCGTATTCAAGGTGGGAGACTGGGTGCTTAGGAAGACCCAACAAAACACCAAATAAGCTGGCGTGGGAAAGCTAAACCCGAACTGAGAAGGACCCTACAAAGTAACTAAGGTCAACAGGCCGAGGACATACTAGTTGGAAGATGCAAACGGTGACGGGCTTAAACGACCATGGAATGTAGAGCATCTCAAAAAATATTATCAATAAAAATATTTGTTTTTACTAGAACTTCCACTATTGTTTGTTATGACCCCCGATCATCCCCGATGCGACCAGACTCGAATGTTAGCCCCAAAGCCTTGTCCGCTACGCGTGGGCAATGACGACCGAGGAAGTGGGAGTCTAATCAGCGCTCACACGCCTGACGATGACGACTCGCCAAGGGATCATTGCTTTCCAACAGATAATGATCGCCGAACTTACCAGGTAAGCCTCGTCAGTTTGCAACTGATAACAATGGCTTCTGGTGCCCAAAGCTTTGTTCGCTGCACTCGGGCAACGACAACCGAGAAAGTGGGAGTCTAGTCAGTGCTCACATGCCTAATGATGATGACTCGCCAAGGGATCATTGCACTTCAACAGACAATGGTCGCCGAACTTACCAGGTAAGCCTAGTCAGTTTGCGAGTGATGACGACGACTTCTGGTGCCCAAAGCCTAGTCCGCTACGCACGGGCAACAACGGACAAGGAAGTGGGAGTCTAGTCAGTGCTCACACACCTGATGACGACTACTCGCCAAGGGATCATTGGTCTTCGACTGACAATGATCATCGAACTTACCAAGTAAGCCTAGTTAGTTCGCGACTGACGACGACGACTTCTGGTGCCCAAAGCCTAGTTCGCTGTGGGTGGGCAATGACGGCCGAGGAAGTGGGAATCTAGTCAATGCTCACAAGCCTGATGACGACGACTCGCCAAGGGATCATTGCTCCCCAACAGACATTGATTGCCGAACTTACTAGGTAAGCCTAGTCAGTTTGCGACTGATGTTGACAACTTCTAGTGCTTAAAGCCTAGTCCGCTACGCACGGGCAAAATTGCCGAGGAAGTGGGAGTCTAGTTAATGCTCACACGCCTGATGACAACTCGCCAAGGGATCATTGCTCTCCAACAGACAATGATTGCAGAACTAACCAGGTAACCCTAGTCAGTTCGCGACTGATGACGACGGCTTCTGGAGCCCAACGCCTAGCCCGCTATGTGTGGACAACAACGGCCAAAGAAGTGGGAGTCTAGTCAACGCTCACTCTTCTGATGACGAAGACTCGCCAAGGGATCATTGCTCTCCAACATACAATGATTGTCGAACTTACCAGGTAAGCCTAGTCAGTTCGCGACTCATGACGACGACTTCTGGAGCCCAACACCTAGCCCGCTATGTGCGGACCACGACGATCGAAGAAGTGGGATTCTAGTCACAGCTCACACGCTTGACGACGACGACTCGCCAAGGGATCATTGCTCTCTAACAGCAATGATCGCCGAACTTACCAGGTAAACCTAGTTAGTTCGCGACTGATGATGATGGCTTCTGGTGCCTAAAACCAACAACGCCCGAGGAAGTGGGAGTCTAGTCAATGCACACATGCCTGATGATTGCGACTCACTAAGGGATCATTGCTCTCCAACAGAAAATGATCGTCGAACTTACCAAGTAAGCCTAGTCAGTTCGCAACTGATGTCGACGATTTTTGCTACCCAAAGCCTAGTCCGCTGCACGCGGACAAAAAGGTTGACGAAGTGGGAGTCTAGTCAGTGCTCACACGCCTGATGATGATGAGTCGCCAAGGGATCGTTGTTCTCCAACAGACAATGATCGTCGAACTAACCAGGTAAGCCTAGTCAATTCGCGACTGATGACGACGACTTCTGGAGCCCAACGCCTGGCCCGCTATTGCGAACCACGACGGCCAAAGAAGTTGGAGTCTAGTCAGTGCTCGCCCGCCTGATGACGATGACTCGCCAAGGGACCATTGCTCTCCAACAAATAATGATCGTAGAACAAGCTCAATTGGTTTACAACTGATGACGAAAACTTTAGGTACTCAACATCTAGTCTGCCGCGTGCGGATTGCATCGATCGACGAAGCCAATGTCTTCTCAACATTCATACGCACAACAATGACAACCCACTAAGTGATCAATTCGCCGACCAGAATGGCTCACAAATAAACAATAGCAGCCAAAAACGGTCAGCGACGATACAACTCGACTGACAAAAATAGACACTCGACCCAACAGTATAAATTCTACGATCTACAAAGCGTCTAAAGAAAATTCAACAGTAAAAGACAAAACAATACTTCATTAAAAGAAAAAAGTGTTTTTCTGTCCCGGGAAAGACGTTACAACTATCTTATGGAGAAACAGCCTCCTCAGCAGCTTGTCCTACACAACCAGAACCTTTCCCTAGAGAGATGGGTCTGAAAGCAGCCCTCCCATAACGGGCAAAGTCAAGGTCAACACCGAGGTGCTATTTTCTAATAAGTTCCAAAAGCTGCAATCTGCCCCGAATAACCTCTGACGATATCAATGGCCTCTGTCCCGACATGTCAAAATCCACCGCATTCACCAAGGCGGAATAGTGCGAACGTTCCTCCGACAATAAGCATTTTGCCTCGCGAACACGGCGATGCCCCTCGTCGACTTGAAACTCCAGCTATCGTCATTCGACGGCCCATTCTATCTCCGTCGGCCTCCTTTCATCGTCTTGGGCCCGCAGATCAGATGACCACTTGTCCACAGCCACATCCAAGCGCTCCAACTCGACCCTAGTTTGTCCCAGTTCAGCACGAGTGGATGCCAAATCCAACTTGGGCAACCTCAGTTGAGATCTTATGCCAGCAAACTCCACTTCAGAAGCAAAACAAACGGGCTTCACAACCCCCAAGTTCGTGGCGGTACCAACATTTAGCAGCTCACCAGTCAAGAAGTCCACTCGATAGAGAGCATCCGAATTTGACGTCCGCAAGTCCGCGAAGGCCTTCTCCAGTGCAAGGACTCGCCCGCAACCTTCGGGATGCAGTGTGTGTGACTCAAGGGCACGAACGTCTGCTTCAGACTCATGACAACGTGAAATGTCAATGCGAGGATCAATGTTCTCCCCCTCTAAGTCAACGGGGGGAATAACAACATCAAGCAGAAGACGACGACTCTCTGAAGTTGCCCCCTAAGCAGTAAGCAACGGCCCAAGGGCAGAGACCTCAATATCATAATATTGGCTCTTTCTCGGAACAACAACAAAAGACATGCTCGCCTCCAATTCTACTACCCTGGTCGGGCTAGGCATAGCCAGGCTTTTCTTCCTCGAATGACGACTGATAATCCCTTCAGTCGGCAAACCCGGTGCAACGAAAACGTCATGAGAACACCGTAGCTACCCGCTACGCACAACATTGGCTGACATTATGACCTCCTTGACTGACGTCAGTGAGAGGTTGATGAACTCCCTCTCTATCCGTCTCTCCTCCTCAGTGAGTCAGAACTGCAAACTTCCCTGAAAAAAGAAAATGACATCAAACTAGCATCACGGCTGGGATCGGAAAAATAAGCCAGCGACTAAGAAACTTGCGAAAGTCAAACTGGAAGTATCTTGGGATCCTACGACTCCCAAGCTTGAAGTACGAAGGGTTCACCGAAGCCAGGAACCAATATCTCTTCTAAGGCTCGGTGTCATCCGCCACTAAATGCAAACAAGCACGGCAATTCAGTATGCAAAGACCCCTAGCATCCAACCGAGCGGTGGTCATATGATGGATTACCGTCGGAGTCAAACGGAGGCCGACATCATGCGCCCTCAGGAGAATCACAATCAGAACCTTGAACTCGCTCGGAGCCATTTGAGGGGGAGGCATGCAAAGAGTGAGAAAGAAGCGCTAGACGTTTGTTGTGGGCTTAACCGGCCTAAATAAATAGACTAATTTGACCCACTTGTAATAACCGCAAGTGCACGGTGTCTAACTGGTAGACAACGACAAGTACGGGTCGATCCCACGAGGAAAGTGGATGCAATTGAATTTAATAATTTAATTAAACTAATTTGGAGACAAATGGGGTTACATTATTTTTAAAACTAAACTAAAAATAAGAAAAATAAAATAAAAGGAAAAGATGGATGAGATGGATTTTGTGGGGCTTGGACTCATCGATGAGTTAGCAAATATATTTAAATCTAAATTACTGAAATTATAAACGAGAAGCTTTAGGGATGAGGATCCATTGCTTACACCGAAGATGTGATCATTAAAATCCAATTCCAATCATATTAAGTTTTTGTCAAACATTAACAATTTATCTCAAGCAAATACACTCTTACCAAGCATTAAGTGTTTTTTTAAGGCACACTTAATCAAAGTCTAAGCTTAATAATTTTTAGCACATGCTTTAATATTGATAAAATGTGAATCTAACTACCAAACATATCAATTTTTAATCGAACATGAAAGGTGAAAGCAATTTATCAAATTTCTGAAATAAAATTGTAATTAACAATTAAGCATTTAAGTCAGTAAAATAAATTAAAATAAATTATACAACCCGTTTTGGTTTGTCACAAATTCGGTGCGGTGGTACTCAGCAGATCAGCAGGTGGTCCGAACACAAATCCCGAGAAATTGTTGCAAGTGTATTGTGGTGGCTCTTACAGAATCTCGGGGTGCCAATAACCAACTATTTGAAAAACAGTTGGTTCCCGCCAGGAATCGCGTTGCACTCTGCACCTTCGTCTCCAGTGAGCAACGCCACTCGCGGTACCTCGTTTCTGCTTCTCGCGAGCTCCTTCGTCCTTCAAACGGCTCCGGTACCTGCAAAAGAGAGAGAGGGATGGAAGAACAGAGAGAGACGCGAAAGAGAACGAAAAAAAGGGAGATAGATGGAAGCATTGTCCCTGTTTCTGCTCATGTGGCAGTGGTGGTGTGCGAGCTGATGCGCCGCTTGCGACGGTGGTCGTGAGAGAGGGAGACAGGAAGGAGGGCCGAGATATGGTGGTTATGGCTCTGTCGCGAGGTGGCGGTGATGGCTGTGTTGCGCGGCTTATGACGGTGAGAACAGGGGATGAGTAGAGGAACAGGGAGATGGTGGCGGCTGTGGGTGTGCGAAACAGGGTCAGGGTGTGGCGTGATGTTGGTTTTGTGCGTGGTTGGTTGCGAGGGAGGAAAACAGGGACGCGCTCCTTGTTTCTCTTCTGTTTTGTGCCTGAGGTGGTGATGGTGGGGGCGTCTGATGGTGGTGTTCGGTGCTTGGTTGCTGGACATGGAAGGTGGCAGAGGGATTGAGAGATGGATGAAGAGGTCTGCTGCTGTGTGGTGTGATGGAACATGGAGAGGAGGTGGTGTCTGATGGTGGTGGCGGCTGTGGTTGTTGGACGGTGGCAAGGTGACGTGAAACAGGGTTGTCACGCCCCCGTTTCAGTGGGATGAAGGAGAGAAAACCTAGATTTGCTTGGTTGGAATGGTGATGAGAATCACTTTGTGAAGAAAAGAGGATTTGTTTTTGGCTATTGAGGCTTGATTCCCTTCTCCTCCTTCCCTCTCTCATTAATTTCTCTTGTATTTATAGAGAATTAAGAAAATGAATACGGACAAGTTAAGGGGGGGGGGGGGGGGGGGGGGGGGGGTTTCAATGAGTGATTTAAGGCAAAAAAAAATAAATTAGAATCTTGGATAATTGAGAGAATATGCCTAGGGTTTGATTGGGCTTAGCATTGGGTTTGGGTTTATGGGTTTGGTTTTGGGTTTAAGGGTTTGATTTTGGGTTTGGTTTTGAGTTTAGGTTATGGGCTTAGGCTATTTTCACCTCCACTTTTTCTGAAGTCACCATCTGGGATTGTTCATTGCATTTTTCTCTGATTTCTTCATTACAGCTCCACATTCTACAAAAACACAAAAATTTAATAATTAATCTAAAATAAGATAAAAATAAGGATTAACAAAAATATAATAAGAGGTAATAATGTTATAATTATGTGATTATCAACGTCATCCGACACTGGGAATCAGAGCCCTGACTCAAACATGCCCTGGTGCAAACGTATATACCTTTGAGAGGGTGTAGTTGAAGCCAAATCTCCAAGCGCGGGAATGATTTCTAGATCCTTGGGAGTATGATACATACTTTTTAAGCTGGATCAAATCAGTTTCATCGACCAGACTATCCTCGAAGAGCTTGAGGCAAGTGAAGGACAACAGATCCTTAGAAGAAAGTTCAACATTGTCTACTATTGTTAAGAGGGACAAATCGAATTTCACCACAACACGATCGTTTGAAGAAATTACACAGATTAGAACTGAAGAAATCTTCCTTGAAGTAGCCCACTGTACACTTGTCATGATGATCTCGAGGAAAATATAAAGATAGGCCCTAGCAACAGCCCGACACTGATCCGGCCCATGCGGTTCTAAACCCGCCAAATGCAGTCTACCAAGCGGACCCTAATTCTTACAGCATGCGGCCCACATGTCTCACAACTATCCTCAATACCCATAAGCCATGTTGCGGCAAGTATCTCGAGGATCAGCTTCGGACAAGCAATTACAGCGGCTCTTTGCTTCCAACTAGGAAGCATATTCTAGAGTATGTATCACATATGGAGATTTCCAGAATACTCTTGGAACGAAATTATCTCCTGCGTATCTAGAAGCGCATGGCTAACAGGGAAACTTCCCTCCACATCACGACTCCTAATTAGATAAGGATCTCCACGAAGATCTTTTTCCCTAAACTACGCCATTGATGGCTTGGTTGAACCAGGACTCATGCACTATAAATAAGACATGAGATTGGTAAGCTAAGGTACGATACGAATTCCATGTTTACAACATTACACATTTCTCAGATCCATATATGACTTTAGCGTCGGAGTGCCATCGACTACCACAATAGTGGTTCGTGGCTCACATGCGTTCCTTGTGCAGGTCAGTAGGTTTGAAAGTCAAGGTCACAGCAGGGAGCGGAGAATGACTGCATCAGGATGCAAATTCAAAATTCAAAGTATGACTTGAATTGAAGGTAAAAATTCCAAAATCACTATGGAGATGTCTTGAATGTGCTATTTATTTTGAAGATTTTTTTTAACTAAACAATTAACATGGTTTTTTGTGACAAGGTTTGAAAACTTGGACTTTGTGCTACCAAAGGGTTTTACTCAATCAACTTCTCATTATTTCTTTCTATTTTTTTGCATCTTTTCCCAAAGTTCATTTTCACAGTTCTTGCTACTTTGAGTTCGTCTACTTGTTAATAACACCCTTAAAGTTCTTTACGGTCAATTAGTAAGTTGACATTATTTACATAATTAATAGATTTTAGCATTTAACTTGTGCAGTAGTGTACGATGAGGCAAGTTTGTTATTTCTTAATTTCTCACAAATACTATCGAGGAACCGTTTGAAACTGTAGGAACCAGACCATTCTAAACCGTTCGAGTTAGGTTCAGTCCCAATTTTCAAAATAAGGGAATCCAGACAGGACCAGATCCATTAAATTTAAAAGGTTCGAGTTAGGTTCTTCCAGAATTGGAACCGATCCGACCGTGCCCACCCCTAGTATCAATAATATAAAGCAAAGTGTTGACGAAACACCGATATTATTCTCACAATATTATTATTGGTGAGAAGTGAATTTCGGGGAAATTGTAGATTTATGGCTTGAAAATTTGAGTTGAAGGAGAATTAAAATAAGATTAACATTTAGAATTTCTAGGATTCCATTGACATTAGAATTTAGTAACCAAATCCGGAGTACATTTGCTATTTTTTTACTATTATTGTCCAAATAAAAAGGAATATTCCATTAAGTAATGAGCTAATCTCGAATACAATTTGCTCATTTTTCAGAAAAAAAGAAAATAAAGTAAACCATAGAGGGATTTATAAAAGTTACAATATCATGATCATTAGTAAGACGTTCAACACCAGTGTTGTCTTTTGAAAATTCTCACCACCGTCCTTCTAAAGAACAATTTTAATAGCTTTGGAGTCATTTTCCTTGTTAGTTCGGCACCACCAATTGAAAGCCAGAGTGGACTGACCCAAATAACGGAGTTGTAGCTTCTGCCACATTATTGGTAGCATTGCCAATAATTAAGTTGAAACTTGCAAAACATCCACCATGACGTACTCTTAAAAATTCAACAATACTCAGAGTTATCAAGATTGTCCAATCTAGATCCATCAATGTCAATAGTTACTCATCGCATAAGAGGGGTTTCTCAATTCCCAACCATTCTAGGGGAGACACTTGTATATTCACTTTTAAGGATCCCGACTTTTGATTTTTTTTTTTTTTTTTTTTTAACACTTCAAGGACTCTACGTACACATGACTAAACAATTTACTAATCCATTTTTTTAACTCCATTTAAACTAAAGATTTGAAGAATTGAGCGGATTAACACCTAAAATAATGTTTTAAATATATTTTTATTTTTTCAAGCGAGAGTCTAAGATTATTCTTGTTCCTATATAATTTTCATAAAGGGTGGGAAGATTAAACTATCTGCCGAGAAGAATTTAAGCTTGTTTCCACATGCACTTTTGAGATACACATCAAAACATGATGTAGTTGCAATGAACTATGCTTTCCATTTTTCAGTTTGAGCTAACCTTTTTAGGGAATATGCTAATTAATGTTAGAAATAGCGTGTTGACATTTCAGCTTAAACATAGTTCAAATGGTTTAGTAGAAATTTAGTAATTTGTATGTAGGGTCCTTAAAAAAGGGTCTCATTTTATTGGAGAAACTGGTCTTAGGCAGTCGAAGCCCAATCCTCCTAATAAAATTATCAAAAATAAACTAGAAATATTATTTCGGAAAGGGTGTGAAAGTACTTCTAATGAACCGTTCATTTAAGCAACATATGTAGACATTATGAAGCTAAAAGGTTTGGGTATAGTTTATTTTACAGAATTGCCTTACCAAATATTAGCAAAGAATAATTTTTTTTAAAAAAAGGCCAAAATACCTTAATTACACATAATAGTGAAAATGGACATGCATTAATCCAGTTCATAAATGGCAAATCTAGGAGGGGAGGTTGAAAATCAGTACTTCAAACACAACTAGAATCCTAAAGGAGCTTGTTCATGATGAGATTATGAACAATCTAGCTCATCCATTTTCTTCTTAGCATAACTCAAACAATCTAGTTCATTCTATTTCTTCTTGGCATCGAGTGAAGCCAAACAATCTGGTTAATTCTTTTTCTTCTTGGCATCGATTATAGCCGAACAATCTGGTTTATCCTTTTTTCTTCTTGGCATCAAGTGAAGCGTTACTATCAGGATGATTCCTTATAAATGTGTATGTCCTATACATTATTATCCAATGTTCAACAGATTTCATAACATCAGCTTCCTCTTTGAAAGGGAAATTAGTCCCAAAAGTCCTAAACCACAAGGAAGAAAGTATTAAGAAAATCTTGTTGGAAAATATGGTTTAACACCATTTTATGGGTGAATGAGAAAATGTCACTCATTGTGATAAATTGAATAGACTGGCATTAACTTTGGTAATACAAAAGGTTTTTGTATTAACTTTGTGCAAATGGATAGCCAAAGGTTATGCAAATGAAAAGCCAAAGGTTTTAATTTTAATGGCATTCAATTGTTTGTTCCCCATGAACTCTATATAAAGAGCTCTCATTCTCTCCTAAAATGAGAGATATAGGAGTTGAACTTTCCTCTATATTCTCCTCTCCATAATCTATTATTCTACTCCTTCTTTTATACAGTAAAATTTCGGTGATAGACAAAGACTTCAGTTCAAGTTCGCCTGACACTAGACCTCCAGTGCACGGTGCTAGTTCGATAGTCGTTGTATCATGGGAGGCGTACGCTCATTCATTCCAGCACCCATGGGAGAGCGAATACACTTTAAGGACACTGTCAAACAGGCCTCGACTCTCCTACATTTTCGGAGTTCCTCTGTTTGGTTTCAGTTCCTGTTAAGGTTCATTATACAGTTTAATATTATTCGCAATCTGTTTATTTACGTTAATAATTTTCTAACATTCTTAAAGTGTATTCGATCTTTCAAGTTCTTAACAGGTTGCGGAACACTAAGAAGTTATTTCCAGTTTCTTAAATTTAATTGCTTTTGGAACCAATTCTGCCATGTCTTATTAATTGGTTCCTAATATTGGAATTTTGTCATCTTATTATTTTTTACAAATTCGGAATTGGAAAATAATTTGTTCAATTCTTTTCGGATTGATTGAATTTTATTCAATACTAATCTTCTGACTTCTTTTGTAGAGATGGAAAACGATAATATTAATCTTAACGATGGAAACAATGGGAACAATAACGGAATGAATATACTTCCTCCTTTGAACCCTCCGGTAATTAATATTGGACAAATACCTGTGCCGTTGGGACAGAATGTGAATATGGCTGCGGCCGAGAACACACATGCGGGTCAAGTTCCAACCGGTTATGAGGCACGAGTGCCTGCCGTTATTACATCGGTTTCTTTTCTGGTAAATCACAAAAAATTTGACAGTATTATGGTGTCAAATGGTTTCAAGATCAACGAGTGTGACAAATGTGTATATGTCAAGAACACAGAACATGGTTATGTTATTATGTGTTTATATGTTGATGACATGCTCATTGTGGGAAGCAATGAACGCATGATTAAATTGACAAAGGACATATTGAAGTCAAGGTTCGATATAAAAGATATGGGATTGGCTGATGTAATTTTGGGAATAAAAATTACAAAAACAGCTAAAGGATTTATTCTGAGTCAGTCACACTACGTTGACAAAATTCTTGACAAGTTCTGCAAAGGTGATTTTGGCTTAGCTAGAACACCAATAGATATAAGCCAACACTTGTCAAAGAATAAAAAGGAAAGCATTTCTCAAATTGAGTATGCAAGAGTGATAGGCAGTCTTATGTGCTTAATGAGCTGTACAAGACCAGACATTGCCTTCACTGTTAGCAGGCTAGCTAGATATACGAGTAATCTAGGATCTGAACACTGAAAAGCTATCATGAGAATACTGAGGTATCTACGATTTACTCACGATTATGGTATGCACTATACTAGATATCCAAAAGTCGTTGAAGGGTACACCGACGCGAGCTGGATATCTGATATACAAGACTCAAAGGCCAATAGTGGATATGTATTCACTTTGGGAGGTGTTGTTGTATCATGGAAATCCTCAAAACAAACTGTGATAACCAGATCCACTATGGAATCTGAGTTTGTAGCCTTAGATAAGTGTGGTGAAGAAGCTAAATGGCTACGACATTTCTTGGAGGACATTCCAAATTGGTTGAAACCTATGCCTACAATATGCATATATTGTAATAACCAATCTACGATTGGTAGGGAACAGAGTGCAATGTATAACGATAAGTCTAGACACATACGTCGACGACACAAAACTGTTAGACAACTTCTCTCAACTGGAGTCATAAGTATTGACTACATAAGGTCAAAATAAAATATTGCGGATCCGCTAACCAAAGGGTTACCCAGAGATTAAGTTGAGAAGACATCTAGAGGAATGGGACTTAAGCCCATGAATTTATCAAGTCGAGACAAAGGAAACCCAACCATGTTGACTGGAGATCCCAAGATCTTGGTTCAAAGGGACAACCTAATTGTTGAGACTGAGTGAGGTCACTGTGGGGGTCTCCCCAGTCCTATTTCTATGATGCAAACAGTGACACTCGTAGGAAAATGCTAAGCGTTTCAGCTTTTAATAATTCTTATGGGTCGGAACTGTTGAATTTTCGAGCGGAGTGATGCGGGTTTACTCTTAAGTAAGAAATCACCTATGTGAGAGAGAAGTGGGGCCGCTTCAAATGAGGATTGCTGGGCTAAATCCTTTAGAAACTCTTGCAGAACCAGGCAGATGTTCACGACCAAAATGAACATAATAATGAGAATTGAACTTGTGTTAGGAAGATATCTGTGTGAGATATGTGATCGTTTATACAAACGGCAGAACAGTTCAAGGACATCGCGTCTACTGATTAGCCAGTAAAGTTGACATGTCTTCACGAGGGAAGGTTCAAAGGTTACCTGTAATATCTATTTTTAAAAAAAAATTGCTTGAGAGGGTGTACTCAGTAAGTTCGATGGGGGCACATAGCCACCCACCCTTTAAAAGAAAAAACCCCTCCCCTTTTCTTTCTTCTTTCCTTTTTCTTTTCCTTCGCAGAGAGCAATTCCCTGTTGCTGCTGCTCCTCCGCCTGCGTGCTTGCCGTCGGATCAAGCGACTATTTCGCAAAAATCTCGCCCATTGTCCTTCATTTCTTCCCCTTTTCATTTCTCTTTTGGTTTTTCGCAAAAAAAAAAATTCAGTTTTCATATTTGGGTTTGACGTGGTGGGTTGTTTGATCGGATTTCGTAGCTCCAATCAGCCGTTGAGGGGCCTTGGTGGCGTCATTTGGAGCCCGTAGACCCGACATGCAAGGATGATTTCGGGGTTGGCCGAATTTTTCAAAAAATCAGGGTGCATGTCCGTTTTGAGGGTTCTTCGGCGTGAATCCAGGCTTTGGGTGCGTGGGTGAGCCGCACATTCGTGACACCGAGTGTTCTTAGACCTATTTTCGGCCTGTTGTGCGGTTTGGAGGCGATCAGACCGGAGTAGGGAGGGTTTCGGCGAGTTTTCGCCAAACTTTGGGTTTCGTCGGGGTGTTTGCCAGATTTTAATTGCCTGTAAGTTTTTCTTTCAGTCACGCGCCACTTGTAATTTATTTATTTTTTTCACTTTTTGGTTAGTTTGATCATCTTTGAGTCCGTCTTGCAGTTTTAAAAATTTCCATGGTCCCGCATTCGTTGTTTTGCGAGTTAGGAGCTTCGATCGGTAGGAATTAGGTTTTGAAAATCCATTCCGCTCAGGTGAGTGTAACTATAATATTTATTTTGAGAAATAAGTATTTTAAATCCTGAATTTAATTTTTACAGTATATCGTCAATTGTGTATAATTGAATGTAAGTCCGAAATTCGGAATTTTTAGGGATTTCGATGGTTGTGTTGTTTCTTTGTGAATGAATTACATATTGAGTTTTCTGAAACCATGATATACTTGAATGAAATCGTATAATGGATGAATTTGGGTGTGATTAGGCTTTGATGTAATGGCATTGGGCTTGTATGCTTCGTTTTCGAGTTTGCATAGTATGTCATGTTTTACCGTAGATTGTCGAGTCTTGAGCATGTATGATAGTCGGCTCGAATGAATTGATTGTGGTGAATTGGGTCATCTTGGGACCCTGGCGTAGTCGTGGATTTATAAAAAAATTGCTAAATTGATTATGGTTGCATGTCTGTTACATTTTATTATTTACAGACTCGTCATTTGGGCATGTTGATATTAGTATAAGTGTCTTTACCCCGCTATAATGCCTGTTGTGCCGATGCTTAGGAGCTTGCTCGCATCGTGAGTTGGATGGTGCTTGAGATGACTCGCACCTGACATTGAGGACGCTATTGCATGTGGCAAGCTTGCTGAGGTGCGGTGAGCTCCCGCACGCACTTGCCACTAGAGAGTGCAGTAGGACAGGTCTCGGAGGACGTGCTTTGGAGATTACTCGCTTTCCCTCCCAGCGTGCTCGAGTTTGATTGTGTTAGGTTGGCCGTGTTAGGCCTGTCGTTCAGGATGCTTGAGTTTGTATCCTGGCAGATGGCACCCCATTAGGATACAAACAAGCCCGAAGTGGTACTGGTGCACGTTGTGGGATGTGTCTGGGTGAGACACATTCGTAGAGTATGCGGATACCTACGATATGAGACACTTATACAGAATTTTATAGGATTTTTGGTTTCGACTTGATTGCTATACCTAGGAGACTATGAAGAATTATGAGATTGTCTTTATTTTCATTGCTTGATATTTACCATGTTTGAATCACGTGTAATGATCGGCATATATCGTAAACTTGTAGTTATTGTTGAATCTGAAATGCTTGTGTTGTTGCTTGAACTTGGAAATATTATCCTTAGAGACATGGTGTGATTTAGACTTTAGAACTTGTTACTTATCCATTGTGGTGTGGCATAAATTTTCCTTGTATATTATTCTAGTATTTGTATTTAGTTCGCTCGCACCAGCTAGCTTTATGCTTTGCTGACCCCGCAAGGGGTGTGCTTCTATTGTAGTGTAGACAGTGTTGGCGCTCCTGCTGATCGTGGCGCTTAGGCCCAATTTTTCGTTGTAGGCGCGTTTTGTGTTGTTTGGTCGTGTCCACCTTGTACGGGTATGTTTTGTTTCCTCTGTATTATCAGGTGTATTATCTTGTTATACTAGATGCTTGTATACTGGTTTTGTCGTTATGACTCTGGCGGGGCGAATCAAATATATATTCTTATTTTGTTCAAATTTTTATCGTAGTTTTTATTTCCGTTTCATTCTCGTATCAAGAATGTGTTATATTATGATGTTATGGCCGGTTACGATCCGCCTGTATTACGGGTTAGTTCACGCATCGGCACGCTACGATTCCCGTGGCAGGTCGGGGCGTGACATTACCCCTACCTATCCTATGCAGATATCAACCGCAGAACCTATCACCATGTTGTGTCGAGTCCACTCGAGTCAAGTCCTAGTCATTCCTTACGTCATTCAATTTCATTCATGTGGGGGATTGTTGGAAAATATGGTTTAACACCATTTTCTAGGTGAATGAGAAATTGTCACTCATTGTGATAAATTGAATAGCCTGGCATTAACTTTGGTAATACAAAAGGTTTTTGTATTAACTTTGTGCAAATGGATAGCCAAAGGTTATGCAAATGAAAAGCCAAAGGTTTTGGTTTTAATGGCATTCAATTGTTTGTTCCCCATGAACTCTATATAAAGAGCTCTCATTCTCTCCTAAAATGAGAGATATAGGAGTTGACCTTTCCTTTATATTCTCCTCTCCATAATCTATTATTCTACTCCTTCTGTTATTCAGTCAAATTCCAGTGATAGACAAAGACTCCAGTTCAAGTTCGCTTGACACTAGACCTCCGGTGCACGGTGCTAGTTCGATAGTCGTTGTATCCTGGAAGGTGTACGCTCATTCATTCAAGCACCTGTGGGAGAGCGAATACACTTTAAGGACACTGTCAAACAGGCCTCAACTCTCCTACATTTCTGGAGTTCCTCTGTTTGGTTTCGGTTCCTGTTAAGGTTCATTATACAGTTTAATATTATTCGCAATCTGTTTATTTACGTTAATAATTTTCTAACAAATCTTTTCGGATGCATTTGTTGATTGAACCTCAAATGATTTTGATGAAGCCTCAGGTCCCCTACACACAGTCGTATGCGGATTGGGTTTTGCTCACTGCCTTGGCAAAATGGGAAGCTGCTTGGAAGTTGGTATCCTCCTTGACACAATAGGCGGATTAAGACTTGGTGGTTGCCTTAGACCCCATTCAGTACCAGATGGGTAGAGTTGGATATGCATTCACAACCTCCACCGGAAGAGTACCAAAGCTCTTGTGCCAATATTCATTGTCATGCCTCGATTTTTTGAGAAAATTTTAATAAAAAAAACAGAAAATAACAAAGTTAAAACACAACAAACATAAAGTTTATTACAAATTTTGAAGTACACAAACACTTTTAACCAGAAAACTCTATGTCGATGATTGCCCCATAAATAAAACTCCAACACTGCTGCTCCAAATAATATTTAACCTTAAAAGGCTAATTGGCTACGTTCCAATAAGAACATACTCAATAAACATAAACTTCCTTGGGTCAGCGATGTAGTTGGTATGAGTATCTTCATCCCTAGTAAATAAAGGAAGTTACATAAACTACATATACAAGAAAACAACAATTCAAAGACATGTAGTTTCTCAATGAGGCAAACGTATCATACTAATAAGTTCTATCATAGTTAAAGTAAACTTTATTTTACCAATACTTACACTGTGAAGGTTGACCACAGTAAGTTTAACCTGCAGAAATATTAATAGACTTGCCATCCTGCACGAAACGGTTAGAAACAAACGGATAAATTTTTTGTCAGTATTCAATACAAGTGTGAGTGATTTAGTTTCAACAAAATACATATCATAGTCAAAATGAACCATTATGAAAATACCAACTAATAAATATTTTACGTTAAAGAAGACATGTAGTTCTCATTCAATAATCGAATGAGCGTTTAGTTTCTTCCCTCAAGACGATCATACATATATACTAACAGAGTAATTAACATAGAGTACACATTATGGTAAAATATATGTTTTTGTTACTGCATAAAACTTTGCTTCTTTTCCAAAATTGCACTCGATGAACACACCTCACTCAAGTGTGTCTCCATTGTCTTTGAAACCATTCGGAGCATGCATGTCCCAAGTGGGGTGCCACATCGATGAACATTTCATCTCACCCGAAGTTCGATCTATGGCAATTATATCAATATATGTACATCCGAACTCACATGGAATGTTGTACCCAATATGCAAGTAAGTATGAATACTAAATCATATGCCACGTATACAAACAAGTCTATATACTAAAATCTTTTTTTTTTTTTCCTTTCCAATCCATTTTTTTTTCTTTTCACACTTTTTTTCGGAGTTTTTAACAATATTTCAAATGCATCTTAACAAGTCAATTTGCATAACAATCAAATTCAAGTTTCAAATGATCAGATAGGTTACAGAATTTACCCTTCCACAAAGGATCTACAAGACGCTCATTTTTTTTAATAACAACACTCATCAATAATATTTATATTTCAATAACAACAGTCGTCAATAATATTTAGCAAAATTGTTACCATAATCCGTTGATAGTTTTACAAGAACCTCAAATAAATTTTAGGGGTACCGATTGAGGTTTTACATTCACCTTACACATCTAACAATATAAAATTTCAACACATTTTCAAAAATAATAACTTTTCAGGCTATTGACTTCACAACAATATGCACAAGTCACTAATATCACACATCTAATAAAGTTCACACTTATAATGTGTTTGCAATAACCACATATAAATTGCTATAAATAATCAAACTTTAGTAGTAAACAATAAAGAATAAAGTTATATCCATTAGAAAAGAGATTAATAATAAGCAAATTGGCAATCACACATACACCAACAACATGCTTAACTAATGGCAACATTTACATTAAAAACTAAAATCAATTTGCAAATGTTCATACACATTTAGATATCTAACACCTACACGAACAACATAATTAATTTGCAATCAAGCATGTACTTATAAATAATCTAACAATAACGTCTAATATATAAATACCAATTACTCTCAATATTGCATATATTTTATTTTTGTAAAACACATGAGAGCGAGAAATACTCACTTTCACTAATATTAAATAACCTTAATCGTAATAAAATATCATATAAGACAGTGAGAAAACTCATAAAATTTTCTCAAGGATAATTATTTTAATTCCGAACATATTATTCACTCAACATGTATACAATAAAAATTCTAAATTCGATACTAAAGATATACACAATTTTTTTTTTATAATTCACAATTTATACATATTATTCACAAATAAATAGTTAGAATAAAAAGTGGTATAAATAGTGAGAAATACTCACTAAGTTCTTCTACAAATTCATGTCATATACAGTATAAATCATGGGTAGAGACAATATATATTTTAATTGCATTCACGCATAAGTCAAAGAATATAGTGAAACAAACTTTGCAATAATCATATGGTTTCTACAATCTAACCAGTGATGGTTTTCCTCACCTCGAAGGAAATCTAACCATTGGGGGGGGGGGGGGGGGGGACTCCAAACCAACTCTATATTGCTCATACATGTGTTTGTGAGCCTACAAATTTAACTTGAAATAACTTTCACCATTGGAAAGTTGGGATCCATTGAAAAACCTAAGATTGCGTAGAGTTGTCTTGTATTACGAGATTAAACAAAAACTTGGTTTTGGGTTTTCATTTTAACCCAACAAATTCCCACGAAGAATACAATTAAACATTTCATCTAAACATAAATTTTCAGACTTATTTACGTATTAAAATTTAACCCTAAACTATAGATTAATCTAAATAAAAATATAAAAGAGAATAAAGAACTCACCGGTTCTTCTTCTTTTTCGTCTTGTTATTCTTCTTTTCTCCCTGTTGTACAGAGATGAGAGAAACCAATTATTTCTTTCTTCTCTTCTTCTTTCATTATTCCTCTCCCTTTCTTTATTTAGCAAAAAAAAAAAAAAAAAAAAAAACAACAACTTAATATCAAACCTAATGAAAACATGGCCCAAGTCCAAAATCTAAAAATGAGTCCAAGCCCAAAAGAAAAATAACAAAAATTTATAACCCAAACCCTTTTTTATAAACTATAATGCTGGAAAGAAATGAATCAATTATTGTAAACAGGGAAATATAATAATTGACCTATAAAGTATAATTTTATAGTTGGAAAAGTGTGGGTGTTACATTCATCTTCCTTAACACCAATCCACTTAACCAACTTTACGTAATCTTGAGTATTGTTGAACTGTTGCTTGCAATTCTGCAGCCGCAACAATTCTTATTGTTCATGACTTGGTAACATCATAAATTACACCTCGACCCATGGGGTAACTATGAACCATGCCACCAACTCTCTAGTAGGACTCAATTAGCCAACCGCGCCAATACAAAAAATTCTACATTTCATCTGCTTTTGTTCTAATTGAAAACGGCCAAGAGTCAACTGAGCAGGTTTGCAGGATAGACCGTTACATCACCATTGATGAGGACAATATTGCTCAAAGTATTTGCAAGATGATTACTTTTAACCAATGAATTTTGAATAAATATCTTGATACATTGATCCAAATATATAACCTCCAAGTATGAACAATAGTCCAACTGAATGTTCTGGCCATATTGCTTTATTATATGTCATGACCTGACCCTTCTGGGATCAGTCAGTATGTCACTTAAATGTGTCAATCTGAACACCATTTTTCCAAATTTCACATTTATATTTTCATCCCAGTAGCACTTTCAGGGAACATTGCAAAAGTTTCTCCCAACAAATACTTGTTACATTAAGATATGTAAAGAAAGTAAGAAACCGATGGGCTCAATAGAAGCTTACATGGCAAAATATTGAAACTTGTATGTGCAAAATTTCACAAATTCAATTATTTCTCAACATTTTAACGGAACTCATTACAAGTTTCTGATTAAGCCTATTTGACAAAAATAAAACTCTAAACCTAATTTATTGGACTCGTACTCCTAGTTGGACATTAACATTGATCGACCCAATTAAATAATAAATAAAAATAAGACATACTACATCATTATCCCCCGCATAGAAAAACTCATCCTCGAGCTTTGAAGATGACATTTTAAAAAAATGAACGAATAATACTCTACCTTAAACTTTCCCTTAGTAATTACTTGTAACAAGACTTATTAAACTAAAATTTGACCACCAAAATAGGATCCAACAAGAATCACTGGCTCAAAAGAAATATATTCATGATTTAAATATATTTGCTAGCGTTGCGCCGATCTAGTGAACATGCCAAATATCCAACACTGAGAACCTGGTGGAACAGGGTCCTCGGTCATTCAAAATTTTGGGCCTGGTCGATCTCGGTACAATCAATTTTTTAGCCCAATTTTGTTTCTTGTTACCCCCAAGTATATCTTGTATAATTCAGTTGAGACGAAGAACCCAAACAATATGAATGGACTGAATTGAGATGAAGAACCAAACCTCTTCCGATCCATGGGGGACCCCCAATCTCCACCTCTTCTTCCTCCCCATTTCTGATTCTACCCTACCAAGCAACAAATCTTGTTTTTTTACGTGTCAACCAAGAACAACTTAAACCCTAATAATGATGACCCATACCTCACAAACCCTAGTTTTTTCTCCTTGGATGTGATTCAAGATATCGATCTTTACGATGACGATCCGTATGATCTTTTAAAGATGGGTTCATTATCTCACAATACCTCGAATTGGTTGTTCGATGAAGCTACAAAGAGAGATCTCTCTAACAAGTCGAGTTGAAGATGAATAACAAATTGAAATCTATGAAGAAGAAGATGAAGAGTTGGTTTGTTTATTTGTGTGGATTAAAAACAAACAAACTGGGGATTGTGATCTTCAATTTCCACCACCAAATGTACTTTTTCCTCTTTTGCGACGGGGTGGTGGTTGGCCTGTGGATTTGAGTGATGGTGGTGTGGAGAAGGAGTGGACTTCGTTGGCCCATGGATCTGAACAAAGGATGAGTAGACAGAGAGGAAAGGGAAGAAAGAGTGGACTTCGTTGCGATTTTGTAAATGAAACCCTATAGAAATTGAGGTGCAAACCGAACATTTTGATCCAGCCCAATTTTTACGATCGAATATTAAAATAACATTAAAAAATTGATTCGAATCGGTAGATTTTTTTTTTTATCTTAAATGCCCAACTCTAATTTTTGGGTCCAACCTTCACCTCAAATTGAATCTCAAACCTATCCCAAATTGGATTATGAATATTGTCATGTGGTGGTACATTTTTTTGACATTTGGTGGTGAAAAGCTCAAATTTAGAATATGAAAAATCGCAAGTGTGGTGGTGAAAGAATTATTTGCAGTGACACATAACCTGATCCTCAAAAAAAGAATCACACATTTCGTGTGATGAAATACTGTTGGGATGTGAATATTTTCTTCTTCTTCCCCAATTCATTTTTTCGTGACCTGTATCTGCATCATCTTTTTGTCAGGCAAAGAGATTGTGAATTTTTTTCTGATGACCCCTGTTATGATGCATAGTAGCTCGTTTGGGGTAATCATCCATTGGAAAGGCATGGCTTCTCAGTGGGGCTGCTCGGTCTGTTGGTCCTGATGTAAGGGATGTTGATGGTGTTGCGTCAGACGCGATGGTGAAGATGGTAGGTCTGTTCGTTGACCGAATGATGGATGACGATGAAGGAGATGTTGGCGATGGAAAAGCGCCAAAATCTTGATATTGAAGCTTCAGGCTGATGACGTGGTGTGTCTTGGACTACGCTTTGATGCAATGGTTGTTCTTGATTAATACAAAAAGTGCGAGGGTGCTGGCACTGTGATGAGGGTTGTTCCTGTTCAGGTATGATGTCCTCTTCCATCACCTATCTTCTTCTGTTCTTCCACTTCTACTTTGGGTATTTGGGTGATGATACATCAAATCGTTCTCTGATGAACATTGTACATTTATCTTGATATTCTTATCTACATAACGAAGCAGGTCCGATTGCACACTCAATTCAGCGAGGCCCAAACAGCAGTAAGCCCGTCATTGGCAGAATCAAGACAGTCGAGTTTCAGTTGCAATAAGCCAGTAAGTCGACATGTCACGCGGTCAGACCCAATACTCACAAGACCTCTAAGGCGAGTATCTGATAGATCTACCCAAGACAGGCAGACCAACGACACATTAGATCCGAGTAGAAAACAAATATTAGAGTATAAGTTCCTTGCAGAGCAACACTCAGAAAGGGAAACGTCTCCCGTAGATCTAGGAGTACGAGTTGTGTAGGGAAACTATCCTACATGGACAACTCCCAATCAGGAAAGGATCTCCACAATAAGTTCATTTTTCCTAACTTACGCCACCAAAGGCTTAGCCGAACGAGGACTTATTCACTATAAAAAGAGATAAGGTCGATGAACTAGAGGTATGCAATATAACCCAATTTACAATTTTAAGCATCTCCTAAGCTTTATCTAACTTAAGCATCAGAGTGTCATTGGCCACCACACGGTGGTCCTTGGCTCACGTTTGCTACTTGTGCATGTCTAGGTAAGCAGTGAGGAAGGAGAGTAAAAATCGACTACATCATAAGGTTTTCAAAATAATTTTGTTGATTTCATAATTTAGAATAAAAACCATGGAATTTTGAGTTGCAAATCACAATTCTCAACTTGAGGACTCGAGAAAATTAGTGTTGTTCTCTACAACCACCCATTTTTTTTTATAAATTTCTTCGATTTTCAAATTTTCGTTAGCGTGAAAATCTACAAAAAATTCGTAATGTGTTTCAGCCTCAAAGCACAATATCTTACCTTGCGGATAATCATATACCCTTCGTACACATCAAATACGAGTGTTTAGTCTCAATCAATGATGACTTTTCGTGACATCTTTTCACAGGATTTACTGCTCTGATATAAAATTGATAGGTTCAGTGGAAGCTTACAAACCAAAGTATAAAAACTTGTATTTGTCAAAGTTTAACAAATTCAATTAATTATCAAATTATAAAACAAGCAATGGTATACTAGCTCAATGGTTGAGGTGTGGCAGATGGTACCAAGAGGTCATGAATTCAAACCCTGTCGGCGACATATTTACTGTATTTAATACCAATGTTATCTTTGTGGTATGACTGTCCCAATTAAACAGTAAATAAAAATAACCTATATTACATCAGAAACCAAAACCAACTCTTCAATAAAAGTTAAACCTTGATCCCCTGCATAAGGGGCATAGCCAGTAGTAGCCTGACCTGGGGTACATTTTCCAATTTTAATTTTACATCTTTAATTTCCCAAAAAAATCTACTATACAAAAGTATAATAAATTGTTTTGTAAGTTTGTTTTAATCATAACACCTTGAAACACCAGGTGATAAGGGTTTTACCTTTTCACTGGAATGACAAGGTTTAAAACCTAACACCTTTTTTCCACATATTTATTTATTTTTTGTTTTATTTTCTTCGCATTTATTTTTAATAATTAGCTAATGATTCATTTGGTTTTGAAACAATGTTAAATAGAAAAAGTAAAAACCTAAATTTGTAAAATCTTTTCAATCCATCAATTTTGTGAAGTACTAGGGTATTTTCCATGCCTTCAACACTCAAATTTTTTGATAGGAGGAAAATTTTCAACTTTGTCAGGGGTATTTTAGTCATATGTAAACATAAATTTTAGCCAAACACCCTTCCCTCCCCCACTATGTGATTCATTAGATCTTTATTTGAAATCTTAACCTTTTTATCTCTAACCTAAAACACTATTTTGATTTATATATAGACTATGGTATTTCTCGTGCCTTCAACACTTTGATAAGAGGAGAATTTTCAACATTGGCCAGGGGTATTTCAGTCCTATGCCAACATAAATTTTAGTCAAACACATTCACCTCTCTCCCTATGTGATCCGTTAGATCTTTATGTTTCGGTAAATCTCAGCAGTATTTTATTTCCAACCTAAAACAACATTTTGATTTGTTGTATAGATTAGGGTATTCTCCGTGCTGTCGGCACTCAAATTGTTTGACAGACGAAGAATTTTCAACTTTGGCCGAGGTGTTTCAATCCTGTGCCAACATAAATTCTAGCCAAACATCTTCTCTCCCCCCATGTGATCCGTTAGATCTTTGTGTTGGGGTAAATATCAGTTGTCTTTTATTTTCAACCTAAAACACCATTATGATTTGTTATATGGACTAAGGTATTTCCTGTACCTTTGATACTTAAATTGTTTGACATGAGGAAAATTTTCAACTTTGGTCAGAGGTATTTTAGTCCAATGAGAAATAAATTTCAGCCAAACACTCTCCCCTCCCCCTATATGATTTATTAGATCTTTATGTTTGGGTAAATCTCAGCTTCTTTTTTATCTCTAACATAAAACATCATTCTGATTTGTTATATAGACTAGGGTATTTCCCATGCCTTTGGCACTCAAATTTAGTCTGAGTCGTTAAATGTGTGATGGTTAGAGTTGGTTGGGACATAAAAGTTAAAAAAAAACTTCTTTTTCCAACCACCCTCTATGTGATCCGTTAGATCTTTATATTTGGGAAAATCTCAGCCGACATTTATCTCCAACCTCAAACACCATTCTGATTTGTTATATAGACTAGGGTATTTTCTGTGTTGTTGGCACTCCACATAATTTTATCTTATTTTTGCTAAATATCACGTGCTGAACACCCCATCATCATCCCCTACTTTTGCTCTAATCAATTTTGAAGTGCAAGCCTATTCTAAGGTAAACATATATACTATAAATTTTAAGTTAGACTCGGTCAAAATTTTGATCAATTTAGAAAAGAAAAATTCAAACGCCGATAGCGAGTCCCCTGCCCCAAACTTTTAATTTTCCAAAACATGAAGCTTAGGATTTTTTTGTTTTAATATGCATTAAGATAACCGTCTCATTTATTCGTCTTCTTTTATTCCTGGTGGTATGATCGGCTCGACTCAAATCTTTGAAAAATATTGAAAATACTAATTACGAGAAATGCATTATACATTTCTTAATAATAAAATATATATTTTAGAAAGTTTAGCGTTTGTATTGACCATTGGTTTCATTGGAAAGATTATAACAAATGCATTCCAACGATATCAAGTTTATTAAAATTCAACAACCAAGTAGATAGTTATGACAACTTTAATTTTGTGATAAAAATACAAAATATTCTCTCTCTGCCACATGTACATTTCACCAATTTTTGTCTTTATACATAAATTAACAAAAAATGTAATTATAGGAAATGAATCTCAACCCTCAATATATTTTCCAACTGTCAATCTTAGCCATATTTTATCTTCAATTTCTTATAAATAATGAAGCACCTAGTTGATTTGTAAGATGGACTAGGGTATTCCCCGTGCCTTCGAGACTCAAATTGTTTAATAAGAAGATAATTTTCAACTTTGGCCAAAGGTATTTCAGTCCTATGAGAACATAAATTTCAGCCAAACACCATCTCATCTCCCCTCTATATGATCTGTTAGATCATTATATTTGGGTAAATCTCAGTCGTCTTTTATCTCCAACCTAAAACACCATTATGATTTGCTATAGAAGGTGGGTTATGGCAATATGTCAAACTCAGTTAAATTTTTAAACAATTAGAAAAAAAAAACACATTTTAAAGCCGCCACATGTTAATCCTCCAAAAACTTTTATTTTCCAAAATACGAAATTCATGGTTTTTGCATGAATGTGTCTTAATATTGAAAATTCTTTCGACGTGAGGTGCATTAGATTACAGTTATTTGTTTGGAAAAATGCATACGACGTGAAATTTAAAACTTTAAGCGTTTGCATTAATGATTGTTTTCATTGGAAAGATCTTTAAAAATTCATTTCAACCATTCCAAGTTTACTAAAATTGACAACTACGTAGATAGTTAAGACGATACCAAGTTTACTAAAATGCATTTAAAAAATACAAAAATTTTACCTTTCCGCCATATATGCATTCCACCAACTTTTTCACATTTTTGTTAATTTTTTTGCCATTTACTTTCAACTTATTTACAAACATGTCATTGTTGATAATTAATCTCCACCATCAATATCTTCCCCAACTTTCAATCTTGGTTGTCTTTTATCTCCAACCCCAAACACGATTTTGATTTGTTATTTAAACTAGGGTATTCCCCGAGTCATTGGCACGATAAAAGTTTAACATGATAAATAAAGTTTATTCTACTCTAAATATCAAGATAAATAAATATCAAAGTGTTGGGTTTGGGAATCGAACCTAATGTAGTTTTTTTTCGCTCCCTGTTTTGACCTAGTCTTACTGACTTGCTAACCTGCACAAGTAACGCACGTGAGCCATAGACCACCGTGGGGTGACCGATGGCACTCCGATGCTAAAGTCAGACAGGGCTCTGAGGAAGGTGTAATGCTATAACATGGAATTTGTAACGCACCTTAGCTTACCAACCTCATGTCCTATTTATAGTGCAAGGAGTCCTGGTTCTACCAGGTCATCATAGGCGTAGTTTAGAAAGGAAATATTCGTGGAGATCCTTCCCTAATTATGAGTCGTGCTATAGGAGGCAAGTTCCATATTAGCTCTATGCTCCTAGATACGCGGGAGATAATTTCCAATCCAAGAGCAATCTGTAGAAAGAGTTTCCCTGTGTGGAAGATACTCTGGTATTTGTTTCCTAGTTGGAAGCAGAGAGCAGCTATAGTTGCCCGTCTGAAGCTGATCCTCGAGATACTTGCCTGAAGAGGGCTTACGGGTATTGAGGATAGCTATGAGACATGTGGGCCTAGCATGCTGTGAGAGTTCGGGTCCGCCTGGCGAACTGCACTTGGGCGGGCTTAGAATTGCTTGGACCGGATCAGTGTTGGGCTGACGCTTGAGGCCATAATTCCTCGAGATCATCATGACATGTGTATGGCTCCAGAGTGTGACCGTTTTTATATATCATCAGCTACTCCCCTCCGAGTTAATGAGTCATCACATCGGTTCGCTTAGTCATCTCTTGAAGGGATGCGTCGCTCATAATGATTGAGTCTGAATCGTTGCTTGAGCCGCGCGTTGCATTAATTGAACGTGCGTTAGTTCAACGGAAAAGAAGCGGGAAACCAATATCTATTTAGGTCATTCGCTATGTGGAGTCTGATTCTTGTACTTTCCTTGCTTTCGAAGCTACCAGATTGTTCATCTTTTTCATGGCTCAAGAAAACCTTCTTGATGACGCTGTCTTGGCCGAAGGCCTAGTGTTTTTCGAAGACAGGTTGTTGTCCGAACCTGGTTTTGCCAAAATCTGTACAAAGTTTGGGGTCCTTGAGGACCTGTCGTTGTTTCTCCTGACGGGCGACCAGACGCCATTATCACCTCCGGCTAGTTTTATCTGTTTGCATCGCGGGATTCTTCAAACTGAAGTGCATTTTCCGGTTCTGGATATGATTTGGGAGTTCTTGGACTTCTTAGGGATTCCTCCGACTCAGTTGGGGCCTAATGGATATAGGATCATCCTCATGATTTTGCTCAGTGCTAAGGAGGTCGGCGTTAGTGTGACTCCGCGGGTGATTCAGTTGCTGACATCTCCTCGGCTAAAAAGTAATGTTGTTTGTAAGATGAAGTCGCTGAATTGCTTCGTTAAGTTGCTTGATGATTTCAATTTCTGGCAGAAGTACTGCTTTTTGGCCCCTGCGAATTCGAAATACTTTCAATGCAAGGGCCATCCGCTCAAGCAACAGTTCAGGCTGCTTCGTAAGTTCATCTCTTTTCTTGTGACTTTGATATGCTTGATAGTGGGCCGATTAACCATCGTTTGCATTTTTTTCTAGAAAGGTTTCCCACTACTCTTCTTACCATAGAGGACCAAAACACCATGGAAAAGTTTTTCATCCTGCCAAAAAGAAAAACAGTCGATGTCATAAGGGTTTCCAACTTCATCTGTAGCGGGTTGTGGGACAACTGGCACGTTGCCCCTATTCTATATTGAGACTCACACATTAAGCTGAAAGATGGGGCTCCTTCCAGTAAGAGGAAGGCTATTGGGGCTAAAGCTCATGTTCAGACTGATGCGGAAGAGCCGTCTGAGACTCTTGCCTCATTCGTGAGGAAGAGGTCTCACGTTAGAACTGGGTTATCTTCGGCATGACTCCCTCCGGTGAAAAGGGAACGTGAGTCTGCTACGCCTGTTGAGGCGTAGAAAAGTCAAACCTTAGTTACGCGCAGGTCGAGGCTCTGAATGATCGTCTGGTGCGGGTTGCGATGGCAGCTTCCGCTGGTGTTGATTCGCATGGGGTCGTTCCGACAGAAGGCTCTTGTAAGGATTTTCCTGAGGTGGTAGAATTTGTTCGTCCCATAATTGTTTCGCCTGATAGTGGTCACGGTACTGGTCGTGTCTCTTGCAGTCCGCATTGCTCATCGTCTCGCTCTAGGCCTCAGCTAGGGGTGTTGGAGTGTCCTTTGGATACTTCGCTGTATTTTCTCCTTCCGGATCCCATTGAGCCATCTCGTACAAAAGCGGCTATTGTTGTTGATAAAGGGAAAGGCCACGGAGGAGAGCCTGAGGACGGTGGCAACCGTGAAGTGTGCTGCTGGCATAGTTCCCGATCAGGGAAAGCTTCATCCGAACGCACGGATAAGCCTGTTTGCACCGGATTTGGTGAAGTTGAGTTTATAGGTCTTGTACCAAAAGGTGGACGTAGAGTATGCTTCGAGGAAGCATATAAGCAGGCGTCACAGCTGGCTGATGGATCACGCTCCAAAACCCGAGGAGGATTCCTTGGAAGGGTGTATGGATAAGGACTTGAAGTACCTTATGATGGGTATGTCTCATATGAGCCACGCGGCTGTTGCTGGGACAGAAGTTGAGGCGGCTCGTGAAAGAGTATACACCTTGGAGCGTGTCTTCTTGCATATGCAGACGCTGTATTCTTATGCGTTTCATGAAATTGACCGACCTAAGAAGCAGACCGAAGAGAAGCGATTGGATCAGTCAACTGTGGCCGCTGAGGCTTAAAGGGCTCGTCTGGACAACCTTGAGCATAATCTGACAAAGGCAGTGTCCAAAAGAGACGGACTTAGGTAGGAGCTGAGCCGTATCCACCGAGAAGTCAAGGTTGTGCAGGAAGCTACGGCTAAGGTGAGTTTTGAACTGCTATCTTTTGCTGAAGAGAAAGCTTTGAAGGAAATTGACTAGGTTGCTGAGAAGCAACAGTTGAAATCCGATGTGGGGTTCTATGCTCGAGAAGCGAAAAAGGTCGAGGACTAGCTCGAATTGGGGTGGCATGAACTTAGTGTCGTGAAGAGAAGTTTGGCCACACAGCAGTCTCAGGTCGACGCGCTGACTAGCAAGTTGGAGCTACTGGAACGTGAACTTGTTGATGCAAAGGTGCGGGAGGAAGAACTTCTTCAGGAACAAGGCAAATGTGAATTCCGCTGGGTTGTACATGGACGGCTGGAGCTGCTGACACTGATGAAGGAAGAGCATCCAGAGTGGGATTTCAGTCGTTATTAAAAGATGTCGTATGTGGACCTGTCTATTACCTCGACGTCATCGAGCGAGGAAGACAGTTTGAGCCCTGTTGTCCAGGCTGCAGCGTGTGTGGACGCAACTCCTGTTCCTTCTTCCACTAGGCTTAACTCTTCCATTTATGTACCATTTCCTGATAAGGAGTGAACTTTGTGTGTTTGTGCTCTTTTTGTCTTTAACCATCAATGAAAATAGTTTTATCCGTTCCATACTTGTTGTTTCTATTGCATGTTTTTTGTTTCACCTTGTCAACTTGCTTTGGCATAGGCTAGTTGAATCAATATGACATTGACTGGTCTGTCTGCGGTAGAGAGCTTGACTGCGTTGTGTTATGAATGACTTGGGGTAATCGCGGTGTAGTCATGTCGAGTAGTGGGCATGTTACAAACAGTTTAGCTGGGGGTTGAGTCATCCAAGTTGTGCCCTGCCCCCAAGGTAAGCTGCTTGAGGGTTACTTGCTTGTCTGACCGGTTGGCTGTAGCTGCTAGTGTGAGTGAGTTGTGATGGCCGAGTGTGCGTGTCAAAGCGTTCGTGCCGAGTCAGGCGTCGTGAGCTCGTGTTGGCATCCTAAGTAGCTTTTATCTGGGCACTAGCCGTACGATCTTTGTATCAGCGTGAGTGGCCTTCGCTTAAACTTAGAATGTTAGTCTGTTTGAGCGTGAAGATGCCGACTTAGCTAGATTCATGTTCGCGCCTGCTGTTCTAAAGGGAAGCAGAACTCGTGTGGCGGGCTGCTTGAGGTCCCCACCTTCTGAATTGTTTATGTCCGAGCCATGTGGACTACAGATTCGGGGAGTAAAGGTTTGGCGACCAGGCTAAAGAGCAGTGGTCCCGTGGCAAGCCGTTGGGATCAATTCAGGACTGACTAGGCTCCCACCTTCCAAATCATTTATGTCCGAGCAGAGCGAACTACAGATTCAGGGAGTAAAGGTTTGGTGACCATGCTGAAAAGCAGTGGTCCCACTGCAAGCCATCAGGATCAGTTCAGGACTAACTAGGCTCCTACCTTCCAAATCATTTATGTCCGAGCAGAGTGAACTATAGATTCAGGGAGTAAAGGTTTGGTGACTAGGCTGAAAAGCAGTGGTCTCATGGCAAGCCGACGGGATCAGTTCAGGACTGACTAGGCTCCCACCTTTTGAACCATCTGCACCCTCCCAGCGCGATGGGGGCTACGAATTCAAGAAGGGTTTGGCGACCAGGCTGAAAAGCAGTGGTCCCGTGACAAGCCATCGAAATCAGTTCAGGACTGACTAGGCTCCACAATCCAAATTATCTACACCTGAGTGCACCAAGCTACAAATTCGAAAGTTTTTCGACGACCAAGCTAAAAAGCAGTGGTCCCATGGCAAACCGTTGGAATCAAGTCGTGGTTGACTGGGCTCTCACCTTCTAGACTATCTACACCCTCGCAGCATGAGCTACAAGTACTGGTTTGGTGATTTGGCGGCCACGCTAAAAAGCAGTGGTCCCGTGGCAAGTCGTTGGAATCAGTTCAGGATTGACAAAGCTCTCACCTTCCAAACCATTTACACCCTCATAGTGGAGCTACAAGTCTGGGCTTTGATCAGAAGCTTTCATTGCTGGTCGTTACCAACGAGGCTTACCTGATTAGGTTCGGTGATCACTGGTCGTGGATGGGGCACTGATCCCTAGCAAGTCGTCGTCACCAGGCGTGGTACCGCAGATTAGACTCCCACATCCTAAATCGTAATATGTTCGCGTTGAGCGGACTAGGTACCGAGATGAACCAGAAGCCATCGTCATCAATCTTGGCTGACTAAGCTTGCCTGGTTTGAATAAAGGTTTCGTCTGCTAGGGGGCATGTGAACCTAATCCATCAGCATGTTGCATGGAGTTGATGAAATTACCTTAAATCAGCTGGTGATATGTAGGTATAATTCGTATGTTAGGGTTGACTAGGATCTCTAGTGCTCGTGCTAAGCATGTGACAAAGTGTTGTTTGAATAATAAGCTGAGCCCATGGGCCTGCATATGAAGGGCTAGGGTTTCCTACAAGGTGCATTGTGTGTACGGCGTACATTGCGCGATGACACGTGTACGGCGTAGGCTGCGTGACGATTGAGTATCGGTTACTCCCCTTCAATTGATGGGGTTGCGTGCAACCCCATTAATTGATTGACGTGGTCTGTGCAGTTTCCTTGGGAACTGTTGTCTTCCAGGTTCCCATACGATATTCAATGTTTGGCAGTTAATGCTTGAGCGCCCGCTTGGTGAACCATCATGTCTATATAATGATGATTTCAATCGTTGTAGGCACTATCTTTCCCAGGGCTTATCTTCTGTAATGTCCTTACTTGAAGAATATGCTTTGGGCTTTCCAAAGGATGAGGAAAATGCTTTGGGTTTTCCAAAGGTTGAAGTTGAATCTCAGTCTCTGGAGTCTCCGAATGTTTTGACATTGCACTGGTTAGGCACAGAGATAGTTGTTGTTATGTTTGGTCACCTGTTATGGGTGAGCATGTAGTTGATCCACTGAGGTCTTGTAATTTCTTCTCATATTGCGCAGAAGTAGCACGAATTTCCTACCAAGGGAGATGCCTTGGTATTACACCATACTACTTTTGCCTCCGTGTGCTCAAATCTCGCTGCTAACCAATGGCTGATTGAGGTGTTAGTCGACGTGCGATGTTTCTTGGTGTGGTAGTTCTCAGATACACCTGCCATCGCATATGGGAAAAATGGTCTCTCTTGATAGCATTGTGAGACCGTAGTTGCGTCGCTGCTTGTGGTCATCCTCATCTGCCTTCTTCTAACCTATTTGAGAAAGTTAGAAGGGGTGTCAGATGTCTCTTGGGGAAATCAAAAGCCCGTTGTTAGGTCTACAATGTTGCAGTACGACACTTTTCCAGGGCGATTTGACGGAGCAATCTGACTGCTCAGTCTTTCAATCTCTTCTGCCACTTCGTCTTTATCTTGAGAAGGTGTCGAGCGTATCCCATTATCTTACCTTTGCTGTCACTTGCAGATTATTCGCATTGGAGTGTTTGCAAGTCTTCGGCGGACGCTGTCCGTAGCAGAATTGTCTAAGCGAGTCTTTTACTTCAGTTCACACTGTATTCAGATGGTTATAGTGATCAATCTTTGTATCCTTCTCAAAGCGTTCATAATATGTAGCCTTTTGTATCTGCCTCAGGGCGTTTGTAAGATGTAGCCTTTTGTATCTACTTCAAGGTGTTTGTTGTTACATCTTTCCAATAATCAATAGAGTTTGTTTTTCATAATTCTTCATTTATTTCTTAAATGATTGAAAATCATATAAGTCTTTAAGAACTAAAACTCAATATTGACTATGGAAAGGGAAACAAACAACTTAAAGCAAACTAACTGTTGACGGAGAGAAATTTATCCTTGCCTCGAAGTGGATTCGGGTTGCTCTCGTGGATCATTCGGCGGACTGTCGAGGCATTACATAGGTTACTAAATAGTAAACCTTGTAGTGGGGCGGATCTCCACGCCGACGGAATGTCGAGGAGATGTGCTCCCGCTTGCCATGGCCTTTTCGACTCGCTGGGCGGAAAAACTTGTTTCTCTTGTACCGCTTGAAAGTGATGTCTCTACAGTCTTTTGGCCTTGCACTGGGTCAGGCTGTTTTGCATGATGTAGCTGAATCCGACAACACTCTATTTGTTT
Source organism: Berberis vulgaris (assembly GCA_963556465.1). Classification (NCBI taxonomy): domain Eukaryota; kingdom Viridiplantae; phylum Streptophyta; class Magnoliopsida; order Ranunculales; family Berberidaceae; genus Berberis; species Berberis vulgaris. Next base: position 54,066,386 of record OY747134.1, read on the forward strand.
CAGTGTGGCGTAGTGGCAGCCTCGCGCCGTAGGTTGGTCTCCACGTATTGTTCCTTCGGAGTGGTTTGCAGTATACTTAACACACTGGTGAAGGGTGAAGACAACTGCTTCCATCTGATTGTAGGATGACGGTGTGTCTACCACCATGAAGTCCATAAATAGGACTTTCCTGAGCTGCGACTCTCCTGCTATCGTAGCCAACCTTATCTTTTCGATGGGGAAACACTTCTCCCTTCTGAATCCAATTAGTGGGTATTTTGAAGACGTCAGGTTTTTCTCCTTGAGGTCCATGTTGCGGAACGCGTTGTAGAACAGACGTTAAGTGAATTTCCTATGTCAACCAGAGCTCTTTTTACTTCCCACCTTGCTATGGAGACCAAAATGACTAGGCATCGTTGTGTGGCATTCAGACTCCTTCGAGGTCATTGTCTGTAAGTTCAAGGTGAGAATGGGGCTCTAAACCCGTGAGTGGCAGATGTGCCTATCCTCATCCGTGGATTGTGTCCACATATCCAATAGTGTCTGCTTGCAGAATTTGTATGACTGGTCTTCATTCGGTCTGACTCCATGAAGGACGTAGATTATCCCTGGAGTCTCATTTTCTACCTCTTTAACCTATTCCCTCATGTCCTTGGTCTGCTATGACTGCTTATCAGATTTCAGGAATTCTTTCAGTTTGTCTTTGCAGATCAAGTACTCAACTTCATACCTCAAACTCTTGCAGTCCTTGGTATTGTGATCGCCCTCATTGTGGTACGCGAAGTATTTGTCATTGTCGCGCTTGGAAGCGTCTCCACGTGTCTTTGGGGGCCACTTTAGTTCCTCCCAGCTTTTCATGGAGTTAAGTACGTCTGACAGGCTAGCGCTTAGGGGTGTCACGGCTCTGGATCCAATGTAGTTGGATGACTTCTCCGGCCTGGGTCGATCAAGGTCTGGCCTGTTGTCGTTTTTTTTTGAAAGGCCGACCAGGGTCTGGCCTGTTGTCGTTGCGTTTCCTTTTGCTCTGTTCCTCGTCCTCTCGTCTCTTTCCCCCCCTCTGGATCCAATGTAGTTGGTTTTCCTTTTAGCGATCCTTGACTCCTCTATGTTGATGTGTCTCTGGATGCTCTTGAGGAGCTCCGCCATGTCCAGAGGGGGCTCTAAGGTGAGGTCCTAAAAAAGATTTCCCTCTCTGAGGCTCGCAGTGCAGGCTATCACGGCTGTATTGTCGCTGCACCCGTCGATGAGGATCAGCTTGTTGTTAAAACGCGTGACATACTCTCAGAGCATCTTGCCGAGTCTCTGCCTTAGACAGAGTACGTAATGCGGGCCTTTTCTGAAACGCTGACTTCCGATGAAACGTGTCAAAAATTTCTTCGCCAATGTTTTGAAGGAGTCGATTGACTTCGATGGAAGGCTGTGGAACCATGTTAGCGCAGATTTTTTTAGACTGGTGGAAAAGGTTCTACACATGACGGACTCGGATCCTTCTTTGAGGGCCATTACGTGCTGGTAATGGCGAAGATGATTGAAATGATCGGTGATCCTGTCGTAGGAGTCGAGCTTTGGGGGAGTGAACTTCCTTAGAAGGGCCTCATTCATTATCTGGTCCACAAATGGTGGGATGGAGAGGCGATAAAGGGCCGAGCCTTTCTGTCCTGGCAGTGAGCACAACGTTAGCCGCGCAACCTCCCTTAGTCCAATGAGAACTAGCGAGGGTCTGGCTCTCCTGCACTTGTTCCCTATCATCTTCTGGAGGCGGAGGTTCATGCTGTTATTTGTCCCATTAGCAGGTGGTGGATTTTGTCATATAAGAGTCTCCACCGCCTTAGCGATCAGCTGTATCTGAGATGTCAGCACATTGATTTTGGGGTCCATCGTTACTGTCATTGGCGTGGGAGCATGAATTGGTTGCTCGTGCACGACAGGAACTGCTGAATGAGGCGATATATGGACAGCCTGAGCGTTGGACACGTCCTCTGGTTCTCCGTTGTTGCGTGACGACGATTAGTGTAAAATTATGAACTATGTCATCCTCACGAACGACGCCAAACTGATGCAGTCTTTTTTCGCTCCCTGCTTTGACCTAGTCCTTCTGACTTGCACAAGTAACGCACGTGAGCCACATACCACCATGGGGTGGACAATTACACTTCGATGCTAACGTCAGACAACGCTCCAAGTAAAGTGTAATGTTGCAACAGGGAATTTGTAGTGTACCTTAGCTTACCAACCTCATGTCCTATTTATAGTGCAAGAAGTTTTGGTTCTACCAGGCCATCGTAGGCATAGTTTAGGAAGAAGATTTCTGTGGAAATCCCTCCCTAACTAGGAGTCGTGTTGTAGGAGGGAAGTTCCTTGTTAGCTCTGTGCTCCTAGATACGTGGGAGATAGTTCACAATCCAATAACAATCCGTAAAAGGGAGTTTCCTTGTGTGGAAGATATTCTGGTGTTTGCTTCCTATTTGGAAGCAGAGAGCAGTTGTAGTTGGCCATCCAAAGTTGATCCTCGAGATACTTGCTTGAAGAGGGCTACGGGTATTCCTCAAAGACCATTCTGATTTATATTATAAACTAGAGTATTCCTCGTGCAGTTGGCATGCTAAAAGTTTAACATGATAAATAGACTTTATTCTACTTTAAATATCAAGATAAATAAATATCAAAATGTTGGGTATGAGAATCAAACTCATGCACTCTTATAGGGGATTGATTGAAGGTAAGACATAAAGGTTAACTTTAAGTCTCAACCATTAGATGAAAGAACCTCAACCATGAACTATGTTATCTCTTGGTGTTTTAAGTTCTATGTGATCTGATAGATTATTACATTTGGATAAATCTCAACCATTTTTTATCTCCAACCTCAAACACCATTCTGACTTGTAATATAAGACTAGTGTATTTCTCGTGTCGTTTGCACGATAGAAAGTGGGTCATGGTAATAGGTCAAACTCGGGTAAAAGTTTAAGCAATTAATCTTCCCAAAACTTTGATTTTCCAAAATAAGGAATGATGCAGTCGATTTTCGCTCCCTGCTTGACCTTAACCTGATGACCTGAACAAGGAACGCACATGAGCCGCAAACCACTGTTGGGGTGTCCGATGACACTCCAATGCTTAAGTCAGACAAGACTCTGAGGAAGGCTTAAAGTTGTAAACATGGAATTTGTAGCGTACCTTTATTCACCGACCTCCTATCTTATTTATAGTGCTGGAGTTTAGGTTCGGCTAGGCCATCGGTGGCGTAGTTTAGGGAAACAAATCTTCCTGGTGTTCCTTATCTAATTAAAAGTCGTCTTATAGAAGGAAGTTTCCCTGTTAGACCGGTGCTCCTAGATTCGCGGGGGATAGTTCCCCATTGGCTGCTGTGGCGGCTTCTACTAATACTGACCAATCCAGGCCTATTTTATTGGAAAGTCTTGATTAAGATTTGTCTGTGGCACCCGAGTTCTCTTGTTCTGTTGGTGGATCGTCTGACAATGGCCATTGCAGCGTGGGCCCTCCTTCTTGCAATCTGCATTGCCCTCCATCTCGCTTTAGGCCGTATATCGAGATAACGGAGGGTCTGATAGACAAGGATGAAGGCGGTGCACAAGGGCCCAGGTGCAATGAAGACTGCAAAGGGCGGTGCCGGTGTAATTTCGCATCTGAGAGAGCTCCATCCAGACGCGTGGATGAGTTTATTTGCTTCTGATGTTGTAAAAATGAGCAACTAGGGCTGACACTAGGAGGTTGACATTGATTATGCTTCGAGGAAGCATATTAGAAGATGTTATAGCTAGCTGGTGAACTGCGCTTTAAAGCCAGACGAGGATGCACTAGGAGAGCGTATGGATAAAGAGTTGAAATATCTTATGCTGGGGATGTCGCATCTGAGCCAAATGGTCATCACTGATACGGAAGTTGAAGCGGCTAGTGAGAAGGTGTACACCATGGAGCGCGTCTTCTCCAATATGTAGAAGTTGTATTCTGATGCACTCTTTGAGATCGAATTGCTAAGAAAACAGCTGAAGAGAGGAGACTAGCGCAATCAGCCGCAAATGCTGAGGCCTAGAGGATTCGTCTAGAATCCCTTGAGTCCCATTTAGCAGAGGTTGTTTCCGCAAGGGATAGATCCAGAAAAGAGCTGAACCTTGTCTACCATGGCTTAGAAGTTGCACAGGAAACTGCGGTTAGAGTGCGCTCTGAGCTGCCGTTGCTTACTAATGAGAATACCAGGAAAGAATCTGAGTGGGTTGTTTAGAGACAACAGTTAGAAGTCGTCGTTGAATTCAATGCTCGAGAAGCAAGAAAAGCTGGGGAGCAGCTCCTTCTGGTGCAGAGCAAACTTAGCGCGGTTAAATATAGCTTGATTACAGAGCAATCCCAGATTGATGCGTTGACAGACAAGCTGGAGCTGCTGGAGCTGCTGGAGAGTGAGCTTGCTGAACCAAAGGCGCACGAGAAAGAACTTATCAAGGTGCAAGGCACTTGAATTCCGCAGGATCGCGCATGGGAGGTTGGAACTGCTGACGTTGAGAAATCCTTGACTGGGAACTTTCTTACTACAGGAAGGAGTCCTTCGCGGATTTTGAGAAATCCTTGAGCTGTCAAAGGAATAGGGCGATCTGAATCATGGTGCTCAAGCTGAGGCGCGCACGAATGCAACTCCCGCTTCTTCTCAAGTTAAACTCAATTCCTTGTATTTGTACCTTCTCTAGACGAGGAGTAAATTTTGTACATTTACACCTTTTGTTTAGACTGTTAATGAAAACAAATTTCTTTCAAGTAAACTTCATACTCGTGTTCTATCTGGTCCCCCTGTTGCGTGTTTTCCATTTCGCGTAGTCGTTTTATTTTGATATAGGTTTTGTTGGGTTAGCGGGGAGTCGTGTGGTCGATCCACTATTGAAAGCTAGACCGTTTATGCCACGAATAATTTTTACATGTACTTCCATGAGGTTTCAGAGTCACCATCGCGTAGTTATGCACAATAATGAGCATTATGTATGGTGTAAATGGTTTGGTAGTGGGTCTTTACCCAGACTGCAGCTTATCCTTGAGGTAGGCTGTTAGAGGCTCAATTTATATATTGGACCATTGGTCGGGTTGTTGGCATGAGTGAACTGTTATAGTCAAGCACATGCGTTGTCGTCTATAATTAAGCAAGAGCGTTTGGCCCAAGTTAGGTTTCGTAAGCTCGGGTTGGTCTCCAGTGTAGCATTCATCTGCGCTTAGCGGATTAGCTTTTGGGTCAGCTCAAGTGGTCGTTTGTCGATAATTAGATGTCAGCCCATGTGTGCGTGAAAACGCTGGCTGAGCTATAATCAGATTCGGCGACCATTATTTTGTGGAAGAGAAGTGGTCTCGTGGCAAACCGTCAACATTAGTCAGAATTGACTAGGCTCCCACTTTCCAAACCATCTACACCCGCGCGGAGCGAGCTATAGACTTGGGATGGGAAAATTTGGGGACCATAGTCTATAGAAGAGCAGTGGTCTCGTGGCAAGCCGTCGACATCATTCGGATTTGACTAGGCTCCCACCTTCCAAGCCATCTACACCTGCACGAAGTGGGCTACAAACTTTGGATAAGGAAATTTGGCGACCATGGTTTGTAGAAGAGCAGTGATCCCGTGGCAAACCGTCGACATTAGTCAGAACTGACTAGGCTCCCACCTTCCAAACCATCTACACCCGCGCACAACGAGTTACAAACTTGGGAGCTGACGTAGATATCGTCATCAGTCGTCACTGACTAAGCTTACCTGATCGGGTTCGGTGATCAGCGTCCACAAGGGGTGATGATCCCTGGCGAGTCATCATCATCAGGCGTGAGAGCGCTGACTAGACTCCCACTTCCTGAGCCAACGACATTCGTGCGCAACGAACTAGGCGTCGGGTGAACTAGTAGCCGTCATCATCAGTTGAAACTGACTAACTTACCTGGCTAGGTTGGGGCTCCACCTATTACAGACGTGCGAGGCTACTTTCGAAATCAGATTGCATTGTGCAAACTAGTTTCCACTAATTTCAATGAAGTTATTTAAAAAGAGCAGGTACCTTAAATCAGTTGGTGATATGTAGGTATGCTCCGTTTGTCCAGAATGACTAGGGCCTCTACTACTTGCGTCAGTGCACGTGGTAGAGTGTTGCTGGATAGTGGGCCGAGTTGGTAATTGCATCCCTGGGCCCATGTAAGAAAATTTATGTCATGTCGCAAGAGCATGATGCCATGTGTACGACGTAGATTGCGAGACGATAGAGCATTGGTTACTCCTCCAATTAATGGGGTTGTGTGCGCATCATTAATTGATTGAATGTGGATCTGTGCGGTTACCATGGGAACCATCGCCTCTTCATTTCCCATATTGTATTCAATGTCGATATTTAATGCTGATGCGCCCGTTCGGTGAGCCATACGTCTATATAATGATGTGACTTCATCGTTATATAAAGAACATGCAAAGTGCACTCTTCAGATGCTTTTACTCAAAGAACTTGTTTGGGGTTTTCCAAAAGGCTTATGGAGCATTTTTGTTTTTTGAGTCTCTGAATGTTTTGACATTTGTAGCGAACAGTCTTTAGAAGACTTGTTCTTTTGTGTGGTTACCAGCTGAGGGTGAGCACCAGATTGATTTATTGATACCTTCTAATTTCTTCTCATATTGCGAAGAAGAAGTAAAAACTTCCTCTCAAGGGACGAGTCTGTCTTTTATGTGTTGGTGCTCCGTTGGCGCCGAACCGCATAATTTCTGAGATAACACCAGCAGCTAACTTAGGAGCGGTTGTTTTCCTCCCTCATCTGCTAGCCTTGACACGTTGCGCTACGCTGGAACTCGAAGTTATGGGGCGGAGTGAAGTTGGACATGGCCTATTGAAGTGGGCCATTGACTCCTAGACGCCCTATAATCTCTCAATGGAAGGGTGCACTCGATCCGTTTCAACATGATTCTTGTCCCAAGCTCAGCTGATTGGGCGGATCAAGCATGTGAGTTGGCTGAAGCTTCGGCTGGCATGTCGCGGGGTTTAGGTTGTTGATTTTGTACCACCTCAGGTCATCCTTGTGAGGTGGGTCTGATAGAGTATTGAATTGAGTGCGTTTTTTCATACTTATTTTTGACATTTGCTCTTACTCGTAGATCATCTTCTCCGGAGAAATCGCTGAGCGTAATTTTTAGTGGGTACCGTAGTCTACCTTGGGTACCTTTGCTGTCACTTTTGAGTCCTCTTCCGAAATCAAATTGTTTACTTTACGTCACATCGGATTTAGATACATGTAGTATGTAATATTTTTTACCCGCCATCTGGGCAAATGTTGTAACATCTTTCTAGTAATCAATAGTGTGTTTGCGTAATTCTCTTTTATTTCTCAAATGAGTCCAAATCACATAGGTTCTTAAGAATTAAATCTCTAAACTGACTACTGAAAGAAAGCTAAACAACTGGATAGATTGACTGTTGGCAGAGAGAGGCTAATCCGACCCTGAAGTAAATTCGCATGGCCCTTGCTTGGATCGTAAGTACCTTCGGTGAATTGTCAGGTTTCGCCGACACCATTGAGGTAACTAAAGAGTAAACCTTGCTTGGGAGGGTCCTCCCACATCGGCTAACATTTGTGTAATTGTGCTCCCGTTTGCGATGACTTCTCCGCTTGGCCAGACATCCCCGCTTGGCCAGACATCCCATTGGGCTAGAGGGCGGACCGCACCTGTCAGGTTGAACTGTCCTCCATCGCTAAGCTGAGCCACTATTGTTGGGTCTTTGTCCCCATCTGGGAGGAGCGACTCCCCCCAGTTTCTGTGCCTGGCTTCTGATCAACTTGTTTGGTGAGCTCAAGCTGTATTTAAGAACAATCTATCTGTTTTAGCGTTGCGTAGTGGCAACCCCATGCCATTGGTTGGTCTTCGCGAATAGTTCCCTCTAACTAGTTGGTGATATACTTGACGCACTAATGAAGGATGGAGACCATTGCTTCCATCTGGTGAAGCCAGAGCCTCCCCAAGATGAAGTTATAGGTAGACGGTGCGTCTATCACCACTGCTAGCTATATCTTCTCGATGGGGAAGCATTTTTCTCTGCTAAACCCAATTAACGAGTAGTCCAAAGGTGTTAAGTTCTCTTCCTTGAAGTCCATGCCGCTGAATGCGTTGTAGAATAGGACATTGAGGAAGCTTCCCGTGTCTACCAGGGCCCCATTTACTTTCACCTTGCAATAAAGACCGAAATAACAAGAGTGTCATTCTGCGGTGCGCGAATGCCTTCGAGGTCTTTATGGGATTGGGCTCTGTACTCGCGAGTAATACACGTGTCGGTCCTCATTGGTGGGCTGTGTCCGCATATCAAGGAGTGTATGTTTTCGAGACTTGTTTGACTGCTCTCTTTCTGATCTGATTCCGTGAAAAACATATATAATGCCCGGAGCCTCCTTTTCGATTTTTTTGATCGCCTCTCCTCTTTCCCTGGTCTAGTCCTGCCGTTTTTTTAGCACAAGAACTTCTTCAGCTTGCTCTTTCGAATCCAATATTTGTTGTTGTCGCGTGTGGAGAGAACTCCACTACTTTGGGGGCCATTTTAGATCTTTCCAATTCTTCATGGAATTAAGGACGTCTGTCAAGCTAGAGTTGAGGGGGTTATGGTACTGGACCCAACATAGTTGGAAGATTTTTCTAGCCTGGCCTTGCCAAAGTCCGACCTGTTGTCGCTGCGCTTTCGTTTCTTCCTATCTTCGTCTTTTTGTTTCTTTCCCTCCCTTCTGTCTCTAGAACTGGAGGGTTTATTTTTCGTTTCAGTTTCCTTCTTGGCCGCTATTATTTCATCCAAGGTGATGTGCTTCTGGGCGCTTTTCAAGAGGTCTGCCATATCAATGGGGGGTTCTAGGGTGAGAAGGTCGTAAAACTTTCCCCTTTTTAGCCCCCACAGTAATAGCAGTAACGGATGTATCATCGCTGCAACTGTCAATGAGCGTCAGCTCGTCATTGAAATGCGTGACGTATTCTCTTAACGTCTCATTCGACCTCTGCCTCAGGGAGAGTATATAGTGCGAGCCCTTCCTGATCCGCTGGCTACCAACAAAGCATGTAAGGAACATTTTGGCTAGTGTCTTGAATGAGTCGATTGACTTTCGGGGGAGGCTATGGAACCAGGTTAGTGCTGACTTTTTTAGGTTGGTACTGAACATCCTGCATAACATTGATTCATAACCTTCTTTGAGCGCCATCACATGCTGATAATGGCTCAAGTGATCGAACGGGTCACCAATCCCTTTGTAAAACTCAAGTTTTGGGGGGCTAAACATCTTTGGCAGAGCTTCGTTCATGATGTGGTTCATGAACTGGGGAACAAAAAGGATGTACAACACATCTGGTTTGTGAGCCCCTAGGTGGAGGGGGTTTTGCGTGGTGGGTCTGTCTACCCTAAAAGTTGGATATTTGTTGACCACGTTGCCACCTCTAGTCCAGCGAGAACTGGCGGGGGTTTGATTCTCCTGCGCCTGCTTTCTATAGTCATCTGGAGATTGAGGTCTGTGTTCCTTCCGATCTCTATCAGCGGGTGGAGGGTTCTGCTAAGTGAGGATCTCCACTTCTTTAGATATCTGTTGTATTTGGGATGATAGCATATCCATCTTGGGGTCCGTCACCGCTGCTGCTAGCACGGGGGTGCGAGCCTGCTCCCCCTGTGTTGCCAGTACCACTAGAAGCAGTGGTATAACGCCAGTCTAAGCGTTCGATGTGTCCCCTGGTATCCAGTATTATGGGTTTGGTGGTCACCATCTTCTTGAACTCTGAAGATAGATAATGTCAATGCTTTGCTAGGAACTTTGTCGTCCTCATGGACGACGCCAAACTGATGCATTCAATTTTCGCTCTCTGCTTGACCTTGACCTGCTAACCTGCACAAGGAACGCATGTGAGCCATGGACCACCGTTGTGGGGTTCGATGGCACTCCGATGCTTAAGTCAGACAGGGCTCTGAGAAAGGCTTAAAGCTGTAAACAGGGAATTTGTAGCGTACCTTTATATTCACCAACCTTCTGTCTTATTTATAATTTTGGAGTCCTGGTTCGGTCAGGCCATCAGTGGCATAGTTTAGGGGAAAAGATCTTTCTAGAGATCCTTATCTAATTAGGAGTTGTCTTGTAGAAGAAAGTTCCCCTGTTAGACCTATGCTCTTAGATATGCGGGAGATAGTTCCTCATTGAAGTGTTGTCCATACGCAGAAGTTTTCCGGTACGACGTATACTTTGGTATTTACTTCCTAGTTGGAGACAAAATACTGTTGACTTGGGCCGAATATGAGATATTTACCTCAATAGGTCTTATAGGTATTGGGGATGGATATGAGACGTGTGGGCTTAGCGGGCTGTAGCAATTAGGGTCTGGCTGGCGGACTGAACTTCGAGAGCTTGATGTCGCTTGGGCCGGATCAGTGCTAGACTGATGTTTGGGCCTGTTATTGCTTGTGACAATCATGACCGTGTACAGTGTAGAAGAAATGACGTTTCGGTGTATCATCATGGAGTTTATGGTCTTTGCTTGAATGTGTCTTAATATTAAAAATACTTATGACGTGAAGTGCATTAGATTACAATTATTATTATTTAAAAAAAATTATATGGGGTGAAATACATATTTAAAACTTTAAGCGTTTGCATTAGTGTTGGTTTCATTGGAAATATCTTTAAAAATACATTTCAACCATACCATACTAAAATCTGACGACTAAGTAGATAGTTATGACGATTTTCATTAAAAAACACACACACACACACACAATTTTTCTCTCACCGGCACATATGCAATTCACAAACTTTTTCATCTTTTTATTCATTTCCCTTGTCATTCTACTTGCAACTTATTTACAACAATGTCATTGTTGATAATGAATTTTCACCATAGACTAGGGTATTACCCATGTCGTTGGCACTTCACATATTTTATTTTTATTTTTTTGCTAAATATCATGTATTAAACACCCCTGCTACTATCACTACTTTAGCTCTCAATCATTTTTGAAGAGCAAGCCTATTGCCAATGGTGTTATGGTCGAGTGGTTAGGGCTATGTGGGTTTATCCCCCACGTCCTAGGTTCGAGACCCGCCGGCGGCATGGTTACTTTCTTATGGTGTTGACCTGTAGGTCGCACCTTGTTGATAGGTTATGGGATCCTATAAAAACCCAGCTCGCTTTCCAAAAAAAAAAAAAAGTGCAAGCTTATTCAAGGTAAAAAATATTTACTATAAAATTTATATAGTAAATATGCAATTAGATGCTCGTCTCATTTCTTTTTTTCTGGTATAATCAGCCCGTCTCATTTCTTTGAAAAATACTAACACTACGAAGTGCATTAAGCTTTTTTTTTTTTTAAATTTAGCGCCTGTATTGATCAAGTAAATAATTATGAAAATTTTAATTTTGAGAAGAAGAAAAAAAGTCAAAATTTGATTATTGGTTTAGCAAAATTTGGCAACCATTTAAAAATTTAGCGCCTATATTGATCAAGTAAATAATTATGAAAAAATTAATTTTGAGAAAAAAAAAAGTCAAAATTTGATTATTGGTTTAGCAAAATTTGACAACCATTTAAAAACCGCCACAGTGAATTCTTCCCCGAAATTTGGTTTTCCAAAACATGGAGTTCAGGGTCTTTGTTGAATGCACTTTAAGATGTCCGTCTCATACTTTGATTAATATTGAAAATCACAACGTGCAATGCATTAGACATGTTTTTGTTTAATGCATATGACGTGAATTGCATATTTTGAAAGCCGAATTGTTTGTATTGATCATTAGTTTCATTCGAAAGATCATCAAAAATGCATTCCAACGATATCAAGTTTACCAAAATTCAACAACCAAATAAATAGTTATGACAATTTAATTTTAGAATAAAATATTACAAAATTTTCTCTCTTTGACACATGTACATTCCACCAACTTTTTTCACCATTTTCTCATTTTCTTTGCCCTTTTATATGTTGCATATTTACAAACATGCCATTATAAGAAGTGAATCTCAACCGTCAACAACTTCTCCAACTTTCATTCCTAACTGTCTTTTATCTCCAAATCCTTAGTAATAGTGAAACAACATTCAGATTTGTAAGATAGACGAGGGTATTCCCCGCGCCGTTGGCACGATAAAAGTTTAATATGATAAACAAATATCAAGATAAATAAATAACAAAATAAATAATTACCAAAATGTTGGTTATGGGAATCAAACCCATGCATTCTTATTGGGAATGAACCCATGCACTATTTTTGGGAATTAATTGAAGGTAAGACATGAAGGCTAACTATATGTCTCAACCATTAGATGAAAAACTCAACGATGAACTATGTTTATCTAGAAACTTATCTTTTGGTGTTTTAAGTTATATTTGATCAATTAGATTCTTATATTTAGATAAATCTCAGTCGTCTTTTATCTCCAACCTCAACATCATTCTAATTTGTAATAAAGACTATGGTATTTTCCATGCCGTTGACATGATAAAAGTTTAATATGATAAACAAAATTTATTCTACTTTAAATATCAAGATAAATAAATACCAAAAGAACCCATGCACTTTTATTGAGCATTGATTAAAGGCTAACTTTAAGTCATAACCATTAGATGAAACGAATCTTAACAATGAACTATGTTTATCTACAAACTTATCTTTTGGTGTTTTAAGTTCTATGTGATCCATTAGATTTTTATATTTAGATAAATCTCAGCCGTCTTTTATCTCCAACCTCAAACATTATTCTTATTTGTAATAAAGACTATGGTATTTCCTGTGCCGTTGACATGATAAAAGTTTAATATGATAAACAAAATTTATTCTACTTTAAATATCAAAATAAATAAATACCAAAAGAACCCATGCACTTTTATTGGGCATTGATTAAATGTGAGACATAAAGGCTAACTTTAAGTCACAACCATTAGATTAAACGAATCTCAATAATGAACTATGTTTATCTACAAACTTATCTCTTGGTGCTTTAAGTTTTATGTGATTTGTTAGATTATTATATTTGGGTAAATCTTGGCCGTCTTTTATCTCCAATCTTAAACACCATTCTGATTTGTAATATAAACAAGGGTATTTCCCATGTCGTTGGCACGATAAAAGTTTAAAACTTGTCAAAATATGATCACCCTTGAGTTTTCAACACCACCGTCATCAACAATTGAAGAAAAATAAATAAATATAAAAAATGTTGGTATGGGAATCGAACTCATACACTCTTGGTGCTTTGAGTTATATGTGATCCGTTAGATTCATATATTTGGTTAAATCTTAGCCATCTTTTATCTCTCACCCCAAAAACCATCATGTCTTGTATATATATTAACTAGGGTATTCCCCGTGTCGTTGGCACGATAAAATTTTAAAACTTGTCAAATTATGATCACCTTTGAGTTTTCAACACCACCATCATCAATAATTGAAGAAAAATAAATAAATATAAAAAAATGTTCGGTATGGGAATCGAACCCATGTACTCTTGGTGTTTTGGGTTCTATGTGATCCGTTAGATTCTTATATTTCGGTAAATCTCAGCAGTCTTTTATCTCCAAACCCAAACATCATCTTGATTTGTAATATAGATTTCAACACCACCATCATCAACAATTGAAGAAAAATAAATAAATATAAAAAAATGTTGGGTATGGGAATCGAACCCATGCACTCTTGGTGCTTTGAGTTCTATGTGATTCGTTAGATTATCATATTTCGGTAAATTGTCGTCGTCCTTTATTTCCAAAGCCAAATATCATCTTGATTTGTAATATAGATTTCAACACCACCATCATCAACAATTGAAGAAAAATAAATAAATATAAAAAAATATTGGATATGGGAATCGAACCCATGCACTCTTGGTGCTTTGAGTTCTATGTGATCCGTTAGATTCTTATATTTCGATAAATCTCAGCTGTCTTTTATCTCCAAACCCAAACACCATCCTGATTTGTAATATAGACTAGGGTATTCCCCGTGTCGTTGGCACGATAAAAATTTAATACTTATCAAAACATGATCACCCTTAAATTTTCATATTTCATACTTACATGCATAATCACCACCACCAACAATTAAATAAAAACAAATAAATACCAAAATTTTGGGTATGGGAATCGAACCCATGCACTCTTGGTGCTTTGAATTCTATGTGATATGTTTGATTATTATAATTGGGTAAATCTCAGCCGTCTTTTATCTCCCACTTCAAACACCATCCTATTTTGTACATATAACTAAGGTATTCCCCGTGTCGTTGACACAATAAAAGTTTAACATGATAAATAGAGTTTATTCTACTTTAAATATCAAAATAAATAAATATCAAAATGTTAGGTATTCCTCGTGTCGTTGGCATGATAAAAGTTTAAAACTTATCAAAACATGATCACCCTTAAGTTTTCATCTTTCATACTTACATTCCTAATCATCACCATCGACAATTGAAGATAATAAATAAATATAAAAATCTTTGGTATGGGAATCGAACCCATGCCCTCTTGGTGTTTTATATTAAACACCATCTTTTATTAAACACATTCATGTTTTGTATCTGTAATTCCAACACTACCATCATCAACAATTAAAGAAAAATAAATAAATATATAAAAAAAAAGTGTTGGGTATGGGAATCGAACCCATGCACTCTTGGTGCTTTGAGTTCGATGTGATCCGTTAGATTTTTATATTTCGATAAATCTCAGCCGTCTTTTATTTTCAAACCAAACACAATCCTGATTTGTAATATAGATTTATGCTAAAATCGTAATTGTAGAAAATATCATATGACCAACACGCCTAACTATTCTATTATGTGAATATTATTATAAAATTATCAATCATAAATCCTCTATATCATTCTAATTATTATTATTTTTTTGGCGTATGGCAAGTAAAAATTTGGATACAAGGAATACAAATTAATCTTATGAATATGGGAATCTCATGCCTTGGGGACCAAGGAATGTGATTCCCATGTTATGAGACTTCTATTTCCACCATTGATCACAAAATCAAATGGTGGATGTGAAGTGATACATCAATTTAGCCTAAAATATAGGGGTCCTCTCATGGATTCCCATGACATAGGATTTCATGCAACAAAACACACCCTAAACTTTCTTATTGGAATTTTAATTGCCTTTCCTGCCAAGCTGGTTAGAGAAACACATCTTCTTATATCATGGCAAGTGTTTACTTAACAATGGCTAGACGAACAAGTTCTGGCCAGATGGGTGGATTAATTGACTTCCCAATCCCAGCCCCCTCAAAAGTTTTTTTTTCTCAAAATACCCCCCACACCGTTGATTTTTAGAGGGATGATCACTACGCTATGGATGGTCTTCCACCAATTTCACTGCAAACTTATAGCAAGGCAGTTGCATATTCAACCAGTAGACACAATGACGAAACACACAGGACGAGGAAGTCCAGGATATGAAAGCCGACAACCTTGACTCAAGTCAATTCTAATCACTTTCAACACGACAAATTAACACCACAAAACATTATCATTTGCATGGCTGGCAAGCAGTTTTAGCATTCATTTTTTTTAACAATAATGATAATTAATGATACACCGAACCGTCTTGTAATCTACTCTATACACGTGGCATAATGATCTCGTCAACAAAGTGGAGTGGGTCAAAATAAGCGCCCACCCAATCTAATCCAACCCAAAAGACAGAGAACCAAGCCCAAATCACTCCAAGGCCACGGAGGTGAGTATCTGAGAATTGGACTCAAACAATCAGGCCCTTCTAGCCCATAAGTCAAATGGTCAAATCCAAAACCCCTAAGACCAAATAAGGCAAGTATCTTGGAGTTTGACCTAAGACAGGCAGGCAGTAATACATTGACTCCTACCAGTAAACAATCATCAGAGTATAAGTCGTGCATGAAAACTCTCTGGCATGGACAACTCTGATAAAAGAAAATGATATCTAACAAATATCTTTCCTTAAACCACACCACCAAAGGCATAGCCAAACAATGAGTTTTGCATGATAAATAAAGAACAAGGTTGAGGAGCTAAGGTATATTGTAGAACCAAAATCTCAAGCAATATACATTTTTTTACACCTAGCAATCTTTGGCTCACGTTTATTCCTTGTGTATATTAAGGTCACGGAGAATGAAAACCTCATCGTTTGATAGTGAAAAGGGTATTGAATATGATCCTAGCTAGCTATATATTGATGACCTTTCAATACCCTATTTCTTTCGAGTGGATTAGATAATTTTAAAAACAACGAACCATACACAGAGTCACAGACACGTATATATAAATTTGGTTGGAATCAGGTAACCTTTTCTTATAATTATATTTTCCCTCCCTCGGTTAATTCAAAACCAGTAAAATATCTTGACTTCCATGCATATGGAAAATAGACATCTTGTTGACGACCAATGTTTTTTCATTTTTTTTTGTACAGAATACTGACAGCACAGAGAATATTAAATAGGCTTTTGAATTCTGATGAGTTGAATCGGGTCTAAAGCAGAGAAACCAAGAACTAGCGGGGACCAACTTTGGTTTTTTACTCTCTCTTGTCTTCTCTTTTCTTCTCCTCTTGGGGTTGTAAATATATAGAACAAAGGTTAATCAATGGATTCTAATGCAATGCAGCAACCGTGTTTTGACTACAAGGAAGACAAATGAACGTATGCTCTGCCGGTAATCAATCAACTTGGTTGATGGACGGACACTCACCTTATTAATTTCTTGCAACACATTCTCTTTACTATATATTAATTATCATCCACTTATTATACTACTTAACACTACATTTATTATATTATCCACTTTTTTTTCCGGCACTTTGGTATTAGGTATACCTCTATCCCTTGTTTTTCACTCCCAATAGTCATTTCTATCTTCCTCACTTTACACATGAGTTAATTGTTAAGTTCTCTCTATAATAAATAGCTAATTGAGATGTGCACCCATCATTAATTACTATTGCACTCACTTTTCAAGACTAGCAGTCAACGTGTCTTGACCGTCAGTTTTCAAAACAGATAACCAAAATACCCTTGACAAATCAAAGATTGAAATTGAATTTCGTATCTCGAAGAAAATCCTAGGGCCCAACTGAAATTGTAATCGTATATCGAGAAAAATCCAATTGTGGATTAAAAAAATTGTATCTCAAACATTTCATCTCGAAGAAAATCGTAAGGTCTAGTTGAAATCATAAACATATCTCGGCGAAAATCGTATGACCAAATTAAATCATATACGTATCTCGAGAAAAATCTAACAGTTGTTAAAAAACTAAAAACTTCCCCCTTATTCCTCTTTCTCCTTTTATTCCTCCCCCTTCTTCCTCCTCTGTTTATCAGCTCAGCCGTCTCCTTTCTCCTTCCTCTTTCCTCCTCTATAAATTGTTAAAGAAAAGTGTGTGCTTGCTGGACAACACCACTAATGATACACCAAACCGTCCATTAACATGCGCGTACACGTGTCATGATAATCTCGTCAACATAGTAAAGTGGGTCTTATTGCCCGCCCAATCTGGCAAAGCCCAGACAACACAAGCCCATCTTGGCAGGGTTCAGGAGGTTGAACCCAAATTGCAGTGCTCTATTAAGCCTATACGTCACATGGTCAAGCCCAATACCCGTAAGATCTAATAAGGCAAGTATCTTGGAGATCGACCTAAGACGGGCAGGCCAGCAATACATTGGTTCTGATTAGGAAACAAATATCGGAGTATAAGACGTACATGGAAGCTCCCATGCATGGACAACATTCCATATGGGAATAATCTCCCGCAGATCTAAGAGCACAAGTCGTGTAAGGGAAACTCTCCTACATGGATGATTCCTAGCAAGGAAAGGATCTCCAGCAAGATATATTTTCCTAAACTACGCTATCAAAGGCCTATCCGAACAAGGACTCTCGCATTATAAATAGGATATAAGGTTGATGAACAAATGTACGCTACAAAACCCAATTTACAGCATTACGTCTTTCTCAAGCCTTGTCTGATTTTAGCATCGGAGTGTCATCGGCCGCCACAACGGTGGTCTTTGGCTCACGTGTATTCCCTATGCAGGTCAAGGAGAACAATATTCAACTACATCAGCCACCTATGACAGAAAACCCCAACCCAACCCCTGAATCAACCACCACATCTATCCAAATCAATAACCACCAACCATCACCTTTATGCAAAACAAACCACCACCAACTGCAAATCATCACTCCATCCACCACCACCAGTGATCCTGCATTTTCATATCAGACCATATCAAGCCACCATCATCACCTCTGATCCACGCTACCATCACTACCATTGATCCAGACCACCATCACGCGGACCTACTAAGGGGCGAGGGGCCCCCCCTCAACTTTTAAAATATTTTTAGTATATATACTTTAGTCTTAAAAAAAATCGATTATATAATGTACAATACAATATATCAATTGTTTATGCAATTAATTAAACATGTTTTTATTGTTGTAGTGGTTGGAGGTTTATTTTTTTAGTAAAAGAACTAAGTTCGATACTCTTCGAGTGCATTTTTATTTTATTTTCAATGCAATTTTACTAGTAATTGTAAACATTAAAAAATGTTTACTTTAATAATAATTTATTAACATTTAAGAAATGAATTGTTTTCCACCAACATATCTTTATTGGTGTAGTGGTTGGAGATTTATCATTTTTAGTAAAAGATCCGAGTTTGATATTCTTCGTGCATTTTTATTTTATTTTCAATCCAAATTTATTAGTAATTGCAAACATTAAAAAAATGTTTAGTTTAATAAAAATTTATTAACATTAAAGAAATGAATTGTTTTTCACAAGTTGTATAAAACCTCTACAAAAAATATTTAAAATTAATATCTAAAATAATAACTATAGAATTCAATGAAAATATATATCACTAGCCAACTCGTACAAAATTTGAGCCTCATATAAACTATTTTTTCTATGAAATTGTGTTATGATCATATTAGGTTCACAAATTTCAAAAAAAAAAAAATCAGCTTCACCTAGATACTTATCCTAATTATTTTGTGATCTCCAATTCTAGACAGTCAGGCTTTATAGCCACTTTTTTGTCAGGTTTTGGGTTTTTTACATTTTTACCCCTTCTATAGATAATGTTTGTGGTTGTATTTTAAGGAGAATGGATAAAAGTGTAAAAATGCCCTAACCTGACAAAAAAATGGCTTTAAAGTCTGGCTGCTTAGACAAACTCTTTTGTGATATTAGTTATATATTCTAGTTATAATGTTCGTTTGCTCTTTGCTAAGGTTATTGATAGTGAACTTATTTTGGCTTAAAATTGGACTACACTGAATCCAATTTGATATATGCAATGTATTTTTTATAGTTGTATTTTTTTATTAGTTACTAGCTCAGGTAGAAAAAAAATTGGTTTTACCATTGATAACTACTATTATCAACTAATAAGTATTTTTCATCTCGATATACTTTAGTCTTAAAAAATCGATTATATAATGTACAATACAATATGTCAATTGTTTATGCAATTAATTAAACATGTTTTTATTGTTGTAGTGGTTGGAGGTTTATTTTTTTTAGTAAAAGAACTAAGTTCGATACTCTTCGAGTGCATTTTTATTTTATTTTCAATGCAATTTTACTAGTAATTGTAAACATTAAAAAATGTTTACTTTAATAATAATTTATTAACATTTAAGAAATGAATTGTTTTTCACCAACATGTCTTTATTGGTGTAGTGGTTGGAGATTTATCATTTTTAGTAAAAGATCCGAGTTTGATATTCTTCGTGCATTTTTATTTTATTTTCAATCCAAATTTATTAGTAATTGCAAACATTAAAAAAATGTTTAGTTTAATAAAAATTTATTAACATTAAAGAAATGAATTGTTTTTCACAAGTTGTATAAAACCTCTACAAAAAATATTTAAAATTAATATATAAAATAATAACTATAGAATTCAATGAAAATATATATCATTAGCCAACTCGTACAAAATTTGAGCCTCATATAAACTATTTTTTCTATGAAATTGTGTTATGATCATATTAGGTTCATAAATTTAAAAAAAAAAATTAGCTTCACCTAGATACTTATCCTAGTTATTTTGTGATCTTCAATTCTAGACAGTCAGGCTTTATAGCCATTTTTTTGTCAGGTTTTGGATTTTTTACATTTTTACCCCTTCTATAGATAATGTTTGTGGTTGTATTTTAAGGAGAATGGATAAAAGTGTAAAAATGCCCTAACTTGACGAAAAAATGGCTTTAAAGTCTGGCTGCTTAGACAAACTTTTTTGTGATATTAGTTATATATTCTAGTTGTAATGTTCGTTTGCTCTTTGCTAAGGTTATTGATAGTGAACTTATTTTGGCTTAAAATTGGACTACACTGAATCCAATTTGATATATGCAATGTATTTTTTATAGTTGTATTTTTTTTATTAGTTACTAGCTCAGGTAGAAAAAAAATTGGTTTTACCATTGATAACTACTATTATCAACTAAAAATTGGACTACACTGAATCAACGATTTGTTGTTGTTGATTCCTACGATTTGTTTGCTTCTGAAGCCCCCCCCCCCCCCCCCCCGAACCAAACCCTCATTTTTTTCTTCTTGTTGAAATGAAGCAACCAAACTCTGAAAGAAAGATGAATCTGCGAGAAGCGAGGCTGCGAGATGACGACAAAGAGAGGAGACGGAGAGCTGATTGACGGCAGTAGAAGATGACGACAAAAAAAGGAAATAAAGAGTGAGAGTGAGATGGAAACCTGGGGTTTTGGCGTGAGACTATTCTCTGTAACTGTATGTGTGAGAAGCGAGTGTGAGAAAAGAAGGATTTGGGCTTTGGAAATTTTAGGGTTAAAGTAAAATTAGACATGTGTTACACTACAACACAAATGCTCTTTAATAGCTTTTGTTAATAGCGTTTTTTCCAAAAATGCTATCTAAAGTCAAATTTTAATGACTTCAAAAATGAAAAATGCTGTAAAAAACGCGCGGGCTTGTTGGCGCTTTCTCAAAATTGTGACTTAAGCACGACTTTTCTCTCCCTCTCGGCCAAAACCAGAAACAACCCTTGTTGTCCCTCATCTCTCTGCTCGCCCTGCTCTCTTGCTTGCCTGTTCTTCAACTCTCCCCTTCTCTGCAATTACAATTGAAGAAAATGGTGAACACGATGTTGTTGATCTCTACGGAGCTTGACGGTCTCACCAATCTCGAACCACAAGGAGGCTGCGATGATCCCGACTTCGCTTACTACTTCAAGGTATCTTTCCATTCTTCCTTCCAATTTCCAACACAAATCCTTCTCCATTCTCTCGTTTTCGTCTAGGGTTTATTCTTTACTTGATGTTTGTTTGCTAACTTGCCTGTTGAAATCTATCTCTCTCTCTCTCTCAGATGAAATGTTCCAACTGTGGCGAAGTGAGCCAGTAGAACACCTGTGTCATGTTGTCTGAAACGCTTCCTCTCCCTAACGGCTGCGGCGAGACCAATCTCGTCCAGAAAGTATGTCCCTGTGTTTCTCTTTCTTCATCTATTTCAGTGTTTTAAGTGTTTTTGATTCATTGTTCTAGAAATTTCTGTGGTTTTTCTTTTTCTATTTAACAGCTCAATCGTTGATTTCATCACTTTGAATTAACTGGTGCAATGTCTGATGAAATTACTGTATGGATTCTTTTTACGAAATTAATTGACAGAAAACTATTCTAATAAAGAGGATGCTAATTGTGATTAAAAGAGACATATAATGGCTAAATCACATATGATTTAGGGTTTCGTGAACTTTCCATCAATACTTTACTTTTTCTGATTGACGTTTAGATGGGTGTTTCTGAACGCCTTTCAACCTTTGATGAAAGAGGGGAGCAAGAGATGTTTAACTCACTGATTGCTTATGAATGGTTTGTTTGTGGGATTCATATATATACTTGACATGCTACTTTGTTATATATTTGATTATAAGATGATGTACATGAAAATCATAATTACCATATGTTTGAAGTAAACATAGACCAAATATTTTTAGGTCAAACAATTGTCTGGGTTTGTTGACATGGAGAAAATTATAGGTTTTAGATATTCAACTAAGTCATTTGATTTTCTTTGGTTAATTCATATTACCTCGATCATCCCTTTGTTTCTTCTTGATTCTTTTCAATGAAGTCTTCATTGGGTTCTGAATTTATATATTTATAGTTTTTCCTGTCTAAATTCACATTTGGATTCTATCAGTATTTGCTTAATTATTAAATGTTGAAGGTGGTAGAGCAACAGCCAAAAGAACATGTTGTTGATGAGCAAACATCTAAGGAAAGTACGCAAATTGCGATATTAGAACCTAAGCAAAGTGAAGAGGTCGTAGTAAAGGGTTCATGATTTTTTTTCGTGGATACTTAGTTATAACATTAATGGAAAATGAAAAACTTTGAAATTTATGTGAGAAAGGTTGATGATAAGCATGGAGTATCCATGGATCCAATTTGTCCTGCATTAGAATTTTTTTTGAAAATGAAGCTCCTTGTTACATAATTATGAATAGTGTACTATGTATCTGGTGAGGTTTTTCTTTTCATGGCATCTGTTTGGTGAATAAACGTTTCCTGTGCAGGCAGTCTCATACATCAGGACCTTGTACGCCTTCACAAATGAAACATTGGCAAAGTATTCTTATGCTACTTCCCTTCAGGCAACTCTGCGGTATGGTATACTGATAAGTCTTGTTCAAGGTCTTGGACTTGGATTACGTATGGACTTGCAATATGTTCATGTGCTCTCCAACTTTGGGTTGGAAGGTTCTTGGTTTCACATGGAAAAGGCCATGGTGGTGAGATTATAACAGCTCTGTTTGCTGTTATTTTGAGTGGCCTGTAAGTATCTCATTTCTTGTTCTTGAAACTCATATACACATGCATGCACAAAGACGTGTACTTATTCTCCATGCTTATAATCTGGAATTTCAACCTCCATTTGCAGTGGATTGAATCAAGCAGCAACAAACTTCTATTCATTTTAGCAAGGAAGAATTGCTGCTTATAGACTTTTTGAGATGATAAGCCGATCAACCTCATCTGTTAATCAAGAAGGAAACACCTTGATTAATGTGCAAGGAAACATTGAATTCCGAAATGTTTACTTTAGCTATCTTTCTCGACCTGAAATTCCTATCTTAAGTGGGTTTTACCTGACTGTACCTGCTAGAAAAACTGTTGCATTGGTTGGAAGGAACGGTTCAGGAAAAAACAGTATTATTCCTCTCATGGAGAGATTTTACGATCCTACGTTAGGTATTACACACTCTAGCACACTCTGTTTCCTTATCAATTTCATTTTACACAATGTTTTACTCAGAGTATGACCCTGCACAGGGGAGGTTCTTTTGGATGGAGAGAATATAAAAAGCTTGAAACTAGAATGGTTAAGAAGCCAAATTGGACTTGTCACCCAGGAACCTGCATTGCTAAGCTTAAGCAATTGAGATAACATTGCTTATGGGCGGTCCGATGCTACCTTTGATCAAATTGAAGAGGCTGCTAAAATAGCGCATGCACTTACATTCATCAGCTCATTTGAGAAAGGATATGAAGCACAGGTAGAGAAGACGGGATCAACTTAAGTTTATTATATATGGTGATCTTTTAGTTTAGCCATTTCTTCTAAATTTTGTATTGCAGGTGGGCAGGGCTGATGTGGAATTGACAGAAGAACAGAAGATAAAACTTTCTGTTGCTAGAGGCGTACTTTCAAATCCAGCTATTCTGCTGCTGGATGAGGTCACTGGTGGTCTTGATTTTGAAGCAGAAAGAGTTGTTCAGGAGGCTCTTGATATCCTTATGTTGGGCCGATCAACCATAATAATAGCTCGCCGGCTTAGTCTTATAAGAAATGCTGATTATATAGCTGTCATGGAGGAGGGCCAACTTTTTGAAATGGGTACACATGATGAATTGTTAACCCTGGATGGCTATATGCAGAACTTCTTAGATGTGAAGAAGCAGCAAAACTTCCGAAGAGGTATGTTGTTCATCAAGTTCAGTATTTGATGTTTGTCATCATCGGAAACCATTTGGTTGTCAGTAGGAGTTGGTGATGTCTTTGTTTAGACGAGAAATGACACTCCCTTCTCGTGCCTTATACCAAGAAAACCAATTGAATAGAGACTTGGGATCTCTGGGAGAGAAGCTGCATTTATTTATTATTGTGCTGGAAATAAAACGAGCCAGTAGATAAAAATAATCAGGTTTATAGGAATTTTTTCGAGTTGAGTAGTTTTAAATTTTGGATTTTGGAAAATTAAGAGATGCCTTTCAGGAAGGGTTAATTGTAGTTGTGCATGGTGGAGGTAGAATGTTAAGGTAAATGTAAAACATCTTGCCTTGCACGCTATTACCTTTAGTGATATTTTGATGTAATCTTCTAGGTCAAACAAACCGCTTATAACCAGATGTTGCAAATGATACCTTACTTTTTCTAAGAAGTAACCTTGTTTAAACAGTTTGTCTTTTTGACATACGTTGTTTCTTTGGATGTGGCCATTGTAGACTATATCCCTGTTCTTCTGTTTAGAACAGTGAGCTGCATAGTTTTCTGAATACTCTATTTAGATTTGTAAAACGTATTGTTTGTCCCGGCTTTCAATATTATTCAGGACACTTCTGCTGTTGTTGTTGTCGTGCTTATTGGGATGATACTGGAATGGCGTCTAGCACTTGTGGGTTTGGGAACCCTGCCCATTCTTATTGTTTCAGCTATAGCACAGGTTTCACCTCATGCCTTTATGCTTGTCTATGAAGAATCAACTATTTGCATGTTTTTATTCAGTTGTTCTCTACTATTTACTCGTCAGTCCTCTCACATACCAATTAAATGTTTGATTCATCGTTTAAACACCAGTTGTTTGATTCATCGTTTAAAAAAAACGTGTAGAGTATGAAACGACAATGAATATTTCTTGAAGTGATATTATAGTTAGTATATATTGCTAATGAAGTAATACATTATGGTGTCGGCTAGTACCTAAGAGGATCATGATATTTCTTGTTGGCTGATGCTTTAGCAATTGCTCAACATCATGACGCTGTTACTGGTACACAAAGGCAGCATGTTGATTTTTAACAATTGATATTAGTATTGTTGTGTTATGCCTTTTTCTAATATGTGGACTGGACTGGTCTGGTCTGGTCTGTTGCAGTCGTATCCAACGATATCAGGATTGTTATGATATCGACAAGGTAAGCAAATATAGTTGAAGACATACTCAAAACTATTAATGCTTATCAGGATTGTTATGATATCTCTTTTTTTTTCCTTCTCATTAATGGTTTTCTTTTTTCCTTTGTTATTAGGTTGTTCTTGGAATCAGTTCTTTTCTTATTGAACCAATGTGTCAACGGATGGGTTCAAGACAAGTATGGGCACTGAGCAATTTCACAGTTTTTGCTTGCATGGCATCCATTGCCATCATTAGTTTGTTTTCAGTTGAGGGATATTTTGCAGGAATTCAACATGCGATGTCTCAGAACAAGGCAATCAAGATTGCTGCATTAGCTGTATTTTCAATTCTTGGCTTCCCTCTTGCTGTAAGTCCCAAGAATCCCTTTGCTATCTCCATTTTAAAGCACTTTGACCTGCAAAAGGTTTGCTGATATCACCTGTACTAAATGTTTGCTACTGCAGATCACCTACAGTGTTCCTTTCTCGGTGACGTCAGAGTTAACTGCTGATTCGGGAGGCGGCCAAGGTTTCTTTCAGATTTCGTGCTATTTCATTCTGTAATTTCATACTGCTGCGACAGTAAAATTTTGCTGTTCTTAACATTTTTTTTTCTATAGGATTGGCTATTGGGGTTTTGAATCTTGCAATTGTTGTTCCTCAGGTACTGTTAGACGTTCTTTTTTGCCTAGTACAATTCCTTTCCTATTGATATTGCAAGTATAGTTGAAAAGCAATGCTATAAATGATAAAACAAAAACAGAGCAAAAAATTATAAATTGATGTTTATGGTTTTGCAGTAGAGTATTTCTTTCAGTGGCTATCAAGTAACTTTTGTTAATAATACATACTACTTGACATATAGATCTATCTGTCTTTTTGAGGATTTTTTAAATGTTACATGCCCGAAAAATGTGTAAAAGCATTTGTAAAATAAATTTGTTGATGTGCATAACTCTCTTTGCCTCCTCTCCGCTCTTAAACTTGTTTGTGTTCTGATTCTTGTACAAATGATTATATCACTTGGGGCAGGTCCATGGGATGCTTTTTTTGGTGGAGGAAACATACCAGCCTTTGTTTTGGCATCCATTTGTGCCTTTGTAGGAGGTGTTGTTGCTGTATTAAAACTGCCAAAACTTTCAAGTGTTGTTAACCCATTTGGAAGTTTAGAACATGTGTTGTTACATTGTCCAGTAATGGCTTGCTTGCAATACCCATGTACTTTTTAGTTCATTGGAACACAAGTATGTAAACAATTGATGTGTTACTTGTAGGAACAATAATACTACTGATTTTTCAATCCATTTATTGATTTGCTTCCATTCATGAAAATGTTTAAGTTTGGCACATTTAAATTTTTATTTTTTAGAAATAAAACTTATAAGATGTAATAAAAAGTCATTTGATAGCCAAAAAAAAAAAAATTTGCTATGTATACTTACCATAGCGTTTTTAAACGCTATGGTAAAGTCTACCATAGCGTTTCTGAAACGCTATAAAAGGATCTACCATAGCGTTTTAAAAACGCTATAACAGGCTAACTTTCTATAGCGGTTTAAAATCGCTATAATAGACCCAGGGTCTATTATAGCGCCGGCAGACATAGCGTTTACTAAAACGCTATGGTATCCTACCATAGCGGTTTTGAAACGCTATTAAAGGGCTTTTTTTTTGTAGTGTTAATAGTGTTATGTTAAAAGAACAGGTTGAAAACGAATAAAACGTTGGAACCGAACTCGAATCGTTTTACAACTAATGTGGACCATTTAATAATTTACACAATAAAAACCAGATCATTTGGAACAAAATGGTCCGGTTCAGTTTGGAATCGCGGTTTCTGGACTCGTTTGCCCACCCCTAAACTCAGGTGACAACAACGATTTGCTACAAGCTAATGTTTTGTAAACGGAGGTGATTGAATCACTTCAATGTCCTGCTCGGAAAAAAGGTGTAGAGACCCCGTGTTGCGCCGGCGAAAGGTTTTTACAATGACTACTTTATTACAAATCTTGTTTATGATGATGATTTCTTCAAGAAACTGTTTCGAATGCACTTTCCATTGATTTATTGTATGCAAAGTGTAATTATTTAGAACAATGTTTATTTCACTCAAAGGGCTCAATGCACTGCCAAAATATGCCTCTCTGTTCTTCAAAAGATTACATGTGCTCTGCGGATGCTTGCAAATGGTATTTCTGGGGATGGTGTCGATGAGTACTTGAAAATAGCAGAAATAACGACATTCGATTATCTTTCAAATTTTTGTAAGCTTGTCATTGATGTGTTTGCAGAGGAATATCTTCGTGAACCGACCACTTAAGATGTGTCGCGATTGCTCACTGAAAATGAACAATGGGGATTTCCTGAAATGTTAGGGAGCATCAATTGCATGCATTGAGAATGGAAGAATAGCGCAATTGCTTGGAAAAGTAATTTTCAGAATTACAAACGACATTAGACTGTGATTCTTGAGGCAGTTGCATGCATCCCACGGTTTGTGGATATTGCATGTGTTTTTTGGTACGCCCGTGTCATTCAATGTTATTGAACGTTCAACCGTTTTTTATAGACTTTTCAATGGTGAGGCACAACCAATATAAGACATTGTCAATGAAAACGCCTACAACACGACTTATTTCCTTGGTTACACTACATCAAATTGACATATTTGTAACAACCCCAAAAAATTATCATTGCTGTGTTGTCACAGTTCACCAAACAATTTCACACAGTTTCACAAATGAAGTGATACAATAATTGGATCACCATGAATAGTATGGTGTTGCAAGTGATACTATTCATGGTGATCCAATTTATTGTATCACCTTATTTGTGAAATTGTTTTTCTAAATTTTTCCTGAATTTAGTTTTGACTTGAAATTGTTTCATTGACTATTACATCACAAAAGTAGTACTGTTTGGGGACTGTTACAAAACTGCTCATGTGATGTAGTGTGATGATATCTATTCTAAATAAGTGAGAAACTGTATTTTAACTTTGTTATTATCCTATTACTGACTACAAGGAAAAAGAAATATGTACTTTTAGTTTTTTTTTGGTAAGAAATAAGAGAAATAATCTAAACTACGTGATGAAAATTGATGATACATCAAATAAGACTCGAATCACGATTGTACACGTGGCAAACATCATCCATCACGAGGAACGGACACTTTAATCTAAGCTCGATCCAAGAGGCCTGAAAAGACAGGCCCAAAAAGGGTCCTTGATAATAGATCGTAATCAAGGGCCTGCATCCAGGCCCAACGAATCTCTTCCCTCAGAGAAAAGAGATGTTACAGAGGAAACAAGTCATGGCAGGAATCACTCCCCCAAGGAAGTAACTCAATGAAGGAGGAGAATGTTGCAAAGAACGTCTCCCCTTATCACACCCAACATGCTTAAGTCATGCGGAGAATTAATGATTATATAAGGTAAATTGAACATTTGACAAAAGGTATGCAAATTCAACTGAACTATGCTCTGTCATAATTTAGTCTTCTCCCACATATTAATTGACTTAAGCATCGAAGTGCCTTCGGCAACCAAAAATATGGTCTTTGGCAATCTAACCTTGTTTAGCAGGTCAGATATCTAGGAAACTGGATCTGGACGCATAAGTTTGGTGTCGTCCATGGGGAACGATAGTTTTCTTTTCTAAATAGAGTCTTTTGTTGTGTAATTTCCTTAACGCTAATTAGTAATAGAAAGATTAAGTGCAAATGGAACATATTACAAACTTTCAGTTTGGCGATAATCGAGGCAACCTTTCCACTGGTGAAACTGAATTACCAATTAGACATTACTCAAATCAAACACCAGGAAAACCATTTATGCCAAGTAATGCAGTACTACCACATGGAATTGTGGCCCAACCATCGTAGACATCTGGCCGTACAATGACAGATCCTCTCAGCTCTTGATCCAGATGGATTGTCTGGTCAAAGTGGTTGAAAAGCTCACCCAGGAACATGTTCCACTTGTCGAACACGTCCAAACGCCACCTTGGCATAATTCCGCCAACCACGTTCGAGATAACCATGAAGCTCTTATCGAGCTTCGACGAACAAACTCTGAAGGCAGTAAACCACAGGGCGATGACTCCCACACTGATGGAATTCTTTCACAAGTTCTATTCAGGATTAGAGTTACAGATCCTAATGTGCTTTACGAGTTGGCTAGGCCACCATTATCCGATGCACTTATGAAGATCCCTTTGTCGAAAAAGTTCACTCTCCCAAAGTTTGAAACTTATGATGGCACTACTGATCTGTCAGACCATCTACGACATTTCCACCACATGATGAGTTGCTTCAACAGTCTTCCACCTAGATCAGTAGATTATTTCCAGGCATTGGCCACAACCTTCATCGCAAGGTTCATTAGCAGTCAGCGGATCCGAAATTTCCCAAACTATTTGCTTCACATCAAGCAAAAGCCCAAAAAAACTATTAGAGAATACGTTACTGGTTTTACTGACGAGTTAACCATGATCGACGGATGCAGTGACAACACGACCATAGCCACTTTCACCTCCGAATTAAAAAGAGGGTCGTTTTACAACTCTCTGAATCTGGATCCTCCGAGAAACATGGTGACCTTATTGAAGATTGCTAAAAGTGCATCACCCTTGATGAAATGTTGGCCATCAAGAAGAAGAACTAGTCTAAGAAAAGATCCTACCC
Organism: Berberis vulgaris; assembly: GCA_963556465.1. NCBI lineage: Eukaryota > Viridiplantae > Streptophyta > Magnoliopsida > Ranunculales > Berberidaceae > Berberis > Berberis vulgaris. Next base: position 54,096,245 of record OY747134.1, read on the forward strand.
AACAAATCAAAAAATGAGAGAGGAGATAATAAGAGATGATAGGCCGCGGGAGGAAGGTGGCCAGTCCAAAAGACATCGGATCAATGACAGGTCCGAATTCAACAAACTAGAACCCAAAAAGCTGCAATTCGGATGAGCCAGACATGAACGACCAGCGAATAGGGTCAACACGACGTACAAACCGTTCACAACTTTAAAGAGGAGTCGAGCAAATGTTCTGAAGTCCATGACAAAGTGGGAGGACATCAAATGGCCACTCAAGCTGAGGGGAGACCAGGCGCGATGAGATAAGAGCATGTACTGTTCTTTTCACAAGGACCATGGACATGACACAGAAGACTGCTACAGCTTGAAAAATGAAATAAAATACTGGATTCAGAGGGGACGACTCGGTGAGTTTTTCAGATTAAAACACAAGCAATCCAAAGGGAAAAAGGAGACAGATGCTACCACGGGGTCGAATGAACAATCCAGAGAGTTGATATATGTCCTACACGATGTAGCTGGAAAGAATAAACGATCTAACCAATCACAGAAGCGATCAATTTGGGATTTACGAACGAGGATCCGATACCCGAAGCCTTCCGTTCAGCGTGCTAGAATAAATTACCGAACTCTAACCTTTTCCAAAAAGGATGCACAGGGAGTTAATTTCCCCCATAATGACGCCCTGGTGAGTTTAGTATTGATAGCCAGATGGGAGATCAAGAGAGTATTGGTTGACATGGATAGCTCAGCTGGCCTTCTGCACTTGATAGCATTCTGCAAAATGCAATTCAGCGAAGAGATGCTTACACCCAACGACCAACCGATGGTAGGTTTCCATGGAGAACGATGTTGCCCACTCGAAATGATTTGATTACTAGTAAAAGCAGGAGCACCAGGTAAACAACAAGTCCTATTAACGGACTTCCTTGTTGTCGATGCACCATCCGCATACAGCATGCTTCTAAGAAGACCTTGACTACACGAGATGGGTGCAGTGTCCTCTACCATGCATCAATGACTGAAGTATCACACTGATGACGATGTCGAGGTCATCAATGAAGATCAGCCAGCTGCTCGTGAATGCCACTACGCAGCAATGAAGACCCCGAACAGATAACAATCACAGTCACGACTAGAGGAGTCGTTACAGCAACCCGGTCAATCACAGATGAATCACGACATACTAGAGGACAATGTAGCTTCAATTAGTCCAAGAGGTCAACCAAATACTGAAAAACCAAAAGAAGAAACAACACCAGTCCATCTTGACTGTGAAGAGGGAAGAAATACAGTCTAGATTGGCACAAAACTTCACCTAGAACTAACTAAGCAACTGATCCAACTGTTGAAAGACAACCAGGACGTCTTCGCCTGGACAATGAAAGTCATGCTAGGCATTGATCTATCCGTCATCACTCACATGTTGCAAGTCAACCCAGATAAGAAGCAAGTCCAATAGAAAAGAAGGCTAGTTGCCCAAACATAACCAATCAATCAACGAGGAGGTGCATTGTTTAATGAATGCATGGATGATCAAGGAATCTCACTACCCGGACTGGCTTGCTAACACAGTTTTGGTCAAGAAAATGAATGGTAAATGGAGGGTGTGTATAGACTACATAGATCTAAATAAGGCCTGACCGAAATATAGTTTTCCACTCCCATGAATATATCAGATAGTGAATGCCACTTTCGGACACGAATTCCTAAGCTTCATGGACGCATACTCTGGCTATAACCAGATACAAATGCACCCACTCGACCAAGAGAAGACATATTTCATAACATAAAGAGGTACGTACTGCTACCAAGTGATGTCATTAGGACTAAAGAATGTGGGAGCCACATACCAACATCTTGTGAATAGGATGTTCAAATATCAGATAGGCAAGACCATGGAGGTGTACATTGACGACATGCTAGTCAAGAGCCTGTAAAAAATGACCACATCAAATACCTCGAGCAAGCCTCTTTCAAGCTTCGAAAGTACAAAATGATGTTGAACCCAGAAAAGTGTACGTTCGGAGTAGAATCAGAGAAATTCCTCGAGTAAATGGTCAATCAGAGAGGAATCAAAACTGATCTAAAACAGATACAAGTGCTCCTCAACATGCAGTCATCTACTAACATTAAAGATGTACAAAGCCTCAATGGTAGGATAACAACCTTGAATAGGTTCATGTCCAGATCATCAAACAATGGCCTTCCCTTCTTCAAGATCTTTTTTTTAAAGGCAAGCGTGCCGTCGGTGGGTATAGAACCCAAGACGTGGGGGTTAAACCATCACAGCCTTAACCATCCAACCAGGCTACCATCCACCCAAGATCTTGAAAGGGAACAAAACGTTCAAATGGAGTGAAGAATGCAAAAAGGCTTTCCAAAACCTGAAGTCATACATGGGGAACACTAAACTACTATCAAAGCTAAAACATGAGAAATATTGTACTTGTACTTATCGGTGTCCGAACATGCAGTGAGTTCAACACTAAAACGAGAGGAAAACGACACACAAAAGTCAGTTTACTACGTCAACAAGATATTTGCGAACGCATAAGCTAATTACACATCCCTGGAGAAATTAGCACTCGCCTTGGTCTTATCTTTAAGAAAGTTGCGACCATACTTTCAAGCCTACCTCATCACTATCATGACCAAACAACCACTTCGATCGATACTGGACAAACCAGAGCTATCCGAAAGAATGGTGAAATAGGCAGTAGAACTAGGTCGGCTCGATATGAGTTATGTTCCTAAGATTGCAATAAAAGCTCAGCGTTGGCAGACTTTATCGCCGAGTTCACAGGCGTTAACGAGCAACAATCAAACAACAATCAAGAGGAAGACAACACCAAACCAACCACTCACGAATGGATCCTGCACTTCGATGGAGCATTCAGCGAGAAAGGGAGTAGAGCTGGAATTATTTTGTACAACTTGGAAGAAGTAATGTTGAAAAAGACAATAAAATTCAGTTTCAAAGCCTCAAACAGCGAAGTCGAGTATGAAGCAGTGATAGCCGGATTACAATTGGTCAAACACCTTGGAATAAAAGAAGTCAGCATTTTCACTGACTCCAAATTGGTGGTCAACTAGTTGAACGGTGAATTCAAAGTTAAAGACGCACGGATAAAAACCTATCATCAAAAGGCAAGTGAGCTGATCGCTTCAAAGCAGTAATCATTCAACGATGTGCAAAAAAATGGAAAATGACGCTGACAACTTGGCCAAAGAGGCATCACAAGCCAAAGAAACTGATAATCTACTAGTCACGATACAAGAAAGCTAAATACTGGAAAACCAAGAGCAAGAAACATGTACAACAGATCAGGAAAGCAATTGGATGACTCCAATCCTGACGTACATACAAAGCCGAGCACTACCAACTGACAAGATGGAGGCCTGTAAACTACGAAACAGAGCAACATGATACACACTGATTAACGACAGACTCTATAGAAGGTTTGCCACATGTCCACTGCTAAGATGCCTTTCATCTAGCGATGTCGACTATGTCCTATGAGAAGTTCACTTCAGCACATGCAAAAACTATCCAGGTGAGAGAACATTAGCTCATAAAGCCTTGACATTGGGATATTACTAGCCGACAATGCAAAAAATAGGCAAATGAGATAGTTCGGAACCATGACAAATGTCAACAATTCGCTTCATATACTCACATGCCAGGCCAAAACTTAATCTCGATGAGCAGTCCGTGGCCATTTGCGCAAAAGGGAATGGACATTGTAGGACCACTTCCAGTGTCTGATAGAAAGAAATTCCTCCTCGTGGCGGTAGACTACTTTACCAAATGGGTAGAAGTAGAACCATTAACAAAGATTGGAGAAGCACAAATTGAAAACTTTCTCTGGAAATACATAATACGCATATTTAAAATCCCCAAAGTAATTGTCATTGACAATGGAAAGCAATTTGAAAGAAAGAAAGTCAAAAAGTTGCGTGAAAAATTTAAATATCAAACAACACTTCTCAGCACCCGCCCATCCACAAGCAAACAGACAAGTATAGGTGACCAACAGAACAATCCTAGAGAAACAATTAAAAAAAATCTTGAAACATCAAAAGGATTGTTGGTGTCTGATGCAGTCGTTTTCTGCTCCCTACTTTGACCTAGTCCCACTGACCTGCACAAGTAACACATGTGAGCCACAAACCATCGTTGTGGTGGTCGATGGCACTCCGATGCTAAAGTCAGATAGGGATTCAAGGAAGGTGTAATGCTGCAAACAAGCAATTTGTAGCGTACCTTAGCTTATCAACCTCATATCTTATTTATAGTGCAGGAGTTCTGGTTCTACCAGGCCACCAAAGGCGTAGTTTAGGAAGGAGATCCTTATCTAATTAAGAGTCATGTTGTAGGAGGGAAGTTCCTTGTTAGCCCCGTGTTCCTAGATACGCGGGAGATAGTTCCCAATCCAAGAGCAATCCGTAGAAAGAAGTTTCCCTGCATGGAATGAACTATGGTATTTGCTTCCTAGTTGGAAGTAGATAGCTGTTGTAATTGCTTGTCCAAAACTGATCTTCGAGATACTTGCCTTAGTAGGACTTACGGGTATTGAGGATAGTTGTGAGACATATGGGCCAACCATGCTGTAAGAGTTCGGGTCCGTCTGGTAGACTCAATTAGGCGGACTTGGTATCGTTTGAGCCAGATCAGTGTTGGACTGATGTTGGCACCCGTAATTCCTCGAGATCATCATGACATATGTATGGCTCAGGGATGTGACCATTTTTGTGCATCATCAGCTACTCCCCCCGAGTTAGTGAGCCGTCACAACTGTTCTCTAAATCATTTCTTGAAAAATACTCTGCTCGTGATGATTGAGTCTAAATCGTTGCTTGAGCCATGCGCTGGATTAATTGAACATGCGTCGGTTCAGTGGAAAATAAGAGGGAACCTAATCCCTATTTAGGTTATCTGTAGTGCGGAGTCTGACTCTTTTATTTTCTTTGCTTTTGAAGATACTGCTCTGTTCATTTTTTGATTTAGAAATGATTGTCGTCTTCTTCATGGCTCAAAAAGACCTTCTTGATGACGCAACCTTGGCCACGAGCCTGGAGTTTTTCAAAGACAGATTTCTTTCTGAGCCTGGTCTCGCTGAAAATCCGTACAAAGTTTGGGGTCCCCGAGGACCTGCCGTTGTATGTCTTGAAGAGTGACTAAACTCCAATGTCATCACCGGTGGGGTTCATCTGCTTGCATCGTGGGATGCTTCAAACTGGAGTGCATTTTCCCGTTCTGGAGGTGATTTGGGAATTCTTGGACCTCCTTGGGATTCCTCCGGTCCAATTGGGACCTAATGGATATAGGATTATTCTTTTCATTCTGATCAAGGCAAATGAGGTCGGTGTCTGCGTGACTCCGCGGGTAATCCAGTTGTTGACTTCTCCTCGATTGAAAGGTAATGTCGTCTATTAGATGACATCTCCAACTTCTTTCACGAATTTTCTAGACAACTTTAAGTTTTGGCAAAAGTATTGCTTCTTGGCCCCTACGAATTCAAAGTACTTCCGGTTCAAGGGTCGTTCACTCAAATGAGAGTTCAAGCCGTTTCGTAAGTGTAACTTTTTCTTTTGACTCTGCTATGTTTGATTGCAGGTTGGCTAATCATTGTTGGTGTTTCTTCACAAAATGGTTTCCCACCACTCCCCTTACCTTAGGGGAGGAAAATTCTATAGAGACGTTTCGCGACTTGTCAACGAGGAACGTGGTGGATGTCATAAACGTCATCAACTTTGTATCGAGCATCGCAAATCAAGCTTGAAGATGGGGGCCCTTCTAGGAAGAGGAAAGTTGTTCGGCCAAAGCTATTGTTTTATCTGACGTGGAGGAGCCTTCTGAGACACTTGCATCTTTCGTGAGTTTGAAGAGGTCCCGTGACAGGACAGGGTTGCCTTTAGCACGACCCACTCCAGTGAGGGAAGAACGTGAGTCTAATTGGATCGTCAGGATGAAGACTGATGTATCTGGTAGGAAGAAAGATTACCTGCAGTTTGCAAGGGTTGAAGACAAGTCAAATCTTAGTTATGCACAAGCCGAAACTTTGAATGAGTGGCTGGTGCAAGTTGCAATGGTCATTTCTGCCGGTGTTGATTCGCGCGGAACCGTTCCAATAGAAGGCTCTTGTGAAGGACCGCCTTAAGGTTGTGGAATCTGATCGTCCCGTTGGTGCACTTTCTAATAGTGGTCGTGGTGGAACAGGCTAAGTTTCATGTAGTCCGCATTATTTATCATCTTGTTCTAGGCCACAACTCGAAGTGTTGGAGGGTCCTTTGGATAATTCGCTTCCTCCTCTCCCTCCGAATCCTGTCAAGCCATCTCATACTAAAGGGTCAGTTGTTTGTGACAAAGGAAAGGTCGCGGAGGAGAGCCTGGAAACAATGGGACCTGCGAAGGGTGGTGCAGGCGTGATTCCTGATCCAAGAAAGCTTCATCCGGTTGCGCGGATAAGCCTGTTTTCACCATACTTTGTAAGGATGAGTACTCGGGTCTGGCACCAAGAGGTCGATGTGGAGTATGCTTCGAGGAAGCATATAAGCAGGCGTCACAGCTAGCTGATGGATTGCATAGTCATGTTCGATAGCAAACATGTTGCAGACAGTTTAGCCTGGGGTTGGTTTGCCCGAGCTGTTGTTTTGTCCTCGAGGTAAGTTGCTAGAGGCTTGCCTCACTTGTCTGATTAGTCGGTTGTAGTTGATGCTATTGGTGAGTTGCGATAGCCAAGCGTACGCGTTGAAGCGTTTGTGCCGAGTCAGGTGTCGTAAGCTTGGGCTGACACACTATGTAGCATTTATTTGGGCACTGGCTGGACGATCTATGTGTCGGCATGAGTTGTCTCTACTGGTAATAGGATGCCAGTCCGTTTGAGCGTGAAAACACTGACTTGGCTAGATTTTGCTTTGCGGCCGCTGTTTTGTAGGAGAGCGGTGGTCGCGTGGCGAGCTGCTTGGGGCTCCTACCTTCCAAACCATCTATGTCCGAACAATGTGGACTACAGGTTCGGGGAGTAAGGATTCTGCGACTACATTGAAGAGCAGTAGTCCCGTGGTGAGCCGTCGACATCAGTCGGGCACTAACTAGTCTCTCACCTTTCAAACCATCTACACCCGCACGGTGGGGGCTAAAAGTTCGACTCAAAGGGGTTTGGCGACCAGGTTGAAAAGCAGTGGTCCTGTGGCAAGTCGTTAGAATCAGTTTGGGACTGACTAGGCTCCCACCTTCCAAATCATCTATACTGTGCTCATCAATCTACAAATTTGGGAGTTTTCGACGACCACGCTGAAAAGCAGTGGTCCCGCGGCGAGCCGTCGAAATCAGTTTGCGACTGACTAGGCTCCCACCTTCCAAATTATCTACACCCACTCAGTGGGGTTACAAGTCCAGGGTTGGCAATTCGGCGGCCACACTGAAAAGCAGTGGTCTCGTGGCGAGCCGTTAGAATCAGTTCGGGACTGACTAGGCTCCCACCTTCTAAACTATCTACACTCACGCAATGGAGGCTACAAGTCATGGGTTGGTAATTCGGCAGCCCTGCTGAAAAGTAGTGGTCATGTGGTGAGCCGTCAAAATCAGTTCGGGGCTAACTAGGCTCTCACCTTCCAAACCAACTACACCCGCGCAGTGGGGGCTACAGATCTGGGCTTTGATCAGAAGATTTCTTTGTCAGTCATCACCGGCTAGGCTTACCTGATTGGGTTCAGCGATCATTGACCATGAAGGGAGCAATGGTCCATGGCGAGTTGTCGTCAACAGGCGTGATAGTGCTGATTAGACTCTCATTTCCTAAACTATCGAGATCCGCGTTGGACAGACTAGGTGTCGGGACGTACTAGAAACCATCATCATCAGCCTTGGCTGACTAAACTTGCCCGGTTGGATAGAGGTTCCGCCTGTTTAAGGGCGTGTGAACCCATGTGCACTAGTGTCGCGCACTGTGTGGACAACATTACCTTAAATTAAACAGCAATCCGCAGGTACGATTCATGCGTCAAAGCTGATTCAGATTTGTGCTTGTGCCAAACATGTAGCAGAATACTGTTTGAATGGTGGGCCGAGCCTATGGGCCCGCGGAGGAAGAGCTAGGGTTTCCTGTACGGTTGCGCTATGCGTATGACATAGATCGCGCAATAACACGTGTTCAACGTAAGTTGCGGGACGGTTGAGTATCGGTTACTCTCTCTCAATTGATGGGGTTGCATGTAGCGCCATTAATTGAACGAACGTGGTCTACGCGATTTCCTTGGGAATCGCCATCTCCTCATTTTCCATACGGTATTCAATGCTTGACAGATAATGTTGGGGTGCCCGTTTGCTGAACCATCATGTCTATATAATGGTGTTCTTCCATCGTTGTAGGCACTATATATCGCAGAGCGTATTCCTTGTAATGTTCTTATTTGAAGAAAATGCTTTGGGTTTTCCAAAGGTTGAAGGGAGATCTCTAGCAATGGAGTCTTCGAATGTTCTGACATTTGCACCGATCAGGCATGATCATAATTGTCGTTATGCGTGGTCACCTGTTCTTGGTGGGTATGTAGTTGATTTGCTGAGATCTCGTAATTTCTTCTCGTGTCACGGAGAAGAAGTACACACTTTCTTCCAAGAGAAGAGTCTATCGTTCATGTGTTTGGTGCCTATCATTGTTCCTGAATGTTTAATTTCAGAGATAGCACCAGCAGCCATTGTCCAAGCGTCCACCTTCACCGCTTCTCGATTAGCTCTATCGCCTCGCCTTGCCCTGGAATTCGACATCCGGGTTGGGGTGGAATTCGACATGGCCTGTTGAGTGGGCCACCGACTCTTAGTCTTTCCTGCCGCTGGAAAGTGCATGCATTCTGCGTCTACCTGATACTTGTCCCAAGTTCGGATAGAGCTTGTGAGTTGGTGTTGCGGGTTTAACCGACCTAAATAAATAAGCCAATTTGACCCACTTGTAATAATCGCAAATGCACGGTGTCTAACTGGTAGACAACGGCAAGTACGGGTCGATCCCACGAGGAAGGTGGATTAAATTGAATTTAATAATTTAATTAAACTAATTTGGAGGAAATGGGGTTACAGTGTTTTTAAAACTAGACTAAAAATAAATAAAAAATAAGAAAAATGAAATAAAAGGAAAAGATGGATGAGATGGATTTTGTGGGCTTGGACTCACCAATGAGTTAGAAAAAATATTTAAATCTAAATTACTGAAATTATAAATGAGAAGCTTTAGGGATGAGGATCCCTTGCTTACACCGAAGATGTGATCATTAAAATCCAATTCCAATCATATTAAGTTTCTGTCAAACATTAACAATTTATCTCAAGCAAATATACTTTTACCAAGCATTAAGTGTCTTTTTAAGGCACACTTAATCAAAGTCTAAGCTTAATAATTTTTAGCACATCCTTTGAATATTGATAAAATGTGAATCTAACTACCAAACATATCAAATTTTTTTATCGAACATGAAAGGTGAAAGCAATTTATCAATTTTCAGAAATAAATTGTTTATCAATTAAGCATTTAAGTCAGTAAAATAAATTATACAACCCTTTTGGTTTGTCGCCGCCTTAGTGTGGTGGTACTCAACAGATCAGCAGGTGGTCCGAACACAAATCCCGAGAAAATGGTTGCAAATGCATTGTGGTGGTACAGAGAGAAGCTCAGGGTGCCAATAACCAACTGATTCGAAAATCAGTTGGTTCCCGCCCGAAAAATCTGCACTGCACCTTCGTCTCCAGCGAGCAGCGCCGCTTGCGCTGCCTCGTTTCTGCTCCTCGCGAGCTCCTACGTCCTCCAACCGGTTCTGGAACCTGCAAAAGAGAGAGAGGGATGGAAGAACAGATAGAGGGATGCGATGAGAACACAAAAAAAAACAGCGAGAGATGGAAGCGATGACTTCCCTGTTTCTACTCCTGTGGCAGTGGTGGTGCTCGGGTGATGCGCCGCTTGCGATGGTGTCCGTGAAAGAGGGAAACAGGAAGGAGGGCCGAGACGAAGAAAGGCCAAGAGATAGCTCGGCGCTGGCTGTTGCTTCCTCTGTTTCGTGGTGGCTGTGATGGCGGCTCTGTTTCGTGGCTGTGCTCGGTGGTTATGGCGTTGACAGGGACGGTGGCGGAGGAACAGATGGTGGATGATGGATGATGGAACAGAGAGATGGTGGCGGCTGTGGGTGTGCGAAAAGGGTGAGGTGAAGTCTGATGGTGGTGGCGGCTGTGGTTGTTGGACGGTGGCGAGGTGAAGTGAAACAGGGTTGTCACGCCCGTGTTTCGTGGTGGGTAATGGTGGTGGGAGGTGGTGATGGTGATGAGAATCACTGTGTGAGAAAGAGGTTTTGATTTTCTGTAATATTTTCTATTTCCTTCTCTTTTCCCCTTTCTCATCCATTTCTCTTGTATTTATAGAGAATGAATAAAATGAATAGAGATGAGATAAAGAGATGATTCATGGAGTGAATCAAATCTGGATATGAGATAATTGGGAGAATATTCTTTGGGTTGGATTGGGCTTGGCATTGGGTTTGGGTTTATGGGTTAGGTTTTGGGTTTGATGGTTTGATTTTGGGTTTGGTTTTGAGTTTAGGCTATGGGCTTAGGCTATTTTCACCTCCACTTTCTCTGAAATCACCATCTGGGATTGTACATTGCATTTTTCTCTTATTTCTTCATTAAGCTCCACATTCTACAAAAACACAAAAATTTAATAATTAATCTAAAATAAGATAAAAATGAGGATTAACAAAAATATAATAAGAGGTAATAATGTTATAATTATGTGATTATCAAATACCCCCAAACCTATATTTTGCTAGTCCTCGAGCAAAACAAAGAAAAAAAAAATGAAAAGAAAATCCTAACTCACTTTCGCAGGCATCGTTGATTGCACTTACCTTTCAAAACGTTCAACAAGGCTTTGAACCCCTAGATTACCTCTAGGGCACGAGTTATAGTCTCGTGATGGTTTCCAGAAAATGTGACCCACAAACATTACTGACTCAACAAAACTTGGTCAAACAATGTTCATTTTAAAACTTCAAGAAATGCAGGAAACCAACATGTCATTTTAGTGTATCAACAAATCTCCAAATACTTTAATATTCTCCAAATGTTATAAAAAATTCATAATCATCCTCAACTCAATGTGTGTGTGTGGATAGCACTATCAACATAACTTTTCATTTCAAAGTAAAATAATGACTAAATCTCCTATAAAAAGTTTGTTTTGACTTCAAACCTCTCACATCACTCACAATAAAACACTCAGAGATTTGGTATTTCACTCAATTTATATGTGAGGAAAAAAGTAAATAATGGAAAACAATCATCTCACATATAGTAATATGAAGAACGGACTTTTCAAGAATGGAATGAACATGATCTCATGGACAGGAATATCAATTACTTTTGGGAATGTTGAATCAAACACCATAGGTCTTGGTTATTAAATCTCCACATCTACGGAACCAACCTTTACCTAAGATCAACTAGGACTTTGTTGGGTTATAACGGGGCTTGGGTAATGGTTAATAAGGAATGTCAAAGGATTCTAACAAAAATTTCTAGGAATGTATACACCCATTCACGAACAATTAGGGCTGTCAAGAATAAACCGATGTTGCACACCATCAATTTTTTTCTTCATTCTCACATCTTTATCCTCATTGACATTCTTCTTCTGCCCCTTTTTTTCACATAGATGATTTATGAAATATCTCATATTTTGCTTTTTGATGCCATTTTTACACCAAGTATATCCATCCATACACATTCCCAGAAACGTTGGGTAAAGGTTAATGGGTTAATAAATAAAAGTTATTCTAAGGCTCAAAAGGCTACAAAAAGGTTAATGTTATGGGTAAGTTAAAAGGCTAGTTAATGGTCTAAAGAAAGAAATACCTAGATCATTTCCTAAGTTCGGGTCAGTATTATGACATCTCAATTGAATAAGCCAAGAAGTTCTAGTGTAATAATTCAATTTTGATGTCATTCCCAAAGCAATTGATCAGAAAAATGAGAATAATGAGATCATCAACGAGATAATACGGACTCAAGAAAAATCAGAGTTTATGTATAACCCTCGAAAAAAATAGAAAGGTTCAAAACTTTCAGGGTTAAGTCTCCACTATTATTCTAAGGTTTTCTGGTATATACTTCACTCATCAACTTCAAGTTATGCTAACATGGCTTATGGTGCAAAGATAATCGAGTTGAAAAATCTTATGAACTAGATCTAACTTAAGGATCATACTAAACTTTCAGTCTTTATCAATATACCAATATGTCAAGTTGGCTTGCATTTTCTTGAGCATAAAACATTTAAAATCCATTTTCATAATCGCAAAAGACCAAGTTTTCTTGACAGAAAAGCAATTTTTTTTTTAGAATAAGAAAAGAAAACACTACGAAAAATTCACCGACTCATGAATCCTACCCCCAAACCTAATCCAAACACTGTCCTCAATGTTTAACAAAATAATTCTGACAAATGAATGAAATAAGTACATGAGAGGAGGTTAGAACACTATTACCGCGGTGAAGATTTTACCAATTTCCACAAGTAATCCACCGATGAGAGCTCAGAGACAAAAGAATTGTGGATTAGTTAATAGAGATAGATAAAATACACACTCAACATGCACCTTTACAACAAAAGTTGGGTTGCCTCCCAGTAGCGCTTGTTTTAACGTCATCAGCCCGACAAATATTCTTCTTAAAAAATGGTGTATCGAAAAGTGGAGAAGAAGAACATGACAAACACTTAGTCCATGGTCGTATATCAACAACCTGAACAGTTGAGGATCAGTCCACCCAAATATAGCAATCACATGGGGCACCAAATATACCAGGACATCCCAAAAGTGACCAGTAGTCATACACAACAGAGGATTCTTGCGTGCTCCAAAAAGGGAACATCCTAGGTCTGGCTCCAAATCAGAATATTGAATAATTTTTACAATAGGATGGTGAAAACTGAAATAGGATTCTTGATGCCATAGTTACTTTTATTGTTTATTATTGTTTAGAAGACATCGTGCACTTGCATGATGAAGAAGTTTTTTGAAGTGATGAAAAAAGTAGAACTTAAAAAGATTGGAGATGTTTATAGCTCGATCTTCAATAATCCATATCATCCTCACATTAATCACACATTTTGACTTTCCACAAAGTGCATGGTTAACACCTAGAAATCAATCTCAAGCATCAGATGGCCAACAAGGAAAGCATATGCGGTTTAATTGCTACAAATGCAACATCTCATTGGCAAGACAACTCACCAAGTTTCTAGCATTAAAAATGGCAGCTACTTTGTATGTCCAACATGTCCACCTTGTCTCACCACCTAAAGCCATGTTTCACCACTTTAATTTTGGTTTATCTTTAAATTTGCCAAAACTAAAAAGAAGATGTTGGGGTTTAACTAATAAAACATGTGGGACACTTACGATTACCCTTTTTAAAAGGATTTTTTTTTTAGTTTAACACTCATTAATTTATACTTATTAGAGTTTAACCCTCGTTTTGAACACTATTTGAGACTAACCCTCATTTTTTGACGAAACTGGTAAAAAATAATTTTCGACCTCTTTTGCCCTTACCTTAGGTTAAACCATAGTTTAGTCTAATAAAAATCACCCATTGTTTATCACCTATTATATGGTTGAAGTTCTTTGAGAGGTATCTTTAGAAGCAACAATTGATGATTTGAATTTGGGAAGCCATTTCATTGGTGACGTGTTTCTCCACATCGTGGGAGAAAAATGATCTAGAAAAACAAGAAGGCCAGCTCTAAGATGATCACTATGAATAGAGTAGTAGAAGATAATCACACTCAAATAACTCAATCCAATCCAACAGGAATCCGAAGCCAACACAAGAAGATTAAAAGTGTTGCAATGACTGTAGATGATTTTTTAACTGATGGTAAACCAAAGCTTATTTACTTTTTATTTTTTTTGAAGAACACAACAGTCAAGAAAATTCAATTAATAACAGTAAAAAAAAAGTCCCAAAACATTAACCGACTATAACTTGAATTTAATCAAACATTTAACTTAACTTATGAGTCCCATGAAACAACTAACAAAAGCTCAAACTTCAGGAATCCTGGACTGCCCTTGCCCTTCTTCCTCTGGAGCTTCTTCATGTAGAACTCCAACTCTTTGCCCTCCATTATATATATATCCATTAGCACGACCACATTGACCAGGGCGGGATGAGATTGCAGCCAATAGATGATCACCTCCGAATTGCTCTTCAGTATGTGGGTCAAGAGTCCACTTGGTGTCTCTTTATCTTCCTAGCAACATGGTTGCTCTTTTTTGCTTCCTCAGTAGAGGTTTCAGGTTGCTCGTCTTCTTTCTTAGCAGCAGTGGTGGTAGCATCGCTCTTCTTCTTACGCCCGATATCAAGTCCATAATGAGTTAGATACCATTGTTTGAAGGGAGCAACATCAACTTGAACAATAACACTCTTCACAAGAGTCTGGGTATGCACAAGTTCATTCTTGGAAGCATTGTAAACCACATCAAGGATTCTAATATTTTGGGTCATAGCCTCGCTTCCCCATGAGTAGTTTCCATAGTGAGAGTGAGAGAGGGCTTGTGAGGAAGAAGATCTCATGGTGAGAGGAGAGTTTACATAGAGATAGAGAGAGAGGGTTTGTGAGGAAGAAGATAAAATTTGAATTTTGGGGTTTCTAAACACGTTCCCATACCAGTTAAGGATAAAATGGTTCAAAAATATTTTTAAGTCATCAATGACGTGGACTTAACGGTTTCATTGAAAAACGACGATTAAACTCAAATAATTTTTAAAATAAAGGCCAACTCTAATATCTATAAATATTGATTGTCAAACTCAAAAAAAAAAAAAAAAAAAATCCTTTTTGACGTGATTTCTTTTTGAAAATCCTTTTAGAAGTCAATCTTGACAATGATATTACTAGGCCCACTAACCTTCTCTCAACCAATTTCACCTACCGCGTTTGCTCACTCTTACACTTGCTCTCTTTTTCTCTGCAATGTTGAAACTTTCAAGGAGGAAGAAAGGGATGTGAAAGTGTCTATCTCCACATTCTTCTTGCACGTATAATAAATCGGTGATTCTAAATGGCGAGGAAACGGGCGAGGGAGGGGGGTGTGACCCTCCATTCCCATAAATAAGCATATCTACCACCTCTACAAACCAACATTTTATCTCATCTCATGTTTTTTTTGTTTCGTCATAAAAAAACACACACACGAATCAATGAAGTTTGGCAAAGAGTTTGCATCCCAAACAGTCCCAGAATGGAATGAAGCCTACATGGATTACAACTACCTCAAATCCTTACTCAAAGAGCTCCAACATTTCAAACAGAAAACCAAGCCAACCATCCAAACCCCAAAAGGCCTAAAGAGAAAGATCACATTTTATAGAGCTTTTAGTGGTTTAACGCAAAAACTCCCTAGTTTCAACCACAAAACCTCTCCACATCCTCACCATCTATCAGACTTGGAAGACCAAGTGATACTAGTGAAACATGGTGAAGAAGGCTCTGCAGCTGAAGAAGGTGGGCATTATGAGACTACTTTCTTAATGTCATCTGATGTAGGTGGTGAGTATGAGCTTGTGTTCTTTAGGAGACTTGATGATGAGTTGAACAAGGTTGATAAGTTCTACAAAAGTAAAGTGGAGGAGGTGATGAAGGAGGCTGCTTTGTTGAATAAACAAATGGATGCTTTGATTGCTTTTAGGATCAGAGTTGAGAATCCAGAGGGAAGTGTTGATTGGTCTGTTGAGATGACAAGGCTCAGATCTGATCTGTATTCTTCTGCTTTTGCCTCATCTGTGGTTGAGAAGACGGAGTCATCTACTACACCATCTGTAGCTGTAGGTGCTGCTACGTTAACTCAGGCCAACTCCCCAACCATTAATGTTGTTGCTACAGATCATCAAGGTACAAATTAGCCTTTTTTTCCATTTAATATATTAATATGATATAACTTGTAGCTAGTGAGAACGCAAACCCAAAAAAGCCAGAAAAAGGTTAGATAGTAGATTTTATAATATCTCTTCCCACTTGAACAGTTGAACATCACAACATTGGATTGGAGAAAAATAAAATAAAATTTGAGTTGTTCATTAAAATAATTTAATTATAGGTTTGTGTCTGTAAAATGAATGAAAAGGGTCGATGGTGTTATGGCCTCTTGGTCAGGCTGTGTGGGTTTGTCCCCCACGCTTCGAATCCCACCTGCGGTTACTTTGTAATGGGTGTAGACCTGTATATAATTGCACAACAAACCAAGTCTATGACTGACAATGCCAATATCACATCACATGTTAAATGTTATTTAACCCTGCCGTCTGACACTGACAATCCCATTGAAATCATCAGTAACTACTTATTATATGCAACAAGTTAATGTACCTTTCCACCATTAAGATATTTGTGTTCCCATCACTATCTCTTTGCAGAGGACCGCTAAACAAACACAACAACTACCAGATGAAAAGAAAAGGCTCAACTCACTCTGCTTATTATTTCAAATAGATCAATTCATCACTTCACTTTACCATTCATTGTTTTTAATTCCCTAAAAAAAATTGGGTGACCCTCTCCATTTAATTAATTGAGGTACATTTCAGAAATTCTAGCTGGCATGGGAAACCAGCGAGTTTTACTGTCTAGGGGGCGAAAATACATTTTTGCTCTTCCTCTTTAAACACATACTCCAAAACGGTGTTTTAAAGACGGGGGGGGGGGAATTTCATTTGTACTAAAAGTCGAACTAGTCCTAGATGAAAATGTTAGAGAGTGTATAGAAATATTGTATATTGTTATTAAGTTGTTGAAACTCGAATTTAAAATTTGAGTTTTTGATTGGGCGGACAGCTTTTACCACCATAATTCAGCATCCAACAGTTTTATATGTAAAAGAGCAAGATACAATATTACTATTAATCAACGAATGTGATTTCACGAAATCTCGCGAAATTTCAAAGAAAATTTAGTTTTTTTTGAAATTACGAAAAGAAAAAAAAAAATTTATTTTTCTAGATTTTTCCTTTAATTTCGGAAATTTTTCGTAAATTTCGTAAAAATACAAAACTCAGCTACCAAAATTACATTTTTTCGAGGATTTTTTCAAAATTTCGGAGTTTTTTCGTAAATTTTGGGGTTTTTTCATATTATCAATTCTTCTAATTATTTATTGATTTTTAAAACCACCTCAATGATTTTCTAATTATCATTTTTCTACTTATATATTGATTTTTTAAAACAACCTTTGATTTTCTAATTATATATTTATATTTCATGTTTGTTTCATTTCTTGATATTTAAGCTTCATTTAATATGTTTGATAGATTTATTTACTTGCATTTATTTTTTTCTTCACATTTTCATATACCCTCGAAATTCATTATATATATATTTTTAATTTATTTTCAAAATTTTTACGTTTTTTCTTTACAAACCGAAATATTTCTTAAAATCAGGATACCGAAATGAACTCGAAAGCGAAATCACAATCATTGCTATCAATAGGACACGAGTACATATGCGTGAGCCTTTTTTCAATGAGACCGGTAACTTGCGGTTGGCAAGGTTTTTAAATACCTACGTCTATATATGTCTTACCAATTAAGATAGCTACCATATGTCATTACAGATTGTAAGCTACCTGAAATTTTCTAATGGGTGCCGTAAATCCTAGATAAAAAAAATTATACATATATTATGGTAAGAAATTAATAAGCACTGCTAAACATTTTGCCCTGCTTTAGTTGTTTCATGATTTACTAGTACTATTCACATAGATGATATGTAATAAATATTTATTTTTGTTTTCACTGATTACTACAGTTGGTTTCCATTATTGATGAAACAACAATACTTCGATTTGTAGGAAGGGTAGTACATATGGATGTGATAGAAGAGGCTGATCAGAGCAATGAAGGAAACTCAGAAGAAGATTCAGGTGATGATAACAGTGCTTATGGCATCCAACCTATTAACTCAAATAATGTTTCTGAAAAAAAACCTAAAAAAGTCAAGGACACTATACCAGCTCCCTTGGAAGTACTTAACCGGGTGAAATTCAACAATACACTTGAAACTCCACGATCAACCTTAAAAGGGATACTCAGAGTGAACAAAGATCATAAATTGAATTTCAGAGAAGAGGATTTAAGGAGAGTCGAAGAACAATTGAAGCGGGCACTCGTAGAGTTCTATCAAAAGCTTCGAGTTTTAAAAAGCTATAGGTAACTGACTGACAGTATGACCCTACGGACATCGCTCTTTGATAAATGTTCAGATCGAAACTCATATAATTAATAATTGTTTTCTCTTTTGACAGCTTTTTAAATCTG
The DNA here is from genome assembly GCA_963556465.1 of Berberis vulgaris. Classification (NCBI taxonomy): domain Eukaryota; kingdom Viridiplantae; phylum Streptophyta; class Magnoliopsida; order Ranunculales; family Berberidaceae; genus Berberis; species Berberis vulgaris. The sequence continues at coordinate 54,114,594 of OY747134.1, forward strand.
ATGGCATTTTCTAAGATCATGAAGAAGTATGACAAGGTGAATAGACTTGAAATCTTTGATTCAATCTATGTTAAAGACTCTGGTTGCTAAACTTATCCATTGATTTATAACAACTTATACATGTCGTTCCCTCATTGAGTTCATTTATATTATATCTAAAAGAGGTACGATTTTTATAATGCTGCAGATCACTTCAAGAAACGCGTCAAGACCATACTTAAAAATGGTTGACAACTCCTACCTCGGCAGCTCTGAGGAGGTAAACATTTGCTCATTTTATTGTTAATCTTGAAAACATTTTAGCTTCCACGCCTCTTATAAACTAGATACAACAATACAACAAAGGAACCATTTGTTTGACACCAATTTCTTTGCTTAAAATAGTTTTTATATCGGTTCTATTTTTTTTCTCTAAAAGGTCAATAAGCTCATTGAGAGAGTCGAAGCCACCTTTATCAAACACTTTGCGAATGCAAACAGAAGTAAAGGTATAAACATCTTGAGACCAAAAGCAAAGAGAGAAAGGCATAGAATAACATATTCTTTGGGTAAGAGTTAAACTTATATTTTGAAATTTCATACACATTAATCACTTAAGAATTTGACCAGAAATTTTGGAAGAAGAAAAAGAAGTAATTCAATACATGCTGGTTGTTATGTTTTAGGCTTCTTATCTGGATGCACAGCATCACTCTTGGTAGCTCTGATATTGATCATACGTGCTCGACGGATCATAGAAAAGGAAGGTAGTACCCAGTACATGGATAATATGTTTCCCCTTTATAGGTAAATGCATGTCCATATATACTTCACTCATCCTAAAGTTTTACTAATCAGACCTTATGCAAACTGATCCAAGGATTCTGACTTCTTTGCAGCTTATTTGGATTTGTTGTCCTGCATATCCTCATGTATGGTGCAAATGTATTTTACTGGAGGCGTTACAGAGTAAACTTTTCATTCATATTTGGGTTCAAGCAAGGAACTGAATTGGGCTACAGAGAAGTCTTCCTTCTTGGCACAGGTTTAGCAACACTTGCTCTGGCTAGTGTGCTCTCGAACCTAGACATGGAGATGGATGAGAAAACTAAATCTTACGAGGCAGTTACAGAATTACTCCCTCTAGGATTACTTTGTGTAAGACTACAAGACTTGGCTGTAATAGTTTCTCCTTCTCCGGTCTATACTGAACTGGATTATTAACATGCAATCTCTCCATATGCAGCTCGTAATTGCAATTACATTTTGCCCGATCGACATTGTATATCGCTCAAGTCGGTTCTTTCTACTCCGTTGTTTATTTCACTGTATTTGTGCGCCTCTCTACAAGGTAAGGGATTAAGTGAAATTCTACTAAAAATGGTAGCATGGTTTTTCAATCATTTTCTCCATAATTTCTTTCTGCAGGTCACTCTACCAGACTTTCTGCTGGCAGACCAGTTTACTAGTCAGGTCCAAGCTCTTAGGAGTCTCGAGTTCTACATCTGCTACTATGGTTGGGGAGACTTTAAACACCGACAGAACACATGCAATAGTCATGGCATATACAACACTTTCAATTTCATCATAGCTACAATTCCGTACTGGATTCGCTTTCTTCAGGTATTAACATTTGCAAATGTCACGGTGTATATGTCAATTTTGTCTTAAACTTGTTCATTGATATTAGCACTCAATAACTTAATTGTTCTTATGTAGTGCCTTCGACGCTTGTGTGAAGAAAAAGACCCAATGCAGGGGTACAATGGACTTAAATATTTTGCCACGATTGTTGCTGTATGCCTGAGAACTGCTTACAGTAAGCATAATACAGCAACATGGAGATTGATGGCATCAATTTCCTCGGCCATTGCAGCTATTGTTAGTACATACTGGGACATAGTTATTGACTGGGGGCTTCTACAACGACACTCCAAGAACCGTTGGTTGAGAGACAAACTACTCATCTCCCAGAAAAAAGTATACTATGGCGCCATAGTAAGTTCAAAATAACTAACTTAATCGGAGAATAATGTCTTCTCAAATCTTTTGGGCACTAATGACACAACCTGAATAATGCAGGTCTTAAATTGTCTGCTGAGATTTGCTTGGCTGCAAACAGTGTTGGATTTTCAGGTTTCTTTCCTGCATACACAAGCGCTAATTGCTATTGTTGCCAGCCTAGAAATCATTCGTCGGGGCCTTTGGAATTTTTTCAGGTAGGTTTAGAAAATAGACATTTGATTCCATATAGGTTTTGTGTATGTCTCTGTGTGTATATTAACAAGTGTTTGAATCTGAACTGATTATTAGGTTGGAGAACGAGCATTTGAATAATGTAGGTAAATATCGTGCATTCAAGTCAGTACCGCTCCCTTTTTACTATGATGAAGATGACGAAGACAAAGATTTATAACCATCCTTAACAGTTGTCTACAACGGAAAATAGACTTTACTGTACAGATCAATAATCTTGGATCAAGCAAAAATAGCTGCTTAAGGAGTGTAATTGAAGGGTGGCGAAGCCAAAAAAGAAAAAAGTACTATAAAAAAATGAGGAATCCATCTGTCTACACATTTTGAATGTTAAAGAGATGCAAGAGTTGTGTACTTTGATTGATTCTTGGTAGAATAGAAAAAAAGTATAAATGACGGATGTTTTGAAAAACTCTGTGATGACTCTGTTGTTGTACATTTGATCTATTCAATCAATTTATGGTTAGTATTTTCGTTACATCCAATTAGTTTACATAAAGAACGGTTGTGGAATCACAATAAAATACGTACTTTGTTTAAGTAAATAATGTGATGTAGAAGAGGATCGATGGAGATGTGCGGCCATTACAGAGCTCTGACTGAACATTGTGAAGGACTCGTCGCAGACTCAAACTCACATTGATTTCTTTCATTGAACATATCTTTAAACTTCCTGCAGAGACTTATATAAATACTTGGCTTATTTCACTGATCTTTACATTCCCACAATAATAGTTAGGTTTTCTCATTGGAAAGAAGAATAAACAAACAACTTTGTTGTGCCATGGTATTATTGTTGGTATTTGAAAAAAGAAAAATGACAGTGTTAAATCAATTCAAGTGTGTTTTGCAATTGTGTCAATGGTAACAATTTACTTCTAAGAACTTCAACTAAATATATATATATATATATCCATATTTTTTAATTTTTAAAAAAACTTTTTACGTATTTAAGTTTCATTGAGGGACTATATCCCCAAAGCGCAAAAAAGAAAAAGAAAAAAGGGGGTTGTTATTAGATAAACACTCCAGGTTAGATATTATACACTAACTACAAGGATGCACGGACTCGGACTCGGACACGGATACGACACAGTGACTTGGCAATTTTCAAAAAAATAGGACTCGGCGACACGGGTCAAACTTAATTTTTTAATATATTTTTTATAACTTATAAGAACATAAAATCATAAATAATAATATTGAACAATCAACTTGCAGGTATATATCAAACAAAGTGAATCTTCACTATTAAAGTCAGCTTCTTTATTTTTACGTTGGGGCCCTTGGGAGCCATTTAGTATTCTCTGTATAGACTTTTCATCACTGGGGTTCGTTTAGCAAATCTTGGGGATCGTTTAGTATATTAAAAAAAATTAAGACAAGCAAAATTAATAAGTTAAAAAATCAGAGCTGAATAACTTATAACTTATATCTCACTCTTCGTTTTTATAACTTATTAAAAACGGTCCCCAAGATATTCCCCAAGTAATAATTATAAAAATCACAGAATATACTAAAGTATTCGTTTTTATAACTTATTAAAAAAGTAATAAATCAGAGGGAAGAATACTTTTTAATAATTTATTAATAAATCAGAGGGAAGAATATAAAAATCTTGGGGAAGAATACTTTTCATCACTCACAAAATATCTCACTCTCACAGAGGGAAGACCAGCAAAACAGAGCTGAATATCTCACTCTCACAGAGGGAAGACCAGCAAAACAGAGCTCTCCTTCTTCCTTGGAGACCAGGAAAACAGAGCCTCCGCTCTCCTTCTTCCTTTGAGACCAGCGAACCTCCGCTCTCCTTCTTCCTTTGAGACCAGCGAAAACAGAGCCTCGCTCTCCTTCTTCCTTTGAGACCAGCGAAAACAGAGCCTCGGCGAGCCCTCTGTTCTCTGTCGATCTGTTCTCTCCCTCTGTTCTCTGTCGATCTATTCTATGTCGATCGAGTTCGAGTTCGATCTGTTCGAGGTCGATCGAGTTCGATCTGTTCGATGTCGATCGATCTCTCCATCGATTTCTCCCTGTCTCTCCCTCTCTCTCTCGATTGATATGTCGATCGATTTGTCCGTCTCTCCCTTTCTCGATCTCTCCCTCTCTGGACCGAGTCTGGATCGTGTCCGGACTGAGTCCGAGACGTGTCGATGCCTGTCAACGGATTTTGACCGTTGACCACGTGTCAAATACGTGTCGAACGCGTGTCCGTGTCCGACACGTATTTGACACGTGATACGGGGGTTACCCGGCGAGTCGGTGCATCCTAGACTAACTACCTTGGTTTGGAGTCAACAGGATGCCTATAAAGATGGATCAGAACTAGAAGCGAGCTTCAACTTGGCTCACCACTTTTCAACAGCCTGCAACTTTGAATCTAGGTTGAATAATTCTCACAATTCTGATCCACGCAAGGTAGCAAAATTTGGAACAATGCTTTAGGAAGGATGAAAACATCACTGAATCAGTACGTACCGATAATCTAATCGAAATATGCCATTGAACCTCACCAAAATTCTTTCGTGTGCAAGCAAGCCAAATTTGTAGCAGAATGTAAAAGCACCAGAATACCTGTCATTCCCTTTCAACATTCCAGTTCAATAGCCTCTCGTCAAAACAAGAAGAGTAGTATTGGTGATTGTAATCAACCTCTGCCATATCTAAGTTCTTCAATATCAAGCTGTTCAGATGTGCAGAAATACGGAGGTTCTTGGTCTCTAAGATCCTGTAGTACATTATTGTTTCTGCAATGAGAGATGAGAGTTGAGAAAAAGAAAAAGAAAAAAGAATAAGAATAAAGGATATGCATGAGAGATAAGCGCATTGAGGCAAATAGTGAAACCACCAATGAATTTTGTAGGAACTTTGAAATTTTAGGTTAGTTGCTGACGGGAAATTTTATAGGATTCAAAAGTTCGTTTATTTTTGTGTCTGCATTGCCATTGCAGAAATCAAACAGAAGTTGGAGAGAAAAAAAGAAGGTGCTAGTGTTAGAAAGTCTTTGTCAAGGGTATACCTAGTGTGACACCTGGGTATACCTAGTGTGACACCTGGGTTTACATGCTTATTATTGAAAAAAGGGAAAACAAGACAGAAAGTAGAATAATAATGAAGTTTGGCAAAGAGTATGCATCTCAAATGGTTCCAGAATGGCAAGAAGCCTACATGGACTACAGCTACCTGAAAAACTTACTCAAGGATATCAGAGGTGTCAATCTCCAAGAGAAAGCAACAGTCGAGCCTGCCCAAAAAGTCGGCCTTGAGAGAAAGATCACATTTTATCGAGCTTTTAGTGGTTTGACACAAAAGCGTGCACCAAGCTTCAGCAGCAAAGGCTCTACTCGTGTAGAAGACCAAGTGATATTTGTGAAGGGATCTGAAGAAAATAGTGGTGGTCACTACGAGACTAAGTTTTTAATGTCATCTGATACAGGAGGTGAGTATGAACTTGTTTTCTTTAGGAGACTTGACGATGAGTTCAATAAGGTTAATGGTTTCTATAAAGGTAAAGTGGAGGACGTGATGAAGGAGGCCGCATTGTTAAACAAACAAATGGATGCTTTGATTGCTTTTAGGATCAGAGTCGAGAAACAGGAGGGGACTTTTGATTCGTCCACCGAGATGACTAGGCTCAGGTCTAATCTTGCTTCTTCTAGTGCTGCTGCTGCTGCCGCTGCTGCTACTGCATCTGCAAATGAGATGGGTGCAGCTAAGTCCCCTAAGCCCTTATAAACAAGGTAAGGTTACCAATAAAAATGCTTTGGTTGCAATCCCACGTTTTCTACCTTTATAAGTAGACACATCATTGAGTTAGCCTCTAAGATCTCAGGGCCGGCTCTTTATTCACCTACTTGATTCTGTTTTCACTGATTACTACAACACTTTGAATTTGTAGGAATGCTACATATGGATTCAATACAAGAAGATGATCTGGATAATGAAGAAAATGGAAACTCGGGCGATAGAAGTGCCAAGGTCAATACTAAACCTGTCAACTCTAATCATCTTTCTGAACTTAACCTTGTCAAGCGTAACAGATCAGCTCCTTTGGAAGTACTTAATCACGTGAAGCTCAATAACACACTAGAAACTCCATGATCAGCCTTAAAAGGATTACTCATTGTCAACAACAACGAATTGCAGTTCAAGAAAGAAGATCTAAGGAGTGTTGAAGAGCAATTACAGAACGCTTTTGTAGAATTCTATAAAAAACTCGGAGTTTTAAAAAGCTATAGGTAACTAACTGATGTGATCTTTGATAATAGATGGAAACACATCTGATTGTTCCCTTTTTCAACAGTTTTCTAAATCTGTTAGCATTTTCCAAGATCATGAAGAAGTATGACAAGGTGAATAGCTCAAATATTTTTATTTCAATCCTGTGTCATTGACTGTGACTGCAATCTTATAGCTTATTCATTGATTTGTAACAAGTTAAAATCTTTTGACATGTTTTCACTCTATCAGTTCCTTTACACCTATAAAAATTTACGTGCAGATCACTTCAAGAAATGCATCAAAATCATACTTAAAAATGGTTGATGGCTCCTACCTTGGCAGCTCTGATGAGGTAGATAGCCGTTTGTTTTATCACTGTAAAAGGTCAATACGCTCATGCTGAGAGTTGAAGCTACATTCATCAAACACTTTGCCAATGCAAACAGAAGTAAAGGGATGACCATCCTGAGACCAAAAGCAAGGAGAGAAAGGGATAGGATCACATTTATTTTGGGTAAGATTTTTATTTTTATTCTTAACACCCATTAATAATGTGGATTTAGTTTACTATATGTTTTCTGTTTTATGTGCTAGGCTTCTTTATTGGATGCACGGTAGCCCTCATGGCAGCCCTTGTATTTGTCATACACGCTCGAAAGATAATTGAAAAGCCGGGTAGCGCTCAGTATATGGAAAATATGTTTCCTCTTTATAGGTAAATTAAAATGTTCACATTTCACTTACCCATTGTGCAATTCAATCTTCTTGCAAACTGATCTAAAGACTTCTGACATCGTCATTGTAGCTTGTTTGGGTTTGTTTTCGTGCATATTGTCATGTTTGGTGCAAATATATTTCTCTGAGGCATTACCGAGTAAATTTTTCATTCATCTTTGGTTTCAAACCAGAGACTGAAATGAGCTACAGAGAAGCCTTGCTCCTCGGCACAGGTTTGGCAACACTTGCTCTGATTTGTGTGCTCTCGAACCTTGACATGGAGATGAATGTGAAAACAAAATCATACGAGGAAATAACAGAACTACTACCACTAGGATTACTTTGTGTAAGATACAAAGACTTGGCTGAATTAATTGCCTCTAATCTCTCTATCTCCAAGTAGTAATACTGTCCTGAATTATTAATATCGGATCTCTCCATGTGCAGTTTTTACTTGCCATAACATTCTGCCCTCTTGATGTTATCTACCACCCGAGTCACTTCTTCCTAGTTCCTACTCCGTTGTATATACCGCTGTCTTTGTGCACCTCTCTACAAGGTAAATGATTAAGTAAACTTCTACTTTAAAATTGTAGAGTTGCTTTTTAATTTTCTTTGCGGATTCATTTCTACAGGTCACTCTACAAGACTTTTTCATGGGAGACCAGCTTACCAGTCAGGTATGAATCCGTGATTCCCTTTAGTTTGAACTACATTCCATTTTCAAACAAATCCATGTCTATTTGAAGTAATTAAGAATGATAAATTGTTTTTTTTTTTCAGGTCCAAGCTCTTAGGAGTCTTGTGTTCTATTTCTGTTACTTTGGTTGGGGAGACTATAAACACAGACGAAGCACTTGCAAGAATAACGAGGTTTATGAAACTTTCACTTTCATCATAGCTACCGTGCCATACTGGTCTTGCTTTCTTCAGGTATTATGAACATTTTATTTTCCTAATTGAAATTATATAATCACAATTTTGTCTAATGAGCACAAAACATGTTCATTGATTGTTAGTACTCAAAATGTTTTGCTAATATCTACTAGTGCCTTCGACGCTTGTATGAAGAGAAAGATCCACACCAGGGGTACAATGCACTTAAATATTTGTCCACTATCGTGGCTGTGTGCATGAGGACTCTTTACAGTAAGATGAATACAGCGCAATGGAGAACAATTGCATCGGTTTCCTCATGCATTGCAACTGTTTTTGGTACGTACTGGGACCTAGTTGTAGACTGGGGGCTTCTACAACCACACTCCAAGAACCCTTGGCTGAGAGACAAGCTTCTCATCTCACGTCATAGAATATACTATTATTGCATGGTGAAGCTCAAAATAACTAAGCCTTTCGACACATAACCAAGTTTTCTTGTATCTTTTAGATGCTAATGCCATAACCAATATATCCATGAAAAATGCAGGTTTTAAAAGTCGTAGAAGCCTTAATTGCCATTGTTTCCAGCCTAGAAATCGTTCTCTGTGGAATTTCTTATGATGACCATCCTCAGAGTTGTCTACAGACCTCCCTTGAATCTTTTGTTGGCTCACGATGAACTTGTAGGACACTTTTGAATTATCCTTTGTTGAGGTGTGGGGTATTTTCCAAAAGGTCTCTCTCCTTATAAACCTTTACGACAACTCCTCCTTATTTGATGTGGGACTATTCAAGCCAATGCTATCTCAACAATTTGTTACTTACGGGGTAAGAAAACTAGACATTCATTCTCCTGAATTTCTTGATAAACTTCAACAAGGTTCAATGTGCATTAAAAATGTTTGATATGAAAAAGCAATTTGTAGGGCCAAGCCACCACAACTTGATCCAAATACTGTTCCTAATGTGTTCCAATTACTGGATGTACTAGACTTTGATCAACAAGTCCCACCACATAACTCAATAATGACAGACTGAGTGGTCATTGTGTAGATTGAATATGAACAGGTGATGCATGAATTCCAAAATTTACAGATAAAATCAATGTTGAAGTATCTGGCAGCATGGTGAACCAAACCAACCAGAAGAAACCTGTAAAATTCGACTGGATCCAGTAGGGCCTAAACCTGACTCGTGCCAGCAATTTTTGAAAGTGACATATTTTTTCAAATTGACTTGAGAATCGTGGATGGCGGAATCAAGAGGAGAGTTTTCGTGAATTTATATGATGATATGTTTCAACCAAATTATGCAAAACAGAAAACGCAAGAACAAATGATTTTTTTTTTTTTGTTGGAAGGTGAGCTGGTTTTCAGGATCTCATAACCTATATCAAGAACCAGAATTGGTCAACACATCATAAACTGATAAACATGCCGCCAGCTGGGTTCGAACTCATGACCTAGTGGTACAACTCTAACCTTTGAGCTATCATGCCATTGGTAGAACAAATGAATTTGGAGCCTTTATTGGTTCAACTTTGTGAGGGACTTCATGGACGGACCACTTCTGAGTTGTTGATTAATACCAAATTTTATTTTTCTGAACGAGCAAGATTTTCAAGCACTGAAAATGGGATTTTATCGTAAAAGGCCTCAGTGCCATGAAAGAGAATGTCACAACTTAGAAGTCCGTCTTCATATGGTTTAGACTCTTATCTTCCATTTAGAACTACAGGCAGGCTCGAACCAGGTTACAACTCCGGCCACATAGCTCATGTATCGCAAATTGAATTGCAAACACATTTATCTCACAATCCAATAGGCTCCCTCCACAAAAACTTGGGGTGGGCAATTTTTCCCAAAATACTGAAATTGTGCCATACCCCGAATCCTACCCAAGATGCTTTTACAGTTCTAGTACCGTATCGATTCATTTAGTTGGAAGAGGATTCACTTCCTGGTTTTGAAATACGAAAAATAATTTTTAAGGCCTACTTTTTTCACAAAATAAACCATTTAAATACTGCAGTTGATGTAATCGTTAATTTGTGCCTATTTTTATACTTTTATTACCAATGACTCTTTTATTAACTCGAGTTAACCTATAAAGTTATAAAACATTTTTGCCTTTTCTAAACAACTAGAAAACCCACTTTTATATTTTTATGACCAACAATGAATTTTTTTTATTAATTAATTTAATTATGACCAACCAATTGCTGGTTGGTTTAGCTTATATAAGTTGATGATTTCTGGTCTTTTATTTATACAATTACTCTCTGAAATATATCTAATGGAGCCAGAAGTGTCACATCTTTCTTCTTCTTCTTCTTCTTCTTCTTCTTATTATTATTATTATTATTATTATTATTATTATTATTATTATTATTTCGTGAGTGGGGAGGGGGATGATTACAGTTCTAAGTAGATAATAATCTTTACCTCTTAACTCGTTCATTAATAGCTTCAAAGCTTAAATTGTCAATTTTTTTGAAATATAGTCATAGTTTACTATTTAACGTTGCAAACCGCGTGACTTCAATAATCGTTGGATCTGTTTGGGTTAGACTATATAAATCAGAGTAATCAAACCCATGGCTTCATTGCTTAAAGCCAAAAGCCAAAAGCCAAGCCAATCAATGACATCTCGTTACGTTTCGGTCAAAGCTAGGTCACTACTCTAAAGCCACAAAAAGCCATGACTTTTTGCGCTTTTTTGTTGAAGCTTGAAGCACCCAAAGCAGTGGCTTCATGTTACAGAGCGTCTCCAAAATTTTTTATTTTTTTCGAATTCTCTTACTTATTGTCTCTGATTTTGGTTGGAAAAAAGTATGGAAAGGGAAAGGGAAGGAAGAGGAATATAAATGAAGAAGAAAGGAGAAGATTTTAGACGAAGAAACCAACCAGATTGCTCGGACGTAGGCGCAAGGGGAGGAGGAAGAGAATGAACAGTACAAATTTATCTTACTGATTTTGGTCAGAAAAAACAACGGAAAGGGAGAGGGAAAGAATAAGAATAGAAAGGAAGAAGATATGAAATGATTTTAGGCGGAGAAACCTGCCAGATTGCTTGGACGCAAGCGGAGGAAGACGATGAACATTACACAAGGGAGGAGGAAGACGATGAACAATACGCGTAGGGGGAGTGAAATATGTTTTAAACTTGGGTAGCTATTCACACCCACTACATTTCTGAGGGGGAGCCTAGAAAATTCAAAAAAAATTAAATAACTTAAAATTTTAAATTCAGTTAACAATAACATTATGTAATCAATATAGAATTAAAGAAATCATGGTTTTAATTTTTCAAAGCACATACTTCTATTATGCATTTTTTTAAATATAATATGAATTGTTTTTTAAGGGTCGTTTCACTTGCGTAAAGTCACCGCTTTATGCTTCACTTTTTGAAAAAAGCCAAGCCATCGGATTTCGCTTGGACTTCGCTTCACGCTTTGACTACCTTGATATAAATTGATGATTTCTTTCAATTTACACAAAATACGTCTAATGGAGCCAAAAATACCACAAACTTGTTTTATTTATTATTATTACTCTTTTTTGTGGCATAATTTTAGCTATAAAAATATCACAGTGTTTACCTCTTAACCCAGATCGTTAATTTCCCCTAAACTTGAACTGTACAAAATCAAGAAAATTAGTCTACATGACTAATACTCAAGTTTTTTTTTTGTTTTTTTACAAAGATTAATGTTTGTAAAACGGATAAGGGATTAAGCTATTTGTCAATGGGGATACATCAAAATTACCAAAATATGTTTTTCAATAAATGACAGTTGAGGTGGCTATCAAGAACAACAAAAAACTACAAGTGCTATAGCGGGCAATAATAATAATAATAATAATAATAATAATAATAATAATAATAATAATAATAATAATAATAATAATAATAATAATAATAATAATAATTGATGCATCCAAAAATCGTCCTCCTGTGAGTTTGACCTGCAAAACAACTATTAGACTACAAAGGACCACCTTTTTGGTGGCTGAAGGCACTTCGATGCTTAAGTCAGTAACTCTGTTGAAAGAATGATGTAAATATGGACAAAACTCAATTAAAGTTGCATACCTTTGTCGAATGTTCTCTTTACCTTTTATAATGGTTGCGATTAACTCTCTGCGTGACTTAAGCATGTGAAGCGCAACGAAAGGAGATGTTTCTGTAACTGTCTCCTCCTTAATGGAGATGCATTCGTGGAGGCGTAAGCCCCTCCAGTGTTATTTTTTGGTGCAATGTTCTCCTTCTTTATGAAGGAACTCGTGTTGGGCCTGGATCCGTATTCTGATTCGTATGGGCCTTCATTTAGGTCCTGATGGTTTTCCTTATTAGCGGGTCTCGTTTGGGCTATGGAATTTGTTTTATTTCTATCGGGCTTCATGAGCTGGCCCAATAGGTTGTTCGTTGTGTCCTCGTGATGGGTCTCTGTGCCATGTGTACGACCATGATGATCAGTCTATTTTGATGTATCATCAGCTACTCCCCCCTTAGTTAGTGGGTATGCTGACGTAGCTACTAACTTTGGTGATGGTTTCCCTTTTCATGTATTATTACATTTTTGGGATTTTTCATAGCCATCATATCTCGCACGCTATCCCATGAGCCATTTCTTCATTGCTTGGCTATATAAAAGGAAATGCGACAAATACATTTTCCCTTTTCACGCTATCTTTGAATTTAGGGTTTGTTTGTTCTTTCATTTTCATTGCTTCTTTGCTCTTCAACGATGTTTGTGGGTGACAAGTTAAGTGGTAAGTTGCTTAGAGTTTCTCAATCGACTCTGGAGACCCTTCGTTCTGATTATAATCTCCCGCCTGACCTCGAGATTGTTCTGCCCGGATGGGGCGATAGCCCTTGTAACCATGGGCGGATCTACGTATTAGGTAAGGGGGTCAATTGCCCCCCTTATCTTTCTAAAAAATTTCACTAAGTTACTCATATTTTTTACATTGTTCCCCTTTAAAATTTTATATTACCCCTCTTTATGAAATCTTGAGTTCTAACTCCACTAAAAATTAAAACAACAAATTTTTTTTTTTTTTTTTTAAACTCCACCCTTACCAATCTCAATCCCACTCAATCTCTCTATTTTTTTAGAGTCCTTCTAGGGAGCCTGGGTAGCTAGCATGGTTTTCACGCTTGACCGAATGTTTTACACTTTTGCCCCTGCCTCTTTAAACATAACCACAACAAAGGAGGGGCAAAACAGTAATTACGCCCACCCAGGCATGAAAACCAGGCAGCAGACCCAGGCTCTCTAGAATTGTTCATTTTTTTAATATATATATTTTTTAATTCCCATCCTTTTTTTTTTTTTAATCTCTCCCTCTCTCTCTTAATTCCTACCAACTCATTTTAATCCATTCACCCCCTACACACGCAGAGAGCAACAAAGAAACCAGAAGAGATGTGCCATACATGGTGGATTTGCTTCCCATGTGATCATATTCATATTAAAATTTTTAATTGGGTTGGGGACCGGCCGAGGAAATTTTACATCGTCATCATCATTGGTTTTCTTTTGTTTTGTTAAAAAAAAATAAAGAAAAGAAAGAATTAGGATTATCTTACCTCAGACTTAGCTAGCATATGGTGGTAAGAGTGATAAAATATTAGTTAACACATTAGATTAATTTGGGGGGTTGGGATCTGATATGCTTTGCTTTCTCTCTGATCTTTCAAAATTAAAAGTAATCATTTGGGTTTGGGGCGGTTGAAAAAATACGATGGTTGTAGGTCGATTCAGCTAAGATGTTGTTTGTCTGCTTCACCTGAGCTAGCCCAAAAGGAAAAAACTCTATCTCTTTATACACACATATATTTCCCTTCCGAAAAGACAAACAAGAATAAGAAGACAAAAGAGAGTGAGTTGGTTGTGTAAGTGTTATCCTCAGAGGCTCTGACTCAGGAGTGAGTTTCAAAGAAGAAGAGACATACAGACAGATAAAGTAGGAGGAGGAGATGAATGAGGATTCCAAAAATAAAATTGTTGTCCGACAAATTCACTTGAATCCATCCAGTCCAGTCAAGCTACTACTGCTACTACTCCTTGGACTTGGACCATACCGTCTTGCTACCTCAAAGCCAGAGGTCTGCTCATCGCCAACTCTCATCTTATAACACCTTGCCTGCTTCTGTTTTCTTCAAGTAAGAAATGGAAGCTCTTAATTAGCTAGCTACAATTGAATTAATCATGCCATGTATATTGTTTGTATGGTTGAATTAATCATCATTTTTTTCACGATCACGCCATGTCACCCTGATTGCAAAATATGGTTGTAAAAACTCAGTTTCTTAGTATTTTCGTAAATAGTTATGTACTGTTTGCCCCCCTTTATCTGCAATCCTGGCTCCGCCCCTGCTTGTAACCCAAAGGTTGGATACATAGCATTGTACTCGTGCATGTTCTCTTCTGGCTCTCGATTCCCGGTTTCGGGGCTGTTATGGGAATATCTGAATTTTTTGGGCATTCCTCCTGCCCAAATGGGCCTAATGGTTAGAAGGTGATGTTTTCTTCTTACGCGAGGGCTACTCTGTATGGTATTCCCTTAACTGTTAGGATCTTGCATTCGGTGGTCGGTCTGTTGGTGTATAGGGAGATATGTTTCCTTTGTTCCCCTGATTGTTTCAAGAATCTTAGTGATGACATTCGCGATTGGTCGCGATATTGCTTCAACGCTTTCGTGAATTCTGGCTACTTCCAATTGTGAGGTCGTTTGATTTTTCGATCATTCTGAGTCCCTAATAAGCGAAATAATCTTCTTTTATCTGCCGAATAGCAGAAGATCAGTGAACAATTCTCTAAGCTTCACCGTTTTCTTGTGGAGGCATTTCTTTCCGAGGGCATTATGGAGTGTAGTGGTTTATACATTATGTCTGAAGTGGAACAAGTTATATTTACTGAATCTCGTGCTAAGGCCTATGCTGGCGTTAGTGATGCTAGCATTGATTGGGAAGTACGTTTGGTCCGAGATGTTACGGATCTCAATGCTCCTGTTATTGCGTCCACTTCTGCTTCACGAAAGAGAAAACTTGCGAGGTCTACGAGTTCGTCAAGGTGATTGTCAGTAGATCCTGGTCAAGTTCCAAAGAAGAAACGACTTTCGAATCGTAGTTCTGCTCAGTTGGTGACTCGTCAGAGTTCTTTTCTGGATACAGCTTCTCGCCCGGGTCCTGCCCATGATGATGCTGCAAAGGGAGATCGTGAATCTCTTGAGGAGGCTGAAGAGCTGAGGCTCGCATTGAAAATGAGGGAAAAGGAGACTATCCGTCCATTGGATGACGATAATATGAAGCTTTTGTCTGCCTATGGTGTTTTGGATACTGTTAAGTTGTCTAACGACGACCCTCGAATTATTAATGAGAAAATGCTCCAGTTGGCAGTGGAGCAATATAAAGACATTGTTGGTGTCAGCGTTCCAGGGATCATTCCCTTATTTTTCTATTGATGTCAGTGAAGCAGCCGAGTTCCTAGTTTCCTCTCCTATTCGACAAGTTTCTCCTGCTCCTGCTGCTACCGTCAGTCCTTTCCTTGTCGCGGATGCTTCTCGATAGGAGAGGAAACATGGTTTTTCATTGTTACTATTATTCCATCAGTTCTCCCCGCTGTCGGAGGTGGTTCTTCGGCGCTTTCGGATCCTCGCATCCTTTATCCATGGATTGGTTGGATTGAGCTTGGGCCAAAAGATATCTGTATCAAGTCTGACAACAAGTTCTGTTGGTTTACCCAACTCGATGTGTAGGATGGTGCATGTAGACTGGTAAATGAATGGTACAGACGGTTGGTGGAGAGGATTTCGATGTCTGTGTTTGACCCATTTGATCATAGCGAACATGGTCTTGAGCATATAATGAGCAGGATGAATCATGTTCTTATGCGGCGTAATGGGCTCGGTTTATTGAGCTGGTCGTGATCAAGTGGCTCTTTCGGATAGGAGGTTGGCAGCGCTATTGATGGTATTTTCTCATGTTCATTCCCAATTTGATGTGTTAAAAGTGCAATGTGCGGGCTCAGAGAAAGTTGTTGTGGCTACTCGAGAATCTTTGACGGAGGCGAAGAATCTGCGGGATAAGTTTGTTGCTGATCTTGACTCCTTGAAAGCTAAACTAGATGAGGTTTGCGCTCATCTTCACGATGTGGAAAAAGAGTTATCCGCTAAGAAAACGACTTTCGATGAAGCTTCTTGTCTTGGATTGGAGCAATCCATTATGTGTGACGCCGCTGAGAGGAGGGTGGAATAGGTAAGTGTTGTGATTAATGATGTCAAGGAAGATGCTTCTGGGAAGCTCTCCATTGCTGAAGAGCAGTTTGTTGGACCAAAAATGAACTCGTTGTTGCTAAGGATAGGTTTCGTGTGGTCGAAACCGAAGATTGAAAGCGAGTTGTTGATGGGCGGGTTGAGCTTCTTGATTATATCGAAGGGCTCAGCAAAGACTTGTCTAAGTATCGTTACTTGGTCGGTGAAGCTTTTGAGGATGATGATGCCGAGGAATTTGCTCCAGCGGCAGAGGAGTCATTGCCCCTTCTATCATCAAGTATTTTGAAGTCGTTGATGCTCTATTCTCCTGAAAAGATTTCTTCTCTTGTTCCAATTTATATTGATCCCGCCATTGCTATAGTTTCTTCCGCTTCTTTATCACCTTATCCGGATGTAACAGAGTAGTGCTTATCAATAAAAATTAACTTTTGTTGTTTTTCTTCTTCTTTTTGGCTTTGTTGTAACTATCATGGCCTTTGCGTCAAGTTCTTTTATTACTGTTTTTGTGCTTGTTGCTTGCCTAATGGTTGGTCACTGTTGTTCTTTCTTATTCGCTTATAAAGGATTGTTTTCGCTTGTATCTTTTAAGACTGTATTGACTCGTTCCCTTAGCTCTGACTTTGTGTCTACCGTTTCGGAGTCCTTTAGTTACTCCAACACTCTGTTTGACTAGAGGTTCTTGTGTTTTGTTGACTCGGGTGTCTAACTTTTACTTCGTTAGTTCGACATCTCAGTTGATTCGAAGTTTTTTGTGTTTGGGTGACTCGGGTGTCCAACCTTTACTTCATTAGTTCAACATCTCGGTCGATTCGAATTTTTTAGTGTTTAGGTGACTCTGGTGTCCAACCTTTACTTTGTTAGTTTGACATCTCGGTCGATTTGAAGTTTTTTGTATTTAGGTGATTCGGGTGTCCAACCTTTACTTTGTTAGTTCGACATCTCGGTCAATTCAAAGTTTTTTTAGTGTTTACGGACTCGGTTGTCCAACCTTTACTTCATTAGTTTGACATCTCGGTTGATTCGAAGTTTTTTGGGTTTAGGTGACTCGGGTGTCCAACCTTTACTTCTTGGTTGATCAAACCAGAAGTTGTGTGTTCGATTTTTGTTGTTTGATTTTTGTTGTCCCATGATCCTTGTGGAATGAACAATATTTGTTTTTGTCTCTTCCTTCCAGATCCCTTCTCATTTGAAGCGGCAAGTTGACATTGTCCCACTTCGCTATGTGTCTTAGTACATTCGCTCGACTCGACCTCAGGGTTGTGTAGGGTTTGTATGTGGTCTTCATTACGCTTGTTACCCATTCGTGTCGAGTTCGCGTTGGTTGCGACCCTCCGGATTCTTGTCGCCGCGAATCGATCATTTTCTCCACTCCAGTGCTTCTTTGACGGGTTGTCTCCTTCCTATTGTCCGTCATTCTTCCTTCTTTCTTCATTTCTTTGTCGTTTTCTCAAAAAACTTTATCTTTCCTGGTCATTTTTCCTCCTGGCTGCCTTCATTTCCTCTAGAGAAATGTGCTTTTGTAATATTTTTAGCAGGATTGCCATGCCCTTTGGGGGCTCCAGGTTAAGAGCGTCAAAGAATGGGCATTTTTTTAATCCGGCCACGAAGGTTGTTGTGGTTGTGTCATCGCTACATCCGTCAATCATTGTCAATTCATTAGTAAAACGGGTGACATATTCTAGTATTGTTTCGTCGAACTTTTGTCCGATGTACAGGAGGTAGTGTGGCCCTTTCCTCATTCGCTAGCTTCCAATGAATCTTGTGATGGAAGCGGTGACCAGAGCTTGAAAGGAATCTATCAACCTTGGTGGTAGGCTATTGACCAGTTCATTGTTGTAGAAGTGAGGCTAATTGGGAATGTTCTGCATAAGATTGATTTTGTAGTCTCCTTCAAGGCGATCATGTGGTGGAAGTGTCTTAAATGATCGGTTGGGTCGGAAGTGCCATCATATACCTCAAATTTTGGTGGAGTAAATTTTTTCGACATTGTTGTTTTCATGAGGGCGTCGGAGAACGACGGTTTTGCCAACTCATATATTACGTTAGGATCCGTGACCCCTATTATGAACGGGATTTTGGTATGCGTTCTTTCTTACAGTGGATTCTTACCTCGAGGGAGCTCGTTATTTTTGAAGTTTCCTTGTTGGGGGTCTGCTGGGATTTCGTCACTCCCTCGGGCTTGATTGGTTGTGCCTGAACAAAATTAGCTAGTTGAGTGTGCTCTTGTGTAATCTTTTCCAACATCTTTGTTACGTGTTCCATCTAGGTTATGAACAAATCCACCCGAGGGTCCATGGCATCGTTGTCGGATATTTGGGTTGTCCGGACTACTGTGTGTTGTAGATTCACATTCTCGAAGGCTATTGGTTTGGTGATTCGGGCTATATCTTCTCCTCTAGCTGTTAATAGTGCATCGAGGGGAGAGTTGTCGTGATCTGCAGTCTGCATTATTTTATCTGATGGCTTGTCGATCTTTTGTTAGGTTGTGGTGAACGTTGTCACTGTGTGTTTAGTTTTTAGAAAAAGGAAACTCATCGTTTCCCACAGACGGCGCCAAACTGATGCGTCTAAAAATCATCCTCCTGTGAGTTTGACCTGCAAAATAATTGTTAGACTGTCGAGGACAACCTTTATGGTGGCCGAAGGCACTCCAATGCTTAAGTTAGTAACTTTGTTGGAAGAATGATGTAAATCTGGACAAAACTCAGTTAAAGTTGCATACCTTTGTCGAATGTTCCCTTTAGATTTTATAATGGTCGCGGTTAACTCTCTGCGTGACTTAAGCATGTGAGGCACAACGGAAGGAGATGTTTATGTAACAGTCTCCTCCTTAATGGAAATACGTTCGTGGAGGCGTAAGCCCCTCCACGGCTCTTTCTTGGTGCAATGTTCTCCTTCTTTATGAGGCAACTCGTGTTGGGCCTGGACCGTATTTTGATCCCTTTGGGCTTGCATTTAGGTCCTGACGGTTTTCCTTATTATCGGGCCTCGTCTGGGCCTATGTAAATAGCTTTATTTCTATCAGGCTTCATGAGCTGGCCCAATAGGTTGTTGGTTGTGTCCTTGTGATGGGTCTCTGTGCCACGTGTACGACCATGATGATCAATCTATTTTGATGTATAATAATAATAATAATAATAATAATAATAATAATAATAATAATAATAATAATAATAATAATAATAATAATTGATGCATCAAAAAATGTCCTCCTGTGAGTTTGACCTGCAAAACAAATGTTAGACTGCCAATGACCACTTTTTGGTGGCCAAAAGCACTCCGATGTTCAAGTTAGCAACTCTGTTTGAAGAATGAAGTAAATATGGACAAAACTCAGTTAAAGTTGCATACCTATGTTGAATGTTCCCTTTACATTTTATTATGGCCGCGGTTAATTCTCTGCATGACTTAAGCATGTGAGGTGCAACAAAAGGAGATGTTTCTAATAACAGTCTCCTCCTTGATGGAGATGCGTCTGTGGAGGCGTTCCACGATTTTTTTTGGTGCAATGTTCATCTTCTTTATGAGAGAACTTGTGTCGGGATTTGGGCTTTGACTTGTTCGGCCCGAATTTGGGCTTTGTGTATATCTTCTTATAGTGGGCCTCGTCTAGGCCTCCGTGATTGGCTTTAACCTTCTTGGGTTTTAGGAGCTGGCCCAATAGATGAGACGCCAGATCCTCGTGATGGATATTCTCTGCCATGTGTATGGCTGGGATGTCCAGTCCATTTTTATGTATCATCAGCTACTACCCCATCAATTAGTGGGTATGCTGATGTGGCCACTAACTTCGTGATGGTTTGTCTTTCAATTTCATCATTGCCTTGCATTTAATGTTGTTAGTAACTTTTTGCGGGTTGGTGGCTCAATTCTTTCCTTGCCCGTTTGTTTTTGTAGCCATCATATCTGGGACGATGTCCCATGAGCAGTCCCTTCATTGCTTGGCTCTATAAAAGAGGACATGACGAGTTTGTTTCCATCTTTATGCTATCTTTTAAATTAGGGTTTTTTTTTCCTTCGCTTTCTTCGTTCTCTTTGCTATTCTGTTCCTTAACGATGTCTGTTGGTGATAAATTAAGCGGTAAGTCGCTAGCTATTTGTGAGGTTTATTTTTCTCCCAAGAAAGCTTCTCAGGCTACGCTTGACAGCCTTCGTACTGACTACAATCAATCACCCGACCTTGAGATTATCTTGCCTAGACAGAACAATAGTCCTTGTAATCCAATGTTCGGGAACATCGCGTTGTATTCGTGCATGTTTTCTTCTGGCCTTCGGTTTCTGGTTCCAAAGTTGTTTTGGATGTATCTAGACTTCTTGGGTATTCCTCTTGCTCAAATGGGTCCTAATGGTTGGAGAGTAATGGTTTCCTCTTATGCGAGGGTTATTATGTTTGGCATTCCATTGACTATGAGGGTTTTGCATTCGGTGGTTGGTCTGATGGTGACCAAGGATATATGTTTTTTCTGTTCTCATGTCTGCTTCGAGAGGCTTAACGATGACATTCATGATTGATCAAGGTCTTGGTTTTATGCTTCTGTTAACTCTGGCAACTTCCAACTACGAGGTTGTCTGATTTTTCGATCATTCCGAGTTCCCAAAAATGGAAAAATCTTTAGTTAACTGTGGAGGATCAGTGACCAATTCTTGAAGCTTCCCCGGTTTCCTGTGAAGGCATTTTTTTATGAGGACATCCTGGATCGTAATGGTTTGTACACTATGAACGAAGCGGTGTGGGTTTTGCCTACTGAATCCCATGCTGAGGATATTGTTGTTCGTGCTACTCGTGCTGGCGTTAGTTGTGCTAGCATTGATTTGGAAGTGAGTTCAAACAGACGCGTTTCAGATCTCGATGCTCCTATCAATGTCGTAGTTCCAACTTCCAGAAAAATGATGCTTGCAAGGCCCGTTAGTCCATCGAGGTGATTGTCAGTAGATCCTGGTTGGGTTCCGAGGAAGAAACGACTTTCTACTCATGGTTTTGCTCGGACTGCATCTCATCCAAGTTCTGGTCAGGATGTTATGGAAGCTACATCTCGTCCAAGTCCTTCCTGCGAAGATGTCGTAAAAGAGGATCGCATATCTCTCAATGAGGTTGATGAAATGAGGTTGGTGTTGGAGATGAGCGAGAAAAAGACTACTCATACGTTGGACGATAATGAAAATAGGCTTTTTCTGCCTATGGTTTTACGGACGATGCTGAATTGTCTAACGATGATCCCCGGGCTATTGATGATAAAATGTTTCAGTTGGCAGTGGAGCAGTCTAAAGAGGTTGTTAGTGGTGGTCAGAGTTTCAAGGTTCACTCTCCTCTTTCTCCTTCTATTGACGTCAGTGATGCGATCAGATTCTTAGTTTCTTATCCTGCCCGTCTGGACTCTCCTGCTCCCACCGCCACAACTAGTCTTATTCTTGCTATGGTTGCTCCTCGTCAGGAGGGTAAAAACGATTTTCCGTTATCACTGTTATTCCTTTTGCCCTTCTGACTGTTGGGGGTGGTTCCTCAGTGCTTTTAGATCCTTGTGTTCTTCATCCACGAGTTGGCTGAACTAAGCCTAGCCCAAAAGATATCCGTATCAAGTTGGATGGAAAATTTTGCTGGTTCACTCAGTTTGACGTGCAAGATGGTAAGCGCAGGTTGATAAATGAATGGCACAGGCGATCGGTGGAAAGACCTTCGATGCCCGTATTGGATCCATGTGATCACCTTTATTATGGTCTTGAGCACATAATGGACGGGATGAACTATCTCGCCTATGCAAGAGGTGATGAGTTCATTCTATCGAGCCGGTCGTGATCAGGTGGTTTCTTTGGGGAGAAAGTTGGCAACACTGTTGCTGGTGTTTTCTCATGTTCTTTCCCAATTCGACGTGTTGAGAGCGCAATGCGCAGAGTCGGAGAAAACTGTCAGGGCTGCTTAGACTTCGTTGATTGAGGCGGAAAGTATGCGGGATATATCTGCTGCTAAGCTTGAATCCTTGAAAGCCAAGTTGGATGGGGTTCATTCCCATCTACGTAACGTGGAGAAGGAGTTATCAGCTAAGAAGGTAGCTTATGATGAGGCTTCTTGTGCTGAGATTGAACAATCTGTTATTCGTGATATCGCTGAAAGACGGGTGGAACAATTGACGGTTGCGCTCGACGTAGTCAAGGCATATACTTCCGTTATGCTTACCACCATCGAGGAATGGATTGTCGCAGCCAAAATGAACTCGCTACTGCCAAGGACAGGCTCCGCATTGTCGAAGCCGAAGATTGGAAGCGAGTTGTTGATGGACGAGTTGAGCTTTTTAACTATATCAAGGGGTTCGGCGTGGATTTATCCGGATACCGCCAGTTGGTTGATCAAGCTTTCGAAGATGATGATGGCGAAGAAGTTGCCCCAGTGGGTGAAAAACCATTGATTCCTCTCCATTCGAGCGCCTCAATGGTTGAAGATCCATTGCTTCCTCCTGTTTCTGAAGAGAAACCTTCGCCTTCTCCCGTAGATGATCCTGTGGTTGCTTCCATTTATTCTCCCACTCCTTCATATTCTTCTCCGGATGTAACAGAATAGTATTGTTAAAGAAAAGAACTTTGTTTTTTGGTATTGCATGTTTCTATAGTTTATCTTGCCGACTCATTGTGTGTTGTTTGCTTTTTTTTAGTCCAGTTGTAGTCGTATCGAGCTTTACTACAAATTCTTTTATGGCTACTTTTGCGCTTTGGCTCATTAATTGTCTAGGGATGGGTCGACTTTATCCTTCTTGATGCGGTGCGAAAAAGTTGACTTTTGGTCTCGATCTTTGCATTGTTGGTTCGGTCGATCCGTAGTTCCTTGAATCATGTCAATTTGTTCCTTCAATTTGACTTCACTGATTCGACGTGTCATTCGATTCAAAATTTTTTGTGTTAAGTTGACTCGTTCGTTCAACTTTTATTTTGTTAACTCGACGTATTAGTTGACTCAAAGTTTACTGTGTTAAGTTGACTAGTTCGTTCAATTTCTACTTCAATAACTTGACGCATTAGTTGACTCGGAGTTTATTGTGTTAAGTTGACTTGTTCGTTCAACTTTTACTTTGTTAACTCGACGTATTAGTCGACTCAAAGTTTTTTATGTTAAGTTAACTTGTTCGTTCAACTTTTACTTCATTAACTCGACGTATTAGTCGACTCGAAGTTTACTGTGTTAAATTGACTTGCTCGTCCAATTTTTACTTCGTTGGCTCGACGTCCCAGTCGACTCAAAATTTACTATGTTAAGTTGACTCGTTTGTCAAACATTTACTTCGTTGGTTCGGCGTCTCAGTCGACTTGAAGTTTACTGTGTTAAGTTGACTGGTTTGTTCAACTTTTACTTCGTTAACTCGACGTATCAGTCGACTCAAAGTTTGTTGTGTTAAATTTACTTGTTCGTCCAATTTTTACTTCGTTGGCTCGACGTCTAAGTCGACTCGAAGTTTATTGTGTTAAGTTGACTCGTTTGTTCAACTTTTACTTCATTACCTCGACGTACCAGTCGACTCGAAGTTTATTGTGTTAAGTTGACTCGAAGTTTACTTCATTGGCTGCTGTGATGAATTCCATTCTGCTCGCAGTGGCCGCTGCATTTGGCCAGAAATCCAGACCCTGTCCATTTTTTTCATTTTTTGTATTTGATTTTTTTTTTCAATTTTTTTTCAATTCATATGGGTTTGATACAGTATTGGCATATTTGATTTATTGCTAAACCCTAATTTTGAACACCAAAACTGGATAAGGTCAAAAGTGGGGTTTAGCAATAAATCAAATATTCCATTACTGTATCAAACCCATTAGAATTGAAAAAAAACTAAAACAAAGGTTCATATACAAAAAACCATAAATTTGGACAGAGTCTGTTTTATATTCAAATGCAGCGGTCATTGCGAAGATAGAAACATGTTTCGCGTTGACCGCTGCGTTTAGGTTTATTTGCTTTGCATGAACCGCTGCGTTTGGTCTTATTTTCTGTGACATCAGTTTTCAGGATCCAAACGCAGCGATCACTGTGATTTTGTGTATGACATTCGCAACTACTTTTGCGTTTGCAGAAAAAATGACAGATTTTGTGTTTTACGATTGTGTCAAAATTTTCATGGATTTTGATAGAATTTGTTAATTTTACTTGGACTACAGTTAACATTATGACCATTACTGAGATATACATAAATACTGATGCGAATCATAATTGTGAAATCATAATTTAGTAACATAAACATATAGTCATTACAACAAACAACTGTGTCTGAATATTGTTTCCGAAATCACTAACTAACTACTCAATACAAGACAAGAAATTGTATTTGAAAATTATACATCAATTCCTCTTTGTCTTTTTCCGAGGTTCTTTTTCAAACATATTCTTTTCATGCCTCTTCTTGGTTCTGCCCTCAAAGCCACCACCAGCAAGAACTTCACCACCACCATCACCCCTTATCTACCACCACCCTAAGATATTCCTCTACCACCACCAACACCACCCCTCCCCCTATGCCACCTGCATCACCACCACTATCACCAGTTTGACTAGGTTGTTGCTCTTCCTCGTTATCTCATAAGGAGGAGAAAATCCGCATAGACATTTGTCTTAGCAACTCACCTATTCTATTGAGCAAAACAACCTTATCCACATTCTCTTCTTCATTAGAAGCGTCCACCAACTGAAGAGCCTCATCAACCAACTTGTTTTGCAAGGAAAACATTGATCTTAATAAAAAAACAAAAAAAAATTATGTATTTCAAATGTGAGCAAATTTGCTCAACTATATATCAATTACTTGATTGTGAGATATGAACAGCTGATTTCTTAAAGGATGTGTCCTCCTAGTCTTTGGTGGTTGGATGAACGGATGGCTCCAAGCCATTCCAAGTAGTCGTTGATGCAATCCCATAGAAGCTTTACTTGGTTTTCAATTGACAGGAGATGATTATGCCAAATTGCAGCAAATGAAGACAATATCTTGTGCTTGACCGAGTAGTTGTGGCTAGATCGACCTCTATTCTTCATTTTGGCTTGAATGTGGGGACTTGGAATGACCTGTACCATTCCCATCTGTCTCATCACTCGATCAGGGTGACATGGTTCTTCAACATTAGGGCATATCAAGTAGCCTTAAAACCATGTAATGCTGTGAAGTGAAGTTTTTCGCTTGGATTCCGCACAAGGGTCCCAAATAACCTGACAATACAAACATGAAATTATTAAATTTACTGAGATGAAACATGAACTTAAATGACTAACGGGTCCCAAATAACCTGACAATACAAACATGAAATTATTAAATTTACTGAGATGAAACATGAACTTAAATGACTAACTTTTACCTCTCCAGGAGACATGTCATCAAGATTCTCCCTAACAGTTAAAATTTCCTAAACTCACAACCCCACTAAGTTGGGGGAAATCCCACTTAGCCATGGTGGGGAGGCGATCCTTTAATGAGTCTCGAGTCGTACCCCAAAAGCTAAAGTAATCGTATATCCAACACTACAAAAGAATTAAATATATCAATATATATAATCAATATCTGAAACACTAAAAATATAATTAACTGAACAATTAACCCCAAATTGTACCTCCAAAAGCGGCAGATATCCAGATATTTGTTTGGTACTGCTCTGCAAGCACAACCAAGTTGACGATACAAGAACGCCAAAGTACCAACTCCCCATGCGTACTTCCCAATATCATCCACCTTCGTTAGCAACTTCAAATATTTAGTGCGCACCTTGGTTCCAGTCTTATCAACGGAGATCGTCATGCCTAGAAGAAATAACAAATAACTTCGTGCAACTTGTTGTTTCTTTTGAAGAGAATCACTTGTGCCCACTTTCCCACAATAGTGATCCTTAATAAATTTCATCTCCACAAAACTCTGATACTTCTGGATATGCTTTTGTGTTTCGCTCTTTTGAATTCCCAAATCATTAACTAAAAGTTGAACACACTCTTCTGGCTTCATTTGAGTTCTCTTCACTATAACCAACTTACCAACAATCGACAAATGAGTGATACGATAGACATCATCGATGGTGATGGTCATTTCTCCAAAATGGAGGTGAAAAGTGTTGGTTTCAGGTTGCCAACACTCGATGAAAACACAAATTGTGACTCTATCGATATGATCCTTACAATGGTTTATCAATGGTCGGAGACCACTCTTATAGACCATTGAAATAACTTCATTCGGCTCCTCACGCAACCTCCAATCTATAAAATTTTTGTATTGATGTCAACATCTCAACTCCCATCGCTCCTACACAATAAGAAAAACTAGTCAGTCTCCAAATAAAGTAAAAT
This sequence comes from Berberis vulgaris, assembly GCA_963556465.1. NCBI lineage: Eukaryota > Viridiplantae > Streptophyta > Magnoliopsida > Ranunculales > Berberidaceae > Berberis > Berberis vulgaris. Next base: position 54,141,228 of record OY747134.1, read on the forward strand.
CATTTTGTTTGTATATTAAAAATATTATAAATACCTCATGACCAGACCAAATGGAGTGAGCAACATGGCCATCATACTTCCTTAATATGGATGCATCATTGGGACCACCAGGATAAAAATTTTTTTGCCAGGTCTTGGATCTTCTTCGGGATCAGGTTCTACAGAAATAACTGGATCTTCATCTAGATCACCTTGGGCTGCCGCATCCCCTTGAACATCTGCATCCCCTTGACCCTGCTCACCTTCCTAATCCTCTTGACCCTCTGCATCCCCCCGCATTTGCTCAGCCTACTCGTCCCCCTGACCAAGCTCAACCTCTTCACCCCTCGACCCTCCGCATTCCCCGCATTTGCTCACCCTCCTTGTCCCCCTCATCCCTCTCACCCTTATCCGCTTCCTCAAGGTCATGAACCACACTATGTTGACTTTGAGATAGCAATAGGAGTATCGTTGTTTCATCCACAACAATCAAATCACTCCTCATTGTGTATTCTCTCCTCTTCATCTCTTATTTTCTCCTCTTCATCTCCATTTCTTTCTCCCTCAGTTGTTGGATTTTTTTCCATAATAGTTCTTTTTTTTTACGGCTATGGACTTTCTGAAAGACCGGCGTCATTGGGTCTTTTTCAGTTGGATGATCTCCACCAACACCATCACCTTCACCAACACTACCGCCAACGTCACCACCAACACCACCACCACCACCACCACCTACACTACCACCAACACCACTACCAATAGCACCAACACCACCACCAGCATTACCACCAACCTCCTCCTCAACATCTTTGTTTGTCTTACCTATACTAAACATTAAAAATAAATATGAAATAATTAAAACAAAACAATCGAACACAACGAAAGGAAGAGAGGTTTACCTAAATTTGTTTGGGTTTGGTTGAACAATCGAACACAACGAAGACCACGCACTAAATCGACACCATATCGAACCAACTGTGCCGTAGAACTGCACACAAACCTCAATCGCAAAAAATGCATTGATTCGCACACCAATATACCCTCAAATCGCACAAAAATCTCAAACCTTTCAATTGCACACCAACGGTAGAGGGAAAAAGTAGAGAGTGGAGCAAGAGAGTAGAGAGAAAATGAGGGCGGGAAGAGTGTCTCTCAGAAGTTCAAGCTTGGGAGAGGGAAATGGATAAACCGTGTGGGAGAGAAGGGGGATTTTTTTGTTAAGGGTTTTTATAGGTGGTGTCCTTCAACAAGTAGTGGTGTCATTCAGAAGGATGGTGGTGTCCATTAGGAGAAATGCTAGTGTTATTTAGCAGGGGCCTTGTAGAAATAATAGGCAAGAAATCATCAACTTATATAGCCTAACCCAACTAACAATTGATTGGTCATAATTAGAATAGTTAATAAAAGAGTTTTTATTTGTCATAAAAGTATAAAAGCAGATTTTCTATTTGTTAGGAAGAGCAAAAATGTCTTATAACATTATGGATTAATCTGAGTTAATAAAAAAGTCTTTGTTGGTCAAAAAGTATAAAAGTATGCACAAATTAGTCATTACAATGGTATACTTTGTGAAAAAAAGTAAGCCTTAAAAGTCATTTTCCGTTTGAAAACACCGAAAATACCATACCGAACCTAAGATTAAAAGTGTATATGTTTTATTGTCAAAGTTGGTATTGAATAGTACCCGTAGATGTTGATTTGTGGAAAACAGAGGTTGAGATAGTGGAGTTGTATTTATCCAAATAAATCATATGAATTTGATATGCCATTTCATATAATTGGAAGTTGCATCAGTCTAGTCCAGTATACAGAGGGATTGTAAGTTGCAAATTGTTTTACATAATAAATTTTGAAAGGAAAAACAATATGTGAAATTTTATTTATTTATTTATTTTTTTTTTTTTGGGGGGGGGGGGGGGGGGGGGGGGGGGGGGGGGTTGTAAAAGAGAAATAGTATGAATTGAAGTATCTTGTAAATTTCATTGGAAATTTGCTTAGTAATATAGATCAAAGGCAGTGACCACTCTCTGCGACTGAGAGTTTTCCACTTGTAGGTACCTTTGCGAGTCACAATTTTTTTTTCTCTCGCAACGACACGTGTGAGTGGGGAACCCATCCTCACACGGTCCGCCGTGAGGGCAAAAAAACAGTGTGCGCGAGGGAAATGAGAGGGAAAGAGGCGGCAACAAAATCAAGGTGGAGAAGAAGATGAAGGGCGCTTTGAGGATGCCCCGGATGGGGAGGGAAGAGAAGAAGAGAAATGAGAGAAGAATATGTAGAAAAGAAGAAGAAGAAGATAAAGAAGAATAAGATCATAGAAGAAGAAGATATTGGAAAAATAAGGGTGGTGGTGAGAAGATGGGAAGATGGAGTTTTCCATTGTTTTGAACTTGGGAGGGGAGAAAGATTTAAGTTTTTCTTTTTATAGGTAGTGTGGAAGAAAATAATATTGTGGGACAGAAAGTGCATGGTGTGGGAAAAAAAATTTAGATGGGCAGTATGGGTGAGAATAAGTTGTCGTGCCAAATAATCGTCATCTATATCAAAAGGTTATTTGAACTCTTAAATTTAAGGGAATTGCTATGTATACCCGACTATTTGGCTCGGTTGCACTAACTATTTATTGCACAAACATTTTGGGATGTTCGATTGTGTTGCACCAACCTAAAATATGTAGCACTGACTTACATTTTTTAACAATAAAAACAATTTGGTTGTTAAATTTTCTCGTTTGTGAGCATCAATTTGTTCTTGAGAAAAAACAAAAATGTTATCGATAAAGCTAAGCTTCAGTCAGAAATTCTTCACTTTCAAATGTGCGTACAAATATTAAGGATACATTAACCATCGTCGCAAGTTCTACAATAAATAGCACTATGGTAAGTTGTGTAAAAAAAAATCTAAAGTGCATAAGAGTATAATGTGTTCATTAAACACAAAGGGTTGACAAAAAATACGTAATAAAAATAAATAAATATGTAAGTGAGTGCATCAATTTAAAAAAGGGAGTTGTTATGTGTACTCGACTGTTTGACTCAATGTCACCAACTTTATTTTCTAGATTTAGCTTTTAAAAATTGCTTAGTATACTCAATCACTTTTTGTTAATCCTAAAATAAAAATATTTGTTGATGCCAAAGGTGTGATGGCTCAGTGGTTGAGCAGTGGCGGATGCTATCACTAGGTAACAGGGTTGGACCTAGCCGGCCCCATCTGGGGTGAAATTTTTTTTGAATGTAGAGTTCTTGGGTTGAATGCATTTTTTAATAGTTGTGACCACTTACATTTCTTATAATTTATTTATTGACGTTCTTATAAAATTTCATCACCAAATTATCTTCATTTATTAAAAAAAAAAAAAGCAAGTTGGTGTTACATCTTTTAGATTGGGACAACAAAGTCAAAACATCTCAAAATATCGGTGCAACAAAGAGTTAGTGCACCCAAGCCAAATAGTCAGATACACGTAGCAACTCCCTTTAATAGTCATATAAGATTAACTTTGGAGTCATTTGGTATGCTCTCGTGAACTTTGGAAGTGGTGGTCTTTACGATCGATTTCGATTTCAAGTTCTAGCTTCTCTCTGTTTGAAAATTTGGTCCAGTACCAAATTGGTATCATCTTCTACCGGTATCGTCGGATACGGTATGATACAAATTATACAATACGGTACTGACTCAAAAAAAAAAAAAATTACCAAACTGATTGGCCCAAAAAAATTATACGATAGCGATACCAAATGATCCCGTACCAAACAAAGTAATGTCAAAAAGTATGTAAAAGCTAAAAATCTGTCATTGGTCCATTGTCCACCAAAAATGTCGCCAATAACATATTTCAATACATATCAACCCCACCAAATAAAGGCAACCAATTAATTCATACAAGTTTAAAAATTAATAAACTAAAACAGAATATCAAAGAAAAGTTGGTGCTTGATTGATTACATTCATCCTCACCACCTTCACAGCTTCTTCCCAATCCTTTCATATTGAAGGCTCAAGCTCCTTCTTCCTTGTCAAATCTTATTATCATTGTTTTATCTTTGGGCATGCACAAAGGTGTTGGATAGTTTTCTCGGTTATATTAATTTTTTCACTGGGAAGAGATCATCATGAGGTTCGGTAAGGAGTATTGTGTCACAAATGGTACCTGAATGGCAGGAAGCATACCTGGATTACAACTACCTCAAGACCCTATTGAAAGATATCCAAGTTTCCAACCAAAGAAGCAATGCAGTCACAACCCTAAGAGGCATAATGCGAAAATCTACATTTTCAGTACATAAATTAAAATAACCGTCGCTAACCGTTTTGCGACGGCTTAAAACTGTCGCTAATACGAACATTAGCGACGGCATTCCGACCGTAGCTAATGTTTAGAAATTTTTTTGTTAGCTACGGTCCAAATACCGTCACTAACGTGATTTTTTTTTTTAAATATAACAAACAAAATTAGCGACGACATTCTAACCGTAGCTAATGTTTTTGTGATTTAAAAAAAAAATTATATGAAAACACCTTAGCGACGGCACGAGGGCCGTAGCTAATGTGATTTTTTTTTTAAATTTTTTTTACAAAAGAGCTTAGCGACGGCATTCTGACCGTAGCTAATGTTTAGAAATTTTTTTTATTAGCTACGGTCCAAATACCGTCGCTAACGTGATTTTTTTTTTAAAAAAATATAACAAACCAACTTAGCGACGGCAATTTAGCCGTAGCTAATGTTTTTGTGATTTAAAAAATATATATATATATGAAAACACCTTAGCGACGGCACAAGGGCCGTAGCTAATGTGATTTTTCTAAAAAAAAAAATTTACAAAAGAGCTTAGCGACGGCATTGTGACCGTAGCTAATGTTTAGAAATTTTTTTATTAGCTACGGTCCAAATACCGTCGCTAACGTGATTTTTTTTAAAAAAAATATATAACAAACCAAATTAGCGACGGCAATTTAGCCGTAGCTAATGTTTTTGTGATTTAAAAAAAAAAATTTATATGAAAACACCTTAGCGACGGCACGAGGGCCGTAGCTAATGTGATTTTTCTAAAAAAAAAAATTACAAAAGAGCTTAGCGACGGCATTGTGACCGTAGCTAATGTTTAGAAATTTTTTTATTAGCTACGGGCCAAATACCGTCGCTAACGTGATTTTAAAAATATATATATATAACAAACCAAATTAGCGACGGCAATTTAGCCGTAGCTAATGTTTTTGTGATTTTAAAAAAAAATTATATGAAAACACCTTAACGACGGCACGAGGGCCGTAGCTAATGTGATTTTTCTAAAAAAAAAATTTACAAAGAGCTTAGCGACGGCATTGTGACCGTAGCTAATGTTTAGAAATTTTTTTATTAGCTACGGTCCTAATACCGTCGCTAACGTGATTTTTTAAAAAAAAAATATAACAAACCAAATTAGCAACAGCAATACAGCCGTAGCTAATGTTTTTGTGATTTAAAAAAAAAAATTTATATGAAAACACCTTAGCGACGGCACGAGGGCCGTTGCTAATGTGATTTTTTTTTTTAAATATATAACAAAAGAACGTAGCGACGGCACATAGGCCGTAGCTAAATGTGAATTTTTTTTTTAAATTATATAAAGCAACATCGTTATATATTTACAAACTGGATAAAATCACCAATAACACATTTCCGTCCAGCCCGGTAGGAGACCTAGTTTTCACCTAGGCGACCCGGGTTCGAATCCCCCGCCAATGAAATTTTTTTTTTTATATTATAATTTTTATATTAGCGACGGCACTAGGGCCGTAGCTAATGTTTACAATTTTTTTTTTTTGTTAGCTACGGTCAAAATACCGTAGCTAAATGTGAATTTTTTTTTTAAATTATATAAAGCAAAATCACTATATATTTATAAACTGGATAAAATCTCCAATAACACATTTTCGAATAAAAAGAAGATAAAAGATGATCAGATAAAAAAAAATCAGATCAGATCAAATAAGATCTAAGAAGATCAAAGAAGATAAGATCAGATCAAATAAATTCAAAGAAGATCAGATCAGATCAAATAAGATCAGATCAGATCAAATAAGATCAGATAAAAGAATATCAAATAAGATAAAACAAGATCAGATCAAAGAAATTCAAAGAAGATCAGAGAAGATCAGATCAAAGAAGATCAAATCAGATCAAAGAAGATAAAAGAAGATCAGATCAAAGAAGTTAAAAGAAGATCAAAGAAAATCAAAGAAGATCAAAGAATTCAAAGAAGATCAAAGAAGATCAGAGAAGATCAAGGAAGATCAGATCAAAGAATATCAAATAAGATCAAAGAAAATCAAAGAAGATCAAAGAAGTTCAAAGAAGTTCAAAGAAGATCAAAGAAGATCAGAGAAGATCAAAGAAGATCAGATCAAAGAATATCAAATAAGATCAAAGAAGATCAGATCAAAGAAGATTAGATCAGATCAAATCTAAGAAGATAAGATCAAAGAAGATCAAAGAAGACCAAAGTAGATCAGATCAAAAAAGATCAAAGAAGATCAGAGAAGTTCAAAGAAGATCAGATAAAAAAATATCAAAGAAAATCAAAGAAGTTCAAAGAAGATCAGAGAATATCAGATCAAAGAATATCAAATAAGATCAAAGAAGATCAAAGAAGATCAGATCAGATCAGATCAGATCAAAGAAGATCAAAGAAGATCAAATCAAAGAAGGTCAGATCAAATAAGATCAAAGAAGACCAAAGAAGATTAGATAAAAAAAGATCAAAGAAGTTCAAAGAAGATCAGATCAAAAAAGATAAAAGAAGATCAAAGAAGATCAAAGAATTCAAAGAAGATCAAAGAAGATCAGAGAAGATCAAGGAAGATCAGATCAAAGAATATCAAATAAGATCGAAGAAGATCAAAGAAGACCAAAGAAGATCAAAGAAGATCAGATAAAAAAATATCAAAGAAAATCAAAGAAGATCAAAGAAGTTCAAAGAAGATCAGATCAGATCAGATCAAAGAATATCAAATAAGATCAGATCAGATCAAAAAAAAAAAAAAACAGTAAAGAGGTTAGCGACGGCAATTAGGCCGTCGCTAATTGGTTTTAAAAAAAAAAAAAAAAACACTAAAGAGGTTAGCGACAGCCTAATGGTCGTCGCTAATTGTTTTAAAAAAAAAAACATTAAAGAGGTTAGCGACGGCAAGTAGGCCGTCGCTAATTGGTTTAAAAAAAAAAAACACAGTAAAGGGGTTAGCGACGGCAATTTGCCGTCGCTAATTGGTTTAAAAAAAAAAACACTAAAGAGGCTAGCGACGGCAATTAAGCCGTCGCTAATTGGTTTTAAAAAAAAACATTAAAGAGGTTAGCGACGGCAAGTAGGCCGTCGCTAACTGGTTTTAAAAAAAAAAAAAAACAGTAAAGAGGTTAGCGACGCCCTAATTGCCGTCGCTAATTGGTTTAAAAAAAAACACTAAAGAGGTTAGCGACTGCAATTAGGCCGCGCTAATTGGTTTAAAAAAACATTAAAGAGGTTAGCGACGGCTTGCCGTCGCTAATTGGTTTTTAAAAAAAAAAAAAAAAACACTAAAGAGGTTAGCGACGACAAGTAGGCCGTCGCTAATTGGTTTTTAAAAAAAAAAAAACACTAAAGAGGTTGGTTTAAAAAAAACATTAAAGAGGTTAGCGACGGCTATGCCGTCGCTAATTGGTTTTAAAAAAAAAAAAAAAACAGTAAAGAGGTTAGCGACGACATACTTGCCGTCGCTAATTGGTTTTTAAAAAAAATATCACCGATCCGCGTGAAATCTCATCTCAACCGTTAATAACACCCAAAAATTTAGCTAAATCCAACGCACTAAACCAAACCTCGTCATCGATCCGCGTGAAACTAACACAACCAATCCCCTTCAATTACCTTTCTCTATATAAATTTCAATTTTTTCTACAAACCAATTTTTTCTCTCATCTTCCAGAGAAGAAACCCACTGAGGAGAAGTCCGCCGCTTCCTCGACACCGATCCCGGCCGCCTCCCTCGACACCAATCCCGGCCGCCTCTCTCCCCTCCCTTCATCCACCGCCTCTCTCTCGGAGATCTGAGACCTGATATCTCGGAGATCTCGGAGATCTGAGACCTGAGATCTCTGATATCTCGGATCTTGGAGATCTGAGACCTGAGATCTCGGAGATCTTGGAGATCTTGGGATCTAAGATCTCTGATATCTCTGATCTCGGAGAATCTCAAAGATCTGAGTTCTCGAGATCTGAAATCTCAGATCTCGGAGAGATCTCCGATATTTTTTTAAATATATATATATATTTTAAAAATCTCAGAGATCTCGGAGAAACCTCAGATCTCGGAGAAATCTGATCTTTAAAAAAAAAATATATATATATATTTTTAAAGATCTCGGAGAAATCTCAGATCTCGGAGAGATCGAAAAAATATATATATATATATATATATTTTTTTTTAAAAAAAAAACCATTTAGCGACGGCACAATTGTCGTCGCTAATATAAAAATAATGTAAATTAAAAAAAAAAAAACCATTTAGCAACGGCAAAATGCCCGTCGCTAAAATAAAAAATAATGTTAAATTAAAAAAAAAAATCAATTAGCCACGGCTAAAATGCCGTCGCTAATATAAAAATAATACTAAATTTTTTTTAAAAAATCAGTTAGCTACGGCTAAAATGCCGTCGCTAATATAAAAATAATATTAAATTTTTTTTAAAAAAATCAGTTAGCTACGGCTAAAATGATGTCGCTAATATAAAAATAATGTTAATTTTTTTTTAAATCAGTTAGCCACGGCAAATTGCCGTCGCTAATAAATTTTTTTTTTAAAAATCTGTTAGCCACGGCCAAAATGCCGTCGCTAATATAAAAATAATGTTAAATTTTTTTTAAAAAATTTGTTAGCCACGGTCAAATTGCCGTCGCTAATATAAAAAAAATATTAATTTTTAAAAAAAAAAAAAATGAGTTAGCCACAGATGTTTTACACTTTAGCGATGGGTTTATCCCGTGGCTAATTAGCCACAGCTATTTTGCCGTCGCTGAATCAATTAGCGACGATAAATGTGGCTACGGAATAACGACGATTGTTGTGCCATCGCTGATGCCTTTTAGCTACGATTTTAGCTCAATCAGCGACAGTTTTTAGCCGTTGCTGATTTCAATTTTTTTTGTAGCGTGGGTTAAATAGAAAGTGAATGAGCTCACTACTACGTGTGGGTCATCAACTTAATGCAGAGTGTACGTGCATAATAACTGAATGAAAGTGAGTGTCAGGATGAGATGTGATGTTATGAATCAACCCACCACCATACCATCACCACTTTGAAATATCAAAGTATGATTTCATTTTTTATTGTTAGTCACCACCGTACCATCACCACGGATTACAAACTCCAACTCCAAGAATTTGCCATGTATATATAACTGCTGGCTGGTTGTGCGTGCCTGCCATCGGAAATCTCGAAACTGCCCTCGCTCAAATGAAAATTCTCACCGCCAACACGAAGAAGAAGATGCAGAGACCCTAAACTCTCACCGCCACAAAACCTTCTTCTTCTTCCATTCCTCTGCAAATCAGTGTTATCTCTTCTCGCTCGCTCTCCAGCATAAGATCTAAACCTGTATCAACTCGAATCTGCAAATCAGTGTTATCTTCATAGGTTGGCCTCTCTCCCTTTCTATTGTTTAAAATCTATCCATGAAATTCATCTGTATCTATACTATTTTGAACCAATTCAATCTCATCTTCTTCACACACACACACACACTCTTTCCTCTCTGTAATTTGAACCAATTCAATCCACTCTATTGAATAAACAATCAAGATGAGCATCAACTTCTTGAGATTGGGTCGGGTTTGGAATGATGTATGTTGGCTGTTTAAAAAAAGTATAGTGGAGGACTGATGCCAAAACTGAACTGATAATTCCATGTCGTGTTTTCAGTGTTAATGTTATTTCACTGATGAAAATTTATCCATTAAATTCATAATTGTTTGTTGCTATTTTGAATTTGAGAATGGTAGAGTTAAGGCTTGGGAAGGTGAAAGGATTAATGAAGTTGGTGTGGATGACCTTAAACTCACCCTAGATTATGGAAAAACTTGGTGTTGATGATTGCATAGAAAGTGTTTGATCAAATGAGTTCAACCTAGGACCACAATACATGTTCAGTGCACTACTACGGAACTGAATATATTCTTATATAGCAAGTATTGTTAATGAGAGCAAGTCCTGAATGCCATTTGGGGATTGCCATGGCTTTCTAACTGGAAGACATCTTCAACCTGCATTGCCTATTTGCTTGGTTCTTCTGGTTTACGTTCCGTCATGCAAAATTTACGACTGTGGTTCATGCTTCTGTGTGGAATTCAGAAGCTGTTATGCATAAGCATTGGGGGTTCTCAGGTTGTTTAGTAAGTGACATCAATTTCAATGTGAATGGTATTCAAGGGTGGTGATTTTAGGAAATGTGACAATTCAATACTATTCTATTGTAGGGTTAAGAATTGCATACTCACTTGCACTATAGGAAGCACTTGTGAATCCCTTGACATTATTGTAGGGTTTCAAAGTGATGGTGAGCCAGAAAGTTGGTTACTATTCTTTTGTAGGGTTTCATGGCAAAGGTAAGCCAAAAAAGTTTCCCCACTACACTATTGTAGGGTTTGCATTCAGGCAAGCCAGAACAATCTCCCTGTCACGATCCCATGATTCATACTCCTTAAAGGCATGAAGCTTTGCTTTGTTTCTCTGCCTAGGTTAGGACATGAAGCACTGTGATCCCCTATGGTACTTAATCTGATCAGTATATTATCAATGGATCATGGAGGTGAAGAAAACAAAAATTGTTGTACATGAGGGACCACGAATGATAGGACCAGGACCGTGGAGCAGTAGATGTAATAATTCCACGTTTTAGCTACTAGCATACACCTTGTGATGTGCATCATGTTGCCTAGCCTTATAAGAGCTGCATTAAAGCAGTGGTCACCACATCATCAAAGTCCCTTTACCATGTTGTTTTTGCATCATTGATGAACATAAACTCAAAATTATTCAGTGTTGTGTTGTACACTTTCAATCTCTGCAAAAAATATTCAAACCAAACTCCTTTCATTTTATGCTGAAAGGGCTTAGAGTGAAGACTGATTGATACATGAGACATCGCACATGGCGAGTTCAACAACAAAAATAGTCTCATCTTAGGGTTGTTGCCACAAGCGAAACACAAACACGTTACCATTAATTAATGGGTTAACAACAATTCAACTCGAAATATTTTCTGGTATCAACTTTGCAACTTCATTTTGTCAACCGTGTAATGAAAAATCGGAGCAATTCAAACCCAAAAACACAAGCCTATCACCTTTTGCTTCTCTGTGTAAGCTTCAAACAAAATTAGTCCACTTTTGCTTCTTTTGAGCATAAGGGCCATGACATTAACTTCTTCTCTTAAATGCGTGTTTGTTTGGTTAATTACAAAATGGGTAAAAAATTAGTGCTTGCTGCAACCTGCAATAAATTATAAATCCGGTAAAAAGAGAAGAGTGTGAGAATTCATAAGTGGCACTGATTATTTGTATGTCCATCAAGAAGATGTCTGATTAAATGTGCATATGGAAAAAGTGGTCTTTGCATAAGGTAATGAACTACACGAACTACCCCAGTAGTCTTCTTCATGATGGTGAATTAGCTGCAAGGTTTCTTATGAGAATGGACAAGGAATACATTAATTACAGTTAAAATTACCAAACTGGTTATGTTGAACTGTTTTTTTCCTTACTTATTTTGCTCTGTTCTATTTAAGCAGCTGGATATATGCTTGGTAAATGTTGGTATGGGTCATCTTGAGCCGGGCAAAGTTCATCATTTTCCTGATGGGTATGATGATTATTAAAATGCATAATAGTTTCAGTTTAAGAAAAAATATTTTATGATTTGTATATGGAGTTATTCAAGTGATGTTGTCATATGTTAACTTTGTGACCAGTTCACAAGTTAAACGTTTTCCTTGGATACTAAGCTATTTGATAACTACGTGTTGGTGTCAAGATACGAGGTGTCAGAAACATAAAATATAAAAACCGCTAACACGAGGAAACACCTGTACATTGGAATGTTATTTGCTTTTTTGAGTAGTGATTAATTCATAAAAATTTTGTGGACTAATTGCAGAAAAAGTAGTGGGTTCTCTAGGGGTGCTTCAATCTACAGAGGTGTCACAAGGTTAGTTGTACATTTGATCCAATGAGCAAATAAGTCCATGACTTAATGTCTACGTTTGAATATCTAAAATTTTTTGGAATTGTTTTAGACACCATCAACATGGTAGATGGCAAGCAAGAATTGGTCGAGTTGCACGAATCAAAAATTTGTACCTGGGAACTTTCAGTAAGTTTATCATCTTTGTTTTTGTTTCAATGAATTTTTATTCTTATAACCTCTTTTTGTTTGTATATTCTGAGTATCAAGTTGGCATCAGTAAAGTTGTAAGTGTTGTATGAACTGCAAATGTTCCTTATTGTACTTGAATCTTTTGTTGTATAACAGGCACACAAGAGAAAGCAGGATAGACATACGACATTGCAGCAATCAACTTCCAAGGGCTAAATGTTGTGACAAAGTTTTGCATGATCCAATACGATGTCAAGAGAATTGCCAATAGCAATCTCCCCATAGGAGGAATCACTGGTAAACCGAAGCAGATAGCTTCATCTAATTCACATTCTGATAACAAGAGTAATTCCAGGTACTGTCTAATTCCAATTTTCAATTTTCTGTTTATTTCATTCTCTGTGATTTTCTACTAAGAATTTGTAAAATATATCAACTTGATTTCGACTTATGATGGGAAATGAGATCAAGTTGACAGAATTTGTCAATAACACATTAGTCTTGGTATCGCCTTGTTTTGATTAGAATGTTGAATGTTATGATATGGTATGTGTTTTGGGTTCAGCCTTGCAGCTTTATGTTGCTGTTGTCTTATTGACGAGTGTTGTTGTGATCCCTCTATTATAATTGTCAGCTGAGAAGACCCAAGGTTGCACGGGCTCTTGCAAAAAGTACTCTCTAGAAGTCATTGCATATATGTGTTTTGTACTGTACAAACAATTTTACCTGGAAGCAATGAGCAGGTTTAGGAAGTAGAACATCATTCTGTTGTGAGCGAGAGGTTGATAGAATTTGATATATGAAAAGTTTCACTCCTACTGTGTGCAAGTTGATATGTTATTGAACAACCAAAGTTTGTGAAGAGTTGCAATTGACTGTAATTGTACATATGCTATTAAGGATCATAATCAGCGTGATATACTCAATTTTGTTCATGCAATTGATTTTTAATCTTAAGAAAGAAAAAAATATGAAAGGGTGATGAAGAGCACGACCCAATGAGGGTGTCATGTCGAAGGCATGACACACGTTGGCACGGGTACACACTGTGGAGAGTGTGCGGTCATGCCGAAGGCACGGCTGATACACTAGTATATATATAATCATCTAATCTAAACTACTATAAGGATTGCAGGTTTGAATGAACAGTATAGATGTCTTTTTGTTTTCCATTTTGCCCTCGCCCATATTTCAAAATTTCCATCGTATCCCATCCCTTTCTCTGATCGCAGCCCATCACTGCCACCGCCACCGAAACCGTTCCCCTTCCCCTTTCCCGCCACCACCATCTTCACCACCACTCTTCGCCAAATCCCTTTTCCCTTCTTTCGCACCACTGTCACTGGAGATGTCTCGGTCGACAAAAAGAGGCATGTTATCGGAGTTGGAACCAGAAAACGAACCATAATTGCCAAGAAATGTTGTCATTGCCAAAGAAAGTGATGAGGTTGTTATCTTAGACGAGTTTAGGGTGGAGTTGTTGTCGACGATGTTTTTCAGCAGAGCAGGCGTGGTCGAGCGTGAGTTCCTATTTTCCAGTAGCAATGGTGAATTGCGTCGGCGAGGAGAAACGATATAATTGGTCGGTGATTTCAAGTTTTCAACAGAGGAGCGAGTTACCTGTCTTGGTTGTAACCACTTTTGGTTTTCCCCAAATTCCCACCCCTAGTTTAATTAATGTTTTCCATTCTCTTTTCCTCTTTCTTTCTCCTCTCACTTTTGATAATAAAAAAAAATTAATTTTTTTTTTTGCTTTTGCGACAAACTCAACCTTATAACTTTTATCATATCACAAGACCGTCAATGGAATCTAACACTTTTGTACTGACTTTATAGCAAAGATGCATATGAGTATATTAGAAGAGATGGAGAGCAGCAAAGAGAATCCTAGTGAACCTGATTTGGAAAAAACTATAAATGAAAATGGATATGAGATCCATGGTAGTGCCTTTGAAGAAAACCTGACAAACATCAAGGAAGCTAAACTAACTCCCTTTGAAATTTTGAATGGAGTGACGATTAACAACACAATTGAAACTCCACGCTCAACCATTAAATGTGTTCTCCAGGTTGATAAAGATAAGGAGTTGAATTTTGGAAAACAAAATCTAAGGAAAGTTGAATAACAACTAAAGCCTGTATTCATTGAGTTTTATCAAAAACTCTGGCTTCTAAAAAATTACAGGTAATTAAAAATGACTATAAAGTTGGTTGCCTTTATGTATTGCTTTTGTATGTTGCCTTCTTTTATTTTCCTGCTAATGCATCACTGTGTCCACTTGTTTTCGGAACTTATTGGCAATCTCCAAGGTTATGAAGAAATATGACAAAGGTAAGATCCTTCTTATAAAACTCAATGTCTCTTTTGCAAATCCTAGAAATTTTAATACGTATGTGTTTACGGACACAGGTACCCTAACATGTATGTATGAAGATCTTCATAGTATGTAATGTTGTTTCAATTGATGTAGGTGGCTTTGAGAAATGTATCAAGATCTTACTTGAACATGGTTGATAAGTCCTACATTGGCAGCTCAGATGAGGTAAGGTTCTGGAATTCATCAGGGTATCATAATCTGATTTGTACTAGTTTTACAAGTATAGTTGTCTTCATTAACGTAACTGTTCTGGTTTTGCTTGTGAACTCCAAAGATTACCAGACTCATTGAGAGGGTGGAAGCTACATTTATCAAGCACTTCTCTAGTTCAAACCGCAGTAAGGCCATGAACACCTTGAGACCCAAAGTGAAGAAAGAAAGGCATCAAATTACATTTTTTTGGGTAAGAAGTGAAATCGCGGGATTCACTAATTTAAGGAAAACTCACTCCTGATGATAAAGGAGTGAGTTTTCTTGTATTCGCCTAACTTAGATTCATGCAAGAACCAAGCAACCAAAGCAAAGTTTTTTTTTTTTTTTTAAAGGAAATTGAGTAGGGGTTATTTAGGATCCCCGAACCAAAACGAAGTTGGATTTACTAATTTCGCATATTTGGTTTTATGTTTAGGTTTCCTTATTGGTTGCACCGTCTCTCTCTTAGTAGCTCTTATATCGATCATCCACATTGGGAAAGTCCTAAAAAAGCAAGGCTTTGGGCAGTATATGGAAAACATGTTTCCTCTCTATAGGTAACTTCTTCCAAATTCTGATTCGCTCCCGTCTACCTACATTTTGATAAAACCAGCCCATTTTAATGTGTATCCCTCTTTAATGGCATCTTGCATTTCCTTATAGCTTGGTCGGATTCATTTTCCTATACTTGCTAATGTACGCTGGAAATATATACTATTGGAGGTGCTACCGTGTCAATTATCCGTTCATCTTTGGTTTCAAGCAAGGAACAGAATTAGGATACAAGGAAGTCTTCCTCCTAAGCACTGGTATTGCGACACTTGCACTAGCTGGCATTCTAGCAAATTTTGACATGGAGATGGACGAAAACACGAAAGGCTAAAGCGCTTACTGAACTAGTCCCAGTAGGACTATTTGCGGTAAAACACTAAAACTCGGTTGATTCACCTTCCACTTATGAGCATGCATCTCAAGTCTTATTTCTCTCTTTATGCAGTTGGTAGTTGCGATAACATTTTGCCCATTCAACATAATATATCACTCAAGTCGCTTCTTCCTACTAAAATGTGTCTTTCACTGCATGTGTGCTCCTCTCTACAAGGTGAAAGAATTTTACAAAACAATTAATACAGACAGACATTAGATGAGTTATTACTTATCACTTAGTTCATCTTTTCATAGGTCACACTCCCGGATTTTTTCTTGGCAGACCAGCTAACTAGCCAGGTGTGACACTAAATTTCAAACCAATGTGATATAGCATATACATTCATGTCAAAATATCTATCTGAAATAAGTTTCTGTTGTTCTGTTGTTTCGGATTCAAGCCATTCGGAGTCTTGAGTTCCACATATGCTACTATGGATGCAGAGATTTTAAATAAAGACAGAACACTTGCCAAAGTAGTAACGTCTACAACACTTTCTACTTCATCGTAGCTACAATTCCGTATTGGTCTCAATTACCTCAGGTAAATTCATTTTTCCTCTTCCCCAGACTTCACATTGACATGTTCACAGTCATGAGTTGTTCTTTTCTGGTGCCTGTCGCTTGTGCGAAGAGAGAGAGAGATGGAATGCATGGACATAACGGGTTGAAATACTTCTCAACCATTGTGGCAGTACTCATGAGGACCTCTTATAGTTGACAAAGGGGAGTAGTCTGGTGGATTTTGGCATTGGTAACCTCAGCCATTGCAACAGCCTTTGGTACATATTGGGATCTCATTGTTGACTGGGGACTCCTACAATGACGTTCCAAGAACCGTTGGTTGAGAGACAAGATCATTCTCTCACATAAAAGTGTATATTTCATTGCCATGGTAAGCTCTAACAAAAACAAGTGTGCTAACAGAAAAGTGTGCTGAGTATAGTAAGACATGCCATACTATTATCTAACTAACAACAACAATTTTGTGAAATTTGTAGGCCTTGAATGTCGTGCTGAGACTGTTGAATTTTCAGGTCTCATTCCTACATAGACAAATGTTAATCGCCATTGTTGCCAGTCTTGAAATTGTTCATCGTGGCATATGGAGTTTTTTCAGGTACGCTGACAAAACAAAACATTAGTCAAGACAACGAACTGAGTACCCTGACCTGATATGCTAATAATGCACTTTAAAAGTGATCAGTCTAAACAAATCATGCATGAAGATGCACTAATCAAATTTTACAATTGAATGAAGAAGTAAAGAAAATAGGCTTTCTGACTCAAGTTCCATGAAAAGTGAAAATATCAAAACATGACACCATATAATGGTTTAGAGGCATATTTCAAGTGTATAATGTATGTTATTCTGATGAAAATGCATGATTGGTTAAACAGGTTAGAGAATGAGCACTTGAACAATGTCGGGAAATATCGTGCATTCAACTCAGTACCACTACCTTTCAACTATGATGAGAATGAAGAGAGAGATGAGTAGGGCACAACATAATATGTAGCGGATATAGTTCAATGAATAGTTATCCTTTAGAATGGATACAAGATCAAGAATCGCGTTAGGTGAGGAAAGTATGCATTGGTCTAGTTCAAATAAAACTGTAATATATGTACTTGAACAAATTCCTTCAAATTTTCATTTTTTCCCTTCAAATTAGGGAGACAAGAATGCTTGGATGCATGTGACACTCGAGTAAAATATATAAGTAAACATAAATTGTTCTGCTAAGTCAATGATCTAAACAAGATCAAGGTTAATTGTATGATATAGATTCCCTAAGCATGATATACGCTTAAAAGGTGCATTCTGAGTTTGGACTAGCGAATTCTTCTTTATAATGAATATTCCATGTCGAAGGAAGAGATATTGTCAAAGGTCTAAATTAATTGTAGCGTGGAAAGTTTTAGTTTTAAAAATAATAATAATAATAATAAGATAAACTATAAGTGGTCCGTCCGTCCGTCCGTCTTCTGCGGAGGTCAGCAACATGAAATTTATGAATTGTTAAAAAAAAAAAAAAAAACTAGAGAGAAGAATAAGAAAGCAAGGAGTAGTGTGAATTTCTCCTAATCCTGAGCACAATCCCTCCCTAACAGATGAGTACAAGGGATTGTACTTTAATCCATCCCTTTGGGAGGTTTGGTTACCTGCAGGTTATTCAACTCAGAACAAAGACGACAACAAAAACGTAGTTACCCACTCACTTATTTAGATAATCTATAAATGCAGAGGAATCCAAGGTTGGGGAGACTTAATTCTCTCAACACCCAACACTGCCTAATTAGTTTATTTAAATTTTAAAATTTTGATTCTCAATAAAACGCGTGCTAGCCCTTCCTTATCAGCCACGTGAAAGCCCCACGAAGCTCTTATCATCCATGTGAAATGTCCATGACCTTATCATTTCTTTTTTAAATGAACTCCACTTGAAACAATAAAAATATATATTGTGTTTAGATGAAGGATCCCAAAGTTTAATAAACATCTGAAAGTCCATCCTCACCTACAAGTCCGTACTGTACTGTACTGTACTGTCGAGTAGAACTCACTACTCGTAAACAAATCATTAAGCCTACAACTAGGGTTGGAAACCGAATGTTCGATTTGATTTTTCACCTAAACCGTGAAGCGAACCAATTTTGGTTGGTTTTAAAAATTTCAAACCGAAACCGAACTGACCATTAATAAAATCGAACTGAAATCGGTTCGATTCTAATTTATGCAAATCGTAACCGAACTGAATCGACTAAAACCGAACGACTATTTTAAACATATTATATTATTTTTATATAAAATATATTATTTATTATATATATATATTCGGTCGGTTCGGTTTTTTCGGTTAAAATCACATAGAAACCGAAAACCGATCTGACCACTTTTGTTTTGAATTTTTTAAAACCGAAACCAAACCGAACCGATCGGTTTGGTTTTGATTGGTTTGGTTGGTTTGTTCAACCCTACTTACAACATTTCATAATGACTCAAAGAGGACTGTTAATCGTTAGATTATTAACATCCATCTCCTCGTTATGTTACACTACAAGTTCCCATAATTTATGAGAAAAAAAACTTTTGCTTAAAACTGTTTCAATAGTGTCGATGAGGATCCCAAAGAAAAAAAAACTTTTGCTTAAAGCTGTTTCAAAATCTTTACATGCCACCACTAATATCAGAAAAAGTTGCATACATCCCTTCCTCTAAACCATCCTGCAAAGCAACACAAAGCATGCAAGGAAGAAAGAGCACTTTTCTTTTGGTAAAAACTTTTGAAACTGGTTTTTTCTCGACTTATCAGAAGTTGTGCCAACTATTTAATGGAAGACAAGTTGCAACTTAACAATCTAAATATACAGAGGCTTCAACCGCTGTTTAAAATCACAACTTTTATTCAATACTCTAATCTATTTCTTATTATATAAAAACTACTTACTATATATCCTCACTGACTCTTGTGTTGTCCATGAAACATCTTTCCCTCTCTCAGTAGATATTATTCTTCATATTTTCATCAAAGTCTTTCAGCTGCAATCATGAAATTTGGTAAGGAGTTTGTTTCTCAAATGGTGCCTGAATGGCAAGAAGCTTACATGGATTACAACTATCTCAAATCCCTAGTTAAAGAAATACAAAGTTTCAATTTAGGAAATAAGACTCCTACATGCCTAACTTCACCTTCTTTCACACCTTATAGTGGTCTGCTACAAGAACAAAATACCATTGTCAATGACAATGAAGGAGGAGGAGATATTGAGGACCAAGTCATATTAGTGAAACCAAAGGAATCAGAGGGTCATAGTGGCTATGAAACTGAGTTCCAGTTCTTGTCCGATGCAGTAGAATGTGATGTGGTGTTCTTTAGGGGACTTGATGAAGAGTTTGATAAGGTTAATTGCTTCTATAAGGGTAAAGTGGAGGAGGTGTTGAAGGAGGCTGCTTTGTTGAATAAGCAAATGGATGCTTTGGTCATGTTTAGGATCAGGGTTGAGAAGCCGGATGGAAGTTTTGACTGGTCCATTAAGATGAGGCAATTTTGTTCTGATGTCACAGCCACAGCTGCTAGGGTCTCAGATTCTGCTCCCAATGGTGCTAGAAAATCTGGTAACATTTCTCACTTCTTCTTTTTTTCACTAAAATGGTAGTAATTAGATGCTACCACTCTAAACTGATAGGAAATAGCTAGGCTAAGATAGTAAAAATGTGAAGCACCATCATACATAACTATTTTGTAAAATAAATATCATTTGTTGGAGAACATACATAGCAAACCATATGTCTCAATCATCTAATGATGTCTAAAGTGCTGGGTCGTTCAACTAGTAATGCATGAATACAATAGTACTTAGGATTTGTTTAGTTGCATGGAATCCATGGAGGGACCACCTACCATTAAGGCAAATTTGAAGTTGCAATCATCATCAACATCTTGATCGATGGTGGAAATTGAACTCCCATGGACTTGGAATCACTATCTTTAAGGGGACTAAGGAGTCCGTGGAAGTTTCATTTCCATCATTGATAACAAATCTAAATGTTGGTGATGATTGAAACCTCAATTTTGCCGTAAAGGTCAGTTGTCCACCCATGGATTCCATGCAACAAAACACACCCTTAGTTAATGGCCCAAATTTTTTTTTTTTTTTTTTTTTGCAGATGTACCTACTGATCTAGAGGAAAAAGTAGAACGAAGTAGTGGAGAACGTTCAGATGAGTCAGGTGAAGATACAGAAGCTAATGACACCCCTAGATCAATGAACAGTATTACCAGTAATAGTACAATATCATCTCCATTCGCAATTCTTGACAAAGTGAAGATGAACAACACAACCGGAACTCCTCTCTCAACTTTAAAAGGCATCCTCAATGTGGACAGAAACAAACAGTTGAGTTTCAGGAAAGAATGCCTACGGAAAGCTAAAGAACAACTGAAGAGTGCATTTATCGAATTTTATCGGAAACTTCGACTGCTAAAGAACTACAGGTAAAACACAATGAATGCATGTTTGTATACGTCACTGAATTTTGGGTGACTTTTTTTTAGCTTACATTTTATTTTCATGTATTGGTGAACCAGCTTTTTGAACATACTTGCATTCTCCAAGATTATGAAGAAATATGACAAGGTAAGATTTCTATTACTAATGTCTACTTTAAATTGCACTAGTTCTTTAAATGACCCTATAAAATGTGGGGATTAGGCTCATCTATTTCATTTATGGATATCCCTTCGATGCAGGCTACTTCAAGAAAAGCATCAGTTTCTTACATGGACATGGTTGACAAGTCCTATCTCAGCAATTCCGATGATGTAAGCAGTTTTTTTCATTGTCATTTAGGATGCGCTCATTTAACAATGAAACACTCTTGCATCAAGAAATGATTTAGGTATCTGAACTTGCAAATAAGCATGGATATACAAATTGATCAGTAATTAATAGGAAACAGGATAGCTCATACCAGAAATACACACCAAGTCCCTGATCTCTATACACACAAAATATATATATGCTTACGAATGGTACGAAA
The DNA here is from genome assembly GCA_963556465.1 of Berberis vulgaris. Classification (NCBI taxonomy): domain Eukaryota; kingdom Viridiplantae; phylum Streptophyta; class Magnoliopsida; order Ranunculales; family Berberidaceae; genus Berberis; species Berberis vulgaris. The sequence continues at coordinate 54,162,634 of OY747134.1, forward strand.
TTTTTTTTTACAAACAACAGGTTCAAGAATGGTCAGAAAAAATTACAAATAGTATATATATACCACCAGGGACAGGGACATGCAACACTGCAAACAATTTTTTTTTGTGCATTGTATACTACTAGTGTCAAGTACTACAACATTGCTATGTGTACAATATCATTTCTTTGATGTTACCAAATATACACTGCAAATCCCCATTTTCAGTGTCCAGTAATGCCATAAATTTTGAGAAAATACTGCAAAGTTGACTTTACAGTGTCTAGTTGCAATGTTGAAGCCATAATGTGTTGTCCTGTACGTATAACAAATTTTTCGTAAGGTGATTGAAATAAAGAACTTAAAGAAACCAACATAAAATTGATGCCTAAAACACACCACAAAGCGACCAGGACCAATTCAAGTAAATGTTAGGTCAATTCTGACTTGTGGACAGATTAAAGTCATTTGATTTTCTCAATGTCTATGTGACTCCTTTTCTGGTAAATAAAATAGAAAAGGTTCATCTGAGTATTTTTAGATGCAACTATGACATTTTCTGGTTCAATCCTTACCTTGTTTGAATGAATATCCCATCATCCTTCAGATGCATTTTCGCCCCATCTTATGCTTCCAAGAAGTTGCAAGCCAATCTCAACTACCACTATTTTGCATGACAATTTGTTAACTAAAGTTATGCTATTTGTGAAATATGAAGAGAAGCTTTAGCTCACCGACTTCATTATTTTGGTTCTGCTTGTGTCACAAAGGTCACTCTGCTCACTGCAAGGGTAGAAGATACATTTGTTAAGCACTTCGCAAACTCAAACCGTAGTGCAGGCATGAACATTCTGAGATCAAAAGTGAAGAAAGAAAGGCATGTCACAAGCTTCTCTCTGGGTATGAATTATAATACAAATTCATTGTGATTATCATGATATAAAGGAGATTCACTATTTTGAATCAACATACTTCTTAATTACTATAGAAAAGTTGGAAACCCTTCATAAAACTTCAATCAATGGAAGCGAATGAATATTCCTTTCTATATTTCAGGTGTCTTTACTGGTTGTACACTTGCTCTCCTGGTCTCACTTATATTGATCATTCAGTTTAGGAGACTCTTGAGGAGGGAGGGATTTGATCAGTACATGCAAAATATGTTTCCACTTAACTTGACTTGATAGCTCGGCTTGGGCCGTATAGTCCACAACCGATTATATTAATATAGAAGTTGTGGACTAAGGGGCCGCTGCTCCTTCTATTTCCTAGTGAATTCACTACCCGGCCGGGCATACTGGTAGCTACGACTCGTTTCACTCCCATACATGAACAGGACAACGGCTCGTTTCACTCCACTGCGCGAACTGGTAGCTACATCTCCCTATCGGTCGAATGGTCTTGCCAGCTCGCTTCCTTCGATCTTGTTTTCAGAACGGTTCTACTATGCCAGCGGGGTACAGGCAACTACATCAACTACAACAACATATGCTCTTTGAGGCTTTCTCAGTTCATTTGCTTTAACGTTCTATACTATATGTTAATAGTACCTCTACTATACTTTCCTTCCTTCTTAAGTAAGTAAAAGGGAAATTCATACTCCTAATGGTACCTTAGTTCGCCATAGGCGTCTGAAGGTGGACTTGGCTTGAGGTCGTTGATTACAGCTGTTTATAGGTAAGTGAAAAAATTCTGATGCTTTAAACAGATCTGCAACCTGGAATTAGGCTTTTACTTCTTGGTTCTCAATTTAATGTATATATATTGGTTATTTGATTCAGCTTATTTGGATTTGTTACCCTACACATGCTCATGTATGCCATCAACATTTACTTTTGGAGGCGTTACCGAGTCAATTATACATTTATATTTGGTTTCAAGCAAGGAACAGAGCTGGGGTACAGAGAAGTCTTTCTTTTAAGCTCGGGTCTTGCAACACTAACACTAGCCAGTGTGCTCGCTAACTTGGATATGGAGATGGATGAAAGAAGCAAAGATTACATAGCATTCACTGAACTAGTCCCTCTAGGATTACTTACAGTACGAAACTACAACTTATCCAACTGATAGTCTCCTACAACTTTGGATATGCAGACTAATGAAGTTTATTTTTTATTGTAGCTTGTACTAATCATAACCATTTGCCCATTCAACATAATATATTGCTCAAGTCGGTTCTTCCTACTAAAATGTGCATTTCGTTGTATATGCGCTCCTCTCTACAAGGTACAAGATGATAATATATTTAGGCGAAAAGTTAGACAAATTTATGAATAAATAGCCTGATCTTTTAGTTGATATTTCCTCCACAGGTTACCATCGCGGATTTTTTCCTAGCAGACCAACTAACTAGCCAGGTCAGACAGTCTCACATGATATTTATAGATCAAACAATAATTTTCCAACATAGTTTGATATGAAGTATCTAACTAGTCTCCATTATTGTTCTGATCAGGTCCAAGCCATTAGAAGTCTTGAGTTCTTTATCTGCTACTATGGCTGGGGAGATTTCAAACTCAGACAAAACACTTGCGAAAGTAATGATGTCTACAAGACCTTCTACTTCATTGTGGGCATGATCCCGAATTGGTCACGCATGTTTCAGGTAGGTTGCATGATTAATATGACAAGGAAGATCTTGTCTGTCAACCACACACAAGATGAAGAAATACTGCAATAGATATCAATCAAACGGACAAATATTTATAAAGACCTGTGTGATAAATCACAAGGCAAAAAGAGGGTGCAGTATAAACAGTTTCAAAGAAAACAAATTCTCCCAGTTAAACATAGAAATACGGAACTCCACATTAGAGATTACCCTAAATATTACCCCAGCGCAAATCAGAGCCTTGATTTAATTAGACTGATTGACAGTCTTTCTTCATGTCCTTGAAAATTTTGTTGTTTCTTTCTTTCCAAATAACCCAAAGACCGGCTATCAAAACCCTCTTCCAGACCCAATTTGTGACAGCTAAAACAGCTATTAATAATCATGTCTTCTAATCTAATCCATTGAAAGGAAATAAATAAAACTACCCAAACAGTTATGTTCAAACTGGCATTTTGGGGAATTTTATCTATCCTGAATAGATAAAATTACTTTAAGAGTCCTTACATCTGAATACCACAATGAATGAAATTACTCTATGGTTCTAATGGTGATAAAATCTCAGTTCTCTTTTAAGTGGATATAACCAACTAGTTTGTTGTGTTGCAGTGCTTCCGCACCTTTTACACAGAAAAAGACTCAATACAGGGATACAATGGGCTAAAACACCTATCAACAGTTGTAGCTGTCCTCGTGAGAGCAGGTTATACCATGCAAAGTGGCCATCTTTGGTACGTAATGGCGTGGGTTACCTCAACTATTGCAACAATCTACAATATCTATTGGGACGTCATTTTTGACTTGGGGGCTCCTACAAAGAAATTCCAAAAACCGTTGGTTGAGAGACAAACTTGTTCTCCCACAAAAAAGTGTATACTTCATAGTAATGGTGAGTTCTAAGTAAACAGGCCTAATCATGAATCATTATATTCATCACTAAACCCATTACTCACATGCAGGTATTGAACTTTGTTTTGAGACTTGCTTGGTTGGTGTCTGTGTTCAACTTTCCAGTGTTTTCTCTACACAGCGAAGCCATAGTCACAATTTTTGCTAGCCTAGAGATAACTCGTCGAGGCATATGGAATTTTTTCAGGTACATTTAATAATTATAATAATGTTATTCTGCTCTTTTGTGTCACCTAAAGATAGAGAAAAATCATGAAACAAAATTTGACTATTGATTGACCAGGTTGGAGAACGAACACTTGAATAATGTCGGGAAGTTTCGTACAGTGAAGTCAGTACCACTCCCATTCAACTATGATGAAGACAAAGATTTGTAAGCGGCAACTGAAGTCTCCCTACAAACGAATAATAGTTGGAAATAGGACACAGAAATGAAGTGAGAAATAAAGGATTTTGGCTTGACTGTGTGTGTGTGATTGAATGCTTTAGCTATAAGACTATTAATCTGCCACTTTGGTAGAATTATGTATAGACTGCTGCCAGTTCAAAATGTGGGATTCTTGAAACATATTTCATGTTTGTACCCCAATTTTCTGTTTCATCATCCACCAAGCCAGGTTCTAAAGATGAAACAACCAAAGCCATTTGAGAGGAAGGGAGTAACAACATAAGCAAAAGCAATCCAATCCAGTTGAAGGAAGGAGTAACAGTATAATAAATGAGACAAACAAATGACAATAATATGTGGAAGGAAATAAGCAAGATAAATGAAAAAGCAGCAGCATATACATACCTTGTGCAGTGAAGTAAATTAAATACCAAGAATTCCAATAAGTCTTGGATGGGAACGGAACCATTATCATATCTAGCTAAGAAGACAGAGAAGATGGTGGCCTGGGAGAAATTTAAAAAAAATAAAAATAGGGTGTTCCAAAATTTTGTTTTGAGTGATTGGATTGATTGAAGCCAAGCCAAGGCAGTGTGGTTTAGGGATGGCAGTGGGGCGGATTTTCACGGATATCTGCCCCACTCGTCCCGTTTGGGGCGAATTTGGTTAAGGGTGTATGGAGGTTGGGGCGGATATGGATATCCAAACTGTATCCGTTTATTGTTCGGGGCGGATACGGATTTGGCCATATCCGCCCCACGGATATCCGTAAATCCGCTTAAGGATGTAAAATACAGAAATACCCTCAACCCTTTAAAAGGGGAAAAAAAATCCTATCCCTACTCATTCACTCTCTCACTCTCTGCATCTGCATCTACTTCCTCTCCCCATCGTGTTCTTCCTCCATTTCGACCCTTCCCTCACACAAAAAATCAGAAAACACCTCCCTCTCCCTCATTTTCACACAAAAAAACAGAGAACACGACCCTTGTTCTCCACCTCGCGGCTTGCCATCACGCCATGTTCTTCCTCTCTCAGAGTCTCTCTTGCTCTTCACTCGCTCGTTTCTACCTCATCTCTTCAGCTTCCAACAGATAGAAGGGGAATGGCCATGGTCGAGACTCGAAAGAGTGTTTGGTCGAAGGAAGGGAGTCAGATCAGCAGTGGCTCGATCCGGTGGCTCGATCTGCGGTGGCTTGATCTAGTTTTGGTTGTTCGATCAATCGATTTGGTAGTCTGAGATCTGCGATTTGGTCGAAGGAAGGGAGTCGATCTGCGGTGGCTTGATCTGAGATTTGGTCAAAGGAAGGGTTATCTGTTTTTTTGATAACAGATCTGAGATTTGAGAATGAAATTTGTTTTTGAGAATGAAATCTCAGATCTGTTTTTGAGAACGGATATCCAAATTTGTTTTTTTTATATATATGATAATATGTTTTTGTATTTGAGAATCTGTTGGTTTTTGTTTTGATATTTGAGATTTTTTTTCGGGTATTTTGGGCGGGGCGGATATCCACCAATCCGTTCGGTTCGGGGATGGTTTTTACAAAATATGGTAAACGGATATTCGGGGCGGATTTGGATATCCGTGATCTTCAGCGGGGCGGGGATGGATTTGTTCAAATCCGCCCCATTGCCATCCCTAGGGTGGTTCCATCAACTTCTTCCGCAAAACCAAAACCCCTGCTTCCTTGCTTTTCCCAAGGTTTAGGGTTGAAAATGGAATGGGGCTGGTTGGTTCTTTTTTGTGAGACTTTTTTCTTTGTTTCATTCAAAGCCCAAGGTTGTTGGGCCGGCCCAAAATGAAACTAATTCATTTCAGGCAAATCTCATTCTTGCCCTTCCCTTCCCTTCTCTTCCCTTCCATGGTAGTGATCAAGATCAACACCATCTCGATTAATCATAGCTTTGTGAGGGACATAAGCTTTTTTTTTTCTTTTTCTAAGTGAATGACATTGGGAGTACTCAAGAGGGCAATGATTGCCTCGGCACCTTTTGAGTCAAAGGTGAAGGTGCCCGAACCCTAGGCATTCTCTGGAGCAAGAAATGCGAAGGAGATTGAGAACTTTCTTTGGGACATGGAGTCCTACTTTGAGGCATCCCGGAGATCAGAAAGTTTCATTGACAAGTATGTATTTATTTGGAGATGCAAAACTCTAGGGGCGAAATAGAGTTGGAGATGATGCATCCGCAGGACGTCCAAGGATTAAAAGGTGGGACGCCTTGAAAAGAGAATTGAGGGATCAATTCTTACCCACCAATGCAGCCTGGATGGCAAGAGAAGCCCTGAAAAAACTGAAGAAAACTGCAAGCGTGAGGGACTATGTGTAGGAGTTCTCGTCCATCATGCTAAACATCAACAACATGTCTGAGGAAGACAAGTTGTTCAATTTCACGCTTGGTTTACAGTCATGGGCGCAGGCTGAATTATGGTGGCAGGGAGTGAAAAATCTTTCTAGTGCGATTGCGGCAGCAGATGAGTTTGCTGATTACAAATTCAATTCTAGTTCCTCCAACGGGATGAAGAGCAAGGATCAAAGTAAGTCCAAAGACAATAAGGGAGGACAGGAGTACAAGAAGTATGGTTCTAAAGTACAGTCCATATCAAAGGAAGCATCCAATTCTTCTGGCCAAAAGTTTGGATGTTACATTTGCAACGGACCATAGGGCTAAAGATTGTACAAAGTACAAGTTTGCTACCTTAATTGTTGATGATGATGACATGGTTGCGGATCAACCCAAGGTGAACCAATTGCTTCTTTTGGAACACAATCTAGAAGCAAAATACTCCTGATGTTTCAATCCCTATAAGTCTGAATTCCTTGTTGTATATTCAGACAACGATTAATGGTGTTTCAGTCGAGACCATGGTGGATACTGGTGCTACGCATTCAGTGATGGCGGAACCGTGCGTCAAGAAGTTAGGGTTGGAGGTGACTCGGGTTAACAACCACATAAAGGCTATAAACTTATTGCAAAGCCGATAGGCGGACTGGTTTCTAATGTACCTGTCCAAATCAATGAATGGAAAGGTACGCCAAACTTCTTGATAATTCCACTAGATGACTTTGATGTAATTATTAGAGTAGATTTTCTGAGATAGGTAAAGGCAATGGTAGTACCTCACTTGAATGGGGTGATGATTATGGACCTTAAACAAACTTGTTTTGTCTCTGGACTTGTCGGAGAGAAAGTTGCAGGAACAAATAAGATTGTTGAAATGCTAGAAATGTTGTAATACTAAATAATAGGAGTATGTTTTCCACTTTGCGAGTGAAGAAAAGTCTTCGCAAGGGACAAATAACATACTTGGCAACTCTGATGGAGATTAAGTCAGGGCTTACGGTGGACGTTCCAGAACCTGTTGCAGAAGTATTGGACGAATTCAAGGATGTAATGCGGCCAAAGGTGATCACTTATATGTTCCAAGCAGTGGTAGACTGGTAAGAAAACTACTCAAGGAGACACTTGATGTTGTCTGGGTTGGTCATCCAGGAGTTGAGAAAACACATGCCTTGCTGGCTAATTCTTATTTCTGGCCAAAGATGGAAGATGACATCGAGCTATATGTCAAGACTTGCCTTGTGTGCCAGCAAGACAAGACAGAGAGGAAGAAAACGAGGAATGTTCAACCATTGCCCATTCCAAAGAGACCCTGAATTAGTGTCTCCATGGATTTTATTACCGGCTTGCCAAAGGTGGATGGGTTGAGGTCGATCTTCGTGGTGGTTGACCGTTTCAGCAAGTACGCAGTGTTTATTCTAACATCACATGCTTGTACAGCAGAAGTAGCAACAAAGTTGTTCTTCAAGAACGTGGTCAAGTATTGGGGCTTGCCTGAGGATGTGATCAGTGACAGAGATGCTCGGTTCAATGGTCGTTTTTGGACAACACTCTTTGGACTATTGGGATCAAAATTGAAGTTCTCCTCATCCAACAATCCACAGACGGACCGGCAAACAGAACGGATCGATGCATTGCTACAGGAGTACTTGCGACACTATGTGACTGCAAGTCAGAACAATTGGGTAAAGCTCCTTGATACGGCTCAGTTTAGTTACAATTTTCACAAGTCTTCTTCAACAAAAATGAGTCTCTTCGAGTTGGCAACATGCTAACGACCTTTGACACCACAGGAGGTCGCCAAGTCAAAGAATCAGAGTTCCTGTCCATCAGCTTATAGGTTTGCAAGAACTAAGCAAGAGATGATGCAAGAAGTAAGAGACGGTCTAGAGAAGGTTGTCAAGCGTATGAAGAAGTATGTTGGTTGGTGAACACCATAGAGACCTGGAGTTCAAAGTGGGAGATCATGTGCTGTTGAAATTGACTCCCCAAATGTGGGATAAAATCTGCAGCAAAGCGATGCACGGAGGTCTGATTCCTCGGTATGATGGACCGTTTGAAGTTGTGAAGAAAGTTGGTAGAGTAGCTTACAGATTGAAGCTACCCGAGAGGCTGAAAGTGCACCCAACTTTCCATGTTAGTTTCTTGAATCCTTGAACCAAGATTTGCTTGATTCATCTAGGCAGAACATCAAGCGAGCCCCTCCCGTTGTCAGAACTCAATAAGATAGGTAGGTTGAGAAAATTCTGGATAGAAAATAGTTGGGACAGAGTAAGAACATACATGTTTTCTTTTTGTTTAAATGGAAGGGATTGTCGAACAATGAGAACTCATGGGAGAGGGACATAGGATTATGGCAGTTCGAAAGAGAAGTTCAGAAATACTTGAAACAGATTACCTTGACGAGGGCGTCAAGCTCAAGTGGGGGAGGTTTGTTAGACCCCTAGTAATGGACCATGAGTGGAACGCGTGGACCATGCACAACAAGGCAAGTTGTTTGTTTCATAAGACTCGCTTGCTGATGAGACGACTTGGAACATGAATGATGTACGGGTGTATGTCAATGTCCAAGCCTTGAGATGGTTCATGGACCTTACTACATGCTAGGTTGGACTAGTCAGGGACAAGGACGGGGGCAATGCTTGGTTGCAGCACAACCAGTGCATTTGCACAACCGAGAAGCATGATAGACACCAGACTCTAGAGTTCCTCACAGCATGGCCAAGGCATGCTTGAGACAGGAGTATGGATTGAAGCATAGGCGGACTAGACGCATGTGTTGAGTGTTTGGATGGATCTTGCACGAATGATATGCAAACGAATCAGGGATCAGTATGCTGAGGTAACACACTTGGTCTTGACAAATGCATGGACGGATGGGCTGTTGTGTATGGACGGATTGACTGTTGCGCATGGATGGACAGATTGTTGGTCTGTCGACTGATGCGCATGGCTTGTTAAGGGAACAGGCTACACATGACTTGAGCAATGATGTGTAAGAGGCATGCACTGAGCACGTACATGCTGCAATTTGAATGGTTATTCAAGGTTGCATATGCTGGCAGACAGAGATTGGACATTTGGTGTGGTTAGGATCTTTGTTTGGCAGTTGCTAACTAATCGATCCAGGATCGATTGAATGCCGCGAAGTCAGGATAGCTAATGAATGAACCTTAGCTTGTTGACATGTGCTTAATTAGTTATTGCCAGAATTCTTGTAGGCCTACTATATAAAAGCCAACACCCTGTCCTTGGGAAAGGCATTGGGTTGTGAGTTGTAATCCTTCTTTTGAGAAGCAATAAACTAAGTAAGGGCTTGGCCCAAAATATTGTGTGTTGTGTGCTTTCATAATATGTTAGATTAGTAAGTGAGGAAGGGGAAAGAGGCTGAGACTAAATAGAGACTTAGTGCCGCTATGAAAGAGTCTATACAAGGGAAAAAGTCCTTAAATGCACATTACGAAAAATGGAAAGCAAGAGAAGAGGGCAAGCAGTACGTACCGTATTCACATATGATGGTTGGTGTCTATTCGTTGTGAAAGACTAGTGATGGATTTTTACAACTAAGAAAGCAGCTTACAGTCAAGAAAAAGCAACCTCCATCCCGAGCGATGGATGAGCCTTACTTAAGGGGTGAAATCACTCGATGCCTTCATTGAAGTACTTCCTTAGGAGAGGATGGCCTATTGCCTATTGAGCGGAAAATTTAGGCGCAAAAGTGACCCTGTGACACCTTCCATGGTGGTGATCAAGATCAAAACACCATCTCGATTAATCACAGCTTTGTGAGGGGCAGAAGCTTTTTTTTCTTTTTTTTCTTTTTCTAAGTACTGGAGAGAGATGAATGACATTGGGATAGTATGAGGTTGTCACTGGGGGCGCTAATTCTTGGGCCTTCACCATTTCTGCGTCATAATTCATCTTTGTATTACTCACACTATCTTCATTGATTACTACTGTGAATCTACAATAAATAAAAATCACTATTTTTTATGCACATGTTTTTCAATAAGTTGCTCATCAAGTTGCTATTTTTGTCTATGTATCTTGAATTTTTATTTTTATCACGAGACAGAGCAACTTTCGACACTGTTAATTTTTTTTTTCTTCTCATTAGCAAGACAAGATTCGGTTAAGTACATATTGCTGTACATATTGACAGAGTCCACTTCAATGTGAAGATCAACAACACACTCCAAACTCATTGAGGCAGACAAAGATACCTCATTTTATTTATTTATTATTATTATTTTTTTTGTTGCCACAGATTCTTCAAAAGATACTAAAAAGGGGGAGAAATGCTCTCCTATCTATTAATATCCCATTGATATAAACTACTTGTTTATGAGCTTCAGTTTCTTATTTAGACATGACTAACAACTCCTAAATCGTTATGGTAAACACTAAACCGGAAAATTGTTTACACTAGTAGGAGTACAAAACAAACAAGTGCCTATTTATTCTCAATCAACTGCACCAGCAAAACATTTTATGCAACAGCCAGAGAGTAGGACAAGAAATGGGCAATGTCTGAAGGTACTTCAACCTACACCAACTGTTGGTTTCATGTCAAGATTTCATTGTTTTATTACTCAAATCATTATCACTAGATAGCTGCAGATGAAACTACATATCTTCTCATCTACATAGTCAGTGCTACAGATGAGTTTGTCAGATAAAGCAAATGGAACTAATGGCCAAAAGTTGGGTCATAAGTCTATCGGTTAATAGACACAGTCAACTAGAAGTCAATGCATATCATTCACTTCCAGGGAACCACAATGACTTTACTGTCAAAATTTTGGGTTAAACCTGAATCATACACAGCATAGTCAACATAATCATCAACGTTGCCATCAAAATAAAATATATCACCAATAGTCTCAACTATTCAACAGAACAAGGGATTGAAAAAATCAACTAAAAGTGCAAAAAACTAATTTTCTCTTTTTTTCTTTATTTAGAAAACTAAAAACATGAAACTAACAAAATAGACATAGGATGAGCGCCTCAGATGGTTGCCAAAGCCTGGAGAATATCAGCCTTAAGGTCATCAAAGTCTTCAACTCCAAAACTGAAGCGAATCAAGTTGTCCTTGATCCCAAACATAGCTCTTCCTGCTTGGCTCAGATCCCTGCTCAAAAGTGAATAGCAAAAGACATAAACCGTATATTAACCCTCAAAGCACTAGTGAAGATATTGATATAGCAGTATATGCTATCAGATAATCAATTGATAATTAGCACTGACACTTCCTTTTCAAACAGTTAAGCTTGTGTTTTTTGTGAACTAAGATGGGAATATCCTAAGAACTTTTGGCTTCATGATATCAGCAATGAATGAGCTGTATTGGCATTCTTGTCCAAGTTACATAAACAAACTCGCACAAAAAAAATAACAACAAATTTGTTTGGTTATTAAATAATATTGAAGGAAGGAAATACCAGTAAGACATAATTGCAGGCTGATCTACAATACTCTCACAACCTCCAAATGAAGGAGCAATGTAAGGGATTTTTAAGGCATCCACAAACTTCTTTGTGATATTCAAATCCCCATCAATCTGTGCATTGAAAACACCAAATAAGATTGTAAAGACAACAAATATAAGCCAACATTATTATATATATATAGTTCAAGCATGTATTTAGCATTCCACATAACAAACTGTCACTCACCTCGAAACTGACCACACCACCAAAACCAGTCATTTGTAGCTTCGCAAGTTCATGTTCTGGATGACTTGGCAGGCCCGGATAATGGACTCGCGCTACCTGTATAATTACATCATGTTAGTTTTATAACAGATGATTCATAAATATAATACTATCAATTTCAAATGCAGTAATCTTGTTCAGAGCCAAACAGGGATGACTACAAGGCTCGTCTTGGGGAACCATTTCCTCGCTAGATTAGAGTTAAGAGAGACCACATTTGTGGACACCACATGATGATTAAATGACTTTGGGGTTTAGAAATTGCCACTGCAAACAGATTAAGAGGGGAAACCATATAACCTATGATCAATTCAGATGTTGACTACATGTTGTCTATGAAACTATGATCACAATTTTCTTAAAATATTGTTACCCTGTTTCACTATGCCCAAAAATGTGGAAATGTATTATAGATACAACCTTTAAGTTGAGGACCATCTTCCCCGACAATTGGCAATGCCTATCACAATATTTAGGCTGTAAACAAACATTTGATATTGACAGTAAACAAGAGAGCATACGTTGAACAGGATTTGATTTGTCCAGAATTGTGCATTATTATGAAAACAATATCTTCGTCTTTGAGAAACTATTCCAAAACTGCTAACAGTTGATCAAACTCTGAGTGACCTTCATTTGGTGAAGTAAAAAAGGAACTGACTTTTTCAACGGATATCAAATTCATGATACATGAAGGAGATTATGAAACTTCATAGAATCTACTAAACTCTGCAAGAGAGTTTTAGGTACCACGAAATGCTACTTAAGTTGCAAAAAATAACTGTTGACTTTTCCAGGAAACATATGATTTGCAGAATCCATAGAACCAGCAAGTGACCTCAGAATCATGAAAAACAAAATTAAAAAGCAGCAATTCTGTCTGAAATCCAAACTAAGTGCCAAAGGAATACAAGCCTTGGCAATGTCCAAGACAGGTAACCCCAGCATGCCATTTGTTATCTGGGTTCATGTTGCACTGAAGAAATGGAATGGTAATAATTAGAAACATAAAGTACCTTAGGATGTGCCTCTAAAACCTCGGCCATCCTCAATGCTGTTGAATTCTGCTGCTGTACACGAAGATGCAGTGTTTTCAAGCCTCGGATGATCAGATACGCAGCGTTCTGTTGATACAGAAAGAAACCACCAGTTAATAGTGCCCACTCAAAACAGTAAAGTACTAAACATTGTAACTTTTACACATAAATGCATGTTATGCACAATCCGGTATGTGACGCGGCACATTTATTATGGAGTCCTAAGCTTGACTGATTCTTCGCATGCTTGCTGCTTCCTCAATGAAAACATGAAGGGCAACAATGGGTGGTAACAATTTTCTTTAGTGTGGTAAACTGGTTGTGTGATTGTCTTCTACTTAGACTTATAGTATAAATATGGGGAGTGCACAATTTGTGTATTTTTTAAGGCAAAAAATGAGAGACCTCCCAGGTGGTGTGTAGCTGTTTGGTTTTGGGGACTTACATGGTAAATCTCCAATTTATTTCATGTTTTTTTATTGAGCCAACATAGTTGAATTCGAAGGCTAATTGTGTGGCTTGTTTCTTGCTTTCTTGTAACTAGGGAGATTCTCGCACTTAGCAAACTTTAATTCTCTTGTGTTTCTGGTAAGAAAAATAAAATTGGCGCTCTAAGCTTTACCAAAATCAGAGAATCCCTTTTTCTAGTCAGCTTATCGAGCAGAACAAAAATGGATTCATGAACCAAAAAGAAAGAAAAAATATAGGCACTCATGGAATAACCCTAGTACTACATATTAAATAGCTTACCGGATTGAGAGTACCCCCAAAAACGTGATGCAGCTTACGAATTTTGCCAATTACTTCCTGGGAACCACTAACGCAACCGCCAAGCACCTGAATAGATTTCCGTGATCATTTATTGCACAACTTTCAGTATTCAAATTCTCTATAGTGTAGTGAAAAGGATGGTGATAGAGCTCACATCATTGTGCCCCCCAATGTATTTGGTTGCAGAGTGCAAAACAATGTCTGCACCAAGGGCAAGAGCCTTCTGGTTCAGTGGTGTAGCAAAAGTTCCATCCACACAGACCAGTGTTCCCCTGCTGTGGCAGAGCTTTGATACCAACTCAATATCAACACATCGGAGGTATGGATTGGTTGGAGATTCAGTAAAGAATAGATCCACCTGCTTATAAAATAATATTATGATTAGACGAGGATTCAGCCTCCAAGGGAATCAATGAACACGTAAAGCAGTTTTGGAACCCACTTTACTCTGATCCAATGCAGATTTCAAACCATCCATGTCAGCAGGGTCAATAACAGTGACCTGCAATTGGACAATGACAAAAAAGGGCATATTCAAAGAATCATTAATAGGGTGTTCAGAAACATGGAAGTGCTTGCTCAAGTGATTCCAAAACAGAAAACTTGACAATACAAACCCCTGTTCTGATCCCTAAGACAAGAAGCTAGTAACATGATGACAAGTTAGAAGTTGTGAGTGCATCTCATTATTATTACGTGACGGGTGACTTATAAATAACACATTACATAAAATAGGGTAGATATAAGTTGATACTTGTGAACTGGAAATGAATGAAATACATCATTTGCCCCCTAGTAGTAAAGAACTATAATCTAAGTCACTCTCTTCAAAGGAAAATGGAGTGAACTTTGGTAAAGCATAGGATGGAGTAAAATGCCATCCCTACTTCTAAAGTAAATGGATCAGAGGGACCAAAGAAAAAAAATTTAGACGTGCCACATAAGTAATAAAAGACAGAAACATACCTTTACACCCACATTGGGAACAAGATAATCTTGGATGAATATCCTTGTTTTCCTGTAGCAGTCTGTGGTTGTCACAATATGTCCCCCTTTCTGAACCAATGCAAACATCATAACTGTGCTAGCACACATGCCAGATGCCACCATCATAGTTGATTCAGCCCCCTCCAGTGCACTGCTCATCTCAGTCAAAATGACAGGATTCCCAATTGATAGGATGGAGACTAAAGCAGAAAATCACACAAATTAATAAATGCATATGAAGTTGATGAGCAAAACATACCTTATCTTCTCCTCCAAAACAATTGTAGTTGGATTTCCATAGCGTGCATACTCAAAGCTTGTGTGGCGCCCCTCCTACCAAACGTATAGAAAACACATTAAAAACAGTACTAGACCTGTAAAAATATGAGAATAGAAATATATATCTAAGTAAAAATATGAGAATATAAGCTTGTGTTTGATTGTTCAAATTATAGATTCACATAATTGGATGCTAAACCCAAGACTGAAGCAAAAGCACTACATTTCTAACACAATGAAATGGCACAACTAATTAGGTTCTAGAAAGAAGGACAACCATAACTGAACAACCCAAGCACCCCCAAAAGTTATTCGCATGTATCAAGTAAACCACCACTATAAGTGGCAAGAATAAGCACCCCTCAATCATCCAAAATGGTGATCACTTCATTCGGTAATTCATCTTCAGATGAAACCTCAATTCTTAACTTTGCAAAATCCAATCTCTCCCAATTTGAAGTCATCTTGTCAGTGTAAATTGGCTTCACCCAAATGGGCGAACTCTTGTATTCCAACCTTGCTCAAGAATTTGGAATGGTAAATTGGGAATTTCACCCAAATGGGCGAACTCTTGTATTCCATTTTCTCCGCAAACCTCATCTCTGGTGTCCAATCTGTTAATTTCAGGATTTCGTTCTTAGAACAAACCAAGGTTCATGTTCAATCACATTATATTTGTCTTCCTCGAGAAAAAAATTGAAAAGAAAATATCTGATTCCTAAGGAGAAGGTAGCACAGCTTTCTTTCATGAGCCAAAGTCCTTTCACAGCCTTGTTGAGAATTTCTTGAGAAGGGTTGTTTCCATTCAAGAAGTAGCCAACCAAAGACCCAGACCATTTCATGGCACCTTGGGCTGCATCTTTGCTTGAGCATCTAGCAACTTTGACATTGTTAACCATCTCAGGTTCCACGATTTTCAAGTTGGTGAATTTGGAACTGAAGATACTATATTGATCTCTTCGATTTCTCACTCTCTCAGATCTCACTTTTGTCTCTCTCTTGGCTATCTCAGATCTCTCAATCTTGACATCAGACGATAACAACTTTTCGTCTCAGATCTCTTCAATTCAAGCTCTTAGCTCAATTACAGAGAAGCAGCAAATCTGTGGCCCTGAATCTGGTTGTTCCTCGCAGTTCTGCAATTCCAGTGCTTGTTCTGCTGCGAGGAGTTGCTGTTGTGCAAACCCTAATGCAAGTCATGGAGATCTAGTTGATGGGAATTCAAGGAAGAACATGGTGGATGTATTGCCAAAAGAGATACTGGAGGGTCTGTGTGCGCTGAACAAAGAGAAGGGAGATTTGCTGATTCGATATCTCCAAAACCCTAATCCAGGATCACCTAATGTGGTGCGGGGGAATGGAGTGATATTGAATAGAGAAGATGTAGTTGCAATGAATAACAATGTTGAATCACTAGTACTGGAAGTCTGGAAGTCAGCCTGGTAATGATGCAGTGGCAAAACCTGCAGTCGTACATGCTAGAATGAATTGGGGATCAAAGTTAAAGCAAAGTAGTTATGAACCTCCACAGACTATAGAAGGCAGGATGATAGTGCAAGTGCAGACTGCAAACTTTGCAAGCAAAATTGAGGAGTGTGAAAGGCTGGTTATTGGTAGCTTTGTGAGCAAGCGCTTGGTGTATGGATATGTTAAAGCTTTCATGTTAAGGTATGGGGAATCCAGAATTTTTGGGATGAACATCCATGGAGAAAAAAACTTTGTATTCAAGATTAGAGATGAAGAATACAAAAGAAAGGTTCTGGAAATGGGACCCCTACACATTGCCAGCAGGTTGTTCATTCTCAGAACATGGTCTCTGATCATGGATGAGGAAACATAGGTGCTCACTTCGGTACCCATTTGGATTACAATGAAAAAGATTTTGTTATTCCTCTAGAACCCAGACGGTATCCAAAGGATTTCTAGTGTTGTTGGAGTGCCCACCATGCTTGATAAGGCAACTGAAGAGAAGACAAGATTTCCCTATACTAGGGTGCATGTAGAAGTGGATTTTAATAGCCAGCTACACAAAGTTGTCCCAGTGGTAAGAGAATAGTTGAAGTCGAGTATGCATGGATTCCACTCAAGTGTAGTGCTTGGGCACTCGAAGCAACAGTGCCCCAAGAGCACAGTAGTTAAGAAACCAGGCCATATAATTTGGAAAGCTACAGGAGGGAAGCAACCAATTGAGGATCAAAACTCAGATGGTTGGACAATTGCATCAGGAAACACACATTTAGACCCAACCAAAGTATGCAAATTTTGAATATTAGTGTAAACAAAAACAACTCCATACAAGGAACAGGGCTTAATCAGGATGCAACGAAAAGTAATGAAACATGCAATAATGCAACCAATACGGTATCTACTCCAACTACAGGATCACAAGTTGGTGCTCAAAAGCAGTAATGAAATAGGTGAAAGTGACGAAGAAGGAAACATGGAAGAAAATAGTGACTATGAAGAAGATGGGAAGATTCTTTCTCTTAGTTCTTCTACCGCACTCTGGGCTTCTGTCTCCAAGAACCCCAAACCACCTCCAAATGGTAGCTAGAAAAGAATCGACTAATGAGAATGTAGTATGTCAAGGAAAGAGTGAGAAACACTAA
Source organism: Berberis vulgaris (assembly GCA_963556465.1). NCBI lineage: Eukaryota > Viridiplantae > Streptophyta > Magnoliopsida > Ranunculales > Berberidaceae > Berberis > Berberis vulgaris. Next base: position 54,180,264 of record OY747134.1, read on the forward strand.
CGTTACTTATATGGAAGATACAAATGAATAGGAATACCACTTTGTAGATGAAGATGGAGGACCACCAACCTTATCTTTATCCAAGGTTAAAAATATATTGAAGATGTTAGAGGAATATGACAATGGGAACATCGTCAACAATGAAGTGAATGAAGTAATAGAGAAACTTGGCGGAGATGTATTGAAGGAAGGTTACACAAAGCTAAAAGTTACATTGAAAAAGAAAGCCATAGCAACTGTGGTGGGTCAAAACACTGGAAGAGCAATTGAAGATGAATGTGAGGTAACTACAACTCAGTCGCCAAAGGGAGATGCTCCTCGAAGATCTTCTCGAAGCAAGAAGGCAAACCCCAAGTTTGCAAATAACTTAGGGTATAAATCAACAAAGAGAAGTTAGATGAAGATCAACATCAGCTGCTGGAATCTAACAAGAACTAGTAGACACCTAGTATTTATTTGTCTTACTTTTCGAGTCGATATGTCTCAAGGAAATCAATTCAACCTTTTCTATTTGTTAGGGGCGGAAGTGAACCATATTCTCAAAACGATTAAGTAATTGACTGGTACCTATCAAGAACACAAGTTTAAGCTTGTGCATCAAGAAACCATCTTGACAATAATTCATTTAGTGTGTTTTCCTCGTTGATTCATCTTTTAGCTTGTTTGAAGAGGTTAAGGAAAAATATTTTTCCTTGGACAACTGAGTGGTGTAATTTGATGCATTTTGATGAGCCTACTTTCTTCTTTTAAATGATAAGGTTCGGGAATTCTCAAAATCCAGCTCACTTTAAAAAAAAAAAAAGGAATAAGCACCCCCTTAGTCTCATTTAGCTCCTTGATTCCTGTTACAACTAATGAATTCAGTTGTATGGTGAATCTATAAACCCAGCTCTATTGCTTGGAATAGTGCAACATTATCAGTTACTTGAAATTCATTGACTATTCCAACTGAAATATTGAAATGGTTCAAGTTTTGATTATTTACAAAAATAAAAAAATATTGTAATGAATAATTGAGTAGAGGTATTTTCCTTATGTTTCAATTTGACTATTTATTAGATTGGGCTGACTATTTGCAACTTACTATAACCTTCAATTTTGAGTGGTAAATTAGGTGAGTGGTAAAGCACTGATAAAGTGAAAAGAAAAAAAAAAAAAAAAAAAAAAACCTTAAAATCAATTAGCTCGTCGGAGTTCTTAAACCAATATGCGGTAGTATTGACAACTGGAGTAGTGATTCCATCCGTAACAATACCACGACCTAATCTTTCACCTGAAAATAATATGACAACCGAAGAAAAAAAAAAGAAATGGTCAAATTGTAAGCTCCAATTGTAAAAGAAATCATGTTCAAGGTAGCGTAGAAGATATCTCTCAGACTATGCAATTTCTTTGAGAAATGATTTAGATATAAAGAAAATGATATATCAAGTGATGAATTACCAGCATGAACTGCGATGGTCCCATCGGAGCGCAAAAATGAGGCCTTCAAAGCGGCCATACCCTGAAAGTGTACACCAGTGGCACTAGCAGCGACATCATCAACGATGACCTCAGCGGCAGAAGAAGTAGACAGTGGTTGGAGATTGTTGGACCAGGAAGCGGCCACCACTTGGGCTACACCAATGTTGCTGCAATTCCTCCGGGCTTTAATGCTAAGTTGACGGGCCAAGTTAGGAGGAGGGCAGAATCGGAAGATGAGAGAAGATGATAGCCTGACTGAGTTGAATCGCCGGCACCTTGAACTGGTCTTCTCCTGCCCGGAGAAGTCCGGATCTGACCGGCATTCAAATGATGATGGTAAAACCACCGCCATGGTCAAAACTCTTTTTGATTTTTGATTTTTTTTTGGGTTTCAGTCTGTCTATCTCTGAAACTCTCGTCTTCCTCTCCCCCACGAGTCCGGACCTAGGGCGCCGCATGAAGAGACTTTTATAGACCCTGGCTGCGGCTGGGAAATGGATTAAGGGAGATTATTGGTTGGCGTCAAGTAAGTGAGTGGTTGTTGGGTGAGGGGTTAGTTTCTACGGTCACATTTTAACCACCATTTCCATTTCAACTATGGTTACTTTTCGCTTTACTTTTAGGAAGGCAAGTCATGTTTAACACCACCAAAATTACTGTCCTACACCACTATTATGATTTTTTTCTTTTTCTTTTACCTACTAACTCACACCACCCAAAAAACTATTTTTAATAAAAACAGCGAGCAGAGAATCATCCTCCTCTACTATTTTCTTTGTCTTTTCTCTTCACTTATCTTTAGATCAACATACAACGGAGAAGCACCACCGCCCTCCCCTTTTCTTCTCTATCGCAAAACAGTCTGACTTTCACTCATTCAAAACATAAAAATAGGGTAACTTTCGGCCAATAGATACGTTCAATTGATACCAATTCTTAAGCTCATCAAAACATAAAAATTGTAGTACTCTGAGTTACCTAATAAACACAATTTAAATCAGTTGAAAATGTTTTGAAATAAGCAAGTTATGGTCATTTTACTAAAGTCACGCAATATGTCCCGAAAAGAAAAACGGGGTAGTGTCCCTAACTTTCGACAACCTTATACGCTTGATTGAGACCGATTTTCAACCTCATCAAAACATGGAAAATGTAATACTCTGCGTTATGTAATAAACACAATTTAAAGCACTTGAAAATGTTTTAAAATTAGTAAGTTATGATCATTTTACTAAAGTCACGCAAATCTATCCTGCAATGAAAACGGGACAATGTCCCTAATTTTTGGAAAACTTATACTGTCTATTTAAGCCGATTCTCAAGGTCGTCAAAACACAAAAATTGTAGTACTCTAAGTTATCTAATTAATACAATTTGAATCACTTAAAAATGTTTTGAAATGAGAAAGTTATGGTCATTTTACAACAAACACTCAAACTGTCCAGAAAAAAATGTCTGTTTGCACCCATTTGCATTGGAAAATGCAAGTGGGAGTCTCACATTCGCAATGGTCCGTGTGAGTGCGAGTTGAAGTCTCATATTCGCATAGATCTGAGCGAATTGGAGACTCTGATTCGCATAGGTATGGGCGAATTTGAGACTCCTCGCATTGCCCAATGCGAATGGGTGAAAACAAACTTTTTTTTCTGGACAGTTTGATTGTTTGTCGTAAAATGGTGATAACTTTCTCATTTCAAAACATTTTCAAGTTATTCAAATTGCATTCATTAGATAACTTAGAGTGCTACAATTTTTGTATTTTGGATGATCTTGAGAATCATCTCAATAGAGAATATAAGTTGGCCGAATGTTAGGAACAGTACTACATCGTTTTCATTGCGAGACAGATTTGTGCGACTTTAGTAAAATGATCATAACTTGCTCATTTAAAAATATTTTCAAGTGATTCAAATTGTGTTTATTAGCTAACTCAGGATACTACATTTTTTTTTTAATGTTTTGAGAGCTTGAGAATCGATCTCAATAGAGAGTATAAGTAGGCCAAAAGTTAGGGACACTATCTCATTTTCATTGTAAGACAGATTTGCGTAACTTTAGTAAAATGACCGTAACTTGCTCATTTCATAACATTTTCAACTGTTTCAAATTGTGTTTATTAGGTAACTCAGAGTACTACAATTTTTATGTGATGAGCTTGAGAATTGATCTTAATTGAGTATATCAATTGGCCGAAATCAGGGACAATACCTTTTTTTATAGTTTTGAGTGAGTTTAGTCAAATGACCATAACTTGCTCAATTCACAACGTTTTTAATTCGTTCAAATTGTGTTGATTAGATGACTAAGAGTAGTATAATTTTTCATGTTTTAATGAGCTTGAGAATCGGTCTCAATTGAGCAATTAAATTGAACCAAAGTCAAGGATAATACCCTATTTTAAGGGACAAAGAGGTAGCAGGGTGGTGGTGATGGTGACGCGGTTGTAATACCCGCTTAATTACTTGTGAACCCACTTATAACAGTGAACATAATTTTGACTTGTGAACCACTGCATATTTTTATTTATCAACCACATGGTTATGTCCCTTCAGTTATATAATATTTTCAAATAGTTTAATATGGGTATGATAAGAAAGAAACTTAAGTCACCTACTCATTTAAATGTAGATATAATATGAGTGCACCAATGCACGTGATGTTTTAGAATTTTACGATTAGTAATGTTCTTTTCCACAACTCTTAAAAAAAATATTTTATTATACAGGCTTGCTTGTATACGTGTAATATAAATTTTGATATGCAGACTTGCTTGCATATCGGATACGACATTCCATGTGAGTTCGGTAGTACGTGTAGTATTTAGAAAATATTTTTCATGTATCGAACTTCGTGTGAGATGACATGACACTCGATGTGGCACCCCACTTGGGTCATGTATGCTCCGAGTGGCTTCGATGGGAGGGGAGACACACTTGGGTGAGGTGTTCAACACAGGAGGAAAGTGTGATTGTAGAAAAAAAGCTAAAAAATAGGGAAATAAAGAAAACCTTGAACTTGTCATAACATGAAAATTTGCATGAATTATTTTAGCATGTATTTAGGGTTGTCTTGCAGGAAAAAACTAACAGCTCATTCGATCATCGAATGAGAACTACATGTCTTTCTTAAGGTGAAATGTATATTATTTTAATGTTATTTAATTGTGTAGTTGTGTATTGATTTGTAAGTTTGCTCACACCAGTATTCATATACTGACCCGAATTTTGTATTGTTTTACAAATTTGGGTGCATTCTTAATGAGCGCAGCCCCAGAGGCTTATCAGGGTTAGTTGGAGCATGAAAGTGGTACTAGCTATATGACGGTAGCTGAGGACTTGACACCTTCCGTTAAACTTTGATTTCATTGTTTTTCTAGGTAATTAGATGTAGAGATTAGTTATTAATGCTCGGATTTTGAGCCAAAGGTTTATTTGGGATTTATTAATGTAATTCCTTTTTATGATTTATTTTGTGGCTTAGGTATGATAATGTTGACCTCATTTTAATAGGAAGATTTTTAAGGAAGTTTATTATTTTATATATAGTCTCATGACTGTACCATTTAAATTGTTCATATGTGCCTTGATTTTTGGACAATCTATTAATTTAGGTTGTTTAAAAATTGGGGCGTGACAAAGGTGGTAGTGATGGTGGAGGAATGATGGTGATGGTGACAGGGTGGTGGTGGTGTCTGATGGAGAAGAGAGGAAGAGTGGAAGAAGAAGAGGAAGATAATGGAGAATTTGAGTTTTTATTGGTGGTGTAAGAAATAAAAGGGAATGGTGTGGGAGAGAAAAAGTTGGAATGGTGGTGTGGAACAATACTTTTGGGGGTGTTAAACATGGCTTGCCTTTTAAGAATTAAACTAGGCTACGACACTACTATTGATTGGAATGTTGCCTTTTGCTATTTGGTTGGCATATTTTCACTCACAATGGCTCCATCACAATATGTGTGCTCCTACATTTCAATTTGTTCCACCATCTTCCCAATCCTCTCCCTTTCCCAATTTATCATTTGGACGAGAAGGCGGCAAAAAGATATAAAGGGAAGTATAAGTGGTGGCATTTTAGTGTTTAAAGAGCAAATAGGAAAAATCAACATAAAGCAACTATAGGAAAACATGGGAATTCACAAGTTTTTTTGTGCTTATAATTTCATTTCATAATAGATCCCATCATGGCACCTTGTTGGGAAAAGGAATGTTAAGAGTTAGGAAGGTGTTTAATGTTTGCTACTTGGTCGATTTTGTTAATTTGATGATTCAACCACCATACAGTGATGGAGCCATAATTTTTATTGAAGGGGGCGGGGTAACGAATCATAGTTAATTAATGATAATATCATAATTAATTACTTTAATATAATTTTTAAATTTAAACAATACATAAATAACTATACAAAACATCAATTGCTAAACAAAACTCCATCTAATCTGTGGGGGAAGAAAATGGATCCAATAAGTTACTTTATAGAAATACTAAAGATAAATATATGAGGAAAAATCAAATTGGTATACAAAGGTAAAGGGCAAAAATTAATTCCAAATGTAAAATTATATGTATACAATAAAAAAAAATTGGGTCATTTGCTATCGTCCTCTATAAAAAATAGCTAATTAGAGGTTACCCCAAACATTAATTATTATAGTAGTCTCCCCCAAGATTAGCAAATAACGTGCGTTGACTGTCAAAATGATCATGTTGATTTTCAAAATGCCCTTCAAACCATAACCCACAGATGAATATCGAGATACAAACATGTATCTTAAGGAAAAATTAATGAGTCGAAATTTTCATGTATTTCCAGAGAAGTTGTAATGCTGGTAGCGATGGTGGAAAAGGAAAATAAATCAAGCAGAGGTGGAGGGAGAAGAAGAGAGAATGAGGAGGGCTATTGTCGGTCTCACGATAAAAGGGACGAGACGGAATTGTTGGCTTCACAAAAAACAGGGGGAAAGGGGAAGGGGTGGGGCGGGATACCGTCCTCAGCGTCGTAGGGGTAAATCGCAAATAACCCAAACATTTTTCAAATGTCAGTGGAGGCAAGTGCCCCGACCTAGATTAGTGTCTGCACCATATACTATAAAATGCTTTAGATAATAAAGCCCATTTGCTCATTTATCAAAACTAAATCATCTATACATTATATTAGCTAGTAATTACAACATAACATATTTAATTGAAGTTTTAATATGTTGGTGAGCAAGGTTCAGATATAACCGTTGAATTTATCGGCATAATAGCATTGGTTCCACTCGATGGGAACTCAGGTCAAATCAAGGTATAACATACACAATGGCAACGGCGGAGCCAGGATTTTCAACAGGGGAGGGGGGGGGGGGGCAAAATAAACAGTGATGTTCAATATATTTTTTTTAATTAATAACAACAAATTAATTTTTTTTTGAGAATTTGACTAAAATTTTGTTACTATTATTAGTCTAAATATCTTTAGAGGAGTGCGGTACTCCCCAGTTGAACCAAAACTTCAAAACCCAAAATTGAAAACGAAAAAATCTCATTGAACTAAACTATCATATTGGTCCTGATGAAGTGATCCTAATTTTAGTTATAATTCTTCGTCAAACCTACTGATATCCTCATCGACGCAATTTAAGCAGTTAAATCATTACTGAAACAACAAAGGGGAAAAACACAAATTTAAAAAAAACTAAAAAAATACCTTGTGAAGTAAGTCCTTTTGCATAGCTATGATCCTCAAGCCATGATCAAATCAGCAAACTCCAATGGGATCTTTCGTCAGGCAATTCACACACAGTGTAAGGCGAGATCATCATACTCAACTATGAATTCGCGTAATTAGCTTGCGTTATATCTTGAATTATAACTATCAGAGATGCTAACATTAATGTCAGTAATTCCAACAATTTTTTTTTTTTTTAAATTTGTTTTGTAGATTTGTGGATTAAACCACTAGCAATAATGACTGACTAATTGTTTGAACTTTCCACTTCATAACATTTATTATCTTCTGAATAAAAAAAAAATTAGCAAATAATTTCCGGTCCATAATTTGTGCCATATGCAATATTAGTATGTTGAAAGTGTTGAGGAGCATCCATTTAAAATGGACCCTAAATCAACTCTTGGATGTTCTAGAGATAATAGTGCTCTTTTAAAACATCAACATATCATTATCATTGTCTTTGAAATTTCTACAACAGGATGAAATATCCTTTGAGCTCATATAACTATATAAGTAGGTAGTGAAATAGGCAATTGTGCCACTGATGTTAACTTACGTGGTCTACAATCAACTCATCACGTAACATAGAAACGTGGAGGAAAGTGATCAGACTCAAAAAATTGAATAAGATTTCAAAGTGAAGCTAGATACTTAATCTCAACCAAGAACAATTGTTACATATTTACATGCTTTCATAATCTTACTTTATTCAACATACCCATTCCATATCAACAAAATTTACTTTATAAGTGTCTTGCTCTCTCTAGTTTGTGAGTGACGTGTGTGCATGACAACGCGAGAGAAAATGAGATATTTGCTATAAAGTGGGTTGTTGTAGAGGGGGCAATAAATTATAACAAAATTGTAGGGGGGGGGGGGGGGCAATTTATTAACTATACCCAAAAAATCACTGTTGAACAAAAAGAGTTTAAAAATTTTAGGGGGGGGGGGGCAACTACCACCCATCCCTTGTATGTGGCTCCGCCACTGCCCAATGGACCCATTATCATCCATATTCAAGATCATTTAATTATATTTTCTCGCAATAAGAAAAAAAAATTATAATCTATTATTTCATCCCTAATAATATAATTTCACAAATGTTTAAGAAACAATAATGACTCACTAATTGGGCTTAGGGTAATGTCAAGCTGACTTGTTGGTCCACATCAGTATTGACCCAAGGTTCGCTTATTCTCTTGCAAAAATAGGCAGAGACAAACCAACCCTATTCCCTTCTGTTTCATTTTTTTTACTAGTGTATTACCCGTGACGTTGGCACGATAGGAAGTCGATTGCAGCATTAGGGTCAAACTCAATAGGAAATTTTGAAAAAAAAAACCACATGAGCAAGTTCTCCCCAATGATTCAGAATCTTTGTTTGAATGAGCATTAAGATCCTCATTTCATTCTGTGAAAAATACTTAAAATACTCACGATGTGAAATGCACTTTATGTTTTTCCCATAATAAATACATATTTTTACATTTTAAATGTTTGTATTGATCCTTGGTTTCATTAGAAAGATCTTCAAAAATGCATTTCAACGATATCAAGTTTACCAAAATTCGACGACTACGCAGATAATTATATCAATTTCATTTTGTGAAAAAAAAAATATTCTCTCTCTGCCACATGTACATTTCACAAACTATTTTTTCCTATTTTATTCATTTTCTTTGCCCTTCTACATACTTTATATTTATAAACATGTCATTATGAAAAATGAATCTCAACCCTCAACATCTTCCTCAATTCTCAATGTTAACCCTCTTTTATCTTATAATCTTTATTAATAGTGGAACACCTAACTTATTTGTAAGATATATTAGTGTATTACTAGTGACGATGACACGATAGAAAACAGGTCGTGACATTAGATTAATCTCGATTAATATTTTAAACAATTGCATAAAAAACAATTTTAAAAAACCGTCATAGTGAGTTTTTCCCAAGTGTGATTTTTCGAAATATGGAGTTCATGATCTTTCCTTGAATGTGCCTTTAGATGTCCGTCTCTTTATTGATAAATGTTGAAATTACTTATGACATAAAATGTAGTAGACATGTTTTTTTGGAAAATGCTTATAGCGCGAATGAGTATTTAGAATTTCAAGCATTTGTATTGATCATTGATTTCATAGAAAAAACTTTAAAAATGCATTTCAATGATAACAATTTTTCCAAAGTACGACAATTAATGAGTTAGTTATGACAATTTTCATTTTGAGAAAAATGCAAATACAACTCTCTATCTGCCACATGTACATTCCACACAATCACTTCAAGTTTTACATTTTGTTCTTTTACCCTTCTACATGTTTCATATTTACAAACTTGTCATTATGTAGAATGAATCTCAACCTTCAACGTCTTTCCAAACTTTCAATCTTATCCTTTTTTATCTCCAAATCCATATAAATAGTAAAACACCTAGATAATTTGTAATATAGACTAACATATTCTCCGTGTCTTAGTACCTCATATACTTCTTTTTGCTAAATATCATGTTCTGAACACCCCCGCCACCATCCCCACTTTCACCCTCAATCAGTTTTGAGGTGCAAACCTATTATAATGTAAACTTGAATCAGTTAGGAGAAAGGGAATATATAACGCGCGGTCGCCTTATGAACAATATAAATTAGGGGTGGGCATTTAGGACCGAAAGCCCGGACCGAACCGACAACCGGACCGATCGGGTCGGTTCGGATCAGTTTTTATTAATTAAAAATGTTTCGATTGTAAAAGCCCGGCCCGACCCGAAGTTTCTGGTCCGGGCCTCGGTTTCCATTTCTGAAGCCCGTCAGGTAACTGGCCCGGCCCAGGTTAAACCCATCTTGCTTTTTAAACCCCATATTAAGGCATATGAAGGCTCCCTTTCTCAGCGAAGGCGAGGGCCTACTCCCAGCCCTACTCTCAGCGAAGGCGGAGGCCGAGCCACCTCCCTCTCTTAGCGAAGGCGGAGATCGACCGCCTCCCTCTCTCAGCGAAGGCGGAGGCCTACTCCCAGCCCTACTCTCAGCGAAGGCGGAGATCGACCGCCTCCCTCTCTCAGCGAAGGCAGAGGCCGAGCCGCCTCCTTCTCTCAGCGAAGGAGGAGATTGACCGCCTCCCTTTCTCAGCGAAGGTGGAGGCCTACTCCCAGCCCTACTGTCAGCAAAGGCGGAGGCCGAGCCGCCTCCCTCTCCCCTCCCTTCCCCGCCTTTCCCTAGATCAGATCTTGATCAGATCTGATCTCAGATCTTGATCAGATCTGATCTCGAATCTTGATCCACCTTACAGACGATGAATGAATGAAGTATTTTTTAATTTTGTTGTATGGTTACAGACGATGAATCTGATCTTGTAATTTGTTGTATGGTTTTTTTGTAATTTTTTGATATAATTTTTGTACGTATGATGAATGAAGTATTTTTTTTTTTTTACTGTAGAAGTATTTTTTTTGCTCTTAGGACCGAGACCGGCCCGAAACCAGCCCGTAAATCGGTTAACCGGGACCTCGGTTACTTGGTCAACTCGATTCGATTTCGGGTCTCATAAACACGGGCCCGAATTTCTCGGATCGGTTTTCAATTTTTAGCTTTTGGACTGGTTACTCGTACTTGCCCAGCCCTAGTATAAATTGTGTATCTTCGTTGGGTTGCTCGTTTTGACCTCCCCCAAATAAAACAATTCTCGTCCTGTCCTCTCCCTCCCTCTCCCCAATTTCTTCTTCCATGGCTTTTCTTCTCTTTCAGATATCTCTATAGATCTCATTCCTCCTAGCTAAATTCTTTTCTTCTTCTTCCCCTCCGTTTTCATCCCTCTGTCTGAAAACAATCGCCACCAGAATCCTTTCCCTCCCCTTCCCCTATCCTGCCACCATCGGCTTCCCATCATTGTCGTCCTCTCTCAACCAAATCAGCCTACCTACACCACCACCTATTTCAGTTTTTAGCTACACCACCATGGCTTCAATTTAAATCAAAAACCATAATTGCCCACAACCTAGTTTTCATTGGCTTCTAGAATTGAAGACCCATTTGTAACACCCTAGAAATTCCCCTCACCTCACTCGTTGCTCACCAGAAGAGAGTGCATAATTGGTTTCTTGAAAGCATAAACCAGTGGTAGTGATGAAATGGAAACATCTCTTTAGATGTCGTTATTAGTGATTCAATGTGTTTAGTGCTCAACTTCAACACCATCTCTTCATGTTATCTTATTTGGTTTGGAAATGAAAATGTGGTTTTAAATTTGGTGAAAAATGTGATTTTAACAGGAAGAATGGTTTTTGTTTGTTTATTAGTGGTATTTGGTAAAGTTATGGGTTTGGTTTTTGAGGTGTTGGGGTTGGGTGGAAAAGTGGTGTTTGATAATTATTACACCTTTTGAAAATCGCTCCATGAACAGTAGCAAGCAGAAAAAAAGCTAATTGGCGGGCAGGCGGGACGGGTATCCGCCATCCGTTGAATCCGCAGTGGTTAATCGGGGCAGGTCAGATATTCGCCAATCCATGTGGAGCAGAAATGGTTTAAATAATAAACGATTATTTGAGGCAGGCGAATTCATGGATCCGCAATCCTGGCGGGGCTGTGACAAATTTGCCCAAATCTGCTCCATTGCCATCCTTAGCTCTGGTTTGAGGAGTTGTTATTATTTTATTTTATTTTATTTTCTATATGAAGATGAGGGGTTTGTTTTGATTTTTATTATTTACAAATTTCGAGTCATTTTAAGGTGTTGTTTATCTTATTCGGCAGAATGAGGACCTTAATTTTATCTTGTTTTTGTTATGTTATCTTACAATCTTGAGGTAATTAGAGTGTCCATTTGATTTATGTGAATTATGATAGGAGCGTAATTAGGCTATTTTTAATACCATATTTCTATATATATATTTTGGCTATTACTTGTTAATTATGGTATTAATTGATATTTTCGTGTTTGTGTAGGTTTCCAATTACAAGATTCCAAAATAGAAGCTAAGAAGTGCAAATTGGTTTGACTTAGGAAGACTTATTGCAAAAGGAAACTACACAAGGAAGGAAACCTAAATAACATGATTATAAAAGGACGATACCTGACTTTGGAGAAAGGATCCAACCACAGCCTCCTCTTCACAGTCGCAAGACCCATAGCCTCCATCCCTTGTCACAGCCGCAACTCAACCTCATAACCGCCAATCCCTCCTCCTTAGAATCCCTGTCATCATCCCCAATCTAGCCACCATCTTCATCGCACACCAACTATAGACCCAAATCAACAACCACAAATCCATCTCCTTCATTGTCTCAGCATCTCTCTCGTCTCTCGCTCGACTTCTCTCTCGAACCACCTCCTTGTAATCACCCATCCATCTCTGTCACCTTCATCATCCCTCCCCAGTTCATCTTCTCCTTTCCGTTCATACCCACAAATAGAATCACCACCATCATCCTCTTCGCCTCCATCAACCACCATCCAGATCGACATCCATCGCAATTCCTTTTCGAAGAGATCGTGAGGAAGCAGAGATCGAGAAGGAAAAAGAGGAGCATACCTGAGATCAGTAGGAGGAAGATTTTTTACTCTTTTCAGTCCGCTATCCACACCCTGCAGACCATTCTGTACCACCACACACGGCGATGTTTTGTTTCTTCACCTCTTTTTTTCTTATTTTTAGTTTGATAATTAATTATGGATTATTGTTTGAACATAATTAATATGTCTAGCTAAACTTCTCTTAGCTAGGGGTTGATTCGAAACCCCAAACATGTGTTTTATGAATTAATTGAATTTAATCTTTCTTGCTATTAGTGATTGTGTTTTGCTTAACTGCGTTATAGAGAACTTTTCTTTGTATGTTTATTAAGGTGGCCAACTTAGTAAGCATGATAGGATCTGAGGCTAGAGTATAGGAGAGTTTCACCTAGTTGTTATAATCACGTACTCACAAGTAGTAAATACCAAGGAACATTGGTAAAGTTAAGTAAAAACTTAGGTAAGAACAAGATGCTGATCATACTTGTAATTGCCTAGTCAGTGTTCATATATTTCACAAAAGTTAATGATCTTAGATTGTTATCTAACTTGCAATTCCTGATTAGATAACATGATAAGAATAGTTTGAAAGCAGCGCTAAGTTTAATTCAACGAACTTGGGAAAATAATAAGATTAATGCAGTGCTGATCATGGTTAATCTTGAGCATTGTCACTCACGAGTTATTAATTGATTATTGAAGATTGATTTATAAGCATATGTTTTGTGTGTGGAGATAAACCCTTAGCTAATTTCTCATCTTTGCCATCCCTTTAGTTATATTATCTTTGTAGTATTTTTTGTAGTTATTTTCATAGTTTAACTTAGAAAATTCAATCCCCCGTTATTTACTTAATTAGATTGTTAATTTTCTTTTAGTTATCCTTAGTATTAATTGGCAAGCTCTCTAATCTCCGGTCTAGAACGATCCCTACTTATTCTATACTACAATCAATTTTTGGCGTCGTTGCCGGTGATTAGTAAAATTGTTAATTACTTTATTAGTTTTTATTTATTTATTTAATTTTATTTTTATTGATTTTTTCTTCTTTATGTCTTTATCTCAGGTACCAGTTCATGCGCAATAGGAGATCCAGCGAAAACTTATTAGAATACTATTCAGAGCTTGAGAAAACATTTAGAAGACGAATGAGAGAAACAAAAGAGTCACAAACGTCTAGCTCTGAATCTGAATCTGAATCTGAAGAGTTCGACATGGGAGACAATAGATCTATTAAAGAACTTTCGGCATCCACCTTGGACAATGCTGCACCCCTGTGCATTCAGTATCCAATAGCCGCTCAGGGCAAGACAGAGTCATTCAAGCTGAAATCCAGCATACTTCATCATATTCTGAAGTATCATGGTCTTTCTATGGAGGATCCAAATAAACATTTAAAGGAATTTGAAGTTGTATGCTATTTTCCAGTATGACGCCAATAATTGTGGATAAGAACATCCTAAAGTTGAGAGCATTTCCCTTTCTCTGGCTGATAGGGCTAAGGATTGGCTCTATGAACTACCTTTCAAAATAGTATATTCTTGGGATAGCATGAAAAAGGTGTTTCTAGAAAAATTCTTCCAAACTTCCAAATTATCTTGTAGAGGAAGAAAATCAGTGGTATACAACAAGGTCCAGGGAAATCATATCCAACTTACTATGAGCGCTTCAAAACTCTCATAGCATCACATCCGCAGCATCAGATGAAGGAAAAGCTCCTGATTCAATACTTTTATGAGGGATTGCTTCCTTTTGAGCGATAGATGTTAGATGCAGCGGCAGGAAGAGCTTTGGTTGATAAAACTTCAGCAACAACAAAGACTTTGATTGCAAACCGACCCTTAAATGCCCAATAGTATGAAGGAATTGGAGAGCCTTCACGCCAGGTCCATGAGGTAAGTACTAACTCTAGTTTGGAAGCTCAAATGGCTAATCTTACCTCACTTGTGACTCAGGCTCTAGGGAAGTCGAATGTGCTAGGAGTTGCACAAGTTTATGGCGTGTGTACTAAGCCAGGACATCCATCTGATCAATGTCCTCAACTGATTGAGAATGGCAGTTGGGAGAATGTCAATGCAGTAGGTTTTCATGGGCAAAATCACTATAGGAATAATCCTTATTCAAACACTTACAATGAAGGTTGGTGAAATCACCCCAGCTTTGAATGAAGAAATCCATAACAACCTCAACAACAAACTTAAAATCAGCCACCCCTGGTTTCGTCCAAAGGCCGCCAGAACCACCTCATCAGCACAATTCAGATATGCCCTTTAATTATGATGAGATTTTAAAATCGTTAACTATTTCTCAGTAGAACCAATCAAAAGATATAACAGATTTGAAACTACAAATGGGACAACTAGCTGAGTTTATTTGACAAATTCGCGAGCAAGAAAAACTTCCCAGTTCTAGAAAGGCGGGTTTCAAACAGCAAAAGCAATTACATTGAGGAGTGGTAGGCAAATTGAGAATGAGCCAATAGTCCCTAAACAGAGTCGAAACAGGGAAGCTGAGTTACAGAAGGATGATCCAGCCATCGTTGAAACACCAGAGCTTCAAGGTAAGAAGGTGAGCATTCTAAATTCAATTTCTGCTAATTTTTCTCCATATTTTGTGCATTTTCCAGGTAGGTTTGCCAAATCTAGAAAAGATGAATAGGATAAGAAATTTTTGGAAACCTTTCGAAAAGTCCAAGTCAATATTCCGCTTCTTGAGGCTATTAAGCAAGTGTCTATGTATGCAAAATTTTTGAAGGAGTTTTGCACAACAAAGAGACGACTTCAATACGAAGAGGTAGTTAAGGTAAGTGAGAATGTCTCCGCAGTTCTTCAAAGAAAATTGCCACCGAAGTGTAAGGATTCGGGTAGTTTCACTATCCCTTGTGTTATTGGTAATACTAAAATTGAAAATGCAATGTTAGACTTAGGTGCTTCAATTAATGTTATGTCGTATTCTGTTTATCGTTCTATGAATCTCGGGGAGCTAAAAAATGATGTCGTAATTATTCAATTGGCTGACTGTTCTAATGCATATCCTCGAGGTTTGTTGGAAGATGTGTTGTTGTAGGTTAATCATTTTATCTTCCCAGCTGATTTCTATGTGCTTGAAATGGAAGATTCGGCATTGTCAGCACCTTTGCCTCTTATTTTAGGGTGCCCCTTCATGAAAACTGCAAGAACAAATATTGATGTGCATGCGAGGAAACTGACCATGGAATTTGATGGTGATGTGATTGGCTTCAACATCTTTGAAGCCATGAGGTATCATGTTGATAATCATTCTTGTTTTTCTATTGACGTGGTGGTTATTTTGTCCCAATAATTTCTTGACGTCATGAACGAGGATGGACTTGAAATCACCATTACCATTGATGCCATATATGAGAGAAATGGAGTTCTTTGTGACAATATGAAGATCTCAGCCAATAACATGAGGGAGGATATCATTGAGACTGTGGCAACCTTGGAGTCAATGCCACGAATTTTTAGTGAGTTACCTCTCCCAATTATTATTCCCTCATCTACTAATAAATTTTTACCTTCTGTGATTCAAGCACCTACACTTGAGCTTAAACCGTTACCGGATCACTTGAAGTACGCGTATTTGGGAGATGATGAGACATTGACTGTCATCATATCATCATCAAACACAATTTTAGAGGAAGAAATGCTTATTCGAGTTTTGAAGGAATACAAGACTGCAATTGGGTGGACATTAGCAGACATTAAGGGTATTAGCCCTACCACTTGTATACACCGTATACTTCTTGAGGAAAGTGCAAAACCCACTAGAGAAGCTCAGTGCCGCCTAAACCCCCCTATGATGGAAGTTGTGAAGAAAGAAATCATTAAACTCCTTGATTGTGGCTTGATCTACCCTATTTCAGATAGCAAATGGGTTTTATCAGTGCAAGTAGTGTCGAAGAAGTCTTGCATAACTGTGGTAAAGAACGAGGAAAATGAGTTGATTCCCACGCGAATGCAAATTGGGTGGCGGGTTTGTATTGACTATAGAAAACTGAATGCAACTACCAGGAAAAATCATTTTCCTCTTCCCTTTATTGATCAATTGCTTGAAAGGTTGGCCGATCGTGTTTTTTATTGTTTTCTTGATGGTTATTCAGGATATAATCAGATTGTCATCGCTCCAGAGGATCAAGAAAAGACAACCTTCACATGTCCATTCGACACTTTCACATATAGAAGAATGCCATTCGGTTTGTGTAATGCCTCGGCTACCTTCCAGAGATGGTAAATATATTTTCAGACTTTATTGAAAAAATCATTGAGGTTTTATGGACGATTTTAGTGTTTTTGGTGATTCTTTTGACCATTGTCTGGATAATCTTGCATTGATTCTGAAGCGATGCATTGAGGTTAACCTTGTATTAAATTGGGGAAAATGTCATTTTATGGTTAATCAATGTATTGTTTTGGGTCATGTGATTTCAGCTAGGGGTATTGAGGTTGATAAAGCTAAAATAGTTCTTGTACGTTACTTACCTTCTCCTACTTCGGTGAGAGAGGTTCGTTATTTTCTTGGACATGTTGGATTCTATCAGCGATTGATCAAAGGTTTTTCTAAGATTTCTGGACCACTATGTCGACTCCTACAAAAAGATGTGTCATTTGAGTTCAATAATGACTGTCAGACAACGTTTGACAAGCTTAAGGAGTTGTTGACATCAGCACCTATCATTGCGCCATCGGATTGGAGTCTTCCATTTGAGCTTATGTGTGACGCATCAGATTATGTCTTAGGAACAGTTCTAGGCCAACGGAGGGACAAACTTCTTCATGTCATCTACTATGCTTTCCGAACTTTGAATGATGCTCAATTGAATTATTCCCCGACTGAAAAAGAACTTTTAGCTGTTATATTTGCTTTAGCGAAATTTTGATCTTATTTAATTGGAACTAAAGTTATAATTTTCTCTGATCACGCAACTTTAAAATACGTGCTTACGAAGAAAGAGGCGAAACTGAGACTTATACGATGGATACTTATTCTTCAAGAGTTTGATGTGGAGATTAGGGATAAAAAAGAGAATGAAAACGTGGTAGCTGACCATATGAGCCGTTTGGTGCGCAATGAGGAACCCCTGCCAATCATTGAGACTTTTCCTGATGAGCAACTATATGTGGTCGAGGTAAGTGAACCATGGTATGCTGATATTGTGAATTACCTTGTATCCAAACAGATTGCGAACACCTTGACTCGAGTTCATTAGGATAAGCTCAAGAAAGTGGCAAAACAGTTTGTATGGGATGATACCTATCTGTGGAAGCATTGTACCGATCAATTGATTAGAAGGTGCATGCCCGATTCTGAATTTAATTCGATATTGACATATTGTCATTCCTATGCTTGTGGGGGACGCTTTGGAATTCAAAGAACAGCTCGTAAGGTTTTAGAATGTGGATTTTATTGGCCCACTTTATTTAAGGATGCCAGATTATTTTGCATGACTTGTGACCGATGTCAAAGAACAGGTAACTTAGGCCCAAGAAATCAAATGCCACAACATCCTATATATAGTGTGGAAATTTTTTATGTATGGGGTATTGATTTCATGGGTCCATTTCCTTCTTCTAATGGTTTCATTTATATATTGCTTGTTGTGGATTATGTTTCAAAGTGGGTGGAAGCAAAAGCCACCCGTACTAATGATTCCAAAGTTGTTGCAGAGTTCATTCGTTCTAACATTTTTGTAAGGTTTGGAATGCCGCGAGTGATTATAAATGATGGAGGTTCCCACTTTTGCAACCGTGCAATTGAAGCTTTGCTTAAGAAATACAATGTCACACATAAGGTTTCGACACCTTATCATCCCCAAACAAGTGGACAAGCCGAAGTTTCAAATCGTGAAATCAAGAGAATACTTGAGATGACAGTAAAGCCCACCCGCAAAGACTGGAGCATGTGACTTGATGATGCTTTATGGGCATATCGGACAACATATAAGACACCTATAGGGATGTTTCCTTTTCAGATTAAATATGGGAAACCGTGTCATTTACTGGTTGAGCTAGAAGATAAGGCACATTGAGCAATTAAGACTTTCAATATGAACATTGATGATGTTGGCCTTCATAGAAAATTGCAGCTGAACGAGCTTGAAGAGATTCAGAATGACGCATATGAGAGTGCCAGGATTTATAAGGAGAAAACTAAAGCTGTTCATGATCGCATGATCTGTGGAAAGACTTTTGTTGTGGGCCATAAAGTCTTACTTTTTCAGTCACGCCTTAAAATTTTTCCCGGTAAGTTACGTTCTAGATGGGTTGGTCCTTTTATTGTTAGTAATGTTTTTCCCCATGGTGCTATACAGGTGAAAAATGTCACAATTGGAAATGAGTTCAAAGTGAATGGGCATCGACTTAAGCCCTATTATGAGTCATTTGTGGAGCATGGCGTGGAGGACGTATCACTCCATGTTCTCACTTATTCTGAGGATTAATTGGAGATACCGCCAGGTTGCACGACGTTAAAACAAGCGCTTCTTGGAAGGCAACCCAATCAGATTTGCTTTCTCTATCCCTTTATTTTCTTTTCGTTATTTTTACTTTTGTTTGTTAATAGTTTGTTTTTCGACTTTTAAATCTTTCATTGCATGTGCTATAATCTATTAACATTGAGGACAATGTTAGGTTTAAGTGTGGGGGAACAACGTTGTTTTTATTTTGAAAAATAAATAAATAAAAAGTGTCAGTCCATTAAATAAATATATATATATATATATATATATATGTTGCCTTTTATTTTCTTTGTTGGTATTAGTGTCATAAAAAAAAATTAGTTGTTTTGAATCTTAGGATACTTTCCAACACAATGATGAAATTTGGTTTTTAATTGCATGACTTTAAGATGATTTATAAACATGATTTAAGGTCTAATATTATTATTTGGTTAATGCTTATTCATGGCTATCATATGCAAATTCACTTGTAATCAACTAAGTAATTGGTATTCATAACATGCTTAATTGAATTTAATTCACTTGTGAGTTTTGAACCTATTATTCCTTTGATTTTGAGAGATTTTAGTTAGGTCATCTTTCATTTCTTTTGTCAATAATAATTCGTTGCATGATCTACATTTTGTTTGTTTTGGTTGCTACTTGGATTGCTTTTATAATTAAGAATTAAACACTAGAACTTGTATTAATTTCGTTCAAAGCATCATATTGAATTGCATGACATGTTTGACATGATAAAGACACATAGTTTCCACCATTGCCAAATAAGCCTGATCCATTATATATTTCCTTTAGGTTAACTCCGTTGAGCCTGTTATTAAGTCTTTTGATTCATTAACCTCATTTTCTATCACTAACCTAATCAGAAGAATGAAACATAATTTGATTTGCAAAGACTTTATTGTGGTTCAAGGTATGTTGAAAAGAAAGTGTGGGGGAAGACCCTTATGGTAGACAGTTCAAGAAGAAAGAGCTGCAAATATATATATAC
This sequence comes from Berberis vulgaris, assembly GCA_963556465.1. Lineage (NCBI taxonomy): Eukaryota > Viridiplantae > Streptophyta > Magnoliopsida > Ranunculales > Berberidaceae > Berberis > Berberis vulgaris. Next base: position 54,200,411 of record OY747134.1, read on the forward strand.
AAAAGGGATACAAGTCCTTGTCTATATTCATTCAGTATTTCAGTACCATACAGATAGTCTAGTTCTTTTCATTCAGTAGATACAAAATAATGGTTGAACTCTTCATTATAAGTGGGCCACATCTTCATTTTCTTACTTATATCTTGAAACATATGATTCCTTGCTAATGTCTCTAATCTTATTGCATGCTTTCACCATTTCTTTAAGCCCTTTGAATTTTTCCTATTCGTTCTTTCTCTTCCCTTGACCCCTGGCCCCATTATAACCTGAATTAAGACCTTTTGATTGAATGTGTCTTGCAATGTAACGATGTGGAGATTCGAATGAGGTATGAGCATATGGTGTCACTAGTTCTTGCATTCAAGTAGTAGCATTCCTTCCATGAGATCATATATCTGGAAAAAAAAAGTCAGAAAATGCCTTTCTTTCTTGTTATATCATATGTGAGCTATTTGTTTCCCTTTTACATCAATTCTCTCCCATATAACTAGAATAGGAAGAGTGATTTTACCAAACAATCAGTGAAAAAGAAAAGAGTGCATCCTGTGAGATTTTTGGGTTAATTCTTCTTGGCACACAAGTTTCACAGTCACTTGGATTGATTTAATTGTGAATTTTTCTATCATTGCTATGAACGTGTATTAATTTTCGAATGATGTGGATTTAATCTTGTGTTTACAAAGAATCTTAACATGTCATGATCTGTTGAAAATCTCCGAGACAAATGTTGGAAAGTATAAATTGAGTCATTTGCATTCAAGTAGTAGCAAAAGTATAAATTGGATTTAATATTTTATTTTTGTTTCTTGGATTTGCTAGAGGACTAGCAAAAGATAAGTGTGGGGGAATATGATAGGAGCATAATTAGGTTATTTTTAATACCATATTTCTATATATATTTTTGGCTATTACTTGTTAATTATGGTATTAATTTCTATTTTCGTGTTTATGTAGGTTTCCAATTACAAGATTCCAAAATAGAAGCTAAGAAATGCAAATTGGTTTGAGTTAGGAAGACTTATTGCAAAAGGAAACTACACAAGGAAGGAAATCTAAATAACATGATTATAAAAGGACGATACCTGACTTTGGAGAAAGGATCCAACCACAACCTCCTCTTCACAGTCGTAAGACCCATAGCCTCTATCCCTTGTCACAGCCGCAACTCAACCTTGCAACCGCCAATCCCACCTCCTTAGAATCCCTCTCATCATCCCCAATCTAGCCACCATCTTCATTGCACACCAACTACAGACCCAAATCAACAACCACGGATCCATCTCCTTCATTGTCTCAGCATCTCTCTCGTCTCTCGCCCAACTTCTCTCTCGAACCACCTTCTTGTAATCACCCATCCATCTTTGTCACTTTCATCATCCCTCTTCAGTTCATTTTCTCCTCACCATTCATACCCACAAATAGAATCACCACCATCATCCTCTTCGCCTCCATCAACCACCATCCAGATCAACATCCATCGCAATTCCTTTTCGAAGAGATCGTGAGAAAGCAGAAACAAAGATCGAGAAGGAAAAAGAAAAGCAGACCTGAGATCGCGAGGAGGAATAGTTTTTACTCTCTTCAGTCCGCTATCCACACCCTACAATCCATTCTGTACCACCACGCATGGCGACAGTGTTTTGTTTCTCCACCTCTCTTTTTCTTATTTTTAGTTTGATAATTAATTATGGATTATTGTTTGAACATAATTAATATGTCTAGCTAAACTTCTCTTAGCCAGGGGTTGATTCGAAACCCCGAACATGTGTTTTATGAATTAATTGAATTTAGTTTTCCTTGCTATTAGTGATTGTGTTTTGCTTAACTGCGTTATAGAGAACTTTTCTTCGTATGTTTGTTAAGGTGGCCAACTTAGTAAGTATGCTAGGATCTAGGCTAGAGTATCGGAGAGTTTCACCTAATTGTTATAATCATGTACTCACAAGTAGTAAAAATACCAAGGAACGTTGGTAGATTAAGTAAAAACTTAGGTAAGAACAAAATGTTGATCATACTTGTAATTGCATAGTCAGTGTTCATATTTTCCACAAAACTTAATGATCTTAGATTGTTATCTAACTTGCGATTCCTGATTAGATAGCATGATAAGAATAGTTTGAAAGCGACGCTAAGTTTAATTCAACGAACTTGGGAAAATAATAAGATTAATGCAGCGCTAATCACGATTAATCTTGAGCATTGTCACTCACGAGTTAGCAAGTGATTATTGAAGATTGATTTATGAGCATATGTTTGGTGTGTGGAGATAAACCCTTAGCTAATTTCTCATCTTTGCCATCCCTTTAGTTTTATTATCTTTATAGTAATTTTCGTAGTTATTTTCATAGTTTAATTTAGAAAATCTAATCCCCCGTTATTTACTTAATTAGATTGTTAATTGTCTTTTAGCTATCCTTAGTATTAATCGACAAGCCTTCTAATCCCCGGTCCAGAACGACCCCTACTTATTCTATACTACAATCACAAAGCAGAGTATTAAGTTGTGTGTTACTAAAATAACACATCAAATTATGCAATTTCTTTTATTTAGAAATAAAGAGGGGTAAAATGGTCATTTAGTAAACTATTTTGTAGTCGGATAAGTGGTTTTCTTGTGATCGGATCGACGGATTTAGTGACAAATTCAGTATTGATCTTAGTTGTGGTATTCTCAAAACCGATATTTATCATGGGCAAAGTCTAAATAACCTTTTTTTTTTTAATAATTAAGATGGAGCCAAGAACTTACTTGTGGAGCTCTCATAGTTAACACTCAATTGCTATATGGTGCAATCCTTGCATAATCACATATGAAACTAGCGTACTCAAGTATGTTGACAAGGACAATTTAATCAATGAAATGTACCACACCACTGGTTGGTATCACATCTCAAAATCTCTCCACATACAGGACAAATGTTCAACCTACCCTCTTTGCATGCCATCCATGTTGATCCACATAACAGAAACAATTCAAGTTGACATCATCTTATACAAAATTTGCAATACTTTTTCCACAATTGAGCTTACCTTTCTTAGTTTAATAGGTGATAAGAAGTTTCATTGGGCGTACTCTTGGCCCACAATGATCAACAAGGGAAGGAATGACATGTCTACTACTTAAGTTAAGTAGGGTAATGCTGCTAGTAGAAAATCGCTACCCCAAGGTGGGAAAATATGCTAGACGTGCTCAATTGGGTGACATTTGTGAATTAGATCGTGCTACTTTTCAATCCGATGGTGTTTTTCGTAGCAGTCTAAGGGGTTGGTTTACTTTTAGACATATTCATTTGCTTTTATTATTTGGACACATTTGGCATGGTGCTATACTCAATGAGTGATATTAGAATTGGATACTTCTAATTTACAAAAACTACTAGTTTTTGTTGCTTTCGAGATTGAGGTTGTGTAAAGTGTATTGCGAAAAGAATGCATTGGATGGATGCCCGGGCATTGAGAAAGAAAAGAAAAAGCATGAAGTCTCAACGGAGACTTTGTAGCTTGTTTATGACAGTAATTAGCCTCTATCCTTCACTCTAATCACAAGTTTGTCTTTGTTTATCCCATTATAATGATTCTTCTTGGGTTGTGTTAAGCTAGCAAGGAGAACACGATTGAATCCTTACTTTATGAGTTGTCTTCCCTAGGGTCGCCGAGGGTGAGTAAGCACACGACATATCATCATCATTCAACCTGGCAGTATAGCAGAGCAGGGCAGGCCCCTCAATTTCAATCTTAACCATAACAGATCACTCGCTATCTAGCTGGAAAAGGTGGTCTGAACCTCTCTCCTAGCAAGCAAGACGATATCACCACTTCTCTCAGTAACATACTTCCTTTTTTTTATTCCTTAGCCTTAGATGTCCATCCATATATTCTCGAACCTCCTACAGAAAGAACATCAAAAATATCTTTTCTTGTCGTCTGTTTTGCTTTAGTTTTTCAAATAGAAGCTAATCATTTTTGTTGAATTTCTGCACCAAATCCAAGTCACCCGGATTTATTTATAAACGGTCTCCGCTCGTGCGAATAAGAAAGGGATTTATAATTTGAAATTAGAGTATAGTCTCTGATTTGGGTGTAATTAGAGAATGGTCAACAAAGACATGGATACCGTTGATGCCCTCAGCCTCACGTGTTACTCACCAATGAGTGGAAATGACCATAAAACCTTGGCAAATGAAAGACTGAGATTGAATGTTGTATATCTCGAACAACTCATCTAAAACAAATCAAATGTGCAATTAAAAAGATAAGTATATATCTAGGAAAAATTTACAGTTAAAAAAAAACTCATTATTCCCTAACCCACTCATCCCCCTCCTCCTTCCTCTCTTGAATTCCCCGCCACGATCGTCCTCCTCCCAGCCTCCATGTTTCAGCCCATCACCTCCTTATTTTTTCTCATTGTTTCAGCACCCCTCGCCTCCACTAACACCACCATCTTCCCCCACCTTCTCCCTTTTTCTCTTATTTCCTTTACCACTGCCAGACCCCCTCCCTCTACGATTCACAACCACCCAACCACCCATCACTAAACCCCCCTTCCCTATCATATCCTCCTCCTTCTTCTACAAACCCAACTCCGAGTCGATTATTGCATTCGTGACCTGACAACGATCCTTGTCGAGTCACGATCGTGACACGGCTCTGTGACCAAGTCATCTTCCCATTCATGATTTGTCTCTTCACGTCGGCTGGCACTCACAAAGTGAACTGTAGATGATCTCACCTACTAAACTAGTACTACCCATTGAGTGAGATCAGGGAAACCTCCGTGACCAAGTCGATTTTGACCTAACTGGCCGATTTTAAACTAGAATCTCACCAATGTTTATCACTTGCAAGGATGAATTTTTGTTATGTTCTTCATGTACACCGACCAAAACATGTTCTTGTGATTTCGTAGGCATGACGGTGTCACCATCAACGGATCCGTCGTTACCTCTGTCCGTTGTTCAATACCGATGTCGTCAGATCTGGGGATGAGATTCGCTCGACATACCAAACACATAGAGTGTGAAGCTAACCAAACGTGTATGCACTCAGGATTAAAGACACGTTGGCACAATCTTAGAGGGTGTTTGTTTTTGCTTCTGAATGGAGTCAAAAGTCATAATAAGAAGTGGGATACCTTGTTTAGAGTGTTTTTTTTTTTTAGTTCTGATCAGAAGTTCAACTTCTGATTGGAGTAAGCAATAGGGAGGTACTGATCACTTAACACTGAGTGTTGACTAAAAAAATATTCCAATACTAACCTTAAAATAATTTTGTAATGACAATTGCCCCCATCTTCTTAAAAACAAGTATGGCTAAATTTTGATGGCACACTTTCATTCTCTTCACCAAGCATTGTCATTCTACCTACATTCACAAGGACTCTTCAACGGTAATAAACTTATCTTGTTTTTCTCCTTCATATTTGTTTTTTTTTTCTATATTTTTCATGATTTTCTTTATCTTTCCAATTCTCCCTCTCATGTATATTTCAAGTTTTCATCTCATATTTCAATATTCTTGTAAGGAAAGGTATTGTAACATTCTCTACGATTTGGATAATTATTTATTATGATTTAAGCACAATATTTACGTCATAATTTTATTAAGCTCAGTAGGGCAAAATTGTCAAACAGTTCTCATTCAACACCTAAAAACAAACACAGTTTAATATTACAGTTTCTAATCAGCAGCTCACTCAGAAGCAAAACAAATAGTTCATTCAGAAGTTCATTCAACACTTCTAACTCTAGTTAGAAGTTAGCTTCTAAGCACTTAAAAATACAAACGCACTCTTAGTGTTTCATCAAATTGAAACTCATTCAAGCAAACAACACATTCTAGCGCGCCCTTCCCTATCTTGAGCCCCTTGATTGGAGAGTAGGCGAAGGTAGGGAACATTTCAATGACTTAGGGATCTAATCCGCGAGCAATGCATCTTGATCTGCACGTACAGTCCCTACTGCACCGTCAACATATCTTAGATTATAAAGACTAGTGTACCAACCGTGCCTGTGGCACGACATACACTTTTCACATAGTGTGTACCTGTGTCGTTGGCACGGGTATAGTGGCATGCCGAATGGTCCTTGGGCCGTGCCTTCGGCACTCCTTTAATAAATCACTAAATTACCAAATATGAAAACAAATCATGGTTACACTAATACATCTCTATATTTAATCAAGGTAGTAGTTGACAACATATAATTAAAAAATTTCAATAAAGTTATTGGAAGTGATGGAATAATTGCATACATGTATATGAAACTTGTGCTATATTGAACCATGAGTTATAATGATTAAATGTTGACCCAAATTAAAATTGGGTTACTAAAAGAAAAGCACCCTATTATTATTGGTTGCATAAAATGAATTTTTTTTTTAGTGTTTGACAATGTTTTGCTGTCAAAGAAAGTCTCAAATAATGGATAAATATTTCATTTCTTTTTAATACATCAACAAATAAAAGGGCTTTTAGTTACATGTGTGTTTTCTTTGGTTGGAGACCACACTGTGACGCCGGGCAGAATAGCGATTATCCTGCAGGCTAGTTCTAACAGACAATTCACAGGGAAGAACGCAAGAAGATTACCTAAAAAACACAGAGAAATACTCTAATGTTCAATTAAAATTATTCAAATAAAAAGTCTACTACAATATTGAGGAAGAGCTCTATTTATAGTGCTCAAATAACTTGAATAATAAGCAGCCTATTTCTAAAAGAAAAAGTAGAATCAAATACTAAAATAACAAGCAATCTATTCCTAAAAGAAAAAAAAGAATCAAATACTAAAATAACAAGCAGTTTATTCCAAAAAGAAAAAGTAAAGCCTAATCCTAAAAGGAAACTAGAAATACTTCTAATTAAATTGAAAGATTACGAATAAGTTATTTAGTAAATAACTTTGAGAGCAAAATTAGGAACCCTAGAAACCCAAATTAGGAACCCTAGAAACTCAAATTAGGAACCCTAGAAACCCTCCTGCATCAGCCGCCCCGGGTTGGAAAGAACTCGTCCTCGAGTTCACAACAGCTCAATTGGAATCCTCTTGCGGCAACCCAGGAGGAAGATCCTCTGGTATCAGGTCAGAAAACTTTGCTAACTGCTGGCGTACTGGATTTCTTTCATTTCCCTTATCTCGAGCTCCATCTGCAAACCTAGAACATACTCCTTTAGTATAATAATCAATTTCTTGACTTCATCAACAAACATATTCACCAGGTTTTGAACAAACAGCAAGCATCCTGCTTCTGTGCGGAATTCTGACATCAAATCCTTGACTGTCTTTGTATGTGTGATGCAGTCAAATCTCCCATTGCTGTGTTTCTGTAAAGCGACAATGACTGCAATTCGTTTGTCATCATCTTTCCCGGCCCAATTTACTATTTCCTTGAGTAAATGTTGTGCAACCTTGTACAACCACGGATTTTTAGTTGAGAGTATGTCCATCAAACATTGGATCATTCTGTGAGATAGAACAATATGTACACATGACGCAAGCAACCTAGGGAAAATAAGAAGAACAACCTCGAAGGCCAAATGTTTGCGATCATGGGATGATAAAAGAAGAGTTCCTTCAACAACAATTTCAAAGAAACAGTTAAGGTTTTTCACAATTTCTTCTGTAGAAGAGTTAGACTTGCGATTTCGCTTATGCTTTTAGAGGAACTCAAATCCCTTGATGCATCATCTTGTGTTGCTAACTCTGATAAGAGAATATTTGTTAGAAGAGGCCAAATTCCATGAACTAGAGGCTGACAAAAAGTCGATTCCTTGAAACAAGGAATGAGGGAGGTTAGATGGTCGATCGTAAACAACTTGTTAGGGGTAAATGGATATGGCAAGAGTTGGTTGAATAATATTTCATTATCCATTGAAATTTTTTTCCGCAACTTCAGAGCTAGAAATAATGCATCAGGGTTTTGAACTTCAGAAGCCTTTTGGAACCATTCCTGTCATCTTTTCAGCCAAGTCCAGAACAAGTAAGACAGCTGGCTCTCGCAAGTATTGCTTCTTGGTGGCAATGGAGAGGACACAACTAATGAATTCCTTAACAAGAGGAGTATCCTTATCAGAAAACCATTCTTTAGCAATTCGCCCAGATCTTACACGAGCGCCATAAGGAAACAGACGCCCTGAAAGGTGTTCTCTTGCATCCTGACCCTTCATTGAAGACTTTATCTCTATCTTTCTGGTTATCAGTTTCATCACTGAATCCACTTTGATACTAGTAATTGTGGGTACCAAAATAGTTAACCCCAATGCAAACCCTTGTCTTTCACACTCTCTCGACGAATAAACTTCGTTGATGAGCCGCTCTATAGCATACTTCAAAGAAGGTGTCCAGTTATTATCCAAACCATCGTCCTTTTCAGCTTCATATTGCAGCGACCCTTCATCAGCCCCATTGCTACCAAGTTTCTCATAAGCAGTCTGAATAACCTTTAGCTCTCTTACCATTTTTTTAACTGCCGCTTCTCTACTGGAGCGTTCAACCACCGCTAGATTGTTTACATTTTCTACATGAAACTCAAGCACCCCATCACTAACATTACTGGAGGACGAAGCAACAGGTGCCTCAGACATATCATCATCAACTGCTTTTCGCAATTGCTCAGTTTTCAACCAATCGTCCCCTGAATTGCCCTTGGGAATCAGTAGGCTTTTACAAACAACTAGAGTCTCATGGCCATCTCCATCTTCATCATCGTCGTACACAGGCTCTCCAAGCTCCTCAGTATCGTCTACCATGTCTTCCTCAAGCTCCTCATCGTTATACACAGGCTCTCCATGCTCCCATAATCGAGCATGATTGTGATACAGGTTTTTGAAACTGGAATCAGAATCGTGATCTTCCATCTCACGATTACCAAAATCGTGCGTCGTTAGACGTCGGGTCAACTCTGCAATTTGCCTCTGTAAATCCTCAATCATCATATTCTTAACGTTACGATCATGGTTTGGGGCTTCGTCGTTCGGAACCTGCCCGTGACGACCACGACCACCAGCCATAGAAACTGATGAAATCTCACCCCAAGAAGATTACTCAAAAAACACAGAGAAATACTCTAATGTTCAATTAAAATTATTCAAATCAAAAGTCTACTACAATATTGAGAAATAGCTCTATTTATAGTGCTCAAATAACTTGAATAATAAGCAGCCTATTCCTAAAAGAAAAATTAGAATCAAATACTAAAATAACAAGCAGTCTATTCCTAAAAGAAAAAGTAGAATCAAATACTAAAATAGCAAGCAGTCTATTTGTCACGCCCCGATTTTCGAAGAAAACGAAAATCCTAAAATCCATGTAGGATTATCCGTTTCCCCCAAAACTCGAGACGTGAAAATTCAATAACAACAGAAACAAATAGCAGCAACAACTAAACATTATTAAATTACTGAGACAAATAAAACTCTAACCCGAAAAGACTCTGACGTTGCTAGCTCCACTAACGGAACTCCAGTAACGCTGCTCAAAAGTCTTTAAACCTGAAAGGCTAATCGGCTACATTCCCAAAGGAATGTACCCAAGAAGCAAAAGCTCACTTGGGTCAGCAATAAAGCTGGTGTGAGAAATCTTCATCCCAAAATCAATAAATCCGCACATGACAACATCAAAATAAACAAAAAAAAACAATAAACCACACATCAGGTAGTTCCTCCATGAGGCAAGGTGTCATGCAAGAAAACACAGTTCAAAGAATTTAGTTCCTCAACGAGGCAATCACATTTAGTTCCTCAACGAGGCAATCATGTCATCATTCCAATTAAGTAAAAATGCATTTACTTATACTTACCTGGTAGAAGTTGACTATGGCAAGTCTAACCTGCAGAAACATTAGTGGACTTACCATCCTGCATGAAAATGTCAAAAGCAACCGGATAATATTTCTAAGTTATCAGTCCTCACAAATGTGATTTATTTTCAAACAATGATACAATTCATAGTCATATTAGACTATTTTTGAAATATTAACAAAACACGTTTTCTACTTTTAGGAAGACATGTAGTTCTCATTCAATGGTTGAATGAACATTTAGTTTCTTCCTTTAAGGTAATTTTGCACATACACAAAAATAAATCTCGCTTCTTTTCCACAATCGCACTATCCTCCTTGTGTCGAACATACCTCACCCAAGTGTGCCTCCCTTGCCATCGAAGCCACTCGAAGCGTACATGACCCAAGTGGGGTGCCACATCGAGTGTCATGTCATCTTACCCGAAGTTCGATCACTGGTAAGTATTCTTCCTAAATCTACACGTACAACCGAACGCACATGGAACGGTGCACCGATATGCAAGCAAGTCTGCATACCCATAATAATATCACACGTATACAAGCAAGTCTGTATACACAAATTTCTTTTCTTTTCACATTTTGTTTTTTTTTTCTTCGGAGTTGTGGAAAAAGCATAAAAAAAATATCAACTAAAACTCAAAACTCTTTTATGGTGACACTTTGTCAACCATAAGTAAATCAACCACAGTATCCACCGTTCTTTAAGGCAAAGTAAACAACTAATATGCAAGAAAATCACAAAAAAAAAAAAATTTCATTTTAGATCCATCAAACTGTAGAAAACGAAGCATGAAACACAATAAGAAGAAAAATCTAAATTCAACTGAGACAAACAGTTTGGGTTGATTCCTTTTGTAAAAAAAAACCCGGATAATAGTGTGATGCTACAACACTGTAATGTAGCATAACTTTCTAGCATATTATATTTTCATGCTTCCTACCCTATTGTCAACAAGGGAAGTTCCCAACTGCATGGTCACACAAATGATACCCACCTCTCAACAAATTACTCTAAGCAACAACTTAATCAAACCATTAAAACTTGTGGACACCAACAGCGCAAAATGAAGAAAATGTTTTACAAGCATCATAGAATTTCTTACAAATCTTCTTTGGAACTAATCCATTTTACTTTTCTTAATGTTTAACATGAACTTGCAAAAACAACTGTTATTTACCATAGCTAATGTTTAAGTCCAAGGAGCAAGATAGTTTAACATGCCAAAGACTAGGTTAGTTTGACCAAAATTTTCAACTAAACAAAATAATCAAGATTTCAAATGAACAAGACATTTCACAATCATTAGTAGGATAAAACATTTAACACAATGCTTTCACTTAAAAACATATCCAATGTTTGTATCTTCATCATTCTAGGATTCATGATTAACCAAGTTTACAGAATATTCTGCAATTGCATTCAATGATTCAAAGGCTCTGCACAAAGCAAAAGGCCAATAACCCTAGGTTACATAATTCCCTTGCACCATTCTCAGTCTTCCCCTACTCAACTCCCTTACTTCCATTACATTTTGAACCTACCATCTCATTGAGACAGGAAAAGTTTTTCTTAGCCGTGGGATCAAACCCCTCCTTGAATCACTTGCCCATTAACAACTTAGGTACAAATAGTATACCACAAGTATTCATGCTGAAAAATATGAAATCCTGTATAATTACTCTAAGCAACCAATACAATGTGAAAAATCAGACAGCTACCTGATTGTATAATTAGTCAGGATCACCACAGTTTCCAAGTTTTCCTCTGGATCTATGAAAACAGCCTCAGAATCTGGGGTTAAGAATGAACGCCAATTTACATTTTATTTCGCAACTTACAAACATCAGAATTACACAAATCGTGAAGAAGTAACAAAGTGATAAACATGTCAAAATAAGCATATTAGAAGAAACGCTAAGCAAACAAAAATCGATTGAAGCTCAACTAATTTTGACGATTGAATCACAATCCATTGAACGATTCGATTGACTGAATCGATTGCACCCCGTATTGAATAAATAAAAGAATCGGAATGAAGCTCAAGAAAACCCTAACCATAGACGAGAAAGGAAGAAAAGAACGTTCGAGGAATGTTTGAAAAACTCTCTTAATTTGTGGGGGGTTTCAGACTGGACAGATTTTGGTATAATATGCAAATTCGATAAACAAAGTGTAGAGAATGTGGAATAGAGAAGAAGATAGCATATTCTGGGTAAACAAAGAAATGCATAAAAAAAAAATCAAAGCAAGAAGAGATTGAAAATGAACTCACTCCTCTAATCACCACATCGACTGTTCTCTGCCGCAACACCACACACCGCCATTCAGACACCACCACCATTCAGACAACAACGCCTCCACCACTACGTCCGTAACCATTTCCGTCCACCAAATCAACACCAAGAACACTGTTGCTTGCTCCTCCTCCCTCTCTCTATCGTGTGGTCTGTTCTTTTGGTGAAGAAACAAAACAGGAAGGAGAGGGGAGATAGAGGAAGAAGAAAGGAAAATAGAGGAGGAAGGAGAAACTCGGGGGCTGTGGGATCGAGCTCGCCGCCAAGGCTGTGGGATCGAGCTCGCCGCCAAGGAGAAGAATTCAAAAAGGGGAAAAATGAGAAGGAATGAGAAAAGAAAAAAAAAAGAATAGGGTTATTCTCTTTATAAGGTGGGTGGCTATTTGCCCCCACCAAACCTTCGAATGCACCCACCCTCTTTCACAAAATAAAACCCTAATCATTAGTTAAATAAAAAGCCCAAAACCAAGCCCAAATACAATTGAGTAACAATCCATCAACATTAGGGTTTACAATGTTTTGGCTAAATACACACACACTTTATCCTATTTAGCAATGGCTAATAAAAAAAAATATTTTTCCAAATAATTGAGATTACAATATATATCACAATTAATGAACAAGATTTTTTTTTATATTTATTTAATTAGGCGGGTATTACACTATTCCTAAAAGAAAAAGTAAAACTTAATCCTAAAAGGAAACTAAAAATACTCCTAATTAAATTGAAAGATTTCGAATAAGTTATTTAGTAAATAACTTTGAGAGCAAAATTAGGAACCATAGAAACTCAAATTAGGAACCATAGAAACTCAAATTAGGAACCCTAGAAACCCCCCCTGCATCAGTATTACTCAAATCAAAGGTATCTAAAATAAGTCCACAAGCCGAACTTTATAGCTAAAACTCGTGATTATTAGAATTTTACCAAAAATAGCAAAACCCTAATAATCATGCTAAAATAAAATACGTAATAAAAGAAATAAACTACCAAGAATCTGGCTCAAATTGGGTTCAGAATCACTTCCTAAACTATAAATGAAATATTACTATAAAGAGATAAAAACTACTAAAATAACAAGCAGTTTATTCCTAAAAGAAAAAGTAAAGCCTAATCCTAAAAAGAAACTAGAAATACTCCTAATTAAATTGAAAGATTACGAATAAGTTATTTAGTAAATAACTTTGAGAGCAAAATTAGGAACCCTAGAAACCCAAATTAGGAACCCTAGAAACTCAAATTAGGAACCCTAGAAATCCTCCTGCATCATATTGGTATTACATAAAGAGTATCATGAGACTCATAAAGAGTATAAGTTGAACATTTCAATGACTCAAATAAAAATTTCGATCGTACTTTTGAAGTTATCAATATAAGTTCAACATTTTAAACTCTTACATATTACATAAAGAGTATCATGAAACTCATAATGTCATACAAACTACATATTGCATAAGAATCACCTATATAACAAAACTTTTATACTAAACTAAGATTATAACAGGTTAAAATGTACCGACATTGAGATTGGCCTAATGAAAAAAAAAAATATTTCAGTTTCGAAAGAAATTTTGATAACTTAAGAAAAGAAATATTCGATAAAATTTCGACATTTTTTGAGAAATCGCATTCCTTGATTTTGAAATTCTAGAAATCACAAACATACAACCCGGTGGTGAAATCTCTCTCTCATCCGTTGATTTAGATCAGGTGGGCTCATCACATTTTGAAGAGAGAAATATGATTGTTTTTTTAACCTTTTTACACTTTTTTTTTTTTTTTTTTGGGGACAACTGCTTTGTATGACATGTGGTTGGAATTTGAAGGGCAGTTTCGAAAATTCAAATGGCAGGCAAATACAACCAGCCAGCTGATGAATTGCAGATATAGATAAGATATGTTGAGCAGTAGAAATCGATTTCTTGGTAGCTTGCAAGTGAAAATGAGTAACTTTCAGTTTTTTACTTACAATTCTGGGTTTTGAGTTGTTTCACTAGATACCCCATTTTTCAGTGTGTTGTTTTGATAAATTATTTTGGGTTCTAGTGTGTAGAAAATCAACCAATGGAAACACTTGGGAGCCCTCAATTCATCCGCATTTAAATGGGTTCTTTAGAAAATTGAAGATGGTGGGTGGGTATGAATCATTGGGTTGATGATGATGGGAAGGGGTGTGTGGGTATGGTGATTCCATGATGAAGGCCATTTGGTTGTGGGAAATCATGCGCAGGGTGGAGGAGAGAGTTGTGGCGGTGGCCCAGACGCGAGTCGTTAGTAACCAAAGGAAGTCTCTTGATCTCCACTTTGCAAACGCCTAATATGGCTTCAACCACCACCTGATAACATTGATCAATTCGACCATAAAGAGGAAGTCTCTGGTGGGTGGTGTGGTGAGTTGCAGTTGGAGGGGGTCTACTGGTGGTGATTCGCAAAGAGGGAAATAGGGGAGAGAGTGGGGGAAGATGGCGGATGCGAGGGGGTGCTGAAACAATGAAAAAGTAGATGGAGGCGAGGGCCTGAAAGAGGACGGGTGGGGGGGGGGGGGGGGGGGATGAGCGGGTTGGAGAAACTGTGAGATTTTTTTTTTTTTTTTTTAAATAATTGTAAATTTTTTTTCAAAATACATTTATTATTTTAATTTGACCATTAGATCTTTCTTGATATTAATTATTAAAGATACAAAACATTCAACATCAGCCTTTGATTTTTAAATGGCTTTTCATCATTAATTCTGTGAGACGAGCAACACATGAAGGTGTTAACAGTTTTTGACTTTTTGTGTCTTTGGTGATCTTTTTCTAATTACACCCAAATCAGGGACTATACTTTAATTTCTAATGATAATTGGTGACTAAAATCTAATTAACCCTATAATTTATGATTACCAGCCTCCTAATGTAATAAATGAAAAGCCCAAACCAGACATATAGCCATTGATCTCTACCAACTAATGAAGAATTGCAACTCAATATTCATGATAAAGTAATACTTTAACTTACAGACCAACTTTGTATTTCCCAGAGCAACTCTGATAAGTGCTTCAACATTTCAGTGACATAATTAGCATGCATAAGTAATTTGTATTGTTTTGGTTTTTTTGAAAGGTTAGATACATTTATTCATGAATATATAATATATATGGTGATCTGGTGGAGAATGAGGATGATAGTACACCCCACCCCACCCGTGTTGAAAGTAATCCTTAACTTTGGCTTGTTCCAATGAAGTGAAATTTCTCGGAAACAATCAGGGGACACCAAGCGACACGAAAACAAAAGCAAATACAAGATGAGAAAGAATCTCTTATTGCTTATCAAGACTCATCAAGATAATGTTTAATAATGCAATATACATTATATTATGCTAATGACGTGTTATTCACTGAATTAGCATTATAAAACAATCACCAAAGTTTATATATCATATAATTGATTAAGAAAGGGAAATCGTTAATATTAAATGACATGTACTCCATTCATTACTATGCCTATATTGTCTATGAAGAAGATATTTCTATTAAGCAAGAAAACATAAGTCATCGGAGTCCAAAAAACAAACAAGTTAAGGTCATATTGTTTTATATTGTAAATTTGTAATAACACTTGGTACGATTTTTCATCTTCTTCTTCTTCTCCCTCATCCCATTTATCAACTCAAGAAATGTAGTAACCTTCAACAGCATGTACAAATTTTCCTTCAATTTGAAATAGACTGTTTAAGTACTTATCTTCATCCTGTAAAAGAAGTAAACATGAAAACCAAAAGAATATTATTATGCACAAGTTGATTTTGTGGTACAACCATTTACTTGCATTTAAAGTTAGGTGCAAGACAACCAAAACATAGTGTCAAAATCAAACTTTCAATGGGACACTGAGTACACATTTTGAACAACAGAAACTAATCTATCTGGAACAACAACCAACCTAAACTAATTGTCAATCAATCCCTCAAAATAGAGTGTCCTACCCTGGACTCAAAATGGAACATTATAAGCCCCCCCACCCAATTTAATTGCCAAATTTTCATGTCTTTGGCTTTGTTTGCCATAACAACAACCGTATATGGATTCTCTTGTCATTTGTTGAAATGACGTGGGCTCGTCTATTTGTCCCCCACAAGAAATTCCCACTTCGTTATTGTTTTCTCTAGGGTGGGCACGGTCCGGGATTGGACTTATCCCGGTCCCAGTCTTGATTCAATGAAATGGAACGGTCCAATCCGAAATACCACTTTTTCTTTAATAAAACCGGTTGGTCCTGAACCAGTTTGAAACGGGACGGTCCAGGTCAGGACCATGCCATCCAAAACTTTTGATTTTACCAAATGGCTTGGATCAGGGCCAAAAAACTTCAAACCCGACCGAAATTTATAAAATTAACTAAGGCTCATGGCCCATATTTTGTCCTAACAAACAAATTCAAAATGGTAGCATGGCATAAATTTATCTGTCATAGTATTGCATAACAGTAGTAAATCATTAGACATTACACAACAATTCCACATTTCCTACGACGAAACATATATGGGATGTTGTATCCTAGACCTATTATAAGAACTAATAGGTCAGTCATCTATGAACTCTCACCAAGCCAAGCTATGAAAATGAAACAAGAGGGCAAAACAATTTCTACATACTACGCTCACTACACCAAATTGACATTTTTGTAACAATCCAAAAAATAGTAACACTTTTGAGCTATAAATATCCACAAAACAATTTTACACATTTTCACAAACAAAGTGATTCAATAATTGTATCACCACAAATAGTATGGACTTACAAGTGATGCTATTCATGGTGATCTAATTTATTGTATCATTTTTTTTTGTGTATCTATTTTTCATTTTGTTGACTAAATTTAGTTTTGACTTGAAATTGTTTGGTGAATTGTAATAGCTCAAAAGTGTTACTATTTTTTTAAGTTGTTACAAATATGCCAATTTGGTGTAGTGGCTGATTTGCACGCAATATGACAGGAATTGGATTAACGAAAACCAATTGTCCTCACACAACTTGATGTTATAAGGACTAGACAGAAAGAAATTGATGAAGAACATGTTTGTCTTTTTGGTTGGCCTTGATGACCTGTATGATCGTGTTCAAAGTGATAATCTTCGTACAAAACCTTTCCAAAACCAAAGATCACTTTCGCTATTGTTAGAAGCAAGGAACATAGGGGGCACACTATGCTAAACAATCATACTAGACTCTCCACACACTTTATATCCTCCACAAAATATAGTCACCGTTCCTTTAAAATTGTCAAGTGTTATGATAGAATTGAACTTTTAAAATAAATTGAATTGAATACAATGCAATAATTGAATAAAATAAATGAAGATAAACAAAATAAAATGATAAATGAATTAAACTGATAAACAAAATAAAATTCTTTTCAACAATCAACTAATTACAATGAACTACCTACACTCATAATTATAAAGAGTAAACCTTAAACCTAATTGGAAACAAATGTCCTAATTGGACTATTACAAAATAGATCATATTACAATATAATTAAGAAAACATATTCCTAAAAGAAACCTAATTACATCACTAATGCACCATTTCAGATTATCATTCATTGTTTATTAGTTTTAGGTTTCCAGCAAAATGCACAGGTCCATGCGTATATATTGTTTACGCATACAAGATTACAACACATTTCATGTACATTTGTATGAGCATACCAACCTATACTCTTTGTTGTTGGGGTATGTCTAACTAGACGCATATATCATGATAACTTGCGGTAAATGGACAAATGGTCTTTACTTCAAGACCATGAACATGCTCATCCCTAAACTTGTCTCTTGTGCGTGGTATCATCTTACTTATTCAATATCTATTTACTTGTCTACCTTGATAGAAGTTTGCGAATTGCAATTCTACAACTTAATTAATCTGTAAGACGCAAAATTGCATTAAAGAAGAAATAGTTAAGCACTTATTGCCACAGAGAAATAAACTAACTATTTACACATGTAAATTGTATGGTTCAAACTAACACAAGTATATACAAGAGTATCTTCCATGGGTTGCTTTCTATTGTAGTACATACAAATATCAAAACATACTGTTGTCTCTACGACTGAGCTCTGGGCGATTCTTGAGGCGATTTTTTAAAAGCCAAGGGCATCACAGTCTTTCTTAGCAGATTTAATCATCACCATTAGATCGCTCAACATCTCTAATCTGGACCGTTGGGAATAGGGTTTTCTCTTCTTCTTCATGGCGGCTCCTCAAGCCGCCAACGGAGGAGAGCCGCCATTGGGGGGTGGAGCCGCCCAATCTGAGGTCAAGCATCGTAGTTTTCTCCAAGCTTTGAAGTTGTGAAGAAGGCTATCATTGAAAAAGAACCTATAAAGGGGAATCGGTTTCGCAAGGATGGTTGCCCGACACTTTCAATGAATGTCTCAGAAGCAAAAAGATGTGAAAGGTATGTGGAAAAGTTTGTTATGGTTCTTAAGTTTTCTAGTTATCGCCCTTCCCTTGAGGCTATCTGTGAAACCATCCATAGATCTTGGGGAGTTATGGGGTGATTTCACCATGGGTTTGTTAGATCCAAGACATGTGATTGTTAGATTTCAGTCGAAAGAGGAAGTTAATAAGGCCCTGTCGTGGGATTCCTTTATGATCCAAGGGGTTAGATTCAAAGCATTCCGTTGGCATCAAGGATTTAGCCTCAGGGAAGACGATGCTAGCCCCTTTGTGGGTAGATCTTCCTAATCTTCCATTACAATTTTTTCATCCACTATTTTAAAAGAAGTTGGAGACTCCATTGGTTCCTTTATTAGAATTGATGATAGCACTCTTGGTTTCACCCGTCCTGGGGTGGCTAGGATGTGCGTAGAGATGGAACTTTCAGAGGAGCTTCCTAATAGAATATGGTTGGAGTTTTCCGAATCCGCCGAATTTTGGCAAAAGATTGTTTATTCGGGCTTTAAATATTGTGAAAATTGCTCTGTGATTGGCCACACCTTTGAAGCTTGTAGAAAGCGATTGGGGATTCGCAAGGTTACTTGAAAAGAGGGGGACATTGTTTCAACGACTAAAATATTAGAGGAGAGAAAAAAAGCACCGATCTTAGGAACTAAAGAGCCGGGGCTTCAGTCAAAAAATGGGGAAGCTAAACAAGTCTACAGACCTGTATTGAAAGTCGCTGAGAATACTACTAATACTGCTGCTAACGTTGGTATTATTGCGGGCCATGTTGGTCCTAGCGGGGCGAAGAATGTTGCGAGCGTTGAGGTGGCCAACCAATAGGTGAAGGTTTTCTCTAAGCTAGGAGAAAAATGTGATACATTGTCAAAAAATCGGGTTGAACTTTTAGCAAGTTTAGACCTTGTTGAGCAAGGTGACTCTGCTGTAATAAGTTCCAAATCTGTTTTAGCTAATGCCACTCATGGTAAGCAATTAGAAGTTGTTTTAGATAGTGCCATTATCGAATCAAAATCAGTGGAGAATTTAGAAACGAAATCTGGTGCTCAAGGAAATAAAAATAATGATTCGGCAGCTGTTTTGGAAGGAGGTAGTATTTCTAATCTCAATTCAGAGACTCAAGTTGGCAATGACACAATTTTGGAAGATAATTCGAGTGGCAATTGACTTTCTATTATGAGTTCGATGGAAAGGAAAGTGTCCAAGTTCAAATCTGATTGCTTAGCAGCTGGGTACACCTCTTGTGAAATTGCACAAGCATTGCAAGCGGAGTCGGAGGAGTTTTCGACTAAGATTGGAACTCCGGGTAATACAGGATTGGTGCCAATGGAATTGGTTGTGAAAGAAGTCGAAACAGGATCTGGAATGGCTAATGTTGATCTCGTGATTGCGGGGTCTGGATTGGCTAATGTTGCTGGGAGTGTGGTTACAACACGTCCTGGCAGTGTGATTTCAGCACGTACTGATTCAGGGAATGCAGGTCCTGGTTCAGCGCATTCTGGATCTTTGGTCGCATGATTGATAGTCCCTTTTGGAGCAGGAAACGTGATCTCTAATTGCTTGGTTACAGGGGATAGATCCGTTGTGGGAACAGGGGCAGTGGACGTTGGTAACAAGGCTACAGGGGAGGTTGAGGTGGAGCCAATTTTGGCACTTGCGCAAGACGCTAGAGAGGCCGTTAATGCGTGTCATACATAGACTCTGATCAGCTGCAGGATTTTGTGGTTCAAGATGTTGTTTTGGATGTAGGAGACACGTTGAATAAGGCGATTTCCTTGTTTAAAGAAACCCGCCGGCTATGGAGAAAGAAATTAAACATTAACATGCTTGAGAGTACCAGTGTTGACATTGGTTCAGAGTTTGAGGTAGGTCCGCAGGCAGCGTTGATTGGTGATATGGAATTAGGAGCAATGTCGGCGGGAGAGGCAAGTAAGAAAAAGAGTAAGATGATATTCACATAATTATTACATAATATATCCCTTAATTTATATATGTTAGTGTTTAGATTATTATATTTTATAGTAATTATTTCGTTTTCATGTCTTTGTAGGAATTTGAGCGTGAACGATGAAATCGTATTAAGGCAACAATTTAAGGAATGACAATTGGTCGACTCTAACGGTGGTACAAAGTAGAGGGTCACATGTCTAAACCCGTAAACCCAAAATCAAGCCCATAACTTAAACCCAAGAACCTAACCCATGAACCCAAGCCCAATCCTACCTAAAGAATATTCTCCCAATGATCCATTGATTCTCTCCATGAATCATTCATTTATCTCATCTCTATTCATTGTGCCCATTCTCTATAAATACAAGAGAAAAGGGGTGAGAAAAGGAGAGGAGGAGAAGGGAATCAAACATCAATAGCCAAAATCAAACCCTCTTCCTCACAAAGTGATTTTCATCACCATCACCACCTCCATCCACCATCAACCACCATCACTCTCTCATCCACCATCTCCAGACAGCAGTACCACCCCCACCACCGTGTGAGCACCGCCACCACCATCGTGCGAGCACCGCCACCACCACGAAACAGGGGAGTGACAACCCTGTTTCGCATCAGACCTTCACCTCGCCACCGAGCTTCGCACACCACTCCACCGCCATCAGCCCCTGTTCTCACCGTGCGAGCACCGCCACCATCAGCCGCCAGAAACAGAGCCACCTCCATCACCGCCCTTTCTGTTCCGCCTCGTGACAGAGCCAGGCAGACCGTCCGAGCCTCCATCACCGCCCTCTCTTCGTCTCGGCCCTCCTTCCTGTCTCCCTCTCTCACGGCCACCATCACAGAGCGGCGCGTCAGCAGCGCACCACCACCGCGACAGCAGAAACAGGGGAGTTTCCTTCCGATCTCTCTCTCTGTTTTTTAGTGTTCTCATTGCACCTCTCTCTCTTTTGCAGGTTCCAGAACCATTTGGAGGACGAGGACGCTCGCGAGGAGCACGGAGGAAGGCGGAGCAGCGCAGAGCGCGACTGTTCCATTGGCGGGAGACTGAGTCAAACTGATTTCGGCTATTGGCACCCTGATTTCTGCTTTGTACCACCACAGAGCATTTGCAGCCATTTTCCTTGGGATTCATGTTCGGACCACCTGCTGATCTGCTGAGTACCACCACATTGAGTTTGCGACAAACCAAAGGGGTTGCATAATTCATTTTGATTTATTTTACTGAATTGTATGCTTAATTGTTAATTACAATTTATTTCTGAATTTTTGATAAATTGCTTTCACCTTTCATGTTCGAGAAATTAAACTTGATATGTTTGGTAGTTAGAATTACCCTTTATCAATATTCAAAGCATGTGCTAAAAATATTAAGCTTAAACTTTGATTAAGTGTGCCCTAAAAAGACACTTAATACTGGGTAAGAGCGTATTTGCTTGAAATAATTTGTTACTGTTTGATAGGAACATGATATAATTTGAATTGGATTTTAACGATCACATATTCGGTGTAAGCAAGGGATTCTCATCCCTAAAGCTTCTCGTTTAAATTTTCAGTAATTTGTATTTAAATTTTTTTGCTAACTCATTGGTGAGTCCAAGCCCACAAAATCCATCTTTTATTTTATTTTATTTTTCTCATATTTTTAATTTATTTTTAGTTTAGTTTTAAAAGCACTGTAACCCCATTGCCTCCAAATTAGTTTAATTAAATTATTAAATTCAATTGCATCCACTTTCCTCGTGGGATCGACCCGTACTTGCTGTTGTCTACCAGTTAGACACCGTGCACTTGCGGTTATCACAAGTGGGTCAAATTAGCCTATTTATTTAGGTTAATTAAATCCGCAACATAAGACAATCAAGTTAGCGCATCCTCCAGGTACGCGTCGTATGGCGAGGTCAAATGTTCGACAACATTATGTTCTGGAATGCCCGTGGAGTTAGTAATAGAGCTACGAAATGTAGACTTAAAAAAATGGTTAAACATTTCAAAGTGCGCCTCATTATGATAGCAGAACCGTTGATTGAAGCTAGTCGTTTCTTGGAGATTGGCAACAAAATAAAACTGTCAGAATTTACGTCTAATGAAGCAGAGGGCAGAAAGATTAGGATTTTTTGGGATTTTGAATTAGCGGTCTCGGTTTTGGATGTGTCAGATCAATGCATTCATTGCCAGGTAACTGTTTCCAATAATCAGTCTTTCTTTATTACTTTCATATATGCTAAGTGCTCAGCGGAAGAGAGAAGGGCTCTCTGGTCTCAGATGGAGCTTTTGGCGTCTCAATTTAATGGTCCTTGAATGGTGGGAGGGGATTTCAATGCTATCGCCAATGAGCAAGACAAACTTGGCGGAAACCCTCTTTCTTTGGCTAGCATGTCGAACTTTTTAGATTGTATTGAGCATTGTGGTTTGATTGATTGTGGCTATATTGGTCCGAAATATACTTGGTGTAACAATAGGCGTGGTGGTGACCGTATTTGGGCTAGGATGGATAGAGTGTTTGTTAACTCTTTATGGCTAACCAACTTTCCCAACACGAGGGCGGAGCATTTCCAGCGCACGTTTTAGGATCATGCACCAATTTTGGTATCGTTTCCATTGCAGGTTAGGACATGCTACTCCCCATTCAGGTTTTTGGATATGTGGATGAGCCATCCGACCTTTCACACCTTGGTGGAATCGGTTTGGGGTAAGGAGTGCCCTAATAGGAGGGCGTTGGGCGTTGTGGACTTTAAAATTAAATCTATTCGTAAAACGCTTATTCAGTGGAATAGGGAGGTTTTTGGTAATGTTTTTAGCAGGATGAGGGCTCTAGAGGATGAAATGAGTCAATGGAAAAATTCTCTGATTTCAGGTTGGGAAACGAATGGACGATATGGATTTAATGTGGATGCGAATTGGGACGTCAACGCTTGCTGTAAATTGAGCAGATGTCAAGCGGAATACAGATTGGCTCTTAAGCAGGAGGAATTGTTTCGGATGCAAAAAGCAGGGGAGAAAGAGTTTAAGGATGGGGATGCCTGTATTAAATATTTTTTCGCCTCGGTCAAATCTAAACAGAAAAAAGGTCGATCTCCTCTATCACTTTGCAGTGTGGTAGGGTGATATCTGTTTCGAGGGAAATTCTCAGTGAAGCCAATAGGTTTTTCCATCAGCTTCTTTCTTCTCAAGCAGCTCAAGGAGTTGATGTTGACTTGTTGGAATGCATTCCTTCGGTTATCTCGGGTTTGGAGTGTGACCGTATTGTTGCTAGCCCGTCATTGGAGGAAGTAAAGAGTGCTACCTTTGACATTCCTAGGAATAGCGCGTCAGGTCCGGATGGGATGACAGCGGGTTTTTATTAGTCTTGCTGGGAGATTGTTGGTGTTGATATTTGGAAAGCAGCTATTCAATTCTTTGAAGATGAAGCCTTGCCTGCGGCTTTTTCGGCAAATTTTATTGCTTTGTTGCCTAAGGTAGACTCGCCAGGTTCTTTCTCTAATTAGAAAACTTTGTCAGGGGGTAGGTCCATTGTGGAAAACATTGGTTTGGCCCAGGAAATGGCGCGTGACATTCATATGGAGAAAGCATATGACAGGTTCGAGTGGCCTTTTCTTTTATCGGTGCTTAAAAGATTTGGGTTTTTTACTAGAGTCTGTCATTTTGTTTCCAACTGTATTGTCCATTGTGGGTTCTCGGTGTTGCTGAAAGGAGTCTATAATGGCTATTTTAAGTCTTCCAAGGGGTTGAGACATCGGGACCCTCTCTCTCCACTGTTATTTGTTATAGCCTCGGAGGTACTTAGTCGAGGATTAATGGGGGCCTTTGCAAGAGGTGACATATGTTATTATTATACGCCGAGACACTACCGGCCTTTAACACATCTTTCGTACGCAGATGACACACTTATTTTTCTAAATGGGAGAAAGTCTTCCATTACAGGGTGTATCAGATTTTGTGAAAAATATGCGCGTATTTCAAGTCAAAAAATTAATGCAGCTAAAAGTTCTTTCATGGTAGAGGAAAATGCAACAGTGGAACGTGTGGTGGATATTAAATCTCTTACATGTTTCCAATTTAAAGGTTCTCCTTTGAAGTATCTGGGTGTGTCGATTTTTCAGGGAAGATGCAAGATTATTTATTTTGATGAGTTGGTTAATAAAATTTAAAGGCAGATCAGTGGATGGAAGGCAAAACTTTTGTCTCCGGGTGGGAGATTGACTTTGATTAAGCATGTCTTGAGCTCTATTCAAGTTTATACGTTAAGCGCCATGTGTGTCCCTTGTCAAGTAATCTCTAGAATTCATAAATTAATGGCGGATTTCTTTTGGGGCGACTAAGAAAGTAAATAAAAAAAGAAATGGATCTCTTGGGAAAAAATCTGTTTTCCTAAGGGCGAAGGAGGCTTGGGAGTTAGGAACCTTGGTACTGTCACTAAGGCCTTTCGATTGAAAGCTCTTTGGAGTGTGGTAAACTCTGATTTTCTATGGGCAAATTACATGAGGTGTAAATACTGAAAGACAGGGTACCAGTTTTCTATCAGCTAGAGAAGAACAATGTTTCACCTTTTATGAAGGAGATCATGAAATTTAAAGGAGTTTTTGTTGGTAACAGTCTTTGGCGCATTGGATGTGGAAACTCGAGCTTCTTTGCTTCTAACTGGAATACTTCGTCAGTTTTCTTGAGAACGGGTGGTTTGGAGGCTCAAGGGATCTGGCCCACGATAGCGGAGGTGTGGAGTGGGGATTTTGAGCTTGTTAGTCCTGAGGTGAGACTGTTGGCGAAATCTCTATTTGATGGTAGATTTCAGGGGAGCGAGCGGGACAAGGATTCTTGTATTTGGACTTCGGATCCGGATGGCCTTTTTAGTTCACATTCGGCATATGAGCTGCTCTGTGACAAAAAGGTAGAAATTTGTTGTTTAACAAAATCTGGTTGTCCTTTTTGCTTTCTAGAATCTCAGTTTTTGTTTGGAAGCTTCTTTTAAGAGGCATTCCAGTTGATGGGGAGCTCCGCAGATGTGGGGTGAGCCTTTTATGATTCTCCAAGTGTGGAAACTATTAATCATCTATTCATTGAAGGCGGTATGGCTAGAGGGGTTTGGAGTCATTTTGAAGCCATATTTGATATACATATTAGGAGGTCGGCGAAAACCAACACGACTTTGAGAGTTTGGTTTGGGAAGTCGAACAAGAAATCTTAAGTCGGTTTGCTCTATTTTTTTAACACCCATGTTCATCATTTGAGAAATTTGGAAGCAGTAGTGTCGGGGTGTTTTTTATAATGGAAAGCCAAATGTGATCACAGTAATTCTGTTTGTCAGGAGAAGTATTCGTCTGGCAAATTCCTTGTTTATTCCTAAGCGGGTGAGTGAGAATAAGATCCCCCTTTTAGCCTTTGGTATGCCTATCTCTTCTATTGCTACGAAGGGAAATAGCGTGGTCTATTGGAATGCTCCCTCGAAGGGCTCAGTGTCACTTAATGTTGATGGGTCATCGAGGCCAATAAGGTGGCAGTTGGCATTATTATCAGGAATAGTTTGGGCGAGTGTCTGGCGGCAAAGCAAGCCGTTCTTGGTGAAGGCTCTAATAACTTTGTGGAGGTTAGAGCAGTTATGGTGGGGCTTCAGTTGTGCAACAGTTTGAATTTTTCAAAGGTGTGCATTCAAACCGACTCCAAAATTGTTTGCAGTTGGTTTTATGAAGACTTTAAAAATCCGTGGCACATGGAAAATGAATGGCGGGATATTAAGAGCTTGGCTTCTCATATGGAAGTTAGTTGTGTTCACATTTTCAGGGAGGCAAATGCGATCGCAGACGCGTTGGCGAATTGAGCTCAGGAGGAGGGTGTTAGTCGTGTTTTTTTATGCCGCGAACTTCCCTCGCAAGATTGCTGGGCTAGTCCGTTTGGACAAGGCTCATATCGCGTATATCCGTGTTCCTAAATGAGAATGTTGGGCGTTGCAACTGGCAACAAGTGATGGTTTGGTGTATGGAAGCTGAGTTTTATTGGGGCAGTCTGGGTTTTGGTGTTGTTTTGGCGCAATGTGCGTGTGTGCAAACTGTGTCTGCGAGTGCTAGACTGCAAGATGCAAGGTTGCAGTATTGCAGGATGCTAGATGGGCTGAGATGCATAGTTGTTGTTTTCTGCTCATGGCGGACAATGGCAAGCAAGCAACGTGTTTTTTTGAAGTTCAGGAGCAGTGCCCTGTGCTGGCAAAGCACAAAACAGAGGTTCACACTATGTTTTTGGACGCGACAGAGCATAAAAACAGAGGCTTGCACTCTGTTTTTGGACGCGGCAGTGCCCCTGTGCTAGCAGAGCACAAAACAGAGGTTTGCACTTTGTTTTTGGACGATGTTGGTGCTACGTTTCTGGCAAGGATTATTAGCCGTGTCTTGGCAGCGTATAGGCTAAATTGCACATGCTAAACTGGTGATGTGCGGTGTGTCCTGTGCGGGTTGAATTGGTGTTGTGTGACGTTGGTTAGGTGCATTTGAGTTGGTTGCGAGATTGGAGTGTTTGGTAGTGCAGATTGTTTTGTTTGCGATGCAGCTAGGTGTTGTGTCTTCCAGGGTGCGATCTGCTAGGTGCTGTGGTTGCGAGCGGCTTGAGTGTTTGGCAGTGTGGATTCAATTCAAGAATTTGTGGGGTTGTTTTATTTGGTTGTGGTTTTGCTCTTAGCTTTTCCATTGCCAATTTGGTTCTTAAGCCTTTTATTGCTGATTTAGGCCTTTGTTTTGGTGACATAGGTTTAATGTTGGTATGTTATGTTTCTTTCCATGTATTAGAATTTTATTTAGCTTTAAGGATGGTATCCTAGTAATGTTCTCGGGTAAAGTCGTCATGTACCTCCGAAAGGTGTATAAGATTTTTTTTTTATCTAGTAATAAAGGTCTGGCATCCCATAGCTGCCCGTCCCCACTGGAGGTTTATTTTAAAAAAAACATACAAATATTTATGCTTGTAGTAATTTATGCTTCGACATTGTTACTCCATATCATAAAATAGCTTTTACTAATATCTAGTTGTAGATCCAATTTTTACTAAGCTCAATTTTGCTTCTTTTCAAGACATACGATGGTCGTGATTGTCTAACATGCTTCTTGAACCATGTATCTAAAGTATAAAGAAAACAACCATCTTACCAAGTCTGCCGAAGAGATTAGAACGAGATTTTCGCCACGAAGGCGTGAAAATCCTCTTGATCCGAGTATCCCAAATGCCCATAGGAAGTCATCAAATGTAATAGAAGGAAACAAATTCTTATTCGGTTGTATGACTTCTCGCTCAACATTGACAAATTCACTTTGCATATATTCTTTCACACCCATGGTTGTGCTCAATAGTTGACTACCTAAAATCAATCTTTATGCAAAAACAATATATGACATAGCAACACCCACTAACAGCTTGTAAACCAAACAAATCATGATCTACTTGATTCTTGCTAATGCCTTGTAATACCCGTACTTTTTCACTATCCTTATAAATATGATTGTATATAAAGTCTTTCAATTTATTATTTTTGTATTCTAATTAAAATATTATATATATGCAGGTAACACCTCGTATCTATGCATGTTTGATGTATGACTTTGTATGATGTGAAATTTTTCTATAAGTATAGGATTTGAATAATTTCTAATCTAAAAATGTATATTTTAAAAAAAAAAATCTTATATCTTTTGCCAATTTGTATTTTTTTTTAAATTCACATTGTTTTCTTACCTTTCGAATCTCGTCCCGAGATTCTCTTGAAGTGTGTATATTGTAATACTTGCCTAATTACACAAATATAAATAATATTTACTTATAAAATTTGTAATGTAATATAATTTTATAATGTGTAAAACTTGTTTTATTATTAGTGGTTAAATGAGTAGAAAGTGTGTGTACATTTAGCAATAAAAAGATAAAATTAGGAAACCCTAATTAGAGCTTTATAAAAGAGTTGGAAAAACCTAGCCTCATTCTTTTTTTTACACACACAAAATAATGGGAGGAACTTACGTAAAGAATTAGGGAAAAGATATTACACAAAGAAGAAGAAGAAGAAGAAGAAGAAGAAGAAAGAATGCATAACACCGGTGAGTCTTCTTCGTTCTCTTTTACTTTTTTTGATTAATCAATTGATTAAGGTTAGGGTTTAATACAAATATAAATCTGAAATATGAAATTTTTATTGTATTTTTGTAGGAATTGGTTGAGTTGAAAGAAAAACAAAACCTACAACTAGGTTTTTATTTAAATCCCATAATAAATACAGCTTTGCGCAGTCTTAGTATTTTCAGTGAATTGAGACCTTCTAGAGGTCAAAATATGTTCAAATTAAATCCGTAGATTCATAACACAAGTATGAAAAAAAATACCATTGGCTTGGAGTTCATCCAACGGTTAGATCACCCTCGAGATAGAAAGAAATGTCACTGATTGAATTTTAGAAATCCATGTGTATATAAAAGTTTTTGTATAAATTAGTGAGTTTTCCTCCATTATCTTTTCATGTATTTTTGCTTGGAAAATTATTTAATGTGATATGAATTTTTTTTTATACCTAATAAGCTTGAAAAATATATTTGGGATGAAGTGGAGTTTGAGAAATCATGGTCGGAAACATTTTTCAATTATGAGCTAAAACTTGTTTGTGTATTCTATCAGTCTTGATTCTGTGCAGTTTTTCTATGCTAGTTTTGATTGAGTTCTTTAGGGTGTACTGTATCATGATATATATCAAAATTTTCATATTGG
Source organism: Berberis vulgaris (assembly GCA_963556465.1). NCBI lineage: Eukaryota > Viridiplantae > Streptophyta > Magnoliopsida > Ranunculales > Berberidaceae > Berberis > Berberis vulgaris. Next base: position 54,229,636 of record OY747134.1, read on the forward strand.
AGTCTAGTTTCTAAATGATTTTACGGTATCACAATCTAAATTTTGCGCGGAACGATATATTTGTTTTAGTGACAAGAGGTAAATCTGGACGAATGCTGACAGATGACCTATTTTGTTTGTAAAATATGTAATGTTAAAAACATAATCAGGGTGTATGATATATATGGTTAGAAACCTCTTTGTGTCTACTTTCTATAGCCCTTAACGGTAGTCAATTTGGAGTTCTAATGTGAGAATTATGTACATTTTAGTGATGACTTGTCAAGTTGTCTAGTTAGGACAGCTTGTTCATTTCAGTATTGTTTGGAGGGTTATTTACCCGACTGTTTGGCGAATAAAACTAGGCTAGTTACAACTGAGTTAGGGGCTGTTTAAATTGATTAGGAAGTCGGAAGGCTTGGAGAGGGTTTGACTAGGTTCTGGTTGGGTAGTGAAACTGTAGTTGAATGCTTCAGAGTGTGTGATTTGAATTATTGCAGCAATCATCTTCCTCAATGCTTCCTTGGATGTGGAATGGGTAGTGGAGTTAAGGACTTCGATTGTTCTATGAATGAATTGTTTTGTTTGATTTATTTCCATAGAGCGGTGATGTGTATAGAAGAATGTCGGAGACTTGATGTTTGTTTTCTTCAAGTACACTAAATATGTAGGGATATAATATTGTTGGTATAGGAAATATATAATGATTGTGTGTTGGTTCAGAATTGGTATTGTTGTCTTGGTAGCATGTAGCATCATGTAGAATGAATTGTGCAGTTTGGGTTGAATGTGTTATTACTCATATCCAGATTGTCAACACTCTTTGTATATTGTCCGAATTATTTTTCTTTACATATACACGAATGGAGGCAATGACTACTAAATATTATGGCAGTAGTAATGATTGTGTAGTTTGGATTGTTATGTAAATTAACTTGCTAAGAAGTATCCTCGTATTGATTGGGTTTGATCCCTGTTGTGTTATGGAAAAATTATTTATGAAAAATGCTAGTTTTCCCAAAAGAATGGGTTAATATTGTGGTTGATTTATTTATGGTTGACAAAGTGTCACCATAAAAGAGTTTTGAGTTTTAGTTGATTTTTTCATGCTCTTTTCCACAACTCCGAAAAAAATGTGAAAAAAAAAGAAATTATTTTAGTATACAGACTTGCTTGTATACGTGCGATATAATTTTGGTATGCAGACTTGCTTGCATATCGGGTACGCCGTTCCATGTGAGTTCGGTAGTACGTGTAGTATTTAGGAAATGCTTGCCATGGATAAATCTTCGGGTGAGATGACATGTTCCTCGATGTGGCACCCCACTTGGAACATGTACGCTCCGAGTGGTTTTGAAGGCAAGGGAGACACACTCGAGTGAGGTGTGTTCGGCACAATGAGGGTAGTACGATTGTGGAAAAGAAGCGAGATTTTTGTATATGTGCATGATTGCCTTAATGGAAGAAACTAAATGTTCATTTTGAGAATTACACGTCTTCCTTAAGGTAAAATGTATTTTGTTGATATTTAATTAATGGTGATTATGACTATGATTTGAAAATAAATTGTATTTATGAGGATTGATAACTTAGAAATTTTATCTGTTAGTTTCTAACTGGTTCGTGCAGGATGGTAAGTCTATTAACATTTTTGCCGGACAGACTTACCATGTTCGACTTTTACTTTATGAGTGTTGGTAAAATAAATGTATATTTTAAACATGATAAAAACTTATTAGTAAGAAATGTTTGCCTCGTTGAGGAACTACAAGTCCTTTAGTGCCATTTGGTTGTTTATGAAATTTAATGTTAAATCATGTAACTTATTTTATTTATAAGGATAAAGATTACTAATACCAGCTACCTCGCTGACCCAAATAAGTTTTTGCTTCTTGGGTACGTTCTTATTGGAACGTAGCTATTTGGCATTTCTCAGGTTATAGAGTTTTGGGGCGGCATCTTTAGCGGTTTATTTTTATGGAGCAGTCATCTTCAAAGAGTTACCCGGTTAGAATTTTTCTCTATGTTAATTTTATTTAATGTTTCTGTTGTTAAATTTTCACGTCTCGAGTTTTGGGGAAGTGGATGATCCTAATCCTACGTGGATAAAAGGATTTTCGTTTCCTCGAAAAATCGGGGCGTGACATGCCTAAACTAAATTGGACTCGTAAAAAATAAAATAAACAACATTGACCTTGTAGCTTAGAGAGCTCCTCTTCTGATCTATATTGAAGCCATCAAACAACACTCATTAACAACAAAATAACAAAACATGCAAAACCAAATCGAATCAAAATAAATTTCTAAAATCCAATACTCACCAATATATAATGGAATTAATGGCCTCGGTAAGTATATCAAGATAATCTCTCCAAGGGGAGTCCTTCCTAGACTTCTCCCTTAGAAGAAACAGAGCAATTGAAACCCAGGGATTCAAAACAGTGTCTGGGTTGATCCAAACTTCTTGGGTACCTCCAAAACCACTTCATTCCTTGAAATTTCTCTCTGGGCAATCAAACCCAAACCTTCAGAAACAATCCCAGGCTTCACAGAGCGAGAATTGCTGGAAACAATGCCTTTGTCATTAACCCATTGCCAAAAGGTTTTGAGAGCTTGTGGGGGTGGCAGTGTTGGTTGTTTGAGATAAGCGGGAGTTTACTGTGAGATGGGTTGATGAGAGTTAGAGGGAAGGTCTCTTGTATGAGTGATGAAGGGTTTAAGGGGTTTTGTAGATGGAAGGAATGAAGAAGAATAGGTGAAGGATAAGAGAGATGTAATCCTATCTATATGGCAGCGACTACTTCACACCACCATTTTTTCTTTTTCACACCATTCTACTCTCCCACACCACCTACTTTCTTTCTCACATCACCTATATAAACAAAAACCCAAAATTCCCCCCCTCACTATCCAAATCAACAAACAGTTCCTCCCTCCCCCATTCGAAATTCTTCATTCTCACACATTCAAATCTCTCCCACACTCAAATCTCTTGCAAATCTCCTCCATCTCTCTCAAAAATCTCTCAAATACCCTCAAAATTGAAACCCTTACATATCGAAACCTCCAAACTCTCCAAAATGCAACAACTCAAAAATACAACCTCTCAAAGTGCAAAACACATCTCTCTTGCGACTCCAACTCTTCTTTAAGTGAGTCATCCATTCTATCTTTGGGTTTAGAATTTTTGTTTGGATTGTAAGTGAGTCATCCATTGTTTGCTTTTGTGCATTTGCGTATTTGTTTCCATCTTTAAAGTAGAATTTTTCATGTTTTTTGTGCAATGATCGTTTAGTTTGTCCATTGGTAATGAAAGTAATTGCAAAAACGGATTTGGTTGTCACTAGGGCTTCAAATTGGTATTTTTCTTAATAGAATGTAGGGAAATGAGATATAATGTTGTTTTACATTCAAATTGGTTACAATATTGCTTAAAAATTAGTAGAATTTATTGTACAAAAAATTTGTCTTGAAGTATTTGTTTCTTTTTATTTGAAGGTTTATCATGTCTTTTGTTGGTCGTGATGTCGGTGGGGATGATGGAGGTGATAGAGGTCATAGACGACCCATGATAGTTTCTGCTCGAAAACAAATAGCAAAAAATGGCAAATAAAAGGTAGAAGAACAAAAAAAAGGACAAAGAAGTGAGAAAGAAGATGAAATGGGAGCAAATGAGGATTCAAATAGATAATCAATAAGCATATAGACAAGTAGTTGTATCACAAAATCAATCCCAATCAGAAGGGCAAAGAGGTTTGAGTGGTGCGGGTGTTGGACATGAAGATGGAGTTAGAGGAGCTTGAGAAGGAAGCAGGAAATGAGGATGAAGCAGGGAATGAAGATGAAGCAGGGGAGAATGGTAAAGAAAAAGAAGATGCTAGACGAGACTCTTATCCCGGTGGTCCTGTGGATTGTTCCACATTAGACGATTACCATGGCCATATTTCTCGTGCCATTTGGTACGGTGAGCCGGTAAGTTAATATTTTTAGTTGGTTAAACTTTATAAGCGTGTTATTTATATATATTTGGACATTGAATTATTTAATGTATATGTTTCTTGTATTTAGAAACGAAGCGCATTGCGGTGTCAGCATCAATATAAGAACTTTATAGATTGAGATTTGAAACATGAGCCGAAAGAAGTAAAGAGAACGATATACAATAGTGCTATGTATCCCTTGATTAAATATTGATGCAGAAGGGTTTCTAGGGTTCCTAAATTTGGGTTTCTAGGGTTCTTAATTTGGGTTTCTAGGGTTCTTAATTTTCTCTCAAAGTTATTTACTAAATAACTTATTTGTGTTCTTTCAATTTAATTAGGAGTCTTTTAGTTTTCTTTTAGGATTAGACATTATTTTTGTTTTAGGAATAGACTGCTTGTTAATTTTAGTAGTTTTTTTCCCTTTATAGTAATATTTAAATTATAGTTTATGAAGTGATACTGAACCCGATTTGGGCCAGATTCTTGGCAGATTATTTCTTTTATTACGTATTTCGTTTTAGCATGATTATTGGGGTGTTGCCATTTTTGGTAAAATTTCAATATTGATGAGTTTTAGCTATAAAGCCCGGCTTGTGGGCTGATTTAGAGGAGATACCTTTGATTTGAGTAATTTTATTGAACATTAGAGTTATTTCTCTGTGTTTAGGGCTATTCTCTTGTGTTCTTCCCTATCAATTATTTGTTGCTATTAGCTTGCAGAATAATCACTATTCTGCCCGGTGTCAAATATTGTAAGGAACGTCTTGATAAAGTGACCATGTGTGCTTTCGTGGAGCGTTGGCAACCTGAGACAAACACTTTTCACCTACCTTTTTGAGAGATGAGCATCAACCTAGACGACGTCTACCGTATAACTCATTTGTCGATTCTTGGTAAGCCGGTTAGAACGTCGATGAAGATGACAGTAGATGAATGTGTTACATTATTGGTGGATGGTTTGGGAATTGAAAGTAAAAAAACAAAGGTCCATGTCAAGAAGCATGGGAGATCTGTGGAAATGAAGTTTATTTAGGACCACTGTTGTAGACATATTACAAAAGCTAATTCTCTTGAAAGGAAACAACAAGTGTGTAGGGGTTACTTGTTGTTTCTTCTGGGTATGACTATATTTGCTGATAAAAGTGGAACAAAGGTTTATATTGAATATTTGAAAATGCTAATGGATGTGGATATGTTAACAAGTATGCATGGGGCGTAACAGCTTTGGCAGTCTTGTTTCGTCAATTGGGCGGCGCTAGCAGAGAGGGAACGAGGCAAATTGCTGGATATTTGCCTCTTTTGGATGTATGTTTCGAATTTTTTATTTTGTTAATTAATTATCCTCGTAATATATAAGAATTTCATAATATTTATTTATGTTGTTTTTGTTTATAGGCATGGATATATGATCACTTCATAGTCTGGGGTTATACAAAATTGATGTGGGATGCTAGACTCCCCACCATAGCTAAGTGGAAACCCCCACAAATTGTAAGGGTTTTGGACGAACAAATCATCACTCTTAGGAAGTATCTCGATGACATGTCTCTTGAAGAAGTAAAAATGCATCTTTAAGTTCAATAATTTTTTTTGTATGTGTCATATATTAATAAGTTTTAATTATTATAATTTGCAGGTACTTTGGGACCCTTACGTGGAGTCCAAGGGAAACACTCCCCTTCATGGCATCACATGGTTCACATGATGTTTGTTATGCTTCGACATAGAAGAATCATATCACCCCGATAGAGTTATGAGACAAATGGGAAAGGTACAAGTCATCCCAATTCTTCTAATCCAAGCCAAAAAAAAGAAGAATAAAGTTTGATCTGGCAAGCACTGTTACGTGAAGTATGAGGTGTTGGTCTTCATTCGCTTGAAGGTGACATTATCATGTCATGCCAACTAACCAACAAGGTGCCCCCATGAAGCTTCCATGGGACTGTACGGCGGATTACGTGGACCGGTTTCACCACATTAGCCGTCCCTTCGTACAACCACTGAACAAGAAGATAAGTCATCCCCTAAGAAGACATTTGTTTTTTTTCCAAATAAGAGGGTAAGTACAAACATTTTACACTTATGTAATTTCAAAATTTTACATGGTTTGCATTAACATCTAATGTTTCTCTGCAGGAGATTGCCAATGCTCAGGCTTGTAACTTGATCAATGCCTCTATTGAAGAAGGGGGGAATGTCGACAGGGTTACGTTGCTCGCCCGACAAAATAGAATATGGGATTTGCTCGATGAAATGAGCGTGTCCGTTATCTTGGAATAAGAGAAATAAGAGTATGTCGTACACCCTAGTGTTGACAGTGGTGAAGTTGGTGGTGGAGGAAGTGAGCGTCGAAGCAAATCAAGGCATGAACAAAAATTCTATGTTCGGAGGCGACAAATATAGTGTCTTCATTTTATAAACTTTGAACACAAACATTTGGAAAATAATTGTTTAAAAGTTTTAAGTTATGTAAAGTTCAGAAATTTTTTTATCAGAAAGTATTGTTGAGATATTGAATGCGAGGCTATTGGTGTAACAAAGTAACAAACAATGCAACAATGACATAATTTGCAGAAATAATTATCAGTAGAGAAAATAATTATAAAAACATAATGAAATGATTCTCGGGTCATGAAACAAACGTGTCATTCGTCAAATTGTGGTGTCAGGTAAACATAAGAAAAACATGTCGTGTTTTGGTTCACATAGCAAACAAAGACGCAGTGGTAACGATTCGCTTCCATCTCTAACATATCGGGGTCCATAAACCAATTTTCCCTGTCTATCCGCACCTGGCCTTCTGAAATAACTAAAGCGCCCTTCACAACCTTTACCCCTGTCTCGTGCCACATTGCAAGCCACAACTATTCATTACTTTGAAGCTCCATCAGCAGGTCTCTCCGTACCTGTTTCCAACTGCTTTCGTCGTTATAATGAAGGAATTTGGCTATGCATCAAAAGCCACAGTTTCTGTCGCCTGGAACATTGTCAATGTCGTAAATATAATCCCGTATCCAAGACGAAATCTGCCACATCAATCTATTGTTATGAATTTTCGGCTTCTCTTTTTTGATTGACAACTTCTTACTTTTGCCTTTCATTTCTTCTTGTGTCATAGCATATTCGTGTCCCGATGGATCCCTTTCTGTGGACCTCTCGTGCTTAGCCAACTTTTTCTTTTCAATCACCACACTGCCACCCGAGGAACTCAACTCTATAAGCTTCATCTTCATCACCAACTTTTGATCATGAGTTGACTCATTGAACCTATTTATAAGGGTGCCGACCACTGGGTCTATAATCACATCGCCACATTCACAAATAGGTGTTGTGCCAAGTTGAAGCCAATACTTGTCTATGGTGCGTACTGGAATTTGTCCTGTGGGAGTTAGATAATCTATAAGTTCATGAGCGCAAGGTAATCCATGAGTCATTTGAAGCACACAACCACACTTGACAAGGTCAACCCCCACACTTTCACACCTCTGTATTTTTGAATTGATCAAATCAATAGCCTTGTACGACTCTATCTCGACAGTTGGATTTCGATCAAATCATGCATATTTGTCCAGACGTTAAGGAATGTACCTTGTTAATTATCCAACGAGTACTTCAACTTTGAGTGTGCACCTTCAACTCGACCCGTTGTCCGTTTCTCAAAATATATAAATTTATTGGTCCATGCACTGACAAAATACTCCTTATGAGGATATCGAACTGTCTTGGGTATTTTTCCCATCTTCTACCAAACTCAATTGTGGCCTTGTTCCATTTATCTTTTGTACTCGATCTATACAAATCTGAAAAATAATCTATAAACTCGGCCCACCGGTCATTGTCCTCAAAGTGTTTCTTACAGTTTTTCTCAACATTTGTGTTGATGTGCCATGTGCACAATAATCTCATTGCCTTTGGAAAAACTCGCTCAATAACCTTAATCAAACCCGGTTCTCTATCAGACACAAACACAAACACACTTGGCAAGTTGTCTGACTCGAAAAATTCATGCAAGATTTTCCAATGCCCAAGCGTATGACTCTTCCTTCTCAGAACACATAAAACAAAATGCAACATTGAAGGTATTTCCGGTGGACGTCACACCAACAATTTCAAACAATAGCATCCTATAGTGATTCGTTTTATACGTGCAATCCATAAGCATTACTTGTGGAAAACACTTTGCCAACTGAATAGATTTAGGATGCGCCCAAAAAAGGTTGGTGACTCTATTTCCCTGATCAACAGAATGCCACTCTATGTACTTGTGCTCCCTCAACAACTCTAGAGTATGTTGCAAAGTCATCCTGCATCTTTGTTCGAGTACCTTTAGCCAACACAATACATTGTAAATATGCTTCAAATTCGAGATATTATTCGGATACATCTCTTTCAGCTGAGACAAGATGTTGCGAGGGCTCACACCAGACTTCGCCATATTCTGCACATAAATCATCTTCTCTACATTCAATTTTCCAGCAAACGAATGACCAACAAGTGACTTTGATCGATGATGATTGTGGGTTTCACTTGTCACTTGCAACCTCCAATGGTCATTTTCCAGTGGGATCCCTTTCAACTGAAATTTCCACTCACTCTTTTTTGTACTTCTTGATCGAACAAAATTCGTTAACCTTTTATCGGGCTTCCCTCCCCCTTTCACAACCAAAATGGATCATTCCCTTCCGTTTTTTATTAGCCGATTCCGATTTAGTGATAATAACAACTATGTTATTATCCCTACCGATGCCTTGGACCCAAGCTATCAACGCGGACCTTGATGAGAATACCTAAAAAAAATTAAAAACTTGTTAATAACAACATATTTATAACAATGGAAAATGGTGCAAACAAAAATAAGTAAAAACTTATATACCTCGTCCATAACAAATAACTGACTATCATCGACTACCAGTACCAATGATCTTTCTTCATTGTTATTGTCACCACTTTCATCAACATAATCATCAAGATTCTGCATAATGATTCAATTTATAATTAGTTTGATATATTAATTAAAATTTTAATTTACTTAACAACAAAATGACAGTTACCTCTAAATGGTTCGTCTGTGGATTCTCAACATCGTTAAAAGACATCTCTATATCTATTATATTCATTAGAAATGTGTATACAACAATGTATTATACAATAATCAATCAATTATTTTGAAAAAAAATTACAAGCAAATTAGATGAAATTTTTTTATGCAAATTACCTCCATTGAAATGGATTGTCCTTGCTCTTTAAATTGTTCATCTTCTTCACCCTCATGTTCACCCTTAAAATTTTCATTTCTAACATCAACTTCACTAAACCCTTTCATTTTCATCTAATGAAATCAAATAAGTTCTTCCAAGTGAAATGTAGTGGAATGCAATCGAGGAGCAAGAGATAGGGAAGCGGAGGAGGATGAGGACGAAAGGTTTTTGCTATTTCTCTTTGCGATTTTGGGATTTTTGCGAAGAGGAAGAGATAGGGAAGAGGAGGATGAGGACGAGTATGACGAACCTTGCGAGGAAGTGAAGTTTGGTCGCCGAGTTTGGGACGACACGCAGCAAGGAGTGCGAGAGATCAAGGGAGGGAGATGCGTTTTTGCGTTGTCTTTTTTGGTTTCTTTTTAGGTTTAGCATATTTATTGGTGATGTGAGTAAATAAGAAAAAAAACGCAATGGTGGTGTGAAGTAGTCGCTGCCATTCTATATTTGGGTTTTCTGTTTCTCCTGTATTTTAGTTAGCTCAATCAAAGAGGCAGTTGCTTTATAGTTTGTGGATAAGGAAACTTTATTCACAAATCATAACTTTTTTGTCTGAATCCACTATTATTAATAAAAGTTATTTATTGAGAAAAAGGAAAAAAATAAAGAAAGAAATAGGGTTTTGGATTCGTATGTCCCATACGTAGTACCATTAGTATTGGCCAGAGATCCATTAAAAACACACCTCATATTCGAAGCCGGCTCCTTTGAACTCGCAAAGCCCTGCACAAGCTCCTAAGAATCCGTCAACTGTAATAACACATTTTCTCACGGTGACTAAACCCCGTTAAAAAAAACAAAAAAAAAACATTATACTCTGCTCCAGTCAGCCTCCGAACCGAAGCCCTCACACAATAATATGCTAAAGTTTTATGTGGGAAAAATTAGCCTCCATTTCATGAATAATTCCCTTTCTTCCAGAAGGCATAATAGCCCAGGAATATACTCGAGACTGCTACAATGAAAATCTATAATGAAAATTGAGTGGGGAAGGAACCAATGTATGCACAAGAAAGACGACATGTATAGAAGATTATGCTTCCAAAGGATATTTTGGCCCGCATGAAATAGTTTTCAAGAGTAAGCCCATGTAATGAAAGAAGCCTCAGAAATGCATGATCACCTAACAACTAACGCTAGGAGGTTTATTAGAGTCCAAAGATCTGAAGAGAAAGACTAAACATAAACTGTTCAGCATTCCCCACAATGGGTGATCTCTGTAGAAATTTTTGGTTTTGTTTACCAACCCGGTACAAATGATTGGTATGCATGTGAATACTCCAATCACTTAAATGTATTTGAAGTCCCAGGAGTAGTCATCTGCTAAATGAGTATCCCATGCATCTAAGTAATTTGTGGATCATATAAAAGGGTTCACTACATCAAAGATTTTCCTAGAATCGATCATCATTTACTCTTCTTAAACTTTAGCTTGGTAGTACAAAAAAAAAAAAACTGATGCCCAACCGCCCTTCAACTTATTACTCTCTGGTCTCCCAACCTAGACCAACACATCCTAATCAAACTATAATAAACCATCCTAAAGATTACCCTCTTTTTCATTGGAACAAAAACTACTTTTGAGATGGCTCCATCCATAATTCACAAATATTTTAATCCCTTAACCTCGAGAAGAACTTAGAAAAAATTCAAAGATTAAAGTCTATTCAAAGTGGACAAACTCATCCCATACACTATCAGTCACTAAAGAACTATAGAGGACCAGACCAGCATACAAAAAAACACACACCTGCAGGGATCCAATATTTTTTAAGACCCTTCCATGAGTTGGTATGTCTTATTGTATCCAAAGCAGTTCTAAAAGTTTACAAACGTTCCCCTTACAATAATAATCATCGCCACTGAATTCCTTCAGTCACATAATCACAAATGGTTTAAGGCATGGCCCAAACAAGTGGTTTCCCAGGTCAGCTAGAATTTCTGCCCAAACAATAGCCAAAAAAGGTTTAGGCATGGTCAGTCACTTCCACACACAACAACAAAGAGAACCTTGTGGACTCTCTTCCTATCACAACAACAACGTTAACTAGCTAATTAATGTGGGGATGGGTTGGATGTTGATGAAGTTCATTGGAGAAGACAAGGAAAATGCTTTAATTCCCACCATTAGTGTGCACCAAGATCTTTTTTTTTTCACATTTGGAAGTTTTGTTATGCTTTTGGGATTAAGTGGGGGTAAATCAAGCCAAGTCCACGTCATTGACTTGATAGATCTGTCCAATTTTGAGGTTTAGACTCTATTCGACTTTATTTTGAGTGCCAAACCGAGTTGGATATAAACTAACGAGGCCAAATCAGAATGACCCACAAAAATATTTGATAGGATTTGAAAGTATTCTAAAAGACAAAATAGTATTAAAAGAGTTGAATATTTAGTATGAAAAATGAATACAACTCAAATAATTAAAAAATAATTCAGTTTAATATAGTAAGGGTTTGGACGAACGTACTCCCATCGAGGTAATAAAGCAGTCTTAATAACCTACGTCCAGCAGAAATACAACATGGGTAACCTACATTTATTAACTTAAATGATATATTTAAGTTGAATATTTTGCAATTTAATTGGACAGTTTCCGAAAGGCTTAATGAGACTTGGGGAAATAAAGAAAAGAAAAATTATAACAACAAAAACACATTTTGATTTCTTAGTTCAAGTCTGTGATATCCACATGGACATGAAAAGGAGGCAATTGTCTCCTAAGTGTACAAATCAAACCATCTTGGTCTAAGTTTCTTGTCGATTTTTCTGAGTTTCTTTGTAATCTCAGTACTACAAGAAATCTATCTTTTATCAACAAAATTATTGCTACGAAAATTGATTTCCTTGTTAATATTGTAGCTTTGTCAACGAATAAAAAATTTCCTTGAAAATGCCATAAACATGTTACTATTTTCCAACAAAATATATTTTGTAGGAAACATTCCTTGTTAAATATGTGGCGGGAAACATTCCCTCCAAATCAATTTCTCGCCAAATTGATTTAACAACGAAGTAATTTTTATGGCCACAAAATAATTGTTCCTTGGTAATTATGACATCATCTGAAATGAAATATTTTGTTGCTAAAGAAGACTAATTTTAACAACAAATCACTTTCCTTGTTAACGAATATTAAATCTTATTCACTTCTCTTTAGTAAGGAAATCTGTTTTCCTAGACAATAATCACATTATTAGTAATGATTCGGTTCGTTGATAATGATTGATAAATTTTTCCATTAGGTTTTTTCTTGTTAAAGCTCGTTTATTAATTTATAGCAACAAAGTAATATTTCGTTGAGATTTGTACACTATTGGCAACGTTTTTTATTTTGTTGGAAACAATATCTTTTTTAATGAAATATTTGTAGCTATGAAATAAGATTTATTTGGTAATTATAACCTTGTTCGTAACAAATTGTTTTCTAGGAAAAAACTGATAATTAGTTTCATGAAAATCTGTTTCTCATCAAAGCTCACTAACTATTTTATAGCGACAAGTCATTATTTTGTTGGAAATTGGTATACTCACTACAAAAAATGTTTTATTTACTAAAAAATTTTATTTTCCTTGTTAATATGTTACTATTTCTAACAAAAATAAATTTCATTGAAAAAACCATAGAGTTGTCACTTTTTGTAACAAAATCTATTTTGTTGGCAACTTTTCTTTGTAAAGAGGTGGCGAAAAATATTCATTTTAAAACCAATTTCTCTCCAACATTATTTAGCAACAAAATATTTCTATTTCAACGAAACTTTAGTTTGTTAGTTATAATGACGTAATTTACAATAAATTATTTCATTGCTAATAAATATTAATATTATTGACAAAAAATTTCTTAGTAAATGCATTATAACATTTGTTTGTGTCTCTTCAATAATGAAACTAAATTTTCTCTAGTTAATTACTACGTTATTGCAACGATTTATTTGGTTACTTATAATGAATTTTTTTTCATGAAATTTATTTATATTTAAAGCTCCTAGCCTCTTTATAGTGGAAAAATATCAATTCGTTGAAATTTTTTATTAGTAGCATTGATATTATTTCATCTGAAAAATCAAATAAAATTTATTTAACAATACAACATTATTTTACTGTTAATTATAATACTAATGGTAACAATTTATTTCGTTGCTAAATATTGATAAAATTTTCATGAGCTTTTTTCTTATTAAGGCTCGTTTTCTTATTTACAACAATTTTATCTTATTTCATTGGGGATATAACCAATTTCAATAACATATAGCATTGAAATGCTATTACTACTTTGTTGCTAATTATAATGGTGTTATTGTGAATTTTTTTTCATTGCTAAAAGTGGTAGATATTTAACATAAATCTTATAATCTTGAAAATATTTAGTTCTAATTTATAGTGACAAAATATTATATATTGGTCTCTATTATATACGTAGCAATGATTTTTTTATTGCAAAAAATTAGTAATTTGATTTAATAAGCTATAAAGTTGCTTCACACAACACAATTATTCAAATAGCTCAATTGGTAGTTATTGCAACAGATTTTACTATAGGTTTGGAGTTCGATTCCCGTTGAGCCTAAAAATAAATATATTATATATGAAATTTCATAGTGGGGTCTTATCATCAAGAGTGGTGTCCCTAGAGTTTGGGAGGTAGTGGGTGGTGTCCTTAGAGATTGGGACCTAGATTAGCTCGTCTAAGAGCCGAGAATGATCATTTTAATATATAATTTTTTTTATTGAAAATAATTTCCTTGGTAATTGTTCACAGTACCTATGACAACTTTCATTGATATACATTCATTTTACAAATGAAAAAGTTTTTTGATAAATGTAGTTACATTTTCCCACGACAATTTTCCTTGAAGATTCTAAGTTTTTTCGAGAAAAAAATTCATAGGTAAACAAAAGTTTTCTTGCAACAAAACAATTTGTTGGTAAAACTATTTGATTTTTACCAACGAATTTCCTTGGTAGTTGTCAGTATTACCAACACCGTGTTTCCTTGACTTATCAATTGTTTTACCAACAAAATTGTAATTCCTTGGTAAAAACCTTTAGCTATGGGGATGCCTCCAGGAACCCAATAACAAATTTTTTCCTTGTTAAAAGTTTTTCCAACAAAATTTTGATTGTTGTCAAGGAAATTTTTTCTTGAAAAATGCCTTAATTGTTGTAGTGATCAAAACCCACAATCAGAACAAGGATCTTCTGAAACAAGGGTGTTCAAAGATGAAACTAAAATAGGTACTAACTTGATATTGCTTTTATAACAACACCATTGAATTTATATTATTTTGTTTATATCTACGATATTACAAATTCTATTTACATTAAAATTGTTGTCTTAGTTGAAACTACAATTATTTAATGAGATTCATTTTCCACTTTGATAACAATCCTTTTCAAACGTTGTAATTTGATACTATCTATTGAAAGATCGAAGTTAATTTAGTTATTTTGTTTTGACAACTCTTGGTTATTGTGATTTTATATTTTCACTTCAATAACTATCCTTTTTAGACTTTGTAATTTGATTCTACCGATTGACAGATTGAAATTAATGTGGTTACTTTATGTTGATAGCTCTTAGGTGGAGAAGATAATTCATCCCCACATGACAGTTCATCCAAATTTGTTGATAACGATGGTTCATTTGAATCCACAAAGAAGCACAACAACAAACTACTTGATGGCATTCTCGCTCCCGTCTTCGATGAACAGTCTTGTTTAAGCAGATACGAAGCCGCTTTTTACCAAAAAATATCACCACACAAACCTTCCCCTTACCTCATTTCTAGGTTCCGAAAGTATGAAGCTCTTCATAAAAAATGCGGTCCATACACTGAACCCTACAACAAAAGTATTAAAAAACTAAAGTCTGGACAAAATATAAATCGTCCTACTGCAGATTGTAACTACGTTGTATGGATACCATTTGACGGCTTGGGTAAAAAGATACTTACATTGGCTTCAACATTCCTCTATACACTCCTTACAAATAGAGTGTTGCTTGTCGATCGTGGTGCTGACATGGCTGACTTGTTTTGTGAACCATTCCCAGAAACGTCTTGGTTTCTTTCCCTTGACTTCCCTGTCAATCAATTCGACAATTTGCATGAGGAATCTCCTCAGTGTTATGGTCACTTGATAAGGAATAATTTAATAAATGGGTTGATTGGTTCGATACAACCTTTTTTGTATCAGAATTTAGCTCATGGTTACAACAAAGATGATAAGTTATTTTTTTGTGAGGAAGATAAAAAATTTATTCAGAAAGTTCCATGGTTGATGATTAGATCAAATTACTATTTTGTTCCATCACTTTTCTTGATCTCATCACTCGAGCAAGAACTAAGTCGCCTTTTCCCCTCAAAGGAAACTGTTTTTCATCACTTGGGTGGGTATCTTATACACCCAAAGAATATAGTATGGAGTATGGTTAAGAGGTACTATGAGGCTTATTTGGCTAAAGCAGACGAGAGGTTAGGGATCCAAATCAGAATATTTAAATCAGTTAAAGGGCGATTCCCGTATTCGTTGGAACAAATCCGTGGTTGTTATTTGAAAGAGAAACTCTTGCCAGAAGTAAGCAACCAAGAGCTTATTTCTTCCTTGTTTGAAGACCAAAAGTCTAAAGCTGTTTTGGTAACATCTTTAAACTCCACTTACTCCAAGAGTTTGAGAAACATGTATTTGGAACATCCTACTGTGACGGGGGAGATAATTGGGATCTACCAACCAAGTAATCAACAACAACAACAAAGTGAAAAGTTGGACCACGATATAAAAGCATTAGCAGAAAATTTTCTCCTGAGCATGACTGATAAATGAATTACAAGCGGAATGTAAAGTTTTGGAAATGTAGCTCAGGGATTGGGAGGCTTGGATCCTCACCAAGCCTAAGAGTTCTACTATACCTACTCCTCATTGTCAACGAGCAATATCAATGGAGCCTTGTTTTCAATCACCTCCCTATTACGATTGCAAGTTGAAGATAGGGATAGACGATAGTAAAGTTATCTCTCAGGTGAAACATTGTGAGGATACACATTGGGGTGTTAAGCTAATTGGTAATTACTTGTAGCTTTGGTGCTTGTTCAATCTTAGATTGTTCTTGGCATTAGTTGATATTCGTAGAAAATATACAAATTGCTACTCAAAGATTAAATTGGAGACAATATCATTTTTTTTCCAAGGATATGTCAAATATTATAAATCTTATGCTTAAATGAAATTAAAGAATGATAAAACTTTTTAATACTCTCCACAAGTTCTTTAAAAAAAATTCCAAATATTTGCACACAAACAAATTAATCAAAGGTTGAAAAATAATTTACCAAGATTTTAAAGTGTTTTTCATGAGTTATTTTGTTACTTATATAAAGATCAATTTATTATGAAAACACCGAGGCCATATTACTGTATGCTCAGAAAAAACATTTACGAGGTACTTGAAGTTCCCTCGTGGAATCCACCTAAATCATTCATAACTACCTTATTTTGTCTCAAAATGGAGAATCTTACGAGGTTATATTCCCCTCTAATAACCATGACCCATTTGTAAACAAAGCCATTAAGTTGTTTCATAGTTGACAAAGTTACAATGACCTTGTTGATTGTAACACTACTTAATAAGGATATCATTTAGGTGATTGTTTTACTTTAGACACTCTGCTAGAATTATTGTGTCGGCATAATGACTTTCGTGTGCTAGTAGTACTGGAGTAGTTACTCTTTCGAAAATAATGGCTTTACTTCCTTTCCTTGCATATAGTGTAAGGGCTTAATTATAAGATTCTTCTATTCCCCAATTCCTAGTACAAAGATCCTAGCTATTCACCATTCAAAACCACTAACTGTGTCATGAGGAGTAATTTCTTCTACAAACCCCGTTTAGCTAGCAATGGGGATTGTTCATTCAATGCTACTAACATAATTAAAAAAAGCTCAATAATATTGCTAATGATAGGCCATTTGGCCAATGGCTAGCGTGGCCATTCAATAAAACTATTGATTTCCTTCTGGGCACCAATAATCCTCAGATTACAATTTTTATTTTTATTTTTTTTGAAAATAATGAAAGAGTTTTGGAAAAATTTTCAAATGACACCTTGATAAAAAATTTGTAAAGTCAACCCCAAACTTAAACCAAACATTGTCCTCATTGTTCCTAACTATGATACCATGAGTTGACAATGAACAAAAGAGAGACAATAGTAAGTAGAAATGATAATACTGTTAAACTGTATGAGAGCTAGAAGGACTTCTATCAAGATCCAAAAAAATTAGACGTGAAATGGCTCATATCAAATCATAGTCTATGATTTTATAAAACACTCAAAAATTTTGAAAACTTTTTTTCAAAAAATATATATATTTCAAGTTGACCTATTATGTACACTGAAGTCTTAACATAACAATGAATCATACATAACAACCTAAATATTTGTAGTCATGCCAAACATATATATATTTGAGATAATAAGATGTAATTGATTTGACATGCCCTACAAGTGAATCCAAGGAAACCTCTCAAGATGAAATTCTAACTTTAGCTCAAAAATGTTTCCTAAAAAGAATGATAAAAATTCAACTTGTCAAAATGAGCGAAATCAAGTTGTTGGTTTATGAGAGGCCATAGGTTAGGCATGGATATGTCATCGGCCACTTTAAGTTTTTCATTTGTTTTACATTTTCCAAAAAATCTTTGATGGTTTTTGAAACATGGAATTTAGATCTAAACTCAGGGAACTTTCTAATATTAGAGAGAATGTTGTTAGCAAATTTCTCAGGTTTCACCTTTGTATTAGATATGGATGTTCCAAAAATGGTAAGAATATGATCACATGATGGCTTAATTGGATCTTTCTTTGTGTCAACCTCTAAAGTGGTATGATTAATAATGTGTGACACAATAACATCAGTAAAACAAAGATTCATCTAAGGAATGATTAGAGAAATTTACAAGCTCACCATACTTAACAATGTTATCTTTGTGAATACAAAAGTATTCATCCACATTAGTTCTCCATCACGTTATCTTACGTGTTTCATCCACTCATCTTGTTCTACTTGGAGAGTTTGAGGGGTTGATATAGGCATATCAATGTCGCACAGTTCATCAAATTCCCCTCTCTCCTCTAATAGACCTTCTTCACATTCATCAATGCATCAATTTGAAGCCTTTTAACCCAAATCTCAGCCAAAAGTTGGTCAGTGGTCTGCTGACATCGATTTGTATCTTATATTGACTGACTTAAGAAATGCATATAGTGATTTAAACTATATTGGAATGAAAGAGAAATGTCATTTTTCTCCCATGAGCTATGTGGATATAAAGATGATATTGACTGCATATTTTGTATGAACTGGCATGGATTGGTCTCTAACCAAAGGCATTGTAGGACAACTAAGGTAAGAGTCATTGCTATGCACATATAGGGGATCAAAGGATGGTGTGTGCCTAAAGGTTGATAACCCCAATTGGCTTGGTATTGTTTCCAAGGTGGTTGGTTTTCATTTTCATTTTTATTTTTATTTTAAGAAAAAAGATTGGCATAAGCAAAACTTGATTCTAAGAGTTGACATTAGTTTACTAAGGAAAAATAATTTTCCTTAGCATTGGCGTGACCTTCCCAATGAATATCCATAACTTTGTGGCTCGTAACACAAAACAAGCTCCTTGACATTGAACTTGAATCAAACAATTTTTTTTTTTTTTTAAATAACTGAAATCTAATGCAACCTTAGATGATATGACCTAAGCTAAATGCAATATGCAAATACACTTAAAGGGGAACACTAACCACGACACACAAGCAAAGTTTAATCAATTTTTATCCATCCATCTAGAAAGCAACAAGTTGATTATCTTCAATT
The DNA here is from genome assembly GCA_963556465.1 of Berberis vulgaris. Lineage (NCBI taxonomy): Eukaryota > Viridiplantae > Streptophyta > Magnoliopsida > Ranunculales > Berberidaceae > Berberis > Berberis vulgaris. Next base: position 54,248,727 of record OY747134.1, read on the forward strand.
AAGTGCAAAAGACGATTGATATTAAAAACCCAATCTAATTGAAGTGGAAAATGATTTTGAGCTCCTCAAAATTTAATTTTCACCGTAGTTAGATTTCTCCATATGTCTTGTAAGGGGTAACTTATTATAGAAATTTTTTTTAAACCACCACACTATGCAAAGATGCATTCTAGCCATGTTTTTACCCTGTTTAGTATTCTAGAGCTAGCTAAGCCTTTGAAGGGCGTCATTAAGATCCAAACAGTTCTCACGAAATTAGCTACCACTTAAAATCTTCCAAGAATCCATGTGTTCCTAATCACAATAAGATTATATTTGTGCAAAATTTCGTCGAAACATCACTCTTGAGGCAAAAATGTAATAAATGGTTGTGCAGTCGCACTGGTCTTTATCGGTGCATACCAGCTGGCACTATAACAACCTTGCTTTGGAAGAGTTCAACATGGTCTTTTTTTTTTGTGAGGTTCTATGAACACCATTCTATTAGCTCTAATTATTTGAGTTCATTTTAATTAGTTTGACCAAGTTGGAACGTGAATTGGAGCGATGAGGTAGGTGGTCAAGTCCCACTCAGCTGCAAATAGCTATATCCGTTTTATGTATTCTAGCATAGTTTGTTATGTTGCAAAAATATAAACACCCAAAAGCAGTCCAAAAAGACTTCTTGCAAGGGATTCAAAGTGGGTTGAGAAAGTTACTTCTTGCCTCACCCAGTCCGGTTTCAGTCCCTGAAATTAATTTTTTAAGGCTCGGTCTGGTTTTCAGTTTTGGTTACTCGGGCCGATTAATTGAACTGGTCCATCCCTAGTTTGTAGAAATATTTTTGGTTATGATAAAGTTGGCCATGTGGATGTCCAAATCTTCATGTTTATTTCCTCTAAATTCGTAGATGGTGGTACTTTGTGACCTTGACTTCATGGGTCTTGGGCTTGAAAAACTTTTTTCTTTGACAATGCATGTGTGAACTTCCAAGAGGCTTTCTAGTTATTGCACTTAGCCTTATTGTGTCACTTTGTGTATAACTTGAGATTGGTGCTTGAATACACCTAATGAGATATTTTAATTAGACAATTGGACTTAGCAGTTGTATATTTAGGGGCATAAAATGTCTCATTTATATTTTACATGAGACTTTTGAGCTCAAATTGCCACTTCACTTGGCTCATTTCTGCGGGAGTGAATGGGTCAAGAGGATACACCGGTCCATCTGCGGGAGCGAAAATGGCCTCCTGAGCAGGAGGTAAATAGGGTTTCACTTCATCCCTCGAGAGGTTGCTGTTGGGATCATTGGCTACTCCACTAGCTAGTCCTTAACTGGTAGGCCCAACGCAACTCTAATCTACAATGATAGGCCGAAAAAACCTTTTAACAACACATGATAACCTTTTGAATAGACAAAAATTCCTACAATGACTCTCCACTCCACACAATTTATATCCTCAAAGCAAAATCCTTTGAACTCACAAGTACCTTAGAGAAGGGAAATTTATCAATAATGAAAATTAATCTTGTAAGAGCATCTCCAAGTAAGACCCCAAATTGGCCAAAAATACAATTTGGAGTCTCCTATAGAAAAACGTTCTCCAATGGAACACCCTATGCATACCCCCATTTTATCTTGGTAACTCATCCCCCCTATATTTGAGGGCATCCATGTCATCCCCCAAATACCAATAGTCATATAAAAATATTGAAAAACTCCATTTTCTTTTAATTTGTCATCCCCCTAAATTAGGTTGATATAAAAAAAAGTGAAATATATATTTAAATAATAATGAAAAAGTTAAAGTGGAGAATGTAGTTGGAGTGATGAAGAAATATGTGATCCCTAAAATTAGCTTTTGGTTAAAAGGGGATATGGTTGATACCCCACTTTAAGTTTTATATACCCTTGGAGATGCTCTCTCTTTGCTAACAGGTAACCAAAAGAGTACAGCCAATGCCCAGCTAAAGTTGCACATCAAAACCATTTCGTGCGGCTTTGCTACATTTATTAACACATTTTTTTAACAATTTTTTCACTCCAACCACTGTGGATGCTCTTATAGAATCTTTTTATCTCTGAGTAATGGTTGATTAGGTATAGATCGCATGGTGATCAACAGGTGGATTTACAAACATTTCATGAAGCATTTAGCATCTATTGGAAGAAACGAACTCCATTAAGAAAAAGTGAAATACATGAAAAAGATGAAAATGGAGGATTTTATTATTGACAGTGAGCCCAAACTCTTCAGTCATGTCCAAGTCCTCTTCCTGTACACCACCTGCCAACTTCCAATCATACCAGTTTTAAATGAGGTTGGCAACAACAAACTCAACTCCTGCCAAATGAAATTCCAGGACAAACTCTGTTAGAATATGTTGGGCTTGCACTCAACATAGCCAAGCCCAAGTCCAAGATTGAATACATCTACACAAATAGGAAAGTACAAGAATAGGAAAGTCAGAATAAGACTATTTTGTATAGGAAGTTTTAAGTTTCTTGTTTCCACAAGGTTAGGTAGAAATTAGCTTATATAAGCTTGTATTCAGTCAAGGACAAATAATAATACAATTCTCTAATTATTTTCTTTACATTGTATCATAACAACTTTATTTAGTGACCTAAGATTCTGAGGATTCAAGCTCTTCCCCGCCTTCGACGACTACCCTAGACGCAAGAGGTGGGGAAGGGATGACAAAGAACATCCTCAACAGCAAGTTCAACCAAATTGAAGGGAAATCGCACTCTGTAACATAGTTCACGCACCATGGCAAGCCATCGCCTTGCTTCCTCTCTCCCTAACAGATTTGACATCGCAGCTTCCGCCGGCACACACAACAAACAAATTTTTCGATTACGATTCAACCAACAAAATCTTCAAACGACAACAACTTCACAAAAATCTCGCCTGGACGATCAGGCCAACACAGCATACATGACAACTCAATAGTCAATCATCAGCACCACAACGCTTCTTTCCTCTTCGTAGCCACAATGAGTCACTTCCGCCATCACCACGAACATGCCATGAAGTTCTTTAACTTCTCTTCTATTCATCATCTACCAAGTTGCCTTCATCAAATACCTTGCAACCAGATCTCAAAATCATATCTACACCACTCACCCTATCATCTCCATCGTCACACAACCAGCAATGCCAACACACACTTTCACAATCTAGATCTCCAAAATCAAACACCCATATCCAGTTTGCCTCTCCATCACTGTAGCACATCGTCTTCATCACCTCTCCCATGACCAAAATCTTCCATGTCTTTCAGTCATTAATTCAACAAAAGAAAAGGTTGCAGCCAAGGCGAACCTTTATCCTCTATCTCCTTCTCTCGCAACAAACAACCACTTTTCATCTCTATCTCCATCTCGCCTAGAAACAACGGCGAGCACGGTGAAAATCGAGTCACGCAGTCAACATAACTCCTTCACGCAGAGTCAACATTGATCGTTCATCTCACTCTTCCATCATGACAACTTTCCACTGTCGCCAACCAAGAATTCGATCATCGCCACAGATCATTAACATTGCCACCAACCAACGACCTTCTCGCCTCCATCTCGACAACAACAAACGGTTTTGTTGCCACCTAAATCTCAGGTCGTCACTTAGCCTCAAACACCATCTCGAATAGTCCCTTCGCAATCTCAACGCACTAAAGAACGCTTGACAAAGGAGATTGCAACAACAACAAAACATGCTTCTTCTCGTGGAGAAGAAGACACTGTTGGGAGGGAAAAATCTGATTTTAAACTGGGCTATTTGCACCTTGAGATTTACTCAGTACCACCACAAGAAAAAAATGAATTGATTCGAATTGAGCAATACCAAAATCTGTGTTTACTCGAATTGAGTTCTTCATACCAGAATTATCCGAATTAGATAGTCCTGCTGACGACTCAAATCGAACTTTAGTCGTTCACTCGACAGTCATGATTTCTTCATACAAGAATCATCCAAAAAAATTTCTAGAATTTTATACAAAATTCGACAATCATGCTGACTCAAATTGAACTATTAGCAGCTTCACTCGATAGTCACAATTTCTTCACCAAATTGGACTTCAAAGTTTTCTCCAAGCTTTACATTTCATCTGCATCTACACGTCCAGCTTGCGGAGGCGGGTTAGAATATGTGGGGCTTGTACTCAACATAGCGAAGCCCAAGTCCAAGATTGAATCACATCTACAAGAATAGGAAAGTCAGAATAAGACTCTATTTTGTATAAGAAGTTTTAAGTTTCTTGTTTCCACAAGGTTTTCTCCCAGATCTGAAAGGAATGAATTCATAATCTTGGCTTTTAAAGTCGGTGGGGTTATTCATAAACTCGTCTAGTATGTTCCATGATTTTCCCACACATTCACAAAAACCCTTGTTTTAGCCAGCGGGCACATGGTAGCCTTTTAAATTAGTAGTTGCTAAGGACTCTCTTGGAACTAATAGTGTAGCAGTGGCAGGAGGATATAATCTTAGAGTCTTTTTAACAACAGATTTTAAGTATCATTTTATTAATATCCTCGTCATCTGCCTCAGATTTCTTGCATACCATCCACCTCACTTCTTCCTGAGCTTTCAACATTAAATTTGGTTTTTCATAAGCTCAGCCATTGCCCACTTTATGGTTGTTGATGTTGTATCAGTTCCACCAACAAACATTTCCTGCATATTGAAATGAATCATTGTCCGTATTTAATTTGCACAGACAACGGAGAAACTAAATTAGTCGAAGAAACATACCAATATGATTGCTTTGATGTTTGTTCAAATGAGTTTGATGTTGAGAACGTTACTTTGTTGAACATGCAGTAGGAGACCTATAAAGTCTTTTTTATCGTATGGATCATCATGTTTGCTTTGAGATAGATATTCATCAATGATTTCATAAAAAAAAAACGTGTCTAGTTCCCTTGAAACCTTCTTCGTGTTTTTAATCAAGCCAGTTATAACGGCAATCCATCCCATCCATGGAAATAAGTCTCCAAAACTAAATGCTACAAATAGTTTTAAAAACTCTCTTGCACTTCTCCAAATTTGTTCTTACCATCTTCACCTTCATGTTTCCTACCAAGAGAACACCTGGAGACTATACTGTTGGATAAAGCCATGATCATTTCGCTAAGATTAATCGAAGCTCCCATTTTACATGAATGGGATATCTGATCAATCATAATAGCAACTTCTTCTCTTATCGATTTAAAGGACTGCACCCTCTTGATGCACCCAAATGCATGAGCATGAGTGGGCCATACTTGTCAGAGAGATCAGGGAGAGAGCAGTGAGCAAATGTGCCTAGCTGGTGAAGGTTACTAATGTTTGGAAGCTTCGGTGGTGAAGGCGGTAAATTTAGTTTTTCAGACCCAGATCTATTGAGCTTGAACAGAAGAAAAAAAATGAAAAGTGGAAAGAGTGAGATAGATCCGGAGGAATCGCGCAAACGACCCCAATTCGGAAAGTTCTTTTCAACGCGCACGTCATGGTCAACCAGCTACACTCGTTGCACATCTTTTCGAGGCCAAAATCCACTGTTTCCCCTTTCGAATCCACAAATTTAGTAGTTTTTTCCCTTTTTAGTAATATTTCAATTATTGTTTAGGAAGCAATTCTGAACCCAATTTGGGCCAGATTTCTGGCAATATATTTCTTTTATTACGTATTTTGTTTTAGCATGATTATTGGGGTTTTTCTAATTTTGGTAAAATTCTAATAATCACGCGTTTTAGCTATAAAGCCCGGCTTTTGGGCTGATTTTAGAGATACCTTTGATTTGAGTGATTTGATTAAACATTAGAGTTATTTTCTCTGTATTTTGGGCTATTCTCTTGTGTTCTTCCTTATCAATTATCTGTTGCTATTAGCCTGCAGAATAATCGCTATTCTGCCCGGCATCAGTTGGTATCGGAGCTTCAACATCTTCTTGGGGTGAGATTTCATCGGTTTCTATGGCTGGTGGTCGTGGTCATCGCGGGCAGATTCCAAACGAGGAAGCCCCTCACCATGATCGTAGCGTTCAAGATTTGATGATTGAGGATTTACAAAGGAAAGTTGCAGAGCTAACCCAACGTCTAACGGCGCAAGATTTCGGTAATCGTGAAATGGAAAATCACGATTCTGATTCCAGTTTCAAAAACCTGTATCACAATCGTGCTCAATTCTGGGAGCGCCGTGGTCTGGAGGATCGTCATGGAAATCTCGGTTTCAAAGTGGATCTACCCGAGTTTTCTGGTACGTTACAGGTCGAAGAATTCGTGGATTGGTTGAATGAAGTAGAACGTATTTTTTATTATAAGGAAGTTCCAGATCATGTCAAAGTGAAATTGGTTGCCATCAAACTCAAAGGCAGAGCATCTGCGTGGTGGGAGCGGTTGAAGCGCTTATGTGACAAGCAGGGCCAGGCCAAGATCACTGATTGGGAAAAGATGAAGAAGAAGATGAAGGGTCACTTCCTTCCTTTCGGCTACACTCAAACTTTGCTTCAACGACTTCACTCATTGAGGCAAGGCACGAGATCAGTTGATGAATACACGGAGGAGTTCTATCAATTGGTAGCCCGTAATGACTTATCTGAGACGGAAGAGCAGATGGTGGCATGATATTTGGGGGGATTACGACAACCCTTGCAGGATGTCCTCAGCCTTCACTCACTGTGGACCGTTTCTGAAGCCTACAGCATGCACTTGCTGTGGAAAAATAGCAGAATAGGAGCCAATGGTCATAAGTGATCAAAGTAGTCGGCTAGTTCGCCCTCAAGAATCCCGTCCTACCCAACAGTCACCGCAGGTTACTTCTAAATCAAATATTAAATGTTTCAGATGTGGTGAACAGGGGCATAGAGCGAATTAGTGTAGGAAGCCGGCTATTCAAAAGGACAACAATCTCTTGATTGAGAAAGACGTGGTAGACGAAACTGAGGAGCTTGGAGAGCCTGTGTATGACACTGATGACGATGGAGATGTGCTGTATGGTGATGGCCATGAGACTCTAATTGTTCGTAAGAGCTTATTGACTCCCAAGGGCGATTTAGGGGATGATTGGTTGAGAACCAATATTTTCCGCACAACATGCACAGTTGCAAATAAAGTCTGCAAGATGATCATTGACAGTGGCAGTTGTGAGAACGTAGTGTCTGAGGAGGCTGTCCAGAAATTGCAGTTGAAGACAGATCGTCATCCCAAGCCGTACAAATTGTCGTGGCTGAATAAAGGCAGTCAGGTAACAGTAAATAGGCGATGCCTAGTGTCTTTTTCGATCGGTAGGAAATATTTTGGTAATGCTTGGTGTGATGTTGTGTCTATGGATGCTTGTCATATATTGTTAGGCAGACCTTGGCAGTATGATCGCCGTGTTATTCATGATGGGCGGAAAAATACATATTTCCTTAGCATTAAAGGGAAGAAGATTGTGTTGGAACATCGTCGGGAAGGAACCACTCCTACCTCGGCAGCCAATAATACTAACCTGCTTTCTAGGTCCATGATTTTAGATGAGATTGAGCGTGGAGACGTGTTCTATACTCTGCTGCCTTGTGGGATTAGTGCAGTAGAAGTGATTCCAGATTTGCTAGCGGAGGTGCAGCCGTTGCTAGCGGAGTTTTCTAACCTGATGCCAGAGGACCTTTGTGAGACCCTGGAATGGGCGGACCTGAGGGTGAGGGTTGGAGCCCAATAGGCCCAATAGGCCCGAGAGAGGTTGGACGAGCTACAAAGGGGGACATAGTCCCACATCGCCTGGGTGCGGAATGGGGATGTGCTATATATGTGCGAGGTTGGATCCCCATAGTAAGAGGCCATTTAAAGCCGTGCGGGCCGGTTGGGCCCAAAGCGGGCAATATCTTACTGTGCGGATCGGGTCGTTACAGAATGGTATCAGAGTCTGACTCAGCCGAAAGTGTGCCGACGTGGACGTTGGGCCCTAAGGGGGGTGGACTGTGAGACCCTGGAGTGGGCGGATCTGAGGGTGAGGGTGAGGGTTGGAGCCCAATAGGTCCGAGAGAGGTTGGACGAGCTACAAAGGGGGACATAGTCCCACATCGCCTTGGTGCGGATTGGGGATGTGCTATATATGTGCGAGGTTGGATCCCCATAGTAAGAGGCCTTTTAAAGCCGTGCGGGCCGGTTGGGCCCAAAGCGGACAATAACTTACTGTGCGGATCGGGTCGTTACAACCTTCCTCCTGGACTGCCGCCTGAAGCTATTGTAAACTCGATGACGAGTTCTTTCCAACCCGGGGCGACTGATGCAGGAGGATCTGAGTCAGATGATGCTGAGTTGTTAGATAGCACATTTTTGGCACTAAAATATCTTGAATTAGCAGCCAGCACAAAAATGGCAGAAAATCATAATTATATTTCTAATTTGGCAGTTTTGGGTGCGTTTTAGTATTTTTGCCATAATTTTGGCTACGAGTATCAAAATCGCGCAATCGACCCCAATTCGGAAAGCTCTTTTCAACACACACGTCGTGGTCAACCAGCTACGCTCGTTGCACATCCTTTCGAGGCCAAAATCCACCGTTTCCCCTTTCGAATCCACAAATTCAGTAGTTTTTTATTTCTCTTTTTAGTAATATTTCAATTATTGTTTAAAAAGTTATTCTGAACCCAATTTGGGCCAAATTTCTGGCAGTATATTTCTTTTATTACGTATTTTGTTTTAGCATGATTATTGGGGTTTTGCTAATTTTGGTAAAATTCTAATAATCACGAGTTTTAGCTATAAAGCCCGGCTTGTGGGCTGATTTTAGAAATGCATTTGATTTGAGTAATTTGATTAAACATTAGAGTTATTTTCTCTGTGTTTTGAGCTATTCTCTTATGTTATTCCTTATCAATTATCTGTTGCTATTAGCCTGCAGAATAATCGTTATTCTACCCAACATCAGATAGGATGAGATAAGTCTAATCATTGTAGCATAACTAGTTCAAGAGGCACAATGCTCGGTTTCAGCCGCTGCAAATAGGCACAATGTTATCGAAAGAAAACAGTGGAAAGCAAGTTCCATTTTGTTCTTTTCTTTTTGTCATAAACACACTGATGTGTTATGTGATTTTGTTTAGGAGATATAGACAGCTCATAGCATCATTTTCTTTTCATTTGTATGATCACTAAAAAAGGATCAATCGTGGAATAATACATTTGTATGTTTCTTATAAACACTAACTGAATGGATAATACAATTTCTAGTTCACAACACTTCCTAGACATTCTATTACACTACACTGGGTCTTAGACTGCGCTGGGAAAGGCAGTGATCAACTGCACCAATCAATGATGTATTCCCTATAAATCTTTAGAAATGGTACAAAAGCAAGAATACTTTTAATCAATAATTAGGTTGGTGATAGTACTGGTTTTGACTTGATTCGAGCTCCGGGAAACTCATTTCAGATAACAAAGATGTTTGCATACGCCATCCTTCTGGTTCCTTGAGGAATTGATTCGTGTCTATGTAAGTTTTGATCTTTGTAATGATAAGGTTAAGCTCTTGATTTTCCGTGCTTCTAGCGTACTCAGAAAAGTCTGCGAGATGAGATTCAAAATCTTCTTGAATTGAGACTTGTATTTGCGGTGGCGTGCATATCCTGTCATCTGCAAAACAAGGCACCAATTTACTTTGAATTCAACAAAGTATAGTATGTGAATTAAAGTGTATGTAGTTACTTGTTGATAGGGAGGGCATTCAATATTAATGAGCAACATAGGGAGGGCATTCAATAGACTAGCAAGCCACGCCCATCCTTCCTTTAGGCCGTGTGGGTTTTGGATCCCATCAACTTCTGTCTGTAATAATAAGCAACATAGTTCATGTACCCAATAGCAGAACAAGATATTAGAATAAAGGAACCTGGATTGTCACATGATAACAGGGAGAGTAGGGATCGTAGTTACATGTTCATATTTATGCAGATTCTGGAGTGTAACAAGCCTGAACAAGCACACCATACAGCTTCATGTAAGATTCTATGCGTTCCAAATATTGGTTGGTTGTTTCAAGCTTGCCATCATCTTCTTGGTAACCAAGCATTTTGAGATAAGATTCTTAAATTTGTTTAATGCTGACTGAAATATCAAAAAAAAATTCATCATATTAATGGCACATAAGAGTTAACCACTGCAATACAAAATGTCTTCATTTTCTATTGTTGTTTATTTTGATGGAAAACTTCCACCCTCAATTTTGTTTCAACTAAAATTCTTAAAGAGTGTAATATATCATATGCCGGCGGAACGTGAAACCACCCCCCACCCCAACCTATATATTAGATACTCTTCTTGTATTTCATATCCTACCAATAAATATATCTATAGTTCTTTATCAGCTATAACACTGTTTTGTCACTGTCCTACAAACAGTGTCATTGTAGCTGATACTGTTTTGTCACTGTCCTACAAAAATTTTGAGTCATATCTTTACATCTCATGTTGGCCATACCCATCTCTGTACCTGGCACATATAATTACACACCTTTTGATCAGGTGTTAAGAGTAGCTGAATGTCATTTTGAAAGTGGAGTCTCTATTGAAGACAATATGAGCTCTACCTCATTCTTAAATCAACCAAATAGTAAAGTAGAAGGGTATGACCAATTAACATAACCCACAAGAGTAATTCTAACTGGCCTGGGTCCCCCAGCCTGGTTGCTGTCTGGGGGGCGAAAATACATTTTTGTCCCCCTCTTTAAATTTTTTTTTAAAAAAGTGGTTAAAAAGGAGAGGGCAAAAGTGTATTTTCACCCCCCCCCCCCCAGACAGCAACCTTTCCCAGGCCAGCTAGAATTTCGGAACCCACAATGACCTAAAACTCTGAGATATTACCAATCAAAAGCTAGAAACAAACAAGACATTTGACATTATGTAATAATTAGCTACAGTTGCCAATGGAATGTACATGTGATTTGACCAAATACTCTGAGACAGTTTAGATGCAAACTCTCTGCAATTCAGCATGAAAATAAAATATTGGTAGAATTGTTTTGAATTGTTGTTATAATTCCTTGACGAATGCAAGCTTATTCTATTATGACATATTCTATACTGACTTTTCTATTATGTAATATATATAAATTTTCTTTCTTTAACACTCCCCCTCAAGTAGGAGTGTATGTTTGTAACACCCAACTTGCTAAGAAGATTATCAAATTGATAAGTGTTCAAGGCTTTAGTGAGCAAATCTGCCAGTTGTTGTAGTGTTCCAACATGATCAGTCTGAATAATACCCTCTTGTATCTCTTCTCTAATCAAATGGCAATCAATCTCGATATGTTTTGTTCGCTCACAAAAATCGGATTAGATGCAATATGAAGTGCAACCTTGTTGTCACAAAACAAAAGGGTTGCCTGAGGATGATTAATGTGCAAATCATTAAGAATGTACCTCAACCAGGTTAACTCACAGCATGTAGAAGCCATGACCCTATATTCTGCTTCAACTGTAGATCTTGCCACTGCAGTCTGTTTCTTAGCTTTTCAAGAAATTGGTGAATCGCCAAGTATGACATAATAACCTATAATGGATCTCCTAGTATCTCTACATCTAGCCCAAATTACATCACAATAAGCTTTCAGCTGTAATAAGCTAGTGGAAGAGAAAAAACTACCATGTCCTGGTAAAGCCTTGATATACCTCAATACTTTTTGTGCAACATCCAAATATGGTATTCTGGGCTTGTCCATAAACTGACTTAGGACATGTACAAAATAAACCAAATCTGGTCTCGTGATCGTTAACTATATCAACATTCCAACGAGCTTGCAGTTTGTTGCGGGATTTGGTAGTAAATCTTCATCATCCTGTGTGAGCACCAAGTTTTGATCCATAGGATAACGTGAAGGCTTTGTTCCAAGATACCATGTGTTGTGCAATATTTCAAGTGCATATTTTCGTTGAGATGAAACAATCCCTTTGAATGACCTCGCGACATCAATGCCAAGGAAATATTTCAATTTTCCCAAATCTTTGAGCTTGAACTTTGCAGCCAGAAATTGTTTTGTTTCTTTAATGTATTGGAGATCATTACCTGCCAATATTACATCATCAACATATATGAGAATTGCACTAAAGTTGTTACCCTTGGATTAAACGAATAATGAGTAATCAGCCTTAGACTGATTGTAGCCTGCTGATATGAGAGCAGAAGATAACTTAAAGAACCATTGTCTCAAGGCTTGCTTGAGATCATATAAAGACTTGTTCAACTTGCATACTCGAGTCTCCCCCTTTCGACCGAATCCAGGAGGAAGACGAATGTACACATCCTCAAGAAAATGACCATAAAAGAAAAACATTGTTGACATAAATGCCAACCCTGTGTGGCTGCAAGAGCAAGGAGAAAATGAACAGTGGCCAATTTAGCAACAGGAACAAAGGTCTATTTGTAATCAACATCTTCAACTTGATTGTATCATTTAGCCACAAGACGAGCTTTGTAGCGTTCGACACTATCATCTGGATTAAGTTTGATCTTATAGACCCATTTACAACCAACTAGATGCTTTCCAAGATAAAAAGGTTGTAAAGTCCAAGTGTTATTGGTTTCTAGAGCATCAATCTCACTTCTTTTGGATCCTGCATAGCCTGCATAAAACTGGTGGGTTCTTTGACTAAAGAAAGAGAAGTGGTGTAAGCCTTGTGAGAGGTGGATAAATGGTTATAGGAAAGAAAATCAGAAAGGGGGTAAACAATACCATTAGAAGGTCCAACGTTCGAAACAGATGAGTGAGATGATCGGGAAGGTAATTGAGCATCAAGATGATATTGTTGAAGATAAGATGATTCACGGGTGGCACGATTGGAGGTGCGAAGTGGGAGGGGGGGTCTAAGGGTGGAACAGGGGCAGGGGCGACCGCTCGAGGTTTTCGACCGGTAGGTGACGGAGGCGTCGGATTGGGCAACCGATCGGTGGGAGTTGTCCAACCGGTCAGAGAAAATCACCGTTGGAGGATAAAAAAGCGGAGCATGGGCGATCGATCGAGGAAGTTTGTCTGATTGATCAGCAAGGTGATTGTGCATTTTGTCAGAAAACTAAGGAAAAGTCTCCTCATGAAAGATGACATCACGAGAAACAAAGACCTTTTTGTGGGTGAGATCATAGACTTTATATCCTTTTTGCCCGTGAGGGTATCCAAGAAAGACACATTGACTAGAACGAGCATCAAATTTGCTAGGACGTTTGGCATGTGTGGAAGCGAAACATAGACAACCAAATACTCGAATGTGAGAGTATGTGGGTGGTTTGTTATAAAGAAGTTCAAAGGCGTTTTGCCTTTAAGAATAGAGGACGGTGTGCGATTAATGAGATAGGCAATAGTGAGAATTGCTTCTCCCAAAAAATGTTTAGGGAGATGTGCTTGAAACAAAAAAAACACGAGCGACATTCAAAAATGTCTATGTTTGCGTTCCGCCACCCCATTTTGTTGGGGTGTAGAGACACAAGAAGTTTGATGGGCAATGCCTTTTGAAGCATAAAAATCAGTGAGAAATTTCAAGTCCATTATCACTGCGAATGGTTTGAATTTTTGAAGAAATTAAAATTGATTTTCAACATAATTAATGAATGAAATTAAGAGTGTGCGTGTGTCAGACTTGTGTTTCATGGGATAAATCCAAGTACATCATATAATCATCAATAATGGTAAGAAAATAACGCTCTCCAAAAAGGGAAGCAACGTGATATCATCCCCAAATGTCCACATGTAATAAGAAAAAAGAGTAGTACTCGAAATATGGGATAAATGAAATTTGTTTCTAGTTTGTTTGGCCAAAGGACAAATAACACATTTATTGGAAACACAAGTACTAGCATTGCGAAAAGAGATAGGAAGGAGATGAAGAGTTTTGTCCGAAAGGTGACCTAGGCGATTGTGCTATAACACATGGTTGTTGTCATGAGTGATGTGACAAGTAGTGGAAGTTGTGGTGGTGGTGTCGTCCAGGTATTACAAACCATCAAGCTCAGTTGTTGTACCAATCATCTTCCCCGAAAGAATGTCTTGTATCAGATAAGAATTGTTGAGAAAAATGGTGAGAAAAAATAATGTTTTGTGAGTTTGCTAATGAAAATTATATTAAGATTAAAAGAGGGAACAAAAAGAACATCATGAAAGGTAAAAACAGAAGAGAAAGTCATGGTGCCAATGTGTAACAACAGCAAGTGTACTATCAGGAAGCTCAACGGTTCAATTGTGGATGGGTATGGAAAAGGTGAGTAAATGAGGGTTATGAACTATATGATCAGTGACGTCGCTATCAAGGATCCAAGATGAATGAGAGCCATGAGATTTGAGAGAAAATACTTTACCTGTCAATTATGTAATAGAAAGATCATTACCAATATTGTGAGCATTAAACTTGTTGTTGGTCAACAAGGTCATGATTTGTTTGTATTGCTCGGAAGTGAATGGAAAATGATTTGATGGTTGCACATCCAAAGAAGTAGACACATTGTTGCCCCTAGGACGATCTTTCTGAAAACATCGTTGTTTAGCGGGATCAGCTTTCTTAAATTTCCAACAAAAGTCGACAGTGTGAGCTTTCAATCCACAATAATCACAAGTGAGATGAGAACGACAGTCAACAGTAGTATAACCTACCCTATTACATGTTCCATACTTGACATCGGGATTAAAAGGCTTTGGGGGTCCTCCCGACTTGTCAGTGATGCGTGCACCTTTGGGATCAATATTTCGCATGGCAAAAGTTGCAGCATCAAGTATGGTGGATTTGCCAGTAGAGATCTCTTGTTGGTGTTCGTGACGAAACACAAGGGAATAAACCTTGTTGAGTGGAGGAGATGATCCATCAACAAAATGTGACCCCTAACAGAATTGTAGGCGTCAGTTAACCCCATCAAGAACTTGATCGAGTGTTGGGTGTGGACATATGCAAGAATAGTGTTCATGGTGTCGCTAGTGTCTTCAACAAAACCAACCACAGCATCCACTTCGTCACAGAGAAATTGAAGGCACTCACATTCATTGTCCCTTGAGTGGATCCATGGATTTCAAATTCAATATGATAGATCTGTACGTAATTAGTTTGTGCATACCTTTCTTTCAAATCAGCCCATACATTATAGGCCAATTCACAGTACATAGCACTTGCCTGGAGGTCATATGAGATGGCATTAATGAGTCATGATTTCACCAAGCTGTTGCAACGATCCCATTGTAGTAGTTCATCATTCTTGGCTTTGTCGCCGAATTTTCTGATAGATCCATCAACAAAACCTTATTTGTTTTTGGCTATGAGAGCCTTGGTCATCGCTTGACTTCATATGTTGTAATTGGTAGGAGTAAGCGACTATGAAACAAAAGACACTCCAGATTGATCGGAGTGGTAAAGAAAGTACGGGTGATAAGGATTGTTGTATGGTGAGGTGGTGGTGTTGGAACCATTGTTTGTATTGTCGTCCATAGTGGGCGCTGTGTAGTGTACTGGTGGATCTGACTTATCCTTTAAAATCAGTTAGTTAAGTTTTTATTTTGAGCACTACTACAGTGCCTGGTGGTATGCCTGGTGCCACCAGACACCGTTTATCTACTGCGAGATATGTAATAATACACATCTCGAGGCAGATGGACAGTGCCTGGTGGCCACCCGACACAGCACCAGGCATACCACCAAGCACCCTAGATTTTTCCTTTTATTTTTTTATAACTCTTTTTCACACGCAACAGCAATGAGAATTCAATTTCAGCAGTAACGAGAGAAAACTCATTGAATCAGCCAACCTTTCAGTTTACTCTTTCCGAACAGCAAGCAAGTAATCCTCTTCACGAATCACAACCAAGGAGGAGAAGCAATTCACAGCCAAGAAGATGAAGAATTCGCAGCAGCTGTGAGAGTATTGATCTCTTCACTATCTCCACGAACAACAGAAAGGAATCATGGAAGCAACCTTCACGCAGTTAAGACAAAGAGACTTTTCTTTTTCACGCAGAACAACACTCCAATTCCTTTTAAACGCAACCCCAAATCAGAGTTTCACGTAGCAGTACAAGCAACTTGCACATGAGAAGCCCTCCTTCACACTCTGTTCTTTCATTCAATTTCAGCTAAAGAAGAGAAGCACAAGTTGCAGCAAAGATCCTCTTCACGCCCAACAACAACCACGCAGCTCAAGAACCAGAGAGCTTAAAGCGAAGAAGTTTCAGCCAAAGAGAGAAATTGGGGATGAATCTGAAGAAACTGTTGATTCGTGGTGGAGTTCTTCCCTGCTTCTTCTTTGTTGTTGTTTGATGAAAATGTGAAGAAGAAGAAGAGCTCGTGGAGAGGGAAAATGAGGCAAGGTGTTGTCTAATGAAATAGGGGCGTGAAGGAAGAGATGATAGTGTGACAGCTAGGGATCCGGGGGGGGCTTCTGCGCACAAAGCACAGGACGTCCTCCTGCGCACATTTATCAGCCGTCGGATCTAATCCGACGGTTCAGATTCATGCATTTAAAAAAAGTGGATTTCAAAATTCAAATTTTTTTTTTTTTTAAATGCATGAATCTGAGCCGTTGGATCTAATCCGACGGCTGATAAATGTGCGCAGGAGCCCCCCTCAATCCGACAGCTAGGGTTTACTTCGCTCTCGTACCATGAAAAGAAAATATTAGTAAAATTGTATTGAGTTATTGTTATAATTTATTGACTGAATACAAGCTTATATAAACTAAATCTGATTTAACCTTGTAAAAATAAAAAACTTAAGATTTTTTATTCTATTATGATTTTTTGACATATTTTATACTGACTTTCTTATTATGAAACATATGTAGATTTTCTTTCTTTAACACACCAAAAAGTATATCCATTGCTATTGGGACATAATACACAAGTAATTATTACGTAGAGGAATCAAAACAATAAATTCTCACAATATGCACTTAAGAGAGAGAGGAATAACCGAAAAATATGGCCATGGATTGGATTGGATGAATTTCAACCCAAGTGCAACATAAGTTTTAATCAGGTTCAGTAATCTCAACACAGGGTCATAGCAGGTAAGAAATTTGCTACCCCCAAACCCGCAACTGAATTTCCTTCCTCCTTGTATCGTTATGTTTTGTATGACTCGACACCAGTGTGGAATCAAGGTAGCCAAATTCAAAACTTGTAACCAGGTCAATATAAGATGAGCCTTAATTTGCATAGCCTTAATTTTTATTTTTATTTTTTATTTAAAAAAAATGGGGCTCTAACAGAATCATCTTCTCCGTGAAAACAAGAGGAAATAAAAGCCTAAACACATCACCAAATGAGATCATCTTGTGCACATTTTGAATAGTACAAGAGATGATTCAACACTTGCTCCATTCATTTTACCTTTTGCTCTAACACTTAACTTAGGCACTAAATCATACATGCTTAAATATATGCTTGGGAAAGAAAAAGATCAATACCTGGGAATTAACTATAACAATAACCTGCCCACAAGCAAATGCAGTAGTATCAAAGTTGGCACTCAGCAGCGCACATTGAGAGACCACCTGTAAAACAAAACAGAGTGAAGTGTGATGGTTTCTATCTTTAAATCTCCTGCAATTTGAACTTTCAGTGGAGCTGGAAATAGTGCATCAACTAAAACTGCATTATAGCAACTCTAATTTTAATAATGAAAATGTGAAAGAAGAAACCCAACATTATACTACCACAAACAAACTGCCAGTAAAAGATAAATAATTCAAAACGAATAATGAAGATTGCTATGCTAAACAACAAATATATGTATAAGGACATTATTAACCTTCCCTGTTTCTCAATTGTGAATCTCGACTGTACACATCTAGTCGTCTAATTCTTACTTCAAAATCATTCATAGTTGTTCCATCTAATCTAAAAGAATTGAGTTTTTTTTTAGGTTGACACTCATTAGTTTATGTCTATTAGAGTTTGGCAATCGTTTTGAAAACTAATTGAGTCTAACACTCGTTTTATGATAGAACCGTTAAGTCCACGTCATTGACTGGTGAAGACTAATTTCTAGACCATTTTTCCCTTAACTTGGGTTAATTGAGTCTAACATTTGGATAATTGAGTCTAATTTTTTGAACCCTAAAACCAAAATTGCCCCTACCTCCTCCTTGCTTCTCTTTTCTTACGCCCTCAGTTTTTTTTTTTTTTTTTGAAAGGCAAGCGCGGGGTGTAAATGAGCTCCACAGACCACTGAAAAAGGATTTATAGATTACAATCGAGCATATTGTTTACCATTTGCATCAGTAAATATAATTTTCTTCAAGTCTTCAGCAAAGGAGCTCGGGAGTATCTCCACGTATTCTGCACTAGGCATTAGGCTAGCAAGTTTGTCAACTGCTTGGTTAGTTTCACGGAATGCATGTATCAATTTGACTTCTACAAACTCTCTCAGAGAGTATTTGATCCTTCTTGTTATGTGACGTGCCTCCCATGGAGGGGCTTTGTCCGTGGTGAGATAAATGTACATATTCTACGAGTCCATACAAAACACTGCTTTGGTAACGCCATATTGCTTTGCTAGCCTAATACCAGTTTCGACTCCTTGCAATTCATGAAGGATTACCGAGTGAGCTTCTTGTGACCCTGCTGCTGCGGCGATTACTTTACCATCATGATTCCTCAACAAGGCACCATAACCACCTCTGCGACCCATGACGACCCATCTGTGTTCACCATTATCCATCCCAATTCAGGCTTTGTCCATGCATGTGTAGAGCTTATCTTAACTTCCAACTGGACTGCCAGTCGCCATCTTTCACAAAAACTTCTATTCGTATCATTATCTTCTACTTTAAGCTCGAGGACTGCTATACGAAGTCTCACGTCTTCCAGTATTTTAGCAATAAGTTCTAGTGTTGTTTTGCACTTACCTTGAAAGAGCCTTATGTTCCTCTATTGCCAAAGGTGGTAGATGGATGCATTGAACGCCAGTTTTTTAACTAGGGAGCATGGATCTCTGCCCATGACAGTGGCTTCCTGTTGTACCCCAAGCGATAGAGAATGTGTGACCACACTAAGTTGGAGTACCAGCACTGGAATAACAAATGTTCTTTGTTTTCATGATCTGCATTGCATAGACTGCATGTAGAGACATCAATTATGTTCCATTTTTTCAGTTTGTCCTGTGTTTTCAATGACTTGTGCATGACTAACCATGAGATAAAGCTTTATCTTGGTATCTTACCCTTGAACCAGACTAGCCTTGCCCATGGGGTCTTTGGTTCACTGTGTCTGAATGAATGATAGGCCCCTTTGCTCGAGAATTCTCCATCTTTGCCCCTTTTCCATATCACCTCATCCTTGAACCTTATATCCAATTCAACTGTGGTCAGATCATCAAATATTTCTGGAATAGCTGCACGTACATGAGGAAGAGCATCCCATTTCCCATCTCTGATGAGTGCGCTCACTTTAGCTTTTCTGTTCAAAACTGAATTATATTGCAAATGCACGGGAAATCTAGACATTAGGAGGCCCGAGGGGTGCCATGGATCATGCCATAATAATGTCTCCTCTCCATCTCCTATAAAGTGAGTGATAAAGCCACTCACCATGCTTCTACTGTCTAGGATATGCTTCCAACACCATGAGCAGTCCCGTGGCGCATTTAAAGTCCAGAAGTTCCTTCCTTTAATTAGATTCTTCCTGATCCACTTCACCCAGAGATTGTTTTTGTTAGACACAATGTTCCAAACATGCCGAGCCATCGCCGCTTTATTGGAAATTTCAATGCTTCTAATGCCTAGTCCCCCTTCCTTGTACGGACGACATACTTTCCTCCAACTTACTAAGGGGTTTTTGACGTAGGTGTCCACTGCAGACCATAGGAAATTCCTGAAAATGGCATTTAGATCACCAATAGTTTCTTGGGGAAGGATATAACATGAGGTCCAGTTCAAAACATTATTGATCAAGGTTACTCGCCCCGCATAAGACAAAGCCTTGTTCTTCCAAGACATAACTTTTTTCCTTACTCTGTCAATTAGTGGAAGGCGGTTTGCAGCAATAAGCCTTGTTGATTTCGCCCTCAGCTTGCTATGGAGTGCAAGCGTTGAGGCGAGCCTCAACAATGCCTTTTTTTTTCAACCATGGGCTAAACTAATGTAGGAGTGGAGGTTCCTACAAGTGTTCATGGTTGTGGGATATGCAGAGAATAACCATTCTCATGGTTGCTTTCCCAATTGCTAACTGGGCGATAAGTCTGAGCATTGGACGCATTCTTGTTCCTGACCAACCTATCAACATTGTCCCTATGGATCCTTTTAGAGTGTGAATCTTATGGAGCCCCAAAGAAGAAATAGTCAAGTGAGTTTTTGTATGCCACAATGAAGGTATAATGGTCTCCACTAACCGCTTTTGGTCCCAAATCTTTGGGAGACCCCGCTCGAAACACTTCCACAAGACCGATGCCATATGGGGATCCAAAACTAAAATTGGTCACAATGGGAGCAGTGCACTGACAACACTATAAGACCTAAGGAAACAGTTAGATTCCAGTTTTTTTTATAGGGGTTCATTAGACACCCAATTGTATTAACATAAAAACAAATATTCCAATAGGTTCTTTTTGTCTTTGTAAGATTATCTTGTCAAAATCTTGTAAGGACCAAAAAAAAAAAAACCCCGTTCTCTTAGGAGCATGAACTCATCACACATATTTGGAATACTATGGTAGTAGCTAATTAACGGTATGAGACCCTAGGTTTTGATGCTAGGATCTAACCAAGAATTTACGTGATTTTCTAGCAGTACAAGACGTTGATTGCAATAGATTCAGTATTTGTAATTCTACTAGGAAAGGAAGCCAAATTATCAACTTCGAAATCATTCAAATTCCTTCCCAAGCCTAAATTCGATGAATAGCATTCAAAGGTTTGAAGAATAATATCCTTAATTAGATGATGTCTATTGAAGCAGCCGTTTTTCACTCTTTGCTTTGACACTAACCTGCTGATCTGCACAAGGAACGCACGTAAGCCACAGACCACCGTTGCGGTGGTCGATGACACTCCGATGCTAAAATCATACAGGAATCCGAGGATGGTGTAATGTTGTAAACATGAAATTTTGTAGCGTACCTTAGCTTACCAACCTCATGTCTTATTTATAGTGCAGGAGTTCTGGTTCAACCAGGCCATCGATGGCGTAGTTTAGGAATGAGATCTTTGTGGAGATCCTTCTCTAATTGGGAGTTGTGTTGTAGAAGGAAATTTTCCTTGTAGCCCTGTGCTCCTAGATACGTGGGAGATAGTTTCCAATCAGAGAGTAATCCGTAGGGGGAAGTTTCCTAGTACGATATGTACTATGGTATTTGCTTCCTAGTTGGAAGCGGAGAGTTGTTGTAATGGCCTGTCCGAAGCTGATCCTCAAGATACTTGCCTTAGTAGGGCTTACGTGTATTGAGAATAGTTGTAAGACGCGTGGGCTTAGCAAGTTGTAAGAGTTTGAGTCCGTTTTGCGGCCTGCATTAGGCGGGCTAAGAACCGCTTGGGCCCGGATCAGTGTTGGGCTGACGCTGGGGCCTATCTTTCCTTGAGATCATCATGACATGTGTATGGCTCAGGGTCGTGACCGTTTCGGTGTATCATCAGCTACTCCCCCCAAGTTAGTGGGCCATCACATCGGTTCACTAAGTCATTTCTTGAAAATATATGTCGCTCATGATGATTGAGTCTGAATCATTGCTTGAGCCGCGCGCTTCATTAATTGAACGTGCATTGTTTCGGCAAAGAAGAGGCGAAAATCCAATCCCTATCTAGGTCATCCGAGGTGCAGAGACTAACTCTTATATTTTCTTTGTTTTTAAAGATATTGTTCTGTTCATCTTCTGATTGAAAGGATTTTTCATTTGTTTCATCGCTCAAAAAAACTTTTTTGATGACGCAACCTTGGCCAGGGGCCTTGAGTTTTTCGAAAGCATGTTGCTTTTCAAATCTGGCCTTGCTGAAATTTGTAAAAGGTTTGGGGTCCTCAAGGATCTGTCATTGACTGTTCTGAAGGATGATCAGATGCCAATGGTGTCACCGACGGGGTTCATCTGCTTGCACCGAAGGATGCTCCAAACTAAAGTTTGTTTTCCTGTTCTGAATGTGATATGGGAATTCCTTGGAATTCCTCCAGCCCATTTGTGGCCTAATGGGTACATGATCGTTCTCCTTATTTTGATTTGGGCGAAGGAAGCTAGCGTCTGCGTGAATTCGCGGGTGATCCAGTTGTTGACTTCTCATCGGTTTGAACAATATCGTTATCTGTAAAATGACGTTGTCGGCGTGCTTTGAGAATTTGCCTGACGACTTCAAGTCCTGGCAGAAGTATTGCTTCTTGGCTCCCACAGATTCAAAGTACTTCCAGTTCAAAGGCCATCCGCTCGAACAGGAGTTCAGGCCACTTTGTAAGTGTAGCTTCTTCTTCTGATTCCGTTACATTGATTGTATGTTTGTTGATGCATGTATTTCTTTGCAGGACAGTTTCCCACTACTCCCCTAACCTCAGAGGAGTGAAACACTATAGAGACATTCCGCAGCTTGCCGATGAGGAATGTGGTGGACGTCATATGCGTTCCCAACTTCATTCACAGTGGACTATGGGATAACTGGCACGTGGCCTCCACTATTTACTAAACGTCGCGAGTTAAGTCTGAAAACGGGGCCCCTTCTAGGAAAAGGAAAGCCGCTGGAGTCAAGTCTTCCCATTTTATCTTACACGGAGGAGTCGTCAGAAACGTTTGCCTCTTTTGTGAGTTCGAAGAGGTTCCGCATTAGAACTGGGTCATCTTCAAAACGATCTACTCCATTAAGTAAAGAGCGTGAATCTGATCAACCCGTCAGTGCGGAAGTCGATGTCACTGGGAGAAGGACCACCTGCGATTAGCAGGGGTTGAAGACATGTCGAATCTTAGTGTTGCGCAAGCGAAAACTCTGAGTAAGCAGTTGATGCAGGCTGCAATGGCAGTTTCTGCTGGTGCCAATTGGCACGGGACAGTTTCGATAGAAGGCTCCTCTGAGGATCCGCTTGAGGTTCTGGAATCTGATCATCTCGTTGGTGTGATGTCTGATAGTAGTCATAGGCCAAGTTTTTCATAGTCCGCATTGTTTACCATCTCGCTCCAGGCCGGATTTCAAGGTGTTGGAGGATCCAATGGACAACTCGCTTCCTTCCCTTCGTCCGGATCCTATTGAGCCATCTCGCACAAAAGGGTCGGTTGTTTGTAACAAAGGAAAGGTTACAAAGGAAGGCCTGGGAACAGTGGTGACTACAAAGGGTGGTGCTGGAACAATCCTTCATCCAGATGCGCAGATAAGTTTGTTTGCTCCGAACTTAGTAAAGATAAGCACTCAGGTCTGGCACAAGGAAGTTGATGTGTTTTGTGCTAAAAGGATACGCTAGAAGGGCGTATGGATAAGGGTTTAAAGTACCTTATGCTGGGGATGTCACACTTGAGCCAGGTAGTCATTGCTTGGACTGAAGTCGAACGGCTCGTGAGAAGGTGTACACCATGGAGCGTGTCTTTTCACACATGCAAGTGTTGTATTCTGACATGCTTTATGAGGTTGAGTTGCTGAGGAAGCAGGCTGAGGAGAGGAGGCTGGAACGGTCAACCGTTACTGCTGAGGCTCAGAGGGTTCATCTGGACGTCCTTGAGTTTGATTTAACAGAAGAAAGGATCGCAAAAGACATGTTCCAGGAGTTGGATCTAGCCCGCCATGATCTGGAGGTTACTTAGGTAGTTGTGGTTGAGGCGCATTCCGAACTGCGATCCCATGCTAAGGAGAACGCCTTGAAAGAGGTTGACTAGACCGCTCAGAAACAACAATTGGAGCCCGATGTGGAGTTCAATGCTCGGGAGGCGAGAAAGGCCGAGGACCAGGTTGAATTGGAGAAACATGAGCTCTGTGATGTGAAGTGCAACTTGGCTACAGAGCAGTATCAGGTTGATGCGTTGACAGGCAAGTTAGAGCTGTTGGAACATGAACTTGCTAACGCAAAGGTGCGAGAGGAAGAGCTTCTGCAAGAACAAGGCAAGTGCAAGTTTCGTTGGGTTGTACGCGGCAGACCGGAGTTGCTGGTACTAATGAAGAAGGAACATCCAGAATGAGATCTTGATCGCTATAAAAAGATGTCGTATGTAGACTTGTCGTTGCCTTTGCGTCATCAGATGAAGAAGGCGGTACGAACCCTGATGCTCAGGCCGTGGCGTGTGCAGACGCAACTCCTATTCCCTCCTCCGTTAAGCTTAACTTTTTTGTTTCTATACCTTTTCCTGATAAGGAGTAAACTTTGTATACTTGTACCCTTTTTGTTTCTATTGTTAATGAAAACAAGTTTATGTTAAGTACGCTCTATATCCGTTTTTTGCTCGTTATCCCCATTGTGTGTTTTCCATTTCGCCTTGTCATTTTACT
Organism: Berberis vulgaris; assembly: GCA_963556465.1. Taxonomy (NCBI): domain Eukaryota; kingdom Viridiplantae; phylum Streptophyta; class Magnoliopsida; order Ranunculales; family Berberidaceae; genus Berberis; species Berberis vulgaris. Next base: position 54,273,080 of record OY747134.1, read on the forward strand.
TTGGCATAGGCTGGTTAGATCAATAGGAAGTCGAGTAGTCTATCTGTTGTTGAGAGCTTGACCGTTTGTGTTGCGAGTGACTCAGAGTCACTGTTGCATAGTCATGTCTAATAGTGTCCGTTCCGCGAACGGTTCAGAAGCAGGCTATGATGCCTTGCTTTGGGCCATTCTTAAGGTAAGTTGTTGGGGGCTTATCTCGTTTGTCTGACTTTTGGTTGCGGCTACTGGCGTGAGCGAGTTGTGATAGTCGAGCGCATGTATTAGAGCGTTTGTACCGATTTAGGTTAAGCTTCAGATTAGCATTCTATGTAGCACCTGTCCGCGTGTTGCCTGGGTGATTTATGTGTTGGCATCAGTGGCCTCTGTTGATAATAGAATGTCAGCTTGTTTGAGCTTGAAGACACTGACTGAGCTGTGATTTATTTTTGCGACCACTATTTCAAAAAAGATCGGTGGTCACGTGGCGAGCTGCCTAAGGCTCCCATCTTCTAAACCATGCAGAAGAGCAGTAATCCCGTGGCTAGCCGTCGACATCAGTCAGGGATTGACTAGTCTCCCACCTTTCAAACCATCTATACCCACGCAGTAGGGGCTATAAGTTCGAGACGAGGGGATTCGGTGACCAGGCTGAAAAGCAGTGGTCCCGTGGCAAGCCATCAGAATCAGTTTAGGACTGACTAGGCTCCCACCTTCGAAATCATCTACACTTGTGCGCATCAAGCTACAAATTTGGGGGTTTTCGGCGGCCATGCTAAAGAGCAGTGGTCCCGTGGCAAGCCGTCGAAATCAGTTCGTGACTGACTAGGCTCCCACCTTCTAACCATCTACGAGCGCACTGTGGGGGCTACAAGTTCAGGGTTGGTAATGCGGCGGCCAGGCTGAAAAGCGGTGGTCCCGCGGTGAGCTGTTGGAATCAGTTCAAAACTTACTAGGCTTCAGCCTTCCAAACCATCTACGCCCGCACAATGGAGGCTACAGGTCTGGGCTTTGATCAGAAGTTGTTGTTGCCAGTCATCACCAACTAGGCTTACCTAATTGGGTTCGGCGACCATTGTTCACGAAAAGGGCAATGGTCCCTAGCAAGTTGTTGTCACCAGGTGTGATAGCACTGATTAAACTTCTACTTCCTAAACCATCGGGATCCGCACTAGGCGGACTAGGTGTCTAGATGAACCAGAAGCCATCGTCATCAGCCGAGGCTGACTAAGCTTACCTAGTTAGGTAAAGGCTCCGCCTCCTGAGGGCATGCGAACCTATGTTCGCGAGCATAGTGCATTATGCCAACAAAATTCTTTTTGAAGAAGCAAGAGTACCTTAAATCAGTTGGTGATCGACAGGTATCATTCGTGTGCAAGAATTGACTAGGATTTCTAGTGCTCTTATCAGGCATGTGGTAGAATATTGTTTGAATAGTGGGTCGGACCCATGGGCCCGCAGAGGGAGAGCTAGGGTTTCTTGTATAAAATATTGTACGCGTATGGCGTAGATCGCATGGTAGCACGTGTACAACGTAGATGGTTGAGTATCAATCACTCCCCCTTAATTGATGGGGTTGCGTGCAGGACCATTAATTGAATGAACGTGATCTGTGCAGTTTCCTTGGGAACCCTCGTCTCCTTGTTTCCCATGCATATGGTATTTAATGCTGATAGTTAATGTTGAAGCACCCATTTGGTGAACCATTATTTCTATATAATGGTGTTTCTCAATCATTGTAGGCACTATCTTCTGCAGAGCTATCTCATGTAATGTTCTTGCTTAAAGAGAATGCTTTGGGTTTTCCAAAGGCTAAAAAAAAATCTCCATCATTGGAGTCTTCGAATGTTCTAACATTTGCACCAATCGGACCTGATGATAATTACTGTTATGCGTGGTCACCTGTTCTGGGTGGGCATGTGGTTGATTTGCTGAGATCTCATAGATTCTTCTTATATTGCGAATAAGAAGTATGCACTCTCTTCCAAGGGAAGAATATGTCGTTTATGTGTCGGTGCCTTGCTGCTGCACTAGAGCTCTTATTTTCATAGATAACACCAGCGCCCAACTTCGAAGAGGTTGCCTCCACACTTCTCGATTAACCTCGTTGTCTTGCTTTGCGGTGGAATTTGGGATCTCGGAATAGAGAGGAATTGGACATAATCCACTCGATTGGGTCATTGACTCCTGGACACCCCTCTCGTCCCTGCAGCGGGAAGGTGCACTCTATCTGTGTCAACCTGATACTTGTCCCAAGGTCACCAAGTCGACCAGATCGAGCGTGTGAGTTGGCCGTATTTGGTTGTGGCTTGTCGTGGGGCCCCTGATTGTCGATTTTCTACCAGCTCATACCATATTTGAGGGTTGCGTCCGCAGGAGCTGTGTTGTTGTTAGCAGATGGTGTGCATCAGAAAGTTCACATTGTCTACTTTGGGTACTTTTGCTCTCTCTGACATCGGACTGTTTAAGCAAGTTTTTAATCCATGTCGCATCGGATTAGATGCTTGTAGTATGTAGTCTTTTGTATCCGCCTCTGGGCGCCCGTTGTTACATCTTTACAATAATCAATAAAGTGTATTTGCAAAATTCTTTATTTATTTATTAAATGATTGCAAATCACATAAGTTTTTAAGAACTAAAACTCTACATTGACTATGGAAAGGAAAATAAACAACTTCAATAAACTAACTGTTGACGGAGAGAAGTTGACCCTGACCCTGAAGTGAATTCGGATGGCCTTTGTTGGATCGTTGATACTCTCAGCAAACTGTTGAATTTCACTGATGTCACAGAGGCTGCGGAAAAGTAAGCCTTGTGGGGGAGTTAGTCTCCGCGCCGACGGAATGTTGAGGGGTTGTACTCCCATTTGCATTGATATCTCCGTTCTGCTGGGTTGAAGAGCATCTCACTTATGCACTGCTTGACTGTCCCATTTCTCTGAAGTGATCCACCCTTGTTGAAATCTCGTGTGAGTAGAGCGATACGTCTGTAGTCACTAGGCTTGGCTCTGGTTCAAATTGTACTGTGGGATCAGGTTGGATCTGGGAACATTCTATTTGCTTCAGTACAGCATAATGGCAGCCACGTGCCGTAGGTTGGTCCCCACGTATTGTTCATTCAGAGTGGTTAGTTGTGTACTTGACAAATTGATGAAGGGTGGAGACTACTCTTCCATCTGGTAATCTGGTAAAGCCATGGTCTTTCCAAGATAAGGTTGTAGGTAGATGGCGCGTCCACTACCTTGAAGCCCAGAAACAAGACCTTTCTCAGTTGCAACTCCCCTGCCACTATTGCTAACCTTATCTTCCCGATCGAGAAGCATTTCTCTCCGCTGATCCCAATCAGCGGGTAGTCTGAGGATGTCAAGTTATCCTCCTTGAGGTCCATACTATAGAACGCGTTGTAGAATAGGACGTTGAGTGAGCTCCTTGTGTTCACCAAAGCTCTCTTTACCTCCTACTTTGCAATGGAGACCGAAATGACTAGGGCGTCATTGTGCGATGCTCGGACTCTTTCGAGGTCCTTGTTTGTAAAGGTTAAGGTGGGAATGAGGCTTTTCACCCTCGAGTAGCGAACGTGTATGTCCTCATCAGCGGGTTGTGTCCGCATCTCCAGTAGAGCCCACTTGCGGGACCTGTTTGGCTGGTTTTAGTTCTGTTCGACCCCATGAAAGACATAGATTATGCCTGGAGTCTCCTTATCTATTTCCTTGACTGACTCTCCCCGGTCCCTGGATCGTTCTGGTCATTTCTCTGAGCTCAAATATTCCTTTAGCTTGCCCCTGTGAATCCAGTACTCAATCTCATACCTCAGACTCTTGCAGTCGTTGGTATCATGGCCACCCTCCTTGTGATACGAGCAGTACGTGTTGTTGTCATGCTTGAAAGGGTTTTCGCGCTACTTTGGGGGGCACTTCAAATCTTCCCAATTTTTCATGGAATTCAGGATGTCCAATAGGCTAGAATTGAGGGGGGTCATGGCTCTGGATCCAACGTAGTTGGATGTCTTCTCTGGTGACCTGTTGTCATTACGCTTCCGCTTGCTCTTTTCTTCATCCTCACGTCTCCTTCCCTCCTTTCTGTCTTTAGGAGCGGATGGCTTTTTTCACCTTCTGTTTTTCTTCTTAACGGTCCTCAACTCTTCTAAGGTAATGTACCTTTGGGAACTCTTGAGGAGCTCCGTCGTGTCCAAAGAGGGTTCCAAAGTGTGGTTTTCATAGATCTTTCACTTCTTTAGGCCCTCGGTGAAGGCCGACACGGCTGTGTCGTCGTTGCAACCGTCAATGAGTGTTAACTCGTCGTTGAAGTGTGTGACATACTCTCTGAGCATCTCATTGGATCTCTGTTTCAGAGAGAGTATGTAGTATGGGCCTTTTCGGAGACGCTGACTTCTGACAAAATGAGTCAAGAACTCCTTCTCCAGGGTCTTGAATTAGTCGATCAACCTCGGCGGGAGGCTGTGGAACCACATTAGTGCTGACTTCTTCATGCTAGTAGGAAAAGTTATGCCCATCATCGACTCAGATCCTTCTTTGAGGGCCATTACATGCTGGTAATGGCACACGTGTTCGAATGGGTCGGTGGTCCAGTCGTAGAAGTCGAGCTTCGGAGGCGTGAACTTGTTTGGAAGGATCTCGTCCATTATACGGTCCACGAATGGTGGAACTGAGAGACGGTATAACACGTCTGGATCATGTGCCCCTCTGTGGAGGGGGTTCTGAGGGTCGAGCCTCTCTGCCCTAGCAGTGGTTCCATGTTAACTGTGACACCTCCTCTAGTCCAGTGAGAACTAGCAGGGGCTTGATTCTCTTGTGCTTGCTCTATGTCGTCCTCAATAGATGGAGGCTTGTGCTGCTCCTGGTCTCCATTAGCGGGTGGAGGGTTTTGTTGTGCGAGAGCCTCCACCTTCTTAGCGATTTACTATATTTGAAATGACAACAAAAAATCTATCATGGGGTCCGTTATTGTTGTTGCTGGCGCGGGGGCGTGAGTTTGCTACTCATGTGTAACCGGCACCGCTGAGAGCAGCGGTATAGCGCCAATCTAAGCGTTTGACGTGTCCCCTTGTTCTCCGTTGTTGCATGATCTAGTGGTCACCATTTTTTGTATTTCGAATGGAGATGATGCTAGTGAAAGGTTAGGAACTTTCATCCCCACGGACGGCGCCAAACTGATGCAGTTGTTTTCCGCTTCCTGTTTTGACCTTGACCTGCAATCTTGCTGACTTGCACAAGGAACGCACGTGAGCCACGGACCACCATTGTAGTGGCCGATGGCACTCCGATGCTAAAGTCAAACTGGGATCTGAGGAAGGTGTAATGTTGTAAACAAGAAATTTGTAGTGTACCTTAGCTTACCAACCTTATTTCATATATATAGTGCAGAAGTTCTGGTTCAACCAGGTCATCGATGGCGTAGTTCAGGAAGGAGATCTTCATGGAGATCCTTATCTAATTAGGAGTTGTGTTGTAGAGGGGAATTTCCTTGTTAGCCCTATGCTTCTAGATACGCAGGAGATAGTTCCCAATCAGAGAGTAATCCGTAGGGCGAAGTTTCCCTGTGCGATATGTACTCTGGTATTTGCTTCCTAGTTGGAAGCAGAGAGTTGTTGTAATGGCCTGTCCAAAGCTGATCATCGAGATACTTGCCTTAGCAGGGCTTACGGGTATTGAGGATAGCTATGAGACGCATGGGCTTAGCGAGAGCTGTAAGAGTTTGGGTCCGTTTGGCTAACTGCATTGGGTAAGCTTAGAACTACTTGGGGCGGATCAGTGTTGGACTAACGCTAGGGCCTATCTTTCCTCGAGATAATCATGACACATGTATGGCTCAAGGTCATGATTGTTTTGGTGTATCATCATCTATCATGCAGAGAGTATAAACCAGGTATGGAAGGGCATGACCAAACCAAAGATCTTCTTGAGCTCATTCGACAAATATAAAAAAATTAGAGCCAATTAACCCAAGCTAAGGACAAAATGATCCAAAAATTAGTCTTGACCAGTCAATGACATGGACTTAATGGTTACATTAGAAAACGAGTGTTAGACTCAATTAGTTTTCAAAACGAGGATCAAACTCTAATGAATATAAACTAATGAATGCCAAATTCAAAACACCAAAAAGAATAATAGGATAGCATGTAAAGGAAAATTTGTACTTATCTCAAGTTCAAAATAATAAGAAAATTAGAAAATACCTAAATATAAAGAGTTATCCTGAAATGCCTCATCCCCCAACAAGTGTCGTGAAGAAAGTCTGCCTCAACTCCATGTTACAAGTCACGTGAATAATGCATTTTTTTTTACAATGATTCAAAATATGCCGCCTTAAAAAGAGTGAAGATGAGGTACCCAACCCTACTACCAAGTCTATCAAATAATTGTGAAATATTATTTTGTTCCATTCTTCCCAAATCGTCCAACATAATGTAAAAGGATATACCGTACCAAAAAACCTTCCCTTTACAATCCAAACCTCTCCATGAAATACATCCAAAATGATCAATTTTGTTAATTCTCTTACACCTTTAGAAATTGAGAAAGTTTGGCAGAAAAATGAAATAAAGTACATCTCTAATATTTATAAAATATTAATTGGTTGAAATTTAAATACGAAGATAAAATACAAATTTAATTAGTTCTAAAAAATAGGGTTGGTACATTATACACACAATATTAAATGGAATTTCGTCCCGAGATTTGAAAGTAGGGAAAAAAATAGTAAATAGTTTCAATATATATCATAGTCCATGAAATGCAATTTCAAAAGACAACCCATGTTTTTCATACATGGACAACATCAATATCAAATATGATTAACCGCATCGAACTATTTTTAACAAACATATAACATACCACTACTACATATACTTGTACGTGTCTCATCAATAATATGAATAAAGTGTTGGAGATCTCCACCACTTACTTCTTTCAGTCGTCCAATTGCCAGATTTTGTGTTGCTTCAACAGGAGCCATCTTTGCAACTTCAGTATTGTCTGCAACTTCTTTGGCTATTCTCTTCGCTTCTAGGGCCATTTTTTTATTTTCCTTCTGCTGCTATCTTTTTTGCAACCTACAACATCATATATCAGGAAAAGTTCCAATGCGATTGACCATATAACAAGGGTTTGAGCACATAGCTTGACAGACTTTGCAACTGATCGATACAAGTCCAGCTTACTTAAACAAAAAAAACATAACAAGAATAACATGCAATGTTGCTTTTTGCAAAAAATCAAAAAAGATTAAGGAAATAGACAAAAACACTTCACTTTTGCTTTAGCTTTTTCTTGTCGTGCCTTTTCTTCCAGGGGTGTTCTTTCCTTTCTCTTAGCCTCCCCAAAAAGCTACATCATTTCTTATTTTATGATCTTCAATCTTGGATCTTTGTTGGTGCTCTCTTTGGACAGTAATTAAGTGATTATCAAGGGCTTCTGCACTGCAATTAAGCCAAGAAAATTCAAAAAATTCCCTATAAAATGATAAATCAAAATTTTTTGTTGAACTAATCTTTTAGCAACCTGTGCATCAAGTTCAAATACATAGTGGACCATTTCAAGAAAGCCAAAACTTGAATGAAGTGTCTTTTTCTTTCTTTTTTATATATATATTTTTTTTTATTTCATGTGGTAGCACAATATGAGAAAGCATCTAAGAATAAGTCACACTCACCAATTAACCAAGGGAAAACCCACAAAAAAGGGTATCTAAAACCAAGCCCTTCAATCTTCGCTGTCTTCCCTTGGTTATATAGAAAATATGTCAATCATTAAAGTATTACATATAGATCTACACACAGTTCTCTAACACTATTTGATTAAGAGATAGATCCAAGCTCAAAACAGAAATAAACAGGATAATAAAAACTCCGTTGTTCTCCTTATTTTGCTCTCCCTTCTGGTCTCTTAAATTGAGGAAGGATCAAGCCTTGCATAGTTTTGAGCAAACATTCTTCAAACTCTTTCATTTTTTTGATCTAGCTAATCATTGCTCGTAAGTCAACTTCGTGTGCTTCAAGAACATCATTCTGGCCTTTTCTATCTGTTAGGGAAGGGGATGAAGAGTTTACGAAAATTTTCCTTTTTTGTGATGATTTAATGAATGATGAAAGGATAAGTGTGTGGTGTAAACTTGATGTACCTTTATGCTTTTGATTTAATGATAAGGTTCGGGGATCCTCAAAACCCCACCTTGCCTTTCTGAAGAAAAAAAAAAAAAAAAAAAAATATATATATATATATATATATATATATATATATATATATATCACAACTTCGTTGCAAGCATTTTTTTGGCAGCCTTAAGTATGCAAGTTTCATCCAAACATGTTGGTGATAGGCTCTCAAGCAAGGCTCAATACCGCATGACTCAGAAAAAGTTGGGAAGTAAAGACTTGAATCTATTGAATTAATACAAATATGTACTTAGAGCTCCATGAATAAACAAATCCACGACAATAAACTAGAAACCTACTGACTTAATAAAAAGAACTTTCATTATCTCTACTAATGGAAACTATTTCCGTGGAAGCTATAAAATAAGAAACTAACAACTGATCTCACACACGTTCTCCAAATTCAAGAACATAAAACTCACAGTTTATTTCTACCGTCAATTCTTAAAATCTCAAATTTATGCAATGAGCCTCATATTTCTAAAAGTACATAAATCCTAATTAGAATAAGAAAAAGAGACTATGATAAATCGTAATCCCCTTAATATACTTTTACGCTCAACAAAGTACCCCGATTAAGTCTTTTTAAATCAGGATATCTTCGTCTTATTTGAATAAAGAGTTTATGTCTATCCAAAAGTGTATGAAAGTGTCAGCATGCTTTGCGTGTAAAAAGAAAGACATTACATAACTTCCCCCGTAAACAATTTTTTCTTTAAAATGTCATTTTAATTAAAATGGACATATTCGATAATCTTCAAGACAACGAGATACAAAAGTCTTACGTTTTACGATGATACTGCGTATCTAGCCTTACGTCTTACGTTTTACGATGATACTGTGTATCTAGTGCAGAAGAGGACTTGTCATTTTCATTCATCACGTGTAACTTCAATTGAGACATAATAAAAATTTTCCAGGACCTCAAGTTTATTTTAATAACAATCCAAAATCTAAATTTAGGTAAATTTTGTGATACGTTGCCTAAGTGATTTCATTCATGAAAATTTATTTGAATTTAAATTTAATTTTTATTTTTAGTGGGCTGCATATAGTTGCGCCATGACCCATGCAAATAACAATCAGCCCGAAGGAAGGTTTTTATTTTGGCAGGTTCATGGATGGTGTAAGGTAATTAATTTAAGTAAAATATTCTTTGAATTTTACTTATGTGTTCAATGACCAGCCCAAAGGAAGGTTAATGTAACAATGTTTGTCCAAATACTTAAATTGTAATAGTGTGTTCGGTTTCTCATAAGGGCTCATTACTAAAAATGTAAATTACATGTACTTTTAGTTTTTACCCTTACTCTATTTGTTTGCTCCTCAATTGATGATTACTATCGTTATTTTTTTTTCATATCATTGTGTAACAGTTGATGGGGTGTACATATATTAACGTAAGCTTATTCTTTTGATTTATTTAGTGAATGTTTCTTCTATATCTGCCATTTTAAATAACATTCCAGTGTTTTTCCAATTTTGAAAAATGGAAAGAGCATATTGTATTCATTCTAGGATGTATGAATTTGGATTGTGTGCTTCATGTTAATAAGTTTGCTAATCATTTTAGTTCAGATGAAAAAAAAGACTTCTTATGTAAAGTAAAAGCATTTTAATCGCATTAGTCTTATGATAATGAAACACTCTATTTCTGAAATTTTTCATGGTGCAATGCCTATGGAGGACAATACTAAAAAATTTCTATGCCAAGTTGCAAACCGATTTGTTGCGTCTAAAAGGGTAGAGGCAAGTATGTTTCCTAGAAAACTTGTTACCATGTGACATACTAGCAAATAAAATATAAGAGAGTGCATAATGAAAATGTCTAATCTTGTTGCCAAAATGAGAACATTGATGGTCTCCTTTTGCACCTCATTTTAATTTTTCTTCTTACACAGTTTGGTCCATTTAAGATCAATTATAATACTCAAAGGGAGAAATCAACTCTTAATGAGCTCATTGCTCAGTGTGTGCAAGAAGATGAAATATTGAAATGAGAAAAGACAGAAAATGTTTATATGGCAATAGTTTCCAATGGTCATTCAAGCATCATGAAAATGAAAAAAATACGAATATTAAAGCTAAGGGAACTGCATCTGAATGGACTTCACAAGCAAATGTACAACAGAAACACGATAAGGAAGCCACATATTTCTTTTTCAAGAAAATGAACCATGTGAAAAAGGAATGTCCCAAATATCAGAAGTGACTCGCAAAGAAATGCAGTAATTATATTTTTGTTTGTTCTGAACTTAATCTAGCTGAGGTACCAAGTCATTCATGGATGATAGATATATGAGCAACTATTCACATCAGTGTTTCCATGCAGGGTTGCATAAGGAGTCAGAAACCAAATGATGTCGGAATGTTCATTTACATAGGGGTGACAATAAAGCTTATGTGGAGGCAATTATGGTCTTTAGATTAAAATTAGAATCTAATTTTTATTTGGATTGGGATGAGATTTTTTATGTCTCGTCATTTAGGCCGAATTTAATTTCTATTTTCAGTTTGGATAAATGCGGTTATACTTTTTTTTTTTTAAGGTTTTCAAAATTACAATACTATTGGTCATGGATCTCTGATTGATAATCCATATAAGTTAGAGTTAGATGTTTCGCACTTAAAGTCAACTAAAACTTTGCATGTTAGTAATTATGATACTAAGCGAAGGTTAATTAATGAGAACTCTTCTATCTTATTGCATAAGCTTTTAGGTCATATCTCTATACAAGAGATTTGAAAGGCATTTGTCAATTTGAGTTTTTGGTCCCCTTGATTTTATAGTTTATAATTTAAATTGAATGCATAAAGAGGAAACAAACAAATATAATGAAGTTATGTGTTATCATAGGAGTTCAAGTGTCTTAGATTTGATACATACTGATATTTGTGGTCCATTCCCTAGGGCTTCTTGAAATGGTCAGCGGTATTTTATCACTTTTGTAGATGATTATTCTCGTTGTGAGTATCTATGCTTAATATATAAAAAATCACAATCATTGGATGTGTTTAAGGCCTATAAAGTTGGTTGAAAATCAACATAATAAGAAAATTAAGGTTGTTAGATCTGACCATGGTGGTGAATACTATAGTAGATACGACGATTCAGACCAATGTTCAGGTCCATTTGCGATGTACTTAAAGGAATGTCGCATCGTCCCTCAATACACCATGTCAGGGACACTACGTCAAAATGGTGTATCTAAGAGATGAAGTAGGACCCTAAATGACATGGTTAAGAGTATGATTTGTCATTATACTTTATTTGTTTCTCTTTGGGGAGTCTTAAAGACTGCAGTTTATATTCTTAATAGAGTACCTAGTAAAGCAGTAACTAAAATCCCATATAAGGTATGCATTGGAAGACGTCCTAGCATTAGACACATATATTTGGGGATGTCCAGCTGAGGCTAAGCCTTACAGGCCTAATGAAGAAAATTTGGACTCAAGAAATGTTAGTTGCTACTTTATTAGATACCCAGAAAGATCAAAAGGATTTAAATTTTATTGTCACTCTACTAATACCTTAATTGAGACTGATATTGCAAAGTTTATTAAGGATGTTGAGAATAGTGCAAGTACACAATCTAAGTATATATGTTTTGAAGAAGAACATATTGACATTCATATGATGGATATTCACTCTCTTAAAGTGATCGTATATGTTTTTCAACATGATGTGAATGCAAATCACGAAGATATTTCTGGGTTGCCTTATGGTAATCCAAAAGAACCTCAACCTCCCAAATTAGAACTGTCAGTAAGGACATCCAATGGGGAGATGAGATCTGTCATTTCAGATGACTACTATGTTAGATGAGTTAAAGTCTATGAAGAACAATGGCGTTTGAAATGTTATCGCGTTGCCTAAGGGTCTGAAACCAATTGGATGCAAAAGGGTTTTTAAACCAAACATGATTCCAAAGGCAATATCGAAAGATGTAAAACATGTCTTGTCGCTAACGACATTACTCAAAAGGAAGGCATTGATTATAAAAAATAAAAAAAACTCTCTCCAGTTTCTACAAAAGACTATTTTAGAATTATCATGCCACTTGTAGCTCATTATGATTTAGAGCTACATCAAATGGATGTTAAGACTACAATTCTGAATGGAATTGTTGCAGAAACTATTTTTTTTATGAAGCAACCACATGTTATGAGATTAAAGACTCGGAACATAAAGTCTGCAAATTAAATAAATTCATCTATGGCTTAAAGCAGACATTTCATCAATGGTATAAAATGTTTGATTAAGTTATTTCCTCCTTCGGTTTTGAGGAAAATCCCATTGATCAATGTGTTTATCATAAGATTCAAAAAAAAATAAATTATAATGTTATATATTGATGACATCCTACTTGAAAATTGTGTCATAAGTTTATTTCTTTCAACAAAATTTCTTATTAAAGTGGTTTTTTGCTAAAACACAATTTATGATAGGCTTACAAACTACTTGTATTGACCATATTGTATTATTGGCATGTCACATAAGATATTTGTTGAATTAGCATTTGGTAGGTTATATGCACTAGGTAAAATACTCATTATTACTAGTGACAAGTTGAGTTTACTGCAATGTCCAAGTAAGGATTTATACATGAAATAAATACATTAAAATTATCTCTAATGCGTAGGTAGTAGAGAGTATAATGTATGATAAAATTTATCCGAATTAATATATTATGTATATCATTGGAATGTTTGGCAGAGTCTGAAGAATGATCACTAAACAACGTTTATTGCAGCATTTCAAAAGAATAAAAGTCTATACTCACATGCTAAAGATTTAATTAAATGGATTAGATATTCAGATTTAGTTTTTTTTTTTTTTTTTAGTGTACTGCCAAGATAATATAATTCTTTGTTTGATGTAAAAGATGTGATAAAAAAAAATACGGTTAAAGTAAGGCCATTTGAAAATGGACATGATCATGGATAACATGCTCAACCATACTTTGATCTATGTAGTTGATTGTATTGGTATTTATGACAAAAAATTGTCCAACCATGATAAATGTGGTAAGGCCGCTATGATCCTATATTGATATTTTCAATGGACCAGATACTTTTGAGATGACAATCACAACTCTCAAAACCAAACTCTTTGAGTTCCCACGAAAACTTGCAGCCAATATTTTCAATTAGAGAGTTAGGTTTTCAAAATGAAAACAAAACCCATTAAAATCCAACAATATAACACATAATTATAATACAGATTCAGAGAATTATAAGAAGAGGAAAAATATTGGCTTGAAAATTATATAATCGCATATCAAAACCCTATAATGAAATTAAAACACACAAAAAAAAAAAAAAAAAAAAAAAACAATCACATCTCTAATCTATCAGATAAAGTTTCACCTTGATTACTCTCTCTTTTGTCTCAAACCAAATGAGTCAATGATTATTACAGATGAATAACATATGTTGCTCATACCAGAAAAAAAAATTTCATTTTCTAAAAAGAAATCTTTTTGTTTCTTTAGATCAACACAACACCATAATGGAAGTTAATTATAATCTCTATCTATGCAATAATCTCCGAAGGGGGGGGAGGTGGTTCATATTATTATATGTCGTAGATTATCAAACTATAGGTGAGTGGTGTTTGATTAGACCCGATTAGTTGTGATCGTTAAGAAACAAGACCAGAGTCATAACACGTTTTTAATTATATGTTGTAGGTCTTGACACATGTAGATATCAATTTAAACCCTATTATAAGTCTATCAGTGATGATGGATTAATAATAGAATTAGGGCTTCATATATACGGTTGAGGTCCCCACTCCAAAACTAATTATCTTTCTCTGACTTTCCCATCCTGTTTGAGAGAAATATGAGAAAGATTCCAGAGGTGAAAAACTTTTCCGCTGCGTATTGCTTGATTAGAAAGGATTGCTACGAGGATACTCTTCATCAATGGATTCAGGTACGCATTGATAGTTTTCTTTATTGGTTACTGACATGAGGTCTTGGTGTGGATCTAATAATATTCCAACAGAGGGATCTTGATTGACAAGTTTAGATTCATGACTACTAGACTCCTCTGTAGGGGTAGGAGGTTTTTGCTTGGCAAGTTTTTCTTTTAACAACTTTCTCAATGCGAACCATGGTCTCATAGTTAATCAGAATGATCCTCCATGCACTCGCTTTATGAAGTATACACAAACTTTTGATTCTAACTTGATTTAGAATTAAACCAAATTATATACACAAAACTTTTATTTAAACTAGGGATGAACAAAAAACTGACTAAACCAATCAAATTGATCGGTTTGGTCTAAGTTTGGTTCGGATCGGTTTTGTTTTAAAAATTCAAAACTGATATTGTCGGTTCAATTTTCTGTTTTTATGTTATTTTAACTGACAAAACCGAACCGATCGAATATATATAATAAATAATATATATTTTATATAAAAATAATATAGTATGTTTAAAATATTCGGTCGGTTCGGTTTCAGTTGGTTGGATCGGTTTATGGTTCACCTAAATTAAAAACGATTTTTAGTTTTCATAATGGTCGATTCGGTTTTGGTTTGAAAATTTTCAAACCGACCAAAGTCGGTTCAGTTTTCAACCCTAATTTAAACTTATTTTTTTTTTTAGATTTTAGCCCCCATTGACTTTGACTTCATCTTTTAAAACTTTTTATAATTTCATTTTTGCCCTTCTTCGAATTTGGAAAATTTTGATTTAGGATTTTCTGCACCACTACCACTACCACCAACACTAGGGGTGGGCACAGGACGGGATGGACCTCATCCTGACCTCGTTTTGTCCAGAATGGGTTCGGATAGAACAAGTGTAATCAATTTATGTATCAAATTAAACTCGGAGGCTTTACGGTTACAATCAACTTTAATGGATAAAAATCACAAAACACTACGCTCGATCGTCTTCCATGTTATGTGTGTGGTTGTGTGCAAACTAAAAAAACCGATCTATATTTACAGAGTATATGAACTAATAGTGGACTGATCACATACATAAACATATCTTACCACATAGATCTAACTACTAATATCGTCTTTAAATTATCAAAGACCTGTTACATAAGGATATGATGGAAACTGGTAATAAGATGTCCTTCGATCGGGTGCCCATACTGGTTATTAATTGCAGCAAATGGAACCCAAACTTGAATCATGTTTTTGGTTTGTGGGGAGGAGCATGCATACCCTTCATTGTCTTACAACATCAAAAATAGAAGGAAAGCATTTTTGTCTCTGCCAACTCAAGTACAATCATTTACCGATGATGTCTAAGGTGTGAGCTGATATCATTTTGTGTATGTATTCGACATTAAATTTTAACCCCAAAAATAGTATCAACATTATCATTATTCCTATTCCTATTCCTATTCCTTGCAGCAAGTGAATATGCCAAGGATCCAGAGAAATGTAAGTGTGACACCAAATACGTGTAATGAGTGATTGCAACTTAATTAAACAGGTTGGAAGGCCTGCCCATGGCCAACACGAGCTTTGACACCTTTGGCTAACAAACTCAACCTGACATTGATTCGGTGTGCTTGAATGCCCACTGGTTGAGTTTGTTTATTATCCTATCAATAAAGCTTCCCTATTCTTGACATTTGTAAAACACCTGATCAAAAAGCTCAATATTCATTTCAAAAAGTTCAAATTGTGCATAAATGCAATTACCTCACATTTCAAAAATCAAGATACAGGTTGTTAAATGATCAATAAAATAAAATAAAAACATTATCCATAACCACAATGTCCGACAAGAAACATGAGTTTCCTATCATTGTTGTGTCAAATATTAAAATTAATAATAATAAATATTAAGTAAATAAGTTCGGGATGAACAAATTGAAAATCTCCATCTTGATCCCATCCCGATCTAGATCAGGACGAGACATGATCAAGATGGGTTTGATCAATCCCAAAAGGAGTCAAAAAATCAAGATGGGATGAGATGAGATGAGATGAGATGGGACCGGGACAGAAACGAGATCGGGATGGGATGCCCACCACTAGCCAACACCACCCTAGCTTCTTCATAAAGTTGGGCCTGCCAGCAAAATACCATCTCAGTATAGATCGAAACACCACCACTTCCACCCACTGCAAACTCAAAATCACAGACCACCACCCTCTCCACCGACTGTAGTTTTGGAATTACAACTACCACCCATCTCCACACGCTGCATTTTTGAAAATGCAACCACCAATGGCCACCCTCTCCTCCACCACACCTCTACCCTCATCCTCCTAGGGTTGGCAGTGGGGCGGATTTTTACGGATATCCGTCCCACCCAATCCGTATGGGGCGGATTTGGATATGGCTGAATGGATTTTCGGGTGGTTTTGGGTATCCAAAACATATCCGTTTACTATTCGGGCCGGATACGATTTTAGCCATATCCGCCTCACAGGCCACGCGGATATCCGTTTATACTGCTCAAATTACTATAATACTCTTATCCCTAAAGTAAGTATTAACTAAACCTAAAGAAACCTAACTAAACCCTTATCCCTAAAAAAAACCCTTTCCCTATATAATGAAATTACAAAAATACCCGAAATTAAACCCTTATCTCTCCATCTCACATTCTCCCCCTCCCCTTACCCCACTCTCGTCTCCACTCTTTCTCAAAGCAGCGAACGAAGGCCGCGTAGTCCCTTCGTCCATTCGTCCCTTCTTCTCTCTCAAAACAGCGAAGGTCCCTTCTTCTCTCTCAAAACAGCAAAGGCAACGGCAAGGTCGCGAAGGGTGGCGGAACCCTCCCTTTTTCTCTCTCAAAACAGTTAAGGCCGCGAAGGCGAAGGGTGATGTACAAATTATGTTGGGTTGGCTCCGTCTCTGCTCTCTGCTCTCTGCTCTCTGCTCTGCTCTTCTGGTGCTTAAGAACTGACAATTTCTTTTTAATGGTGATGTACAAATTACAAGAGAGTTTTGTCTCTCAACTTGTTTTCTTTGTGTTTGTATTTGTATTTGTATTTTGTGAGAGAGAGAGAGAGAGAGCAAGGCGTGCCTGAGAGGACGTCATCAACTCCTTCTTTTGAGCTCATCTTCAACATGATCCCATCCCATGCCCCTTCTTTCCTATCCTCCTCTCTGAAACAAAAGAAAAAAATGAGAGCAGCTTTAATTTGCTCTTTTGTTTATTTGCCTTGCTTCTTCATGAAGACTAATCGAGATCTCAGATCTCAGATCGAGATCATCTGAGATCGAATTTTTTTTTTTTTTTTTTAATTTTTAGATCAAGATATCAGATCTATCAGAGATCGAAATTTTATTTTTTTTGTTAATTTTTGTTATAATTTTCGTATGGAGTAATTTTTGTAATTTTTTTGTAATTTTTGTTATAATTATGGATAACAATAAACGGATTGGCGGGGCGGGGCAGATATCCGCCAATCCGCATGGGGCGGTTACGGTTTTTAATAAAAAAAATGCAAACGGATTGGCGGGGCGGATCGGGGATCCGTCATTCCTGACGAATTGGGGATGAATTTGCTCAAATCCGCCCTGCATCCCTACATCCTCCAATCAGACAGACAACATATCTAACAACCACAACCTCTTTCTCCACTGACAAAAACAGACCATCGGAGAAAAATAGAAAACAAAAAATATACCATCAGAGATAGAGGTTCAGTGAACCTTGCCAGATCTCGAGCACCACCACGACCCACCTCTGCTTCCTCGAGCACCACCATGACCCACCGCTGTCTGCTCATCTCTTCGTTTACCTCACACAATAGAAAGGTCGTTGGTTGTTAGCTTTTTAGACACAGATTTGTTGGTTTGTTTATAAGAAATAGTGGTACAAGGGTAAATAGGAAATTGAAAATATTAGGGGTTTTTTTAGAAAAGTTCTTGGTATGGGCTGGATTCGAATTTTGTTTGTAAAGCATCACTTTTTAGAAAAGTTCTTGGTATGGGCTGGATTCGAATTTTCGTTCTTATAACTGTTGGACTCTTGGCGTAGAAGCCAGAACCTTTATAGCTCTACCCAATGTTACATGAGGTACATAACTCAGTTCGGCTTAGGCCCAATTTAGTGATCTACAAAAATAATCAAATTATACTCCCTCGTGACCACGGAATGAGATTTCGTAAAATCATGCGAAATTTCGGCAAACTTTTCGTATTTTTGAAATTATGAAAAGAAAAAGGGCGAAAGAAATAATTCCATTTATTCGAGGGTTTTTTCTTAAATTTCATTTGTTTTGTAAAAATGCGAAAACCAAATAACAAAAATTACATTTTTTCAAGGATTTTTTCTGAAAAATTATGGGTTTTTATGGTAAATTTTGAGGTTTTTTTTTATCATTTCTTCTAATTATTTATTGATTTTGGAAACGATCTCATAATTTTCTAATTATCCTTTCTTCTACTTATATATTGATTTTTGAAACCACTCCCTGATTTTCTAATTATATATCGATTTCATGTTTGTTTCATTTCTGAATATTTAGGCTTCATTTAATTTGTTTGATAGATTTATTTAATTGCATCTTACTTTTTTTTTTTTTTGCATATTTCATATACCCTCAAAATTCATTATATATATTTCATGTATTCTCAAATTTTTTACGTTTTTCTTTACACATCGAAATATTTCTTGAAATGTTTCTTAAAATCAAGAGACCGAAGTTAACTCGTATAAAGAAATCACAATCCTTGCTCATGATCAAGGATTGTGATTCATTTTTTGAAGTAATTTCAGTATTCTAATTTTAAGAAATATTTAGGGAAATATATTGTTGTATGTAGAAAATTTTTTTTTTAAAAAAATCGATAGTATGTCAGACATGTGAATATGCGAAAAATTAAGATACGACTAAATTAATCTAGTAAATACATTAAATATATAAATGAAGCCTAAGTACACAAGTATCTTTATAAATGTAATTTTCTTCATAATTTTTTAGGTTTTACACGAAAAATATCCAAATCTTCAAAAATGACCAAATATTTCAGCCGGAAAAATATAATTCGCTTCGTAACTTTTGGAATTTTACACGAAAAATGTCGAAATTTACAAAAAAACACGAAATGTTTTCGAAATAACTTGTCAAAATAATGTACTTTCGAATTCGGTACTTTAAATTTTGAGATCTCAAAAAACGAAATTTCCAACATTATTAGAGAACTCTAGCCTGATATAGTATTGTTGTTTTCCACTAGGAAAGACAATCGTTCTAGGAAAGCAGGTTTAAGGTTGAAAAAAAAAAAAAAATCGTTCTAGGAAACGCAACCAAGTTGAATTGTACGTCCACATCACCAGCCCAATCAGTGGCACTTGCTTGTCAGTGAGGTCTGTTTAACAAAAACCAAAAAAGGACAAAAGAAATAATTTGTGAACACTCGATATTTCTTTTATGTGAGCAATTTAAGACCCCGCGTAATACCAAAAAGTTACATGTATTAATCTATAGGATAACGTTTTATTATTAATTTTTTAGCTTCTCTTCTTTTTCTTTTCTGCTATGCATATCAGCAGTGCTGAAATAGTGAATTAACCAGAAAAAGTCAGTCCATCTAGAAAGACCAATTAAAATAATGCGACCCAAAATTTATTTTGAATAACCGAGTCTCTATACAAAATATTCTACATTGACATTACATTATGGAGATATGTTCTTACACCAGAACTCTCTTGTTTCCAAATTTTTATTCATGAACACAAAATCATGAAGTAACAGTAAACATTGAGAGCTGGTATGCAGCCTTCAGCAATCATGTGCATTTATTATCTGCGAGTCAGAACGATAGATAAAATGGAATGAATAGATAGTATCAATTGCAAATACAAATTTTTTCTTAGTGAAGTATATGAACAAACTGAATATAAAATGATAAATGAAAACCAAATGCATGCATGCACTACCAAAGTCAATTAACAAAACGGCAATTATCGTATGAAAGTTTTTAACACCTATGAGGTACCCAGAAATACAATCTAGAAGAATGAACCAGGTAATAAACATATGACATCACTAAAGAATCCTGCCAGATTGCTGGGATATTGTTTGCAATCGTACAAATTGCTTTATAGCTAATACCTTCTAGCAAGCTATCATTTTGAAGTAATACTGTGTTGAACTAAGCATTCTCCTGGTCGCTAAAGTCACTAAAACATGCTGAGCCAACTCCTATCTTTTACACAAATGTCTGAGATTGGCTGACAGGATGTTTACCTCCATGCCATTCTCTCAGAGTACTGCTTAACTTGCCTGTCTCCATATCCATTTTCACAACTATTCTATCAGTCGCCCATGCCTACTACAGTTAGGATAATTTCACCATTACCAAAAAAATTTCCTGCATATTAGCAGGTCATCAATAATGTTATCTTGTATATCTAGCTCATGTGTTAGCATGTCTTTGGCATGTTGATCTGCGCTCCTCATACTAGGATGTCTTCGAAAAGTTGCCCCATCTTTGTAGCTTATGTTAGCATGCCAACTCACATGTCTCTGGCTGATTATAGCATTCCACTCAGCATGTCAGGCCCGTGTCGATAGCTTTTGTTAGCCGGAGTTACAATATCAACGAGTGAGATGGAAATGCAAAATCCTTCATTTTCATCCCTAAAGTTCCTCCAGCTGTAGGTTGAAAAGCATATTTTGCTTTACTTTCATATTTGAACTCATGATTCAATCTTGTCCATCCCAAACTTTCCCTACTAAGAATAGTGACTATATATCACTCCTTGTGGCACAGGTTACACCAATCAAACCATTTGATGCTCTATTTAAAATTTTGAAGAAAAAAAAAAAAAGGTAATGGAATACCATTATCTATTGTGGCGGCCATTGCTTGTGGAAATTGAAGTTTGTTTGGCATTTTACAAATACTTTAACATTGTGGCACCAGCACATGAAAATGGAAATATCACAATGTAAAGCATGGGTGGCATGCCCTTCCTTGTGCCTAGACACATTTTAGCATGTTTTCAACATGTGGGCTGTATACCACCAAAATAAGTCAGATTTATGCCTTTGTATGCTAATTTCGCTATCTGACTTGTCATCCCATGCCTCCTCCAACTCACGCTTTTAGCATTTAGTCTATATATTTCTAACAAGTAGTTTTGTTGGTTGGTTAATTGGTCACATTTTATTAATGAAATTATTCCTGAAAGGGGTTGGATTTGTATTTTTCTGGAATCGTGGTTGGGAAGGTCAGAGCAGCAAAAGCCATTGGAATTTGTATTTTATACATCGGAAGAATCCGTTTTGTATTAAATCATAGTCTAATTTATTTGATTTGAGGATTTTAGAAACGGACCTCCCCAGATGGTAATTTTAATGTGGCCGATTTACCGTCTTTGCAATCAATTTCGCTACAGCACCCGCAGCTCTCACTAATTGTCCGCCCTTTCCAAGTGTGATTTCTATGTTATGTATGGCCGTGCCTAAAGGCATATCGGTTGAAGTAGATTCTTCTTTTTGATCAATCAAAACCCCTTCCCAAACTGTACAAGCTTCTTCCAAAGCATATGGCCTTCCGGATGTATATGATGATATCTAGACAGATGGATCTTATATGAATCGTACGATGAAGTACCACATGAGTTGATATATTGGAATCCAAATCTGCCGAATCACTCATGTTATGATCTTCTACATCCTACTATCCTAGGTCTCCCCGTTCCTTCATCTGGCTTATGTTCTTCATGTAGCATTCAGACCGAATGACTCTATGAAATTACGTCGATACTTCCACATATTACGGGTAACGTAGGAGACATCTCTATTTTTCCCCCGGGGTAGAATTACCACTGCTTAGCTTTCAATTCACCTCTGACCATCAAATGAAATGTGAATAACTCGTCCTCCTCTCTTTGAAACAAGGGGCGCTTCCGGTACTGTCGGTGCTTCAAACAATTTTGTCTTCTCCATATTACCATATCTCTAGAGTCAATAATTTTCTATGAGGAACTACTGAACTCAATCACTTGTTGTCGATACTCTTCAGTTTTCTGTTGAGGTCTATCCCGTATAGGTACTCAAATTGGATCAGTGATCGATTTCTAGGTTTCGTCGTCAACCTAATTGGTTACTTCCAATTACGTAAATCAATAGTTCAAACCGCACTCAAAGGTAGGGCATTTCCCATTGAGATAAGAACTTCTGTACCAGAAACAATGGTATCTCCAATTATAACCCCTCTGGGATGTAAAATATATCTCTTCTCACCATCCCTATAGTGTACAAATGTTTGCATTTCGATTAGGGTCGTATTCTATGGTTACGATTCTACCAGATATGTCTTTCATTCCATCGAAAATCAATTTTACGGTATAGACGCTTATGACCTCCCCCTCTATGCCTTGCGGTAATGATTCCTCTGGCATTACGACCTTTACCACAACGACGCTGTCCATAGATCAAATTATTTTGTGGATTGGATTTCACTTGACTGCCGACGGTTCTACTCGAGGTAGAAGTTTTGTATAAATGTATCGCCGTGTTATTAAGTATTTTGATTTAAGTTCTTTTCTTTCTAAGAGGTGGAATAGAATAACCCGGTTGAAGCGTAATAATCATGCGTCTATAATACATTGTATGTCCCATAATGGGTCCCTTTCTTCTACTCTTTCCCAGGAGTTGATGACTATTCATAGCTATTACCTTGACACCAAAAAAGAGTCTGACCCAATGCTTTATTTTTGTCCTAGTTGATCAATCAACATAATTTTGGAATAATTGTTGGAGACTCAAATGATTCCTTCTAGTATCCGAATTTAAATTGAAAATTTAATATCGATGAGTAGTTTCATTTGAAAGATTTAATAAAAAAAATAAA
This sequence comes from Berberis vulgaris, assembly GCA_963556465.1. Taxonomy (NCBI): domain Eukaryota; kingdom Viridiplantae; phylum Streptophyta; class Magnoliopsida; order Ranunculales; family Berberidaceae; genus Berberis; species Berberis vulgaris. The sequence continues at coordinate 54,296,033 of OY747134.1, forward strand.
AATAATAAAACCTCGTGTGCGCCTCATCTCTTTTTGACATGCCCATATTACTTTTTGGTTAATTTTCTTAAATTTTACCTTCTACTCGTTTACAATTTGTGCCATGGGATGAGAAAGGCAAAAATCAATCTCAAAACTTAGATCCATGAGCACTTATCCATGAAATCCTAAATTCTCAGTCTCACATAAATATTGCATTATTCGCATCAAAAGTGTTCTAATTTATTATATAGATTCACTCTTCCTCGTGTTATATCTTACACTCTAATAGATTATGCAACCATTTGTTTTAATAGTTTCACACACAAGGAAATTTGTCTATTGATATGGTTCACCATTTCATGAAAGTAAAAAAGGGTTTATTATACTATGAATATTGGCAAGTGACTGTGACTGAGGAAAACTTTACAACCTTGAACCTGCTGCAGAATGCTATCATACTGTCATATGCAGCATAAAATAAACAAATGCATCTTCTGTCTTAACGAAAAAACAGTATGGATGCATATGTGGTGGAAAAACTTTCCCAAGATTCAATTCTTTTAAAGAATGAATTATGCTTTTGCGAACATATTTTGGGTGGCCTCTATTCACAACATTGTATCAAACATAACACCCTCTCTGATAGTTTGTATTACCAGTAAAAAAAAAACAAGAGGATTGGATTTACTGAATGAATGTAAACAACATCAATAATTAATGTGTAATAAATGATGGTTAAGAAACATACACTGGCAGAGAAAGAAGCAGGAAACAATTCTGAATAAGATCTCTTAAAGCAGTGCATACCTCAAACAGCAACGGCTTCTGGCCTCTTACTAGCCTTTATGCCTTTTATAGCTGCAAAATAATGATTCTTTGCATCATATTAAATACAAATGTTATATATCACTTTGTTTCACAAGCTTAAAAAGAACAAGAGAAATTTGAGAGTACTAATAAAAAACATTAAAAAATTTGAGAAAGAATAGTAAAGTCGTGCCTGCAGCATAGTCTTTAGCACCAAAGACTGCTGAACCAGCAACCAAAGCATTAGCCCCAGCCTCAATAACCTGTCAATAATGACAGAAGTTAGAAATGCAGTTTGATCATCCACCTAACAAAGAGCACAGGGATGTAATTCATGCTGCAGTTTTGGGCTCTTTATAATTTTCTACAACTAAGAACTTTTTACGCGTGAGAAAATTAGGAAAAAAAAATTCATAAATGTGAAATCAGGAGGAACATCCTCTGATCCATCAGTTGTTGGTCAAGTTTTGGGAGTCTTATTGTTTGGCAACACAGATCATGGTTACAAGCGCCTCTAAGGAATGCATAAGAGTTTCTTTCATCGTTAAATTGATAAAGGTAACATTTGCTTATATAAGGATGAAATTCATTCTCTAAAAGTTGGCAAATGTATACACAACGGAACTGGAAACACCAGGGACTCTAGGAGACACGAGTTCAAAAACATGAGTAACAACCAGTGGATTGGTGATTGAGAGATGCATTTCTGTTTTCCCTGCCCATCTGCACTTATTCCTTTAGAGATTTCCAGAACATATTTGTATTTTCTGTCTAATGCGAACATTAGAGGGCATATCAAGTTCCTCTCTTCGCAATGTTTCCAACATCTTTTGCAGGGGTTGAAAACATTGGGCATCTGGGAAGGACTCCACTACCAACAAGTATGCCCAGTATTTGGCTGATGTGAACACTCATTCACATGCAAGTAGTCCATGCATGCGGTGTTTTCCATCGATGGCATTGTTTATATGGTCAGTATTCAGGAAGTCCAAAATGTCAATATAGATTATAATAGAAATGGCGGACTATTAAAGTTAGCACCTTATATGCATTTGCTGGACCAACTCCACCATCAACTTCAATCCATGGGTTCACTCCCTGCACACCAAAATGTGAGAATTAGCATGAAAACTCAAGAAACCTATCTTTAACTTCATATTAAGCTAGAAGAATAGTAACAGCCAACAGGAACTTCTCTCATTACCCGCTCAGCGCACATTCTTCTCAAGTCAGATATTTTCTTAACTTGGCTTTCAATAAAGCTCTGCCCACCAAATCCAGGGTTCACCGACATAATCAAGACCAAATCAACCACTGTTGACATACCAAAAAAATAAAGAAAGATAAGGGCCATTCAATCTTTTATACTAAATCTACCTAATGTTCCTCTTTCTTTTTCTTTAACTTTTATTTTATGGCTTTTGGCATGCGTTATTGACATGATTTCCAGGAAATTAGAAAGTGCTTCAATTATGCAATTGGATCCAACCATTTTCACATGCATTCACATATTTGATATCTTCTGCTTTTATTGTCCATACCATCGTATTTGGGAACACTCTAAGTCTGTAACTAATATTTTTTTTAAATACAAAAATTACCCTGATTTACTTAGTTTTATGGGTGCACCTTGTTTGATCCTCCTCACTCTACTTTGGAATATCGTTTTAGGGTACACCTTGTGTGATCCTCCTCACTCTACTTTAGAACATCGTAGTAACATTTCGGAGACTGAAAGTCTTGTGCAAATAACAGCACAGTGATTTACTGGAAAATTTGTATGATAAAGGCTTACCATCAAGTACATATTCTATGGTACTTAGTGGGGTACCAGGGTTCAGAACTACTCCAGCTTTGGCTCCAAGACTTTTAATCTAAACATAATAAACAGGTATAGGGCTACAAAATTAGATTATAACCACTGGTACAATAGCGGAGAGAGGAAAACAAAACAAAAGGAAAAAACCAATCACAAGAATATGACAATGTCTTTAAAGTAATGTATAAGCCTACATATGCATGATCTTGGATTGTGCCTTCGCGAAAAAAACCCGGTTTTTTTTACTTTAGAAAAGAAATTATGCATAATTGAAAATTCCATTATTTCGAGGGTAAATTTCGTCCAGAATCGACACGGAGACCAAATTCCCAAATTTTCGGACGAAAAATTTCGACGCATCGGTCTTCTTCCTCCTCCATGGATTGTGATTTCACGAGATTTCTTATGAATACTGCAATCTCCTCTCCTATCTCTGGTGCAACTGCGATCTCCTCTCTTCTGTGCAAGAGGTCGGAGGAAGGTGGCTTTGCAGGTGGAGGAGAATTTGGATCAGTGGTGGAAGTCTAGGGTTTGTTTGTTGGGGAAAGTGGAGAAAGAGGGTGTGGGATAGACAGATGTAGTAGTGGCTGAACAAAGAGTGAGCGTTGAGTGTTGTTGAAGCCATTTTTTTGTTTACTTTGCTTTGCTCTCTATTTGTGGGAATAGGGAGAAGGAAAAGAGGGAAAGATTGGGAATGGGGAGAGTTGGATAGAAGGATAAGGTCTTATATACTAAGCCAAATCATCAGTGGAGCTTTGTTTTTTTATCTTCAATTTGTCAAACTGCCCTTCTTGTCGTCAAAATTTAGTTGAGATTGTATGGGTTCTTTGGTTTCATTGAAGTGTGTTATAGACATTTTATTGTCAGACTTCACTTGCTCTTTGATATGGATTTCTTGCAATTTGGGGGCTCGGGCTTGTCAAAGTAATCCGCATTATTAGTGAAAATAATAAAAACTAATACAAGGTTTGGTTTGGTTGAAAAAAATGGAAAATCCTGAGAAAAGAGTCAGGATGTAAAGACAAAGATGGAAAAAAAAAACCATACATCGGTATTATAGACATTAGTGATGAAGAGATGCATTCTATATATGAGGATGACCAAGTTAATGATGGTGGTAGGAATGATGATAATGAGAGTAGTGGTGGTAATGATGATAATGGGAGATGCGTGGTATTTAGGCTTCATTAATGTATTTAATAGGTTTATTTATTTGCATCTTATTTTATTTACATATTTCAATTACCCTCGAAATTTATGTGTTTCATGTATCCTTGAAATTTTTTACATTTTTTTTAAAAGCCAAAATATTTCTTAAATTAAAATGACCTAAATTACTTCGAAAAATGAAATCACAATCCTTGTGCATGATCTATGGACATGGCTCCAGGTTCCACATAAAACAATCACTGCGCATACACTTGTTTTCATAGTAGGAGAAGAAGCAATGGAGTCAAGGCAAAGATAGGAATGATTGAGCATGAGCTACTAGCCAACACACAAGAGTGTTTCGTAGGCCTATGACCTGTTGTAGGTCTCAACGCCGCAAGGGGAGAAGTTGTAATGTTCTCCTCCATCCCAGATTAGCTGTCAATACACCTCATTAAAGGAAAGATGGGATGAATGAACAGAAGCTGTTGTCAGGGTACAAGACTGTTTTACAGGTCTATCGAATGTTCTACAATGCTTGTTGGGAAATTTATATTCTCCTCTGCCCCAACTGGGTGCCTAGCCAGTCTGGCACTTGTCGAAGGTAGTAATTTTGAGATTGGAACACTTGCAATAGTGACAGGAAGCATAACATGACAGGCCATTCAACTGCCGACGAGAAGGCAGGATTTCAAGGGGGTGGGGTGGCAGGGGGGAGTAGGTTTGAGCTTGCAACACCTGCAAAGCGACTGGAACCATATCCCCGATCAGGTCGTTCAAAGAGAAGGCAGGATTTGGTTGTGTCCTTAGGGCCTTCAGATACACCTCTCAGATGTCCAATTATCTTATTTTGTTTCCTAGTCTAATCACTGTGGCTTCCAATGCCAAATGATGTCAATCGAGCCGATACGGCCTCTTCATGCAACTATTATGCTTTTACAATAATATTAAGTATATGTATGTCAATGCATGGCATCTGAGATTCAGAGTGAAAGGTTTTACTTGATTAACAGTCCGGTGCAAATGAATGGTGGAAGATTGCTCGCAGTGAACACTAACAATATCAGCTCCAGCCTTGATAAAATCGGGTACTCGTTGCTCAGGTTCCACAATCATCTATAAGAAATTATTTCCTTGTTAGCAAATAATATAGAGCCGACCTGTAAGAGCTCCATAGTCCATATAGAAGTTATTGTTTTTTTATCATTATCAAGCACCAACAGTTCGGGATTACCAAATGCACATCCAATGGAAGATCGGTTACTGGACGCAAAGCATCAACCACAAGAGGTCCGATTGTAATATTTGGCACAAAACGACCATCCATGACATCTACATGTATCCAGTCACATCCTGCCAACTCCACTGCTTTTACCTAGATGAAATGAGAATATAATCATCAGTTGATGATCAAACCCATTCTCTTATGAGATAATTATCTCATAAAACATTATCCAATTGCACATTACCAAATCCACCACTTGTATCGCTTATGAGATGCACACATATGCATGTTGCTTAAAATTGCAGGAAGTTTGACTAACTTCTTCTGTGATAGAAGTTCTTAAAAGTTCATAAATTAAAATAAAAAATAAAATAATAATAATAATAATAATAATAATAAATTTAAAAAAAAAATCGAAAAAAATGAAAGCATTTTAGATTCAAGAAAAAGAGAAGTAAGAAATAAATAAAATGTGACAATATAGGCAAGAGGGTATATAGAATCTTCATATTGAGATAGAGATTTCTCAAAGCACCACCACTACTGACAAAAGAAAACAAATTTTTTGAGTTCAAGAAAAAACGAAAAGGGGGAGACATCTGGGTGAGACATGGTGTCTTTACAGAAATTGCTTGATAACTTTATGCAAATATATGCAGCTAAGAAAAAGGGATATCTATATGCCTTTGTTAGTAGGCAATCTGATTTGAACCCAAAACATTATTAATGTGACACCATGTCCCAACTGTCTAGAATTATTGTCTCATGCCTTATCGACATGCAAATTCCAATGATGAATTGTAACTATAGCCTAGCAGTACTTCAGGATATGGCTTGAGAGCAAATCATGTGCATCCCTTAAAGACTTTTAGTTTGCAAATATACGAGAAGTGAACTTTTGTGCTAGGTAGAACATAAATTTGGAAGTTCATGAACAAAGCAGCGAGATTATGCCGCTGATTCTATTGCATAAGAATTATGCACTTCAATAAGCACATTTAAATATACCTGCTCACCCAACTTTGAGAAATTGGCTGATAGTATTGAAGGAGAAACAATAATATCGCTTTTAGAGAACTTATCAACACGGGATGATGATTTCACTTCCAATCGGAAGTTCCTCCTGCATTTTAAAAGAATAAGAGAATCAAGTTGAGTAGCAAATAAGACCAAACTGAAGAATTCATATATAGCTCCATGGGCTACTCAACAAAGATTATGCACTGCTCTACCACATAACAAGAAAATACATGAAAGAGGGTGTGTTACATATACATGAAACTAGCCAAAGCTCCACTAAAAAAAAGAACCACCAAACCTTTTAAGGTTAAAGTCTTATTGAAACCATCAGTAGTTGGAACATAAATGCAAAACAGCCAACATAGAAGGCCAATGGCAACAGCAATAAGCAACAGAAAGATGTCCAGCACAATCCTTGCATATGGAGGAATTGCAACCCAACCCCACCCCCAATCCCATGAATATTCCTTGACCTGTAGCTTGCTCAGCTCCCTAACCTCATAAAATAAAATAAAATAAAATAAAATAAAATAAAATAAAATAAAATAAAATAAAATAAAGGCACATCTATCTGCAGCTCTTGCAATCGAATCCAGAGTTGAAGCCAGTTCTTCAACCTCGGGCCAGAAGAGACCTTCACTTGACATGAAGAACTGGAACCTAAGGCCTTACGGCCTTACCACTGTCCCATTAGCTTCCAGCTGACTCATTATCCAAGCTTTAGATTCTCAAAGGACTACCAATCAATCCAAGGATGAAACTTACAAAGGAAATGACTAATAAGATTGTTCAAAAACTTCATACTTGAGCTTCTACCCATAGTTAAGCTTCAATCATGCACACACATATAAAAAGCTGGTGAGTACAACTTCTCCTCAATTTAAGTGCAATGATAAACCATATTTTTTTCTAAAATAATTCAAATAAAGATGATAAATAAATTTATAAAAAAAAAAAAAACACACTATCTGAATTAGAGCACAAATGGATAAGTTACATAACAAAACAAAAAAAAATTCCTCTTTGTTTGTATTGAAACTGTATCCAGATAACAACTCCTAATCAAAAACATGAAAAGGGTGCAATTCAAGAGACCAGATACATGTGCAATTACACAAAATTTGAAAACCCCATCACCAAATAAAGAGAAACCCAGATTCAATAACACTTTAAAGAGATGTTGAATCACTCAACACCAAACAACAATTCATTAAATCACAACAACCAATCCCCAGAACAGCCCTCTCCATCGAATTACTTCAAATAACTCAAAACCCATTATTGGGTTTCATTAATTACCTCCAAAAAGATGAGTTTCGACAATATTCAATAAAAGAAATGAAATGAATAAACACTCCACAAACAGGAGAAAAAACTAAAAATATTATACCTTGTAGAGGTGGGGGGAGAGAGATATTGTTTGCCAAGCTTGAAAGTTGCACCTAACCCATTTGTTTTGGATTGAAGCGCGGTCGTCGAACACAAGGAAGCTGTTGTTGCAGACATTTTTTTATCGACTGAACAAATGGGTAGAGCGAAAAGATTGAATGTTTGGGTTTCTTTTCTCTTTACCAAATTTTGTTCAATTTGGGAGGTAGTTTTCTTCCCTTTGGATGTGCCCAATCCACTAGTGACACGTGCTGTCTTGGTCCGTGCATTATTTTATCTGCAATGTTTGGTCCTCCTCCATCCTGGCCCTGAAAAACATAAACATAAATTTGTAGTGAATAATCCGAATAAAATTCAAAAAATCTGTTTCTTGGTTTCTATCAAAAAAATATATTTTATGGCTGATGAGTGACGTGAGTTCAATTAGATTTTTTTTTCCAGTGCTTCCTATATATTTTAAATTAACAAATAATTTTAATTTTATTCTAATCTGAAAATATACAATGCATGTTCCCCTCAGGAATAGTGAATCCATATGTCTTTGTCCTGATTTTTGTAAATGTCCAAAATGTCATTCTAACTCTATTATATTTAATGCACATTTCCATTAGGAACGGTCAACTCATGTGTCCTAATTTTTGTAATGCCCAAAATACTCTCACAACTCTATTATATTTACAAGAAAAATCAATAGGTAAGTGAACAGTGGTTAGGGGTATTTTTATAATTTAAATTTAAAAACTTTTATGTACTATTTTATCCTCTCAAATTTAAATTATTTAATATCAAAATCCGTCTTTCTCAAATATTGTTAATTATAGTTATCCCTCTAGCATAATTTATTTAAAGCTTTTCAATTATCTATAAATTATAAAAAGTCTCTCACATCTAATTTTTTGATTTTTCATCAAAACCAGCCCTTGTAATTCATTAATTACTCGTAAGCCTAATATATAATTTATTTGAATCCCTTTAATTATCTAGAAATTATAAAAATGCTCTTACATCTAATTTTTGAATTTTTCATTTTGTTTTTCACATTTCATATTTTTACAATCAAAACTAGTCTCTCTCGAACATTCATTAATTATACATATGCCCCTAACATAGTTTATTTGAAGCCCTTTTATTTATTTATAAACTATACAAAGGCATTTAAAATTATATATAATTATTTTGTATTGTAATCCAATTATAATTTTTTCTTATTATTAAATTGTTGTGATAAAATTAAAAAATATATATATTAAATATCCACACACGTAGACGCTCTAGTCATATTTAATGTCTCTAGTTTTTTTGAATTTTTATGTGAAAGAGATCACCATTGCTTTATGAGATCAAGTCCTCCATTCGGAAAATTAACCCGATCAAACATGGTCTTAAAATCAAAATGACATTTTAGGAAAACCAATTGCATCTGCAACAGATTTTTTGTGAACAAGTATAATCTTACGTGAAGCACAAGCAAAATGGGGATCAGGAGCTAGAGCATTGGGGTGTCAAACGTAGGAAGCGTTTGACAACCTGAATGCCTCTAGATCGTCCCTTCCTATAAATCATGTATCAGCTTGAGTTCCCAATTTTTTGTTCAAGTTATCTTATGTAGAATGGTTTAACTTGGACAACTTTATTCTTAAGTGGATGATAAAATATATGAACATGGAACTTATTTACTCTTGCTACTCGTAAGAAACACAACCTTAATAGAAGACGAGTTGGAGTGAGGATCCAGATCAAGAGTGGGGATTCGAGAAGGATCAACTTCCAAACTGCCGAAGCGAGTGCAAGCCCTAACATGAGGCTCATGTGACTAAGGTTCTGCTATGAGTTCGTAAAACTCGACATAAACCTCTCTAAAATAACACAATCAGACTCGAGCCTGAGTCAGCAATTTTTATCTGTCAGTTATAACTGCAATAAACCTTGCTTTACAGTAAAATACAAGGAACAACCATGCATTAATCTTTGTTTCCACTTCACTTAGATCTGTTTTTGAATTCATCTTTTACAAGTCACGCAGAGATAGTTTTCTGAGTCACTCACTAGTAAATTGCGAGTTAAACCAAACTAGTGGGCTAGTGGGGGATTAACTTGAAAAGTACAACTTGCTAGCATAACTAATGAAAAAAAATCTACTAGGATGTTAATTTTCCTGACTCGAGGAAGTAGGAAAACTTGCAACTTCCTCGATAGTGCTTAAAAAGGGGATGAACTATACTAACATTTACTACTCTAGTGAGGCCTCGTGTTTGAACAAAGATGCCAACATATATCAAACCCATTCTCTGGTTGAACTAATCAATGTTCAATTTCTGAAGGTAGCAGAGATAAGCATTTTCAACTCCATATGGCGAGTGTTTTCAACAAGATCTATATTCGACTGATATCAACTAATGCTAACAAAATAGTAACACTCGAAAGTACCACAGCTACAGTTCGGCACGATCCACCAGCTTAAGACCCCAGCTCATATCTTCACAATGCCTCACATGAGGGACTAGTGCACCAGTGTCTATCCCTGTCTTCGCCTTGCAGTCATAGAATGGAGGTGCATGGAAACACGGCTCCATTGACATGGCGCGACTACATGGAGGATCAGGTGCAGTGTGATTCTCAGGCTTGGTTAGGATCCAAGGTTTTAAGCCTCCCAGCCCTTGAGCTACATACCCAAAGGTTGACCATGAGCTTGTAATCAAAGAATCAGACATGCTCAGGAGATACATTTCCGCCCATGCTTTTCTATTGTGCACCAGCTTCTCAGTCTGTTGGTGTTGTTCACTGCTTGGCTGAAATATCCCAATGATTTCCCCTGTCACAGTGGGATGTTCCCAATACATGTTTCTTAAACTCTCAGAATAGCCTGAGACTAAAGATGTTACCAGAACAGCTTTAGACTTTCTATTTTCCGAAAAGGAAGCAATGGGTTCTTGAACACTAACTTCTGGCAATAATTTCTCCTTCAAGTAACAGGCACGGATTTGATCTGAAACATACGGAAACGGACCAGGACCAGATTCAAATACTCTGATTTGGATCCCTAACCTCTCATCTGCTTTAGCCAAGTAAGCTTCATAGTACCTGGTAATCAACCCCCACACTACATTGGATGGATGGAAAAGATATCTCCCCAAGTGATGAAAAACAGTTTCCTTCGAGGGGAAAAGGCTCCTTAGTTCTTGCTCGAATGATGAGATCAAGAAGAGTGATGGGAGAAAGTAGTTATTTGTTCTCATGATCAACCATGGAACTTTCTGGAGTAGGGTTTGATCTTGTTCACAAAAGAAAAGCTTATCATGCTCGTCATAATCATGGGCTAAATGAAGATACAGAAAAGGAGGCACCGACCCAGTGGAAGCATTTATTAAGTTATTCTTCAGCATGTTACCATAGCAATGAGGAGATTTCTGATCAAAGTTATTGAACTGATTGACAGGGAAGTCGAGGGGTAGTAGCCAAGACATTTCAGGAAATGGCTCGCAAAACAGGTCAGCCATGTCAGCACCACGATCAACAAGTAACACTCTATTTGTAAGGAGGGCATAGAGGAAAGCTGAAGCCAGGGTAAGTATCCTGTTACCCAAGCCACTAAATGATATCCATACAATGTAGTTACAATCCGTAGGGTCAATGTTTTGTCCAGACTTGAGTTTTTCCATGGTTTTATTGTAGGATTCAGTGTACGGACCACATGTTTTATGAAGAGCTTCATACTTTCGCAACCTAGAAAGGAGATAAGAGGAAGGTTTGTGTGCTGATGATTCTTTTCGATACAAAGCAGACTGGTATCTGCTCAGACAAGATCGTTCATCAAATCCCGCGGCGAGAATCCCATCAAGCAGTTTGTCTCTATGATTATCAATAGATTGAGATGGACTATCTTCTCCACCTAAGATTCAGCAAAAGGCAAAATCCAGATTAACTTCGATCTTTCACAAATACTACTAAATTGCCAATAATAACAATAATAATAATAATAATAATAATAATAATAATAATAATAATAAAAATAATAATATACCTGCAAATAACAATTATTATTATTATTATTATTATTATTATTATTATTATTATTATTATTATTATTATTATTATTATTATTAATTACAATAATAAATGCAAAAGAAATCTCATCGCATTGGACAAAACACACTATAAAACAAGCTATATAAAGTTCACAAGTTCCAAGAGAGAGAAAGTAGGATCTTATACTAAGACATAATTTCTCAGGTAATATTTGCAATCAAGTGTTTGCACTGTACATCATGAAGGCATTTGCATAACTGGATGAAAATGCACAGCATTGAATAAACATTGGACCCTGTCATGCATGCAGGTATGCTAATAGAATGCAATTTCTAATGCTATATACTACTACAGTCACTCTGCTTATGATGATTAAGTACAGACTTTAGCTCTTAAACAACACGACCATGTATCAGTGAAGTGTTGCATGTATGTTGCAAAGCACAGCTGGAATTCCTTTAAAGTTTTCAATCTTGATCTAGATCTAGATTAATATAGGATCTAAAGGTCCAAAGACACCTAATTTTGCTTTGTGAGAGTCCCGTGTAATTCCTTAAAGAAATTCTCCACAGTTCCAGCCCTCACTTGAGCTGGATTAGCTGCCCAGGAACCTACCAAATGTAGAAATCACAGGCTCACAGCAATCACTTGCTTGTTGTCAACAACAACTTGCACTCTCCTCCACTCATTTTCAATATATACTTGTAATCCCTGTTGTAGGGCTTTCATCTCACAGTACAAACTACTCTGTTTGGCTTCAAATGCCCATTGAAAGCAAGAAGAACGTACCCCTTGGCATCTGTAATCAGCCCACCCGTTCTTAGAAATCTTGTAATTAAAAACAATGATTTGTGAGGGAAGATAATGTATATAAATCGATTTTTTGTCTATTGCAGATGTTCAATCATCTGTAGTGCTTCTCACTTTATGTTCCTGGATATAAATTGACAATACTAGATTGAAGAGATGTGGGAAAATGATTGCGAAGATATCAAGAGATGAGATTGATGTTGCAAGGAACTTTGTGGGAAAACATAAGTTTGTCAAATTAAACATCTTTGAGCTCCCCATAAGAAAATCCTCTAGTACTACAACTGGATGGGTAGAATCTTTGAACGATTTGTTATTTCCTTTCCATGTATAACGAGATTGACAAGGATACGAGGAGTCGGGCATGTTGACTAAAAAACAGCTAATTTAGGGACACACTTGTACATTAGCTATAAACTTCATCTTATTAATCATAATTTTTACTTGTAAAAAATATCGCTAGATATGCACAACTAACTTGTCTTAATATACTCATAACATTAATAAATAAATAAATAAAAATTAAAAACTTTGAAAGACGTGAAAAAAAGTTGATTATACAAAGATGGAGTGTCCACTATGTGCCTAAGATGGAATTTTTTCAAAAAAGTGAAGTATCCTTGTTACATAGCTTTATTCCCATATATATACCACAGAACAATGTGAAACAGCCGCATCCAAATCAGTTAAATTGCCGAAGCATTAGTCATACTACCACAATTAGAGATCCTACTAATTAAAGATCCATTACATACTTTGTTGACTCTAAATTCGATAAAGAAAAAGCTTAACACCTTCTGACAAAGGACTGTAGGAGCCAGTGGTCAATACTCTCTTCTGGGTAGGGTATTGGTAATCCAGATTTTCTTACTAAGAGACTGGAAGTTGTGTGCCTGATGAGAGGCTGCTCTATTGTTAGGTCTTCCCCAAACCTCATAGATAGATTTGACTGAAACAATTTTCCCACTTATTCAGGGTTATAGAATGCAGCAGCTGAAGCAAGTTAAAGACCTCTGCATTGCCCAACTATTGATCCTTCTCCAGTTAGCCCCGGTTTCATCATTGAAAAAAAAAAAAACTCGGGTACCTTACCTACTTCATTGTCAGCAAGATTAAACATTTGAGTCTCTCTTCAGGCCAAATCTCATGCCAAGGGAGAAGTTCATGGACATGTAAATTTTCATCTCCTCTTGAATACTGCTAACCTCTTTCCAGATACCACGTCCATAAGTGGTGACCACTTGGCTATGGAACCAACCTAGCCCATTCAGGCCATAGTTCTCCTCTATGGCTTTCCTACACATGGCATTTGATTCGTGTGCAAATAGCCACATCGACTTACTCATATTCAATATGATATCACTTAGCAATGAAGATAAATGTCACTCATTCAGGATAAATATCCCTTTACCAATCAAGCTAAAAGCATGGTATGCTGTCGTGTCGAGGAAAGCAGAAGAACTCTAGGGTACCCAAGATTTTATTTGGTTTTGTAATGTCAACAATAGGTCGGATCAGAATGGCTTATTTTTGCAAAAATCACTAAGTTTTAAAGAAATGAGAATCTTATAAAGTTTGATCAAAATTCTAGTGATTTTCTTTCTATAATAAGGAAGAATGGAATTGTGCTTAAGAGGGGTAAACAAGCTTGAAAGGAAAAAGAGAAAGTAGAGACCTGAAAACTTAAACAAAACCTATATGGGTAGAAAGAGAAAGGGATGATTATTGTTATTGGAGTCTAACAAAGTCTGATTTAATCAAAGACTCAAATGAACATGGTATTCTTGTCCGCTCAAATCCAGGTTGGGATCGTCCTAACCTCAACATTACTTCAGAATCAAACTAATTCAAAGTGAACAAAGTCTTAGCGTGTTAAGATTGAATTTGGGAGACAGTAAACATTTTAAGTATCAATCAAGCAGAACCAGTTCACTCATTTAATAAATATGTAAAGGTTGTGAATTCTTTATGAGCAGTCAAGAAGAAACTTTCAAATATAGATCTAAAGCAAGGTTGAACGAGTATCACAATAACTCTTGACTACAGAAGATAACTTTGAGAGTGGCCAAAATAAATCAAAATCACATCAAAAAGATAAAATGAGTAATGCAGCAATAAATCTGTGTACTTCACCATGCAAATTGAATCAAAATTCATACTACATTATTATCCAAGTAAAGTGCCAAGTTAGTACCTTTTTGAATTTTTTCTTCAAATACCCTTGCTTCAGCAAAACCCCGGAACTGATCCGACTGTGGGTTTCGATAAAACACGGAGACGACAAAGAAAACTGGCAAAATGATCAAACAAGCTACCAATATCCCCTTGACCTTCACCATACTGGATCCAGATTTCTTCTCTGCAACTCTAGACACCTCAGTAGTCCCCGGATCTGCGTGCTTCGAGGGAGATTGCCTATTGATCCTCTTCATATCCATCAAATTGTCATATGGGTATCACTGATTTCGACTAAAATTTGATTTTTTTCAATGTGGGGCTCCCAGAAAACAGAGAGATTGAGCTGGATCAAGTTAGGGAAGAGAAGGTACGGTGAACAAATCGATGATACACATAAAAAATTAAAATAAAAAAAAAAAAAAAAAAACTTTAATCACGATCGTACACACGGCAAAGATCATCCATCTAGAGAAGCAAACACTTTGATCTCAACTTGGATAACAAGTCCAATCCAAGAAGTCCGAAAAGTCGAGCCCATTAAAGCCCAAAAGAGTCCATGATAATAGATCACAATCAAATGTCTGAATTCAGGCTCAATGGATCTCTTCCCTTCGAGAAGAGAGACATTACAAATTAAAGGAAACGAATCATGGCGGGAATCACTTCCCCAAGAACGTACCTCAATGAATAAGGAGACTGTTGTGAATAACGTCTTCCCTCATCACGTCCTATATGCTTAAGTCACGCAGAGAGTTAATGACAGACATTATATAAGGTAAATGGAACATTCGACCAAAAGTATGCAAAAACAATTGAACTATATCTGTCCAAATTTAGTCTTCTCCCACAGATTAACTGACTTAAGCATCGGAGTGCCTTTGGCCACCAAAAAAGTGATCATTGGCAATCTAATAGCGTTTTGCAAGTCAGAACTCTAAGAGAACGAATTTGGACGCATTAGCTTGGTGTCATCCGTAGGGAACAACAATTTCCTCTTTCAAGGAAAATCTTTTGTTGGTAATTTCCTTAGTGCAAATCAGTAATAGGAAGATTTGATGCAAATGGAAATTCCTACAAATTCTTAGCTGAAAATTCTAAAATGCACTGGAGTTTCACCTGGATGGTGCCAAGCACGTGCACCCCCCGCGCATGCCAGTCACGTGGGCATCAAATGGGCAAAAAAAAAAAAAAATAGCACAAAAATTCAGAAACCCATAATGAGAAATGAAGCAGAGAAGATGGATTGAGTGAGTATACACACTCACCTGTAGAGCAGGAACTGGGGGGAAAAGATCAATTGTTGAGTGAGAAGAAGAAGAGGCTCGAACTCTAACAAGGGGGGGGAAAGAGGCTCGAACTCTAACAAGGAGAAACGTTTGTGAAGAAGGTTTACAAATGGGGTTTTCTGAACCAAGATTGTAAAACCATTCATTGTGAAACAATGTTGATTGGAAACTGAAGTTCAAGTTGTCTACTTTACTTGTCTCTGGGGTTTGGGGGATGGAAAGATTGGAGCTTTGGGGGTCTAAATGGAGACATTAACTTCCTTAAGTAACTGAAAGTTGTTCCAAGGTGCTTCCAATGCTTTTGGCAAAGTCGAGTTCTTTTCTTCTTCATCAGGGAAACTGCTCAACCTCAAGGTTGGGCAAAATCCCTCTACCCCAACTGAATGAATGGCGGGATTGAATCTCTAAAGATAAGGTCTTCTTCCCCATTTCTGTGCTTCCATTTCACCGGCTCTGTTCTGAGAGTACTATGACCCCAACTCAGTGTTGGAGGATCGCTAACCCAACTCTTTGAAGGAGATGGAGAAGAAAATGGAGTGTTTGAAGGAGTAGGAGTAGCCATTGGAGAGATCTGTTTCACTAAAATATCTTTGTTTTTGTGGATGGCCCTTGAAACTATTTTTTCCCTTTTAATGCCCACGTGCCTGGCATCTCGCGGGGTGCACGTGCTTGGCACCATCCAGGCGAATCTCCAGGCAAAACTCCAGTGCTCCCTAGCATTGCTTAACAACAATCAAGGCAACCCTTCAACCAGCAAAACTGAATTACCGAGCAAGCATATCCCAAATCCAACATTGGGAGAACCAATTATGCAATGTAATGTCGTACCACCACACGGTATGGTGGCTCAACAATCCCAGACAATTGGCAGTACAATAACAAATCCTCGCATGGACCAACTCTTGGTCCAGATGGATTATCTGGTTAAAGTGGTTGAAAGACTTACTCAAGAGCATATTCCACCTGTTAAACACGTTCGAACACCACTTTAGCAAAATTCCATTAACCACGCTCGAGAGAACCACGAAGCCCCTGCAGAGCTTCGGATGACGAACTTTGAGGGAAGCGAACCACAGGGAGATCCCAAACTGACATAATTCTCTCACAAGTTCCATTCAGGATTGGAGTTATAAATCCCAACATGTTATACGATTTGGCCAGGCCACCATTATCCGACGCAATCATGAGACCCCTCTGCCGAAAAAGTTTACTCCGCCAAGGTTTGAAACTTATGATGGCACTACTGATCCATTAGAATCATCTATGGCATCTCTACCACATAATGGTACTAAAAGAAAGCACATAGTCCATTTTGTGCAGAACATTTCCAACTAGCCTTACATCTACAACAATTAGTTAGTTCAATAGTCATCCACCCAGATCGATAGATTTCTTCCAAGCATTGGTCACAACCTTCATCACAAAGTTCATTGGCAGTCAAAGGATAAGGAAGGGTACTCACTTGCTTCACATTAAGCAAAAGTCTGATGAAACTATCAAGGAGTACGTACTCGCTTTTTTGACGAGTTAGCCATGACGAACTTCGAGGGAAGCGAACCACAAGGAAGTGGATCCCAAACTAACGGAATTTTCCCATAAGTTTCATTCAGGATCGGAATTACGTGCTATACGAGTTTGCCAGGCCACCATTTTTCCGACGCAATCATGAAGACCCCTCTGTTTAAAAAGTTCACTCCGCCAAAGTTTGAAACTTATGATGACACTATTGATCCGTCGGACCATCTACGACATTTTAACCACATAATGGCACTGAATGCACGAAACCATCCAGGAGGGAGAATATTAGTTCATAAAGCCTTGACATTGGGATACTATTGGCCGACAGTGCAACAAGATGCAAATGAAATAGTGTGAACTTGCGACAAATGTCAACAATTCGATCCGTACACACACATGTCAGGCCAAAACCTAATCCCGGTGAGTGGCCATTTGCACAATGGGAATGGACATCGTAAAATCGATCCCAGCTTCCGACAGAAAGAAATCTTCTTCGTGGCAGTAGATTATTTCGCCAAATGGGTAGAAGTAGAACCATTGGCAAAGATAGGAAAAGCTCAAATTAAAAAAAAAAATTCTGGAATGACATAATATGCAGATTTGGAATCCTCACAATAATTGTCACTGACAATGGAAAACAATTCGAATGCAAGAAAATCAAGAAGTTGTATCAAAACTTAAACATCAAACAACAATTCTCAGCACCGGCCCACCCACAAGCTAACGGGCAAGCAGAGGTGACTAACAAAACAATCCTATAAGCAATAAAAAAAAGAAGCTCGAAGCATCAAAAGGACTGTGGGTGTCCGAATTGTTAGGCATCCTCTGAGCTTATAGAACAACGAAGACAACTCCGACCGGAAAAACATCATTCGCTCTGGCAAACGGATCTGAGACAATGGTACTAGTAGAAATTAGCATGCCAAAATTCAGAATCAAAGAGTTTCGAACAGAAGAAAACAACAAAGCATTGCGCGTCAGACTGGACCTTCTCGATGAGAAACGAGACAAAGTTTCGATCAAAACAGCGGCCTACCAACAAAGAATAGCTAGTTACTACAACAGAAAGTAAAACCCCACACATTCAACATTGGCGACTGGGTGCTCAGAAAGGTTCAACTCAATACAAAAGAACCAGACACGGGTAAACTGAATCTAAACTGGAAAGGATCGTACATAGTGGTAAAATTTAACAGAATGGGAACATATTGGTTATAAGATACGAATGGTGAATAACTCAAAAGACCATAGAATGTCGAACATTTGAAAAAGTATTATTAATAAAACTTCCAAACTTCAAGAATCATTCGTCTCGTATTCCAATAATCTGATCCAATCATGACGTCAAAGTTAGATTAGAAAATTACTCGTAAATCTCCTGGCCCAACCAACATGTTGGACCATGAAGTGTAGTTAAAAGTTAGGGCATATAAGTCAGACATACTCGTAAATATTTTGGACCGACTAACATGTCGGACCACGAAATGTATTTAAAAAAGTCAGAACGACTAAGACAGACTTACTCGTAAATCTTCTGGAATGACTAATATGTCAGACCATGAAGTGTACTTAAAAAATTAGGATGTATAAGTCAGACTTACTCATAAATATTTTGGACCGACTAAAGTGTTGGACCACGAAATGTACTTAAAAAGTCTAAACGTATAAGTCAGACTTACTTGTAAATCTTTTGGCCCGACCAACTTGTCAAACCACGACGTATACTTAAAAAACGTCAGGACGACTAAGTTAGACTTATTCGTAAATCTTTTATGTATTGGATCAAGAAATGCACTTAAAAGTGGGGACATATAAGTTAGACTTACTAGTAAATCTTTCAGCCAGACCAACATGTTGGACCACAAAATGTACTTAAAAAAGTCAGAACGAATAAGTCAGATTTTTTTGTAAACCTTCTGGCCCGACTAACATGTCCGACCACGACGTAAACTTAAAAGTCAGGACGAATAAGTTAGACTTACTCGTAAATCTTCTGGCCCGACTAACATGTTGGACCACGAAGTAAACTTACAAGTTAGGACGCATAAGTCAGACTTAATCAAAAGTCATAGTCTGGTCACAATATTCGACCGCAAGACATGTCAAAGTAATCAGGACAGACAACCAAGAAATAAGTTCAAAAATAGGAATTCGGCCAAATCTAAACTACTAAGTTAGACAAAACTCGAATGACAAAGTCAGACTACATTTACAATCTACGATTAGATCACAAGGTTAGCCTAGACGTTAAAAAATAGGCCACGATTACGATAATTTCCAAAAACACAATATATTAGAAGAAATATGCAAACCGAAGAACGATCATTACAAAAAACACAAAGCAACAAAAAACATACAAGTATCAACAAAAAGGGATTTTGATTCATTTTCTATTCGGTTACATCTGGGGAGGAAGATACTACAGTTTGAGAGAAGATAGTAGAAGTAATCAAAGCATCACTTGCAGGGACAATTGAAGGAGGTTGAGCATTGACTTCAACAACATGATCAACAGGAGGAGATGGAGTCTTGTCTTCATAAAGAATCGGACCATTTTTTTCAGCAGATGGTGGTGGAGCTTTATCTCCACCAACATGACTGGTCAAAAGAGACAAGGTCTTGACGACAACGACAGGATCGGAGGGAAGAGAAGACAGTTGACCTTCGTCAACCAGATTACTTGGCAGATCCAGAACATAGTCCTCACTGTCATCGTCCTCAAAGACTTGATCTATGAGGGCATGATATTTTGACATATCGAGACATTCCTCCGATTCAATAAAATTGATGATGTTAATCCTGCCATCGATGACATTTCTCCATTCCGCTGCTTCTGTTGCCCTCAACTTATCTGTAACTGCTGAAAGCTCATTCTTGGTCGACACAAGTTCTCATTCAACCATAGAAAGCCTCGCAAAAGTTTTTGCTTTAACAGAAGCAAGCTCAATGGTCAGCTGCACTACTCGTTCCTCAATGGTCTTACGATAAGCAGAATGCTCATCAGCAGTACGCGTTGCTTCATCATGACCAACCTTCTCACTGGATAACTCTCTC
Organism: Berberis vulgaris; assembly: GCA_963556465.1. NCBI lineage: Eukaryota > Viridiplantae > Streptophyta > Magnoliopsida > Ranunculales > Berberidaceae > Berberis > Berberis vulgaris. The sequence continues at coordinate 54,316,296 of OY747134.1, forward strand.
TCAACAACATCTAACCAATTCCACAGAATGTTCATCTCCTTTTCCGAGACACCAAGTTCAGCAGCAAACTTGTCTTGGACAGACTCTATTTCCTTCAACGAAACCCGAGCAACATCAACAACCTTCTCATTCTCAACACGTTCTGCCTTCAGCTTATCAGATTGGCAGAAAACGTGAGAAAGCAGCAACGCCTGCCCTGCCATCTTCTTCTCCACAACCGCCATATAATCATGTGCAACCTTGTAATCCGACCCCATCATCCCAGCATAAATGAGATCATTCATCCCTTGCATTATCTTTCTAAGACCTTGATCGAGGTGCTCACTATGCTGACGCACTGGCATTGGGACTCTCTCCACCAACTATTTATGCCAATAGGTGATGAGATTATGTGCGCTATCCTGCACGTCTATCTCAAAGAACCAATTGAACTTCTCCGAGTTAAAACAAATTTCTCCAGGGATAGGCTCCTTCCAACCAATTTGTGGATGAAGGACAGTGTGATCCCGAAGAATTAAAGCCCCGCCTCTAGTAACCTGTTTGACAGTCGGGATGGTAGTGATGACAAAAGCACCACTCTCATCGTTCTTTTACATAGCAATGGCAGGCGCTGAACGAGCAGTTGAAGAAGCAGGCAACTCCGCTATATCAGCAACACGAGTTGGAGGAAGATGAGATTTGGAGCTTTGACCACAGTCAACTTCAATATCTTCAAAAGAATAACCGTAATCAAAATCAACAATGATATTCTCACTGTTTGGATTACGAGACAACTCCATTGCAAGCTGTGTCATCTAATTATTGATGACATGAATATCATCCTTCGAAAACTTGACGAGATTGGGCACGCTAGCAGTAGAAACAAAGTTCTTATCATATTCGTTCAACGAATGGGAGACCTCCACCTTACTTTACTCCATAGCTCGATTTAGCTCTTCAGCCTCCTGAGCAGCAAGAGGAGCATCGTCTTCATCACCTTTACCAGCAGAAATCGGGCTAGAAACAACTCGAGTAACCCCAACGTAGAACCAACAAGTCTCTTTAGCTTCGAAATATGACCAGGGCTAACCAAAGAACTAGAAACCGTCGAAGGGGCTGACAGCCCTAAGGGACTTCTTATTCTTGGTGGTTGAACCAGTGCCACCAACTATAACAGGAGCATCGAGATTTGTAACTCTCTCGGCAAAACTCACTTTCCCATAAATGCTAACATCACCAATGCTAGTAAGAGCAGTATGCTCATCCTCCTCGTCAGAGATGACGGCAGTGCCAGCATGAGCAACAATGACTTCAGAATTTTGATGCTCAAGAAACAACACGCCTCGCTTTATTCATAGTGTACAAACCATTACGCTTGACGACATCAGAGTGAGAAAATCCTCCAAAGCAACACGAGGAAACGAGAGAAACCGCTCACGGACTCCATTTTCCACTGCAGTTAGATGCAGTTTATTCCACTTTCTAGGCTCTTGGAATGTCTACACAATGGGCCGATTGCGAAGCTTAAAATATCCATACTCCATGGATGCATAAAACCAAGGCCTCGCTTTGGACCTATAATTGTCCTTCACCTTCCCCATACAAGTAGGCAAACAGAGAAAGCAAATACGATTGTTGCTAACCAAAAGTCTCACTACAGAGTGCATAATCTTCTCATTAAAGGGAATCCCGAATAGAAGAGCTCTCACCATGGTTGCAACCATCACCATCCAGTCGTTAGGGCCCATCTGAGCAGGAGCAATGCTCACAAAATCCAAATAAGCCCAGAAGATCTTTGGAGACAGAAATCGAATACCAAACTTGAATATTGCGGGATAGAGTGTAATATAACCAGGTCACGAACGAACATGGCTTTCACTGATCCTACAAAACAATTTCCAAATCAGACATCAGGGAGAACGTTTGACGAACATAGTCTAAAGTTCATTGCGTCGCCTGCCTAGGTTCGAAGAACGCCTCACAAGAAACAAGTTCTTCCCCACTCATAACTCTGTTAAAAGCCATGAAAAAGAGATTGTGCAAGATAAAGAATAAAGAAAGTGAGAAAAAATAAGATAGCGTAAAGAAGAAAACACAGGTCTCATCCACCCTTATATAGGATTGGGCAATGAAAAGACAACTAATGGGAAGATGTGCAAGATATGATGGATGCACAAAATCCAAAATTTTTGCAAAAACGAACAGACTAATGGGCAGCAGAATAGAAACTGTATCGACAGCTGTTAACAACATTTTATGATGTGCAGAAAAATAATGACAAATTCGAAAAGCCAACCGTCGTAGAGTTAGTGGCCACGTAAGCATGTCCACTAACTAGGGGAGTAGCTGATGTTACATCAAGTAAACCTCTAATCACGATCATACACGTGGCAAAGATCTTCCATCACGAAGAATAAACACTTTGATCTCAACACGGATAACAAGCCCGATCCAAGAAGCCCGAACAGGCAGGCCTGATCGTTAAAACCCAAAAGGGTCCTTGATAATAGATCACAATCAAAAGCCCGCATCCAGACCCAACTGATCTCTTCCCTTAGAGAAGAGAGACATTACAAATGAGACAAGTCGTGGCGGAAATCACTCCCCCAAGGACGTACCTCAATGAAGGAGAAGACTGTTGTGAATAACGTCTCCTTTCATCACACTCTACATGCTTAAGTCACGCAGAGAGTTAATAACTACATTATATAAGGTAACGGGAACATTCGACCAAATGTATGCAAAAACAACTAAACTATACTCTATCCAAATTTAGACTTCTCCCACAGATTAACTGAGTTAAGCATCGGGGTGGTTTCAACCACAAAAAGGTGGTATTTGGTAATCTAACATTGTTTTGCAGATTAGATTTTTAGGAGGATGGATTTGGACACATCACAAATAATGAAATCGAAAATGTTGGATGGAAAATTTAGCTGGTAAGGAGGAAGGTCTTGGAGGCTTTGAAGAATTCAAGTAAGGAGATGGATGGAGATCAACTACACCCAGGTGCATGAATTTCAACTCTTACAACCAAAGATTTTATAAGTAGGGTCGTCAATCCGATATCTATTCTATTTAGGGTGTGTTTGGTTGGATGAAATCTTATTCCATGGGAATTCATGAGGGAATCCCTAGTGTGATTCTCATGTTCATGAGAATTTCATTCCCACCATTGATCACAAAATCAAATGGTGGATTGATGAATGAACTTCAAATTATCTTAGATGTAGGTGGTTCCCTCATGGAATAAGATTCTATCCAACTAAACATACCCTTAGTGTTAATGTGTTATGGGTTCGGTGGAAGCCCTTGTATTTTACCTTTTATATTTCGAAGTCAAAGAAGAAGGTATTTTAATGTGCTATGTGAACTCAACCCGCCACTTCCTTTTTTGAATAACACCACCAATTTTCTATCAAGCACCACCATATGCTTTGTAGCACCACCTCCCATTCTTACTTTCCCGTGTGATTCATTCTATTTTCCGTCAATTATTTCATCTCGGACGAGGTTGCAACTCGGCTAAGTGAATCCAAAGAAACAGTTGGTGAGGAAGAAGTTGGCGCAAAGGGACAAATGTGCCCCTTCCCCTACCCTACCCACTTTGCATTTTGAAAAAAATTGATATAGCATACATAGTATATCTTGTGTTAGATGATCTGAAATTCAGTTGATTAGTGCATTGATATAGTGGACATGATTTACTATTGGATTATTTGGATTTGCCTAAGATTTTTGGAATTCAATTATCTCCCCTGTTACGATGGGGTGTTTCCAGCATGTATTTCTTAAACTCTCAAAATAGATGGAGTTTAAAGATGTTACCAAAACAACTATAGACTCTGGATATTAAGATAATGTAGCAGTACTCTTGGTCACTAACTTTTGGCAAGAGTTTCTCCTACAAAAAAAAAACCGTTATTTGATCTAACATTCTAACGTACAGAGGAATGGGCTAGGATCAATTTCAAATGCTCTGATCTGGATCCCTAACCTCACATCTGCCTTAGCCAAGTAAGTTCATAGTTTCATAGCACCACTTAATCATACTGCATATAACATTTGCTGGATGAATCAAATATGTGAACCAAGTGATGGAAAACAACTTCTTTCGAAGGGAAAAGGCTAACCATTTCTTGCTCAAATGACGAGATCAAGAACAATGATGGGATAAGATACATATTTGCTCTCATGATCAACCAAATAACTTTTTGCAAAAGTGTTTGTTCTTGATCACAGAAGAAAAACCTATCGTGTTTGCTGTAACATTGGACCAAATGAAGATACAAAAAAAGTGGTAATAAAACTCTTGACCCATTTATTAAATTCTTTATTTGCGTGCTACCATAGCGCAGAGGAGTGTTGTCATCAAACTGTTGAATTGATCAATGGGAAAGTCAATGGGAAAGTCACCAAGATACGTTTGGGAATAGTTCACAAAAGAGGTTAGCCATGTCACCACCACAATCAACAAGTAGTATCATGTTTGTAAGGAGAGCATAGAATGTTGAAACTATAGTATGTTGTTACCTAAATCGCAGTAGCAATGTCTTGTTCTGACTTGAGTTTTTCAATGGTTTTGTTGTATGATAGTGTAATGACCACATCTTTTATGTAGAGCTTCATAATTTTTTTTATTTCTTTATTATTTGAAAGGCAAGTGTATCGCAGTTGGGTATAGAATCCAAGACGTGGGGGTTAAACCACCACAACCTTAACCATCCAACCAAGCTACCATTGGCAGCTTCATAATTTCTTAACCTAGAGAGTAGATAAGATGAAGGTTTCGATGGCGATTCTTTCAATTCAAATACAAAGCTGATTGCAATTTGCTTAAACAAGATTGTTCATCCATTCCTCCTCTATGGAGAATGCAAATTGATTGATTAAGTGCTATTAACAATCACCGTTTGTACTTAAAGATCAAACTGTCATTTGACTTTTAGAAGACTTTCAAATTCCTATAAAATATTTTGATTTTCATCGGATTTGACCACTAACTTGTTATGTACTCCACAACCACATTTTTTTTCCCTCTAAAGGTTTTGAAATCTTAAACAATTTGTTTCCCATTACAACGTTTAAAAGGCAAATTGACAATGCAAAGTTTTGTCCTAAATTTATACAACCTATAGTAGTCACATTATAGTAGTCACATAATGTCCATTAAAACTTGAAATCAAAATCGAAATCGAAATCATTCTCTCTTTATTTATCTGCAAAAACAAAATTTCACCTCTCCCTTCCATAACCCAATTCCACCATCCTACTTAAATTAGTTTTATTTGTTGTAATGATAGGCCATGACATATTTCTTATATATTTTATTAGCTAATAAATAATCCACAATCAATATATGTATAGTATAGCTTCATTTTAGCTTATACAAGTCTTGGGCCGAACCACATTACATTGAAGAGGGTTTTTTGTGGACCGAGAGCCGAAAATTTGGGATTGGGCCGCCAAACTCATAACCCTCTCTTCACTTCACCTTGTCTTCTCTTTTCTTCGCATCTCGTCTCATTGACGCAAACCTTCTCGTAAATCTTCACAAGTCAGTCACACTTGCTTTGTTTCATGTTTATGTTTCAGGAAGGAAGGAAGGAAGAAGAAGTCATCAATCACTTTGTAAGCCCCTCTCGATCTCTATCTTTATTTTTCTCTCTGGGTTTTCAATTTTGTGCAATTGGGTTTTCCTTGAATTGATTTTGGCTTGTTTTCCGATTGTATAGCTTTTTTTTAACTTCTTCACTGGTTGTGGTTTGGATAGGCAAATTGAAAATTTATGCATGTGATGGGTATTGGGAGTTGTATTCAATTGCATGGATTCATTGCCACTAATCTTTCTTTATGATTTCAAGGATTCTAGTAACTATCACACTGTATTTTACTTGATTTGACTAAGAAGAATAGACTACTCAATTAATTTTTACCTAAATGAAGCCTTATTAAAACATATCTTTCCAGAGACTTGCCATTGGAAAATAAGCTCCCCATGCATTACAAAGCAAGATCTTTCTACTTCCAAACAAACATCAATCTGTAAGAATATGGTCTGGGGTTGCTTTATCTTCATTTCTCATTTGGTTCACACAGATTTTGAATTACTGTTTTAAATCTCTCTTTCCATGATTATGACTTGGTCACCATGGCTGCCTTAAATTTTCAATCATTTTGTTCTTTGCTTTAGTTTATCAATGCACCCATCAAGGCTCACTTTATGTTTGTCATTGTCTTGCCCAAGTCTTACTGTTATCATCTTTGATGCGTCTCATGATTTCTTCTATCAATAATGGTGGTTAGCAGTAAGTTGATAATTCTTTATGACGATTCTCTTTTAAGATTATTATATAGCTAGTTCTTTATAAGGTTTAAAAAAAGAAAAGAAGTGGAGATTGGGTGTTGGACATTGGCTTTGATTGGCTATTTGACGAGGAAACTAGGATTTGTGCTGTTTTTGCATAAAGAAACAATATAGAAATGTTAGAGATTGGGGACTTTAAATTCTTTTAGAAGTATGAGTTGCATAGTGGAGTTATGGAAGGATGCTATTTTTGGCTAAGACCTTGTTGAGAAAGTTTTGACGGCATAAGTGAAACCTTAACAACATTTCGCAATCAAAACTAATGCAAGCTGAAGTGGGTTGCAAAACATTTTTTCCCGACTTTAAACCCAAGAAACTATTAAAACACCTTTATCATTGGCATTTGTTGGTTGGAGCTAATTCCGATTTCTATAACCTGAACATATTGATCACCAACAATGAAAACCTTCCACTCCACATAAGCTGTATAACTCATAAATGTCTTGTATGTATTGCAAGGATACACATACTCTTCGAAAAACTTGTTGCACCCGTGTCCGACAAATATCTGACACCGACACTCGTTCTACATGCGTTCGACACATATTAGATACATAGTCAACGTGTCAGCGGGGTCATACACATGGTCAATGTGGTCAACGTGTCGGACATGCCTCTGACACACCCAAAACTCAGTCAGGACATAGTCAATACTCGATAGCTAAATTTATTATTTATTTTTAATTGGACTCTTATATCCACCTAATTTGAAGGTTGTTAGTCCATTAGAAGTGAGAAACTTTCAATTGCGATTTAGGAGTCATGGGTCAAGATAGAAAATGGCGATGAAAAGCCACTAAAACATAGAGGTAGTCTATGTTTCTTCTTAATTTTTGTTTATTCTTCTCTCCTTTGATACTTCTCTCCTCTTCTTCTTTACTCTACTTTTTTTTTTTTTTTACAGAATGCTATTTTGTTTTCCACTTTTATACCTCTTCTTTTTCTCTACTTTTCTTTCTTCATGTTCTTTTCTATTTATTTTTCCTACTTGCAATCAAAAGATGGATGAATTGTTTGTTTTTCTATTTAAACTCTTTCTTTATTGAATTGTGTTTATCTTCATTTGGTTTTATTGAAAAAAAAGGTATGACGTGTCACCAAGTCAGTTTTTCAAAAATTGTCGAGTCGGCGTGTCGTGTTCGTGTCCGTGCGTCCTTGATGTCTAGTAATTGAATCATTATTCATGTAAGACCTATAGAGATTTTGTGATGGATTTATCTATGTATTGAGAAAATTTTACTTTGTTTTATGGATATCATGATTGATTGCGTCCATGTATTTTACATTTTGATTGATTTTATTTAACATATAATGTTCTCTTGAATGTATCTATGAATATAGGTCATGCACCCTTCCAACATTAATGCAAGATGAATCGGGAAGGGTTTGATTATGAAACTATTGAGAAAATTACTTGGTTTTATAAATATTATGATTGATTGGCGACGGAGATCTTGTTTGGAAAGTCAACTTGATTTCGTAGATAAACTGGCTTTAGATGATGTTAAATTTATCCATGTTCCTAGACGTTTGAATGAACTAGCACTCCATTGCTGCTATTCAGAAACTATGATGTAGTATTGTTTTCGCCTGAATAGATTGTTTGCTTTGTCAAAAAAAAAGAATATTGTATAATGCTAATGTTTCCTTCCAATGTATATATGTATATTAACCAATCATTGAAGAATATTGTCATTGATTTATCCTTTGCTCTATTTTGCAGCTTTGTAGATCTTGGTCTGTCTTCACCCTGTCGCGGTATACTAGTTTAGAAAGCACGCAGCCCTTCTTGAGTTTTGTGCTCTTCTTTCCCTACTCGAAGGAAGAGAAGAAGTTGGGCTAAGGCTTTCAAAGGTGCTGCTTCAACAATGGCGTATAGGTCGGCGATGATGTTAAAAAACGGTGTTGGTAGTTTGGTGTGTAGGTTAAGCTCTGTGAGATGGAACCATGTTGTTGCTCTCCCTGCACCATTAGACAACTCGATCAGTCACACCAATGAAACTTCACTCGTTCTGCCAGAATTTGACCAAGAGATGGACACAAACACCGGTTTCCAAGTACCTAGATTCTCTTTTGGCGGTTCTATGGAGCTCATGGCAGTTCCAAAGAAAAAAGTAATCTTGTTTTCTCTATTAGATAAGTTAATAGTTCTTTGAGGTTTTTGAGATTTGAGTTTTGATTAAGAGTGTTTTCATCCATATTTGAAGATTGATTGGGTTTTCATTTTGGATGTCTAGCAAACTGGGTTTGTGTATCTTGTTGTGTGCTTAGGGTTATAGGTTTCATATTGTTTTGTTGTGTACTCTTCCGAGTGATATTCTTTTGTGTTCTGGAGCTTTAGGTTTTGAATTGCTCTTTGCTCGTCCCTCTAATTGCTTATCTTTCTAGTTATTTTATGTATTTATTTATAGAGAATTATGTACATGTATCATTTGAGTTTAAATGGTTTAGCTCTTTGTTTTATATCCATTGTTGTTATTAATTTTTTGGCTTTTGTATCTCTGCATTTTGGAATTAGGGTCCTTTGTGTGCTGCTTTTAGAGCAATTCCAAGCTTTCATCATTATTTTATATGATTTCAGAATTTAGTCTATCAGTTGTTGGAGCCTTTTTCTGTCTAATAAATTCTTCTTTTTCCGTCTTCTTCTTGTTTTTGGAGAATCAATTTTGCATTCATGTTTAGGTACTGTTCATTTTGAGCACCTCAGTCATTTGCATGAAGTGTAAAATGGATGAAGATTTGGTGTTCCTGAATCCTGCATCATGTGTATCTTTTCTTCTGTAGTGCCTTGGGTATTTCAGTTGTCTAAACTATGTAGTATTTTTTTTCCATTGGTTTGAATATGATTTAGGATTTTTTTTTTTTTTTTTTGGTCTTGAATTCAGCTGTTTCACCTGTTTCTGTCATCATCTACTTTTGTTTATATATTGTAGTCATATAGGGTTTCTGCTCATTCTCTTGGTCAAAATTATTTTGTTTTGGTGTAGGATCCTTGTTGCAGTACTTGCAAGTTGCACCCACACCACATCATGTTCATATTTTTATATTGTCTACTCTGTAGACTGTAACCTATACTGGTTTGGAGGTTATGTTCCTTACATGTTTGCCGAATGTGGACTGTAGTTAATGTTTATTGTTTGAAGTCTGGAAATGTTGTATATGCAAGAAGAATTCTTGGATCCCTTGACATAACTAATAAGGATCTGCCGGACATGCAGGTTTCTCGCCACAAGAAAGGCATAAGAAATGGTCCAAGGGCTTTAAAACCTATTCCAGTTATTATACGCTGCAAGTAAGGACTTCTACTTTATGTTGCGTAATTTGTAAAATAATTTGGTTTTGCCTTTTGTGGTAGAGCTAGGATTTTATGCTTAGACTATGTTGTTTATAGAAATAAACCATGTAAACAAATAGAGTAAAACATGTACCTATCACTGCAGACATGAGCAAAAAGTGTGGCAGTGACTCATATGGCTAACTTACAAACCATAATAAAATTCATAAATGAATAACATCGTGTCTGGCCTGACAATTCATATAGCATACTCCTTGTTAAGTAGCTCGACATTATGTTAAGCAGTTAACATGTGTCATAATCAATAGTTGATGGATCATGGTGTTTTGGATTATGGTTTATGGTATTTAGGAGGGAGCTTCAATGATCTTCTACACTCTTCTGTGACCCCCCCACCACCACCACCACAACATGGAGTAAGGAGATGATGCTTCATGGGAAAATCTGATGGCCACCTATATTGAGTAGACTCGTTCAATAGCTCCTCATATTTCGAGGATGTGATAGTATGGTCCAAATGTAGAGAGAGGAATTTCTATACCCTCATTTTACATTTTTCTTTCATATACATCACTGACTAATTGCATCCCACTCGTGCTCAGAATTACCCGATTGGGGATTTGGAATTGGAAATGTTGTTTTTCTCACTAGTCTTGTAAAAGTTTCTACCAGTGGACAATTTAGGGGTATAGAAGATTTCCGGTCACTGACTTATGCTTCTTGTTTCATTCCAACAATGAGTAGAACTTGTGGTTGGCTGGTTTTCTTGTTTTATTGCTTTAAGAACAACTATTCCCGAAATGGAAATAGGGGATGTTTATAATACTTGGTTGCATGATATTAGGATTTGTCTTGAGATGAAGAACGGACGCTTTAAGGGTAATTTAAGGATCATCAAGGTGAGTTTAGGACATCAAGAACATTGTTTTCTTATGGGGAAAAAACTTCAAGGCTTTGGAATGTTCTGGTTTACAAATGGGAGAGTATATACCTCAAAGAGAGAGACCACATAGGACGTACCTATTTTATTCTTCGACTTGTATATTTCGTTTTTTTTTTCAGCATACTTGAGTTTGGTTTTGTATTTTCCTGTTGTTTCTACACATTACCACCACATCTCTCGAACTTAGAAATCAAGACATGCATACAAACGTTTCTAAAGTGATTAGGTGGTTCAATAGTAACAATGTCGTTATATTTTATGCTTGGAAGAGTTCACTTATTCCTTGAACTGGACAAACATTTGTCGACTGTTAAGTAGAAAGTGTAAAGTGAATGCTTGGCTGAACATTTGGTGATTTCTTTCCCAACTCAACTGGATTTATTGTCCATCTGCTAGCACACACTTATTGTGAGAGGTGGCTCATTGGTAACAATGTCATCATGTTTACATTTACATAGAACATGCATTCCATACTTCCACAAGCTTATGTTTGATTGCAAAACTGAAAGTGACTTAGTGTTAAGTGATTATCTGTTTCCTAGCAGGCTAGCACACGCCCGTTATGCACATGTTCAGTTTATAGAGTTGGTGATTAGGATTTGGTCTGATGCTACTGTATAAACGATGCGGTTTTTATTGCAGGAGCTGTGGCCGAGTTAAGCTACCACATTTTTTCTGTTGCAGTGGGCAAAGGGAAGAAATTGGCCAAAATGAGTCCAACTGATATGCTTCTGAGTAGATCATTTTTAATACTAGATCTGAGCACGGGCATCTCTTTTTAATAAACTTAACTTAGGCTATTTCTTGATATGTATTCTATATTATCAAATACCTCGGAGATTGTTATTATTTACTCAATTTTATGTTATTCTATTATATTATTACAATATTATGAAACTAATTTATCAAAGTTTTCTACATCAAAATTTGGACACATTTCCAAATTGTTAGTATTTTTTGCAATAAGGCCTATCGAGCAAAGTAGTTTTTACTTATCTAGTTACTACATCCCCAATATTTGGGAAATGCAACATATAATGCCGCTAATTCAACCTTTGGCTATTTTTACAATAATTAGTCTTTAATTTATTGGGAAAATTACTTATAAGGCCTACTTTTATAATTGTAGACTATATGAGACCCTAACAATTGAAAATGCCTCAAAATGCTTACTTTTTGTAATTCAAGACTATTAAATGTCACAAACTTAAATCATGACTAAAATATATGTAAAAAGACAAATATACACATACTTTTAGTCACATTGACGTGGTGTTGTTATTTATATATTCAAATTCTAGTTACATTGAAATAAGCAAAATATACAATCTTTTAACGCAATTTGATGTTTTAACAAAGTTGTTTCATTTCCCTAAAACACAACTAATTGATACTTGCTGTATAATCTGAAAGTAAATATATATATATAATCTGAAAGTACACTTATATTGGTTTTAAGAAGGTGAATAAATTTTTTAAATTGATTACTCAAGTTAAAAGGGTAAGAATTGTGGCTTTTGAAGAGTCTTTAATTACAAAAAAAGAAGCCTTTTGAGACATTCTAAATTGTTAGAGTATGATGTGGTATATAATAATAAAAAGTAGGCCTTATAAGTCATTTTCCTTAATTTATTTATGCAAATGGAGACTGATAAGAAAAAGAAGATGAGAGTCATGGAAAATAAAAGGCAAACCTCTAAAACTGTTGCAAATGTAAGACTTTGTGCAAGCTCATCAAATGTTTTATTAGCGAGTGAGGTTAGGGAACCAGGTTTTGCAACCAGGATGATGTGGCATCGTCAGAGGATATTTTTTACAACATCGAGATTCACATAAACTTTTTGGGGATTTCATTATTCTTTCGAGATCACGCCACGTCACCCTGGTTGCAAAAACCTGATTTCCTAGCATTTTTGTTTATTAGCACTAGGGGTGGATGTGCTCTACGTGCAGTACTATTTTATCTTAAGAGTCTATGTATAGTTTATAAATAATTAGAGGACTTTAAATAAATTATTATATTAAAGGCTTAAATATAATTAATAAATGTTTCAGAGGAACTGATTTTGATTGTAAAAATATGAAATGAGAATGACAAATTGGAAATAAAAAAGTTAGTTGTAAGTTTTTTTTTTTTTTTAATAATTTATATATAATTAACGATTTGAAATAAATTATGCTTGGGGCTTAGATATAATATACCAATTTTTAAGAGGAGATAGTTTGGATTGTAAAAATTATGAAATATAGAAGTCAAAATGGAAAAAAAAAAATAGATGTAGGGATCTATTTATAATTTATAGATAATTATTAGAGGGCTTCAAATAAATTATTTTAGAGGTTTAGGTATAATTAATGAATATTGAGAGATATTTGGTTTGATTTTAAATAATCTGAATTTGTGAGGGAAAAAATGTAAAAAATATGTAATAGTGTTTTTCATTTAAAGACACAAACACCCTTTATCACTTTTACCACCTTTTGATTTTTCTTTGTGAATGTTATAAAGTTTGGGAGGCCATTGTTGGAACCCAAAAGTTAGATTGAAGACAAATGTAGTGTTTTTAATTAAAAGACACAAATACCCCTGACACTTTTCGTTGGTATATTGGTTTTATTTGTAATTAGTAATAATAGGGAGGGTAAAATGATAAAAATGTGTAATAGTTTTTTTCATTTGTAAGGGCCTATTTATAATTTATAGATAATTAGAGAGCTTCAAATAAATTATGTTAGGGAAAAAGGTGTAATTAATGAATATTAAGAGGAGGTGAGTTTGATCATAAATAATATGAATTTGGGAGGGCAAAAATGAAAAAAATGTAATAGTATTTTTTTAACAAAAAGACTCAAATACCCTTGAAACTATTCATTGGTCTTTGGCTTTACATATAATTATTAAGAATAGAAGAAGGCAAAATGGGAAAGTAAAGTTAGAGTTGAAGATATACACTTTACTATTCATTTTGGGAAGATGAGTTAAGAGATTAAGGGGTGATACCTCATATTAGCCTAAAATATAGGGGTCTCCTCATGGATTCTCATGGCATAGGATTCCATGCAACCAAACACACCCTAAGATGAGTCTCAAGTGTCTAAAAAAAAGGGTCAATTATAGAGGTTTGGTATGGTCATGGACAAGCTTTAAAAATTGGCTCTCAATGAGACTTGGATGTTTCTACCATATGTTCAAGTGGTTTTTTTTTCTTCGCAGATTATGTTAGAAATAATCAAACCAAGGTTGAGAGAAAAGAAACTACATTGGCAGAAGAATATAAAAAGATAATAAAATCAATCGAGCGCGAAATTGGATAGAACATCTGTGCAACACCATGAAAGAACAAACACACAAGAGTAATTCTACGCTGCCTTATTTGGATGCCTCTTTGAGATTTTTTTACACTTTTTACCCATTCTCTTTAAAACACAAACACCATCCACCAAAAGGGTACAAGTGTCAAAAATACCCCAAATAGACACTCAACAAGGCAACGTAGAATTACTCAACACACAACTATCAGTAGCACAAAAAATTTAGAGAAAAAGTAAATGTAGAGTACCTCAATAGTTATAGAAGAATCAAGGTAGATAAGATTGGAGGAGTCGAAAAAATAATAGGAATTTGTGTTGTTAAGAGTGGGAAAATATTTGATTAGGAAACCATAGAGATAATAACCACCGATTAAAAACCTAAGCTGATAATGAAAAAAAAATCTTAATTCTTATCATTATTTCTCTTTGAAGGTGATTCGGATGAAGGAATCCTCTTTTGTTGGTCTCCTTACACCTCCCAAACGATTTTCTCACAAAGCCATCAATTTTTCCGATTAACCAATTTTCTCCAATCTCTGGATTTTGGTGAATTTGAAGAGATCATATTCTAGGGTATGCTTGAAATATAAATGTTTCAACATTAAGTTCTACTATAAAATTTTGTATTTTGTTGTTTTGACACTTTTTTTATTCTTGTTATTCTTTATTGAAAATTTGGAAGAGAAATCTTGAATTAAATTGGTAGGGTTGTGAAATGGTTTAAACTTGGAGTGATTAGTGAAATGATCAGTTAGTTCGGTTGTTTGATTAAATCGATTTTTTGAACAACCCTAATTCATCTTCTAAAAACGAGAAAAAATGTATCTTTTTTAGTTTGTTGTGGTTCGGGTTCCGTAGTGAACAATAGGGGTGGGCATCCCATCTCGCGATCCCGTTCCCGTCCCGTCTCGTCCCAATTTTTTCGGGTCTTAATGGGATTGAATAATTCCATCCCGATCTAGAATGGGATGGGATGGGATGAAGATTTTCAATCCCGCCGATCCCGTCCCGTCCCGAGCTATTTTTTTCAATATTTATTATTAATATTTTTATTTATTTATTTATTTTAGAATTTCAATATTAGTGTAATTGAAGAAAAATGAATTTAGTTGAAATCAGTGTAATTGATATTAGTCTATATCTGCAACTACTTGATATTGGTTTATTTCTAGAATTCTAAATGAATTATTTAATTGCAAACTCTTTAAAACTCAAAATGGGATTGCTAACTATATTGGAGAGTTTTATTTCATGTCAAGACAATGAATTTAATGTTTTTTTTTAAAAGCAATAATGAAACATTCTTCTTAACGCCCCAAATCTACTCATCCTTTTGTTCACTATTCAAAACAGTATAGCAGGTCCACCATTGCCATTATACTGTCCACCTCTTAGTCATTCAAAACTCTGCAGAAATCTTAATTACAGGGTGAATTTCAGCTATCATTTATGGTAGTTTTTTATGATGTTGCATACTCAATCTAAAGTTATCATTTATGTGTAGTTCTACGAATTGCCTTTGCCTCTTTTCAACTAAGCAAATTGGGTCTTGGGTAAGTAGTAATTTGTCAAAAAATGAGAGCACGCTGATCTCGTCTCGTCCCGTCCCGAATTCGTTTGGGATGAGACGAGGTCGGGATGGGGTTTTTCCCATCCCGACCCATCCTGATCCCGTATGAACGGGATGGGATAGGGATGGGTCTATCTCGTCCCATCCCGTCCCGTGCCCACCCCTAGTGAACAACAACTAAAAGTAATGGATTGGTTCTATCTATTGTAATACTCTAGTGTCTACAAGATGAAAAATTAAGTGACTTTAATAATTTCAATTTCATACCTGTAGTTTTTTAGCCTGGCATCAAACATTTGAAAAAAAAACCCAACTATATTGATATGTCCAAATCTCGTCCTCCTGTGAGTTTGACCTGCAAAACATATGTTAGACCGCAAAAGACAACCTTATTTTTTATGGCTGAAGACACTCCGATGCTTAAATCAACCACTTTGTTTAAAGAAATAAATAAATCTGGACAAAACTCAATTAAAGTTGTATACCTTTGTCAAATGTTCCTTTTAACTTTTATAATGGTCGTGGTTAATTCTCTGCAGGACTTAAGCATATGAGGCGCAACAGAAGGAGATGTTCCGCGTAACAATCTCCTCCTTTATAGAGATGCGTCCGTGGAGGCGTAACTCCCTCCACGACTCTTTTTTCTATGCAATGTTCCTCTTATTTATGAGAGAACTTGTGTTGGGCTTGGATTTGGGCTTTGATTCGTGTGGGTCTGGATTTGGGCTTTGATTAGGTATTCCTTTAATGGGCCCTGTTTGGGCCTTTTGATTGGTTTTGCCCTCTTGGGCTTTACAAGCTGGCCAAATAGATGGGACGCCAGATCCCCGTGATGGATGTTTTCTGCCATGTGTATGGTTGTGATGTCGGTTTATTTTGATGTATCATAAGCTACTCCCCCCTTAGTTAGTGGGTATGCTGAAGTGGCCACTAACTTCATGACGATTGGTTTTTCAATTCTATCATTGCCTTGTATTTAATGTTGTTAGCAACTTTTGGTTGGTTGGCGTCTTGTTCTCTTGCTTATCCATTCGTTTTCGTGCACATTTTTTGGAGTTTCACGTGGAGTTATATCTTGCACGTCGTCCCATGAACATTTTCTTCGTTGTTTGACTCTATAAAGGGGGGCTTGAGGGGTTTGTTTCCATATTTACGCCATCTTTGAAATTAGGGTTGTTTATTCTTTCCATCGTCATTTTTATTCTTTTCTTGTGTATTCGCAATGCCTGCCGGTGATTTACTTGATGGTGAGCAACTCGCTATCTGTGAAGCTCATTTCTCTCCCAAGAAGGTTTATCAGATGACGTTGGATAGCGTTCGTTTTGACTACTCTTTGCCTTCCGACCTTGAGATCATTTTGCCCTGGCAGAATGATAGTCCTTGTCATCCGAGGAAGGGATATATTGCGCTCTACCCACGCATGTTTCAATCCGACTTTCGATTTCTAGTTCGTATTTAGAATTTCTAGGCATTCCCACTGCTCAGATGGATCCTAACAGTTGGAGGCTTGTTGTTTCCACATATTCTAATATTCATTTGACTGTTAGAACTTTGCACTCGGTGGTCGGTCTGTTGGTGACCAAGAGTATTTGTTTTCTTCGTTTTCCTGCGTGTTTTGGTAATCTGAACGGCGATATCAGGGGTTGGTCACGAGACTGGTTTTATGCTTCTGTCCATACTAGCTACTTCGACTTGCAATGTCAGCAAATAGTGAGGTCCTTCCGGGTTCTCAACAAGCGGAGGGATTTGCAGTTGGCTGTGGAATAACAGATTATCAACGAGCATTTTTTTGCAGCTTCCCGGGGTTCTTTTGGACACCTTCCTTTTCGTTGTCATGGTAGAGCGCAACGGTTTGTATAGTACAAATGACGCTGAACAGGCTCTGCTGATCGAGAGGCAAGCTGAGGAGATTGTTGCTTGCACTATTTTGTTGGCATTGGTAATGTTGTCCTTGATGGGAAAGTGAGCTCGGATGTTACGGATCTCGATGCTCATGTTAGCGTTGGTGTTGTTGGTCCAACTTCTAAGAAGAGAAAGGTTATGAGGCCTGTTAGTCCGTCGAAGCGATTGTTTATAAGTCCTGATTGTGTTCCGAAAAGAAAACAGCTCCTCGATTCTACTCGTCGTGCTTTCCCTTATTTGAGTTCTGTCAATAGGGAGCCTGCGAGGGAGGATCACTTATCTCTGGAAGAGGCTGAAGATACGAGGTTGGCGTTGGAGAGGAGTAAAAAAGAGACCATTCGCCCGTTGGATGATGATGAGAAAAGGCTCATTTCTAGTTATTGATGCAGGAGGATTTCTAGAGTTTCTAATTTGGGTTCCTAGAGTTCCTAATTTGCTCTCAAAGTTATTTATTAAATAACTTTGAGAGATCTTTCAATTTAATTAGGAGCATTTTTAGTTTCCTTTTAGGATTAGGCTTTACTTTTATTTTAGGAATAGATTAGTTGTTACTTTAGTATTTGATTCTATTTTTAATTTTAGGAATATGCAGTTTCCTTTTAGGATTTACTTTTTTCTTTTAGGTAATATTTCTTTTATATTTTAGGAAGAGATTCTGAATCCAATTTGGGCCAGATTCTTGGCAGATTATTTCTTTTATTAAGTATTTTGTTTTAGTATGATTATTGGAAATTGTCATTTTTGGGTGAAATTTTAATAATGAGTTTTAGCTATAAATCCGGCTTGTGGGCTAATTTAGAGATAATTTTGATTTGATTAATTTTAATTGAACATTAGAGTATTCTTCTGTGTTTTGGGTAATCTTCTTGTGTTCTTCCCTGTTAATTATCTGTTAAACCAGTCCGCAGGATAATAGCTATTCTGCCCGGTGTCAGTTGGTATCAGAGCTTCAGCATCTTCTTGGGGTGAGATTTCATCAATTTCTATGACTGGTGGTCGTGATCATGGTCATCGCGGGCAAGTTCTGAATGAGGAAGCCCCCAACCGGGATCGTCACGTTAAGAATATGATGATTGAGGATTTACAGAGGCAAGTTGCAAAGTTAACCCGGCGTCTAACTGCGCAGGATTTCGATAATCGTGAGATAAAAAATCACGATTCGGAATCCAGTTTCAAAAAACCGTATCACAATCGTGCTCGACTCTGGGAGCGCCGTGGTCGGGAGGATCGTCATGAAAATCTCGGTTTCAAAGTTGATCTACTCGAGTTTTCTGGTACGTTACAGGCCGAAGGATTCGTGGATTGGTTGAATGAAGTAGAGCGTATTTTGGAGTATAAGGAAGTTCCAGATTGTGTCAAGGTGAAATTGGTCGCCAAAAAACTCAAAGGTAGAGCATCTGCGTGGTGGGAGCAGTTGAAACGATCACACAACAGGTAGGGCAAGGCCAAGATCACTGATTGGGAGAAGATGAAGGGTCACTTCCTTCCTTTCCGCTATACTCAAACCTTATTTCAGCGACTTCAATCGTTGAGGATCGTTTCTGAAACATACCAGCGTGCACTTGCTGTAGAAAAACAGCAAAACAGGAAGCTAATGATCAGAAGTGATCAAGGCAGTCTTCTAGTTCACCCTCAAGAATCCCGTCCTGCCCAGCAGCCACTGCATGGTAATTCTAACTCAAATATTAGATGTTTCAGATGTGGTAAACATGAACATCGAGTGCAGGAAGCCTGCTATTCAGAAGGGTAACAATTTCCTGATTGAGGAAGACATGGTAAACGAAACTGTAGAGCTTGGAGATCCTGTGTATGACATTGATGAAGAGTTGGATATTGTTGATGCAGATGGTTTGCAGAATGGGGAAGTTGGAGTTGTTATTGAAGATGGTGAAGTACGCTCTTCACTGCCCTCAAAACACTTTTTCGCGGCAATGGATTATTTCAAATCCGTGGTCCCTTCTCAACTCATCAACGAACGAGACGCTAATCTAGTCATCATCAATCAAGGTTCTGCCAACATTAGAATTGGCCTTGCAGCACAACATGTCCCTTTGAATGTTCCTCATTGTATCGCTCGCCATACGAGTGGAGAGAACCGTGTTGAGATCATCGCTAATGCCAATGGGAAGCAGATTGAACGGATGCGTGCTCTCTCTGAAGAGATATATTCTGGCATTATAGGTCAAACTAAAAAAATTAACAAATTTTGATTTAGACGAAAAAAATACAAATTAATTCATTCTGAGAAACACAAAAACTTTGTAGTGGATTAAATACTGAATCAATTTTTGTTTTTGAAAAACTACAAATATGATCGTTTAGCCCATTAATGGCTTCATTATGAAGATAAGGAGTCATATATTTATAGATCAAGAAACAGAAACGAAGTGTTTCTCGATAATTACAACATGTAGATATATCTCTTAATAATTATCTAAGAAAAAATTATAATATCAATAGAAATTTAGATAGAAAATATTTTCATTGGAAATTTTTTATTTTTCTTTAAAAAAAATCAATATTAAACGCTGGACAAATATGGAAAGTGAAGCCACTATTTATAAAAAAAATATAAATAAAGCTCTGGCTAATTATTGTCAAATAATTGAGCAAAGTGATAAGAAGGATCATTTTTCTAGTTTGATTTGTAAAAAAATCAACTTAGCCAATCCAACAAAAACTTCCTTCAACCGGATGAAAATTAATGAAGAAATACAATATAAGCCTATATCTGATATGAATGTTGGTTTTCCCCAGAATTAGTGTAACCTTGGACCATACCAATAAATTCTCTTATTTTAAATTTAAATTGAGAAGATAACCTTGGTTCACAAAACTATCTCGAAGAAGAACCTTTTTTAATTTTATTTTTACTTCGACTTTACTTAAGTAAATTCACAATCCTTCATTTGAGTTTGTCAAAAGATACTCACAATTTTTTATTTTTTTGGAAACTAAAAAAACTGAATAATAGGTCTCGGCCATCAAAATTTTGAAAAAGTTACAAGTTTACTTGTGTAAACACACAAATCTTTGCTCGAGTTTATCAGAAGATAGTTG
The DNA here is from genome assembly GCA_963556465.1 of Berberis vulgaris. Taxonomy (NCBI): domain Eukaryota; kingdom Viridiplantae; phylum Streptophyta; class Magnoliopsida; order Ranunculales; family Berberidaceae; genus Berberis; species Berberis vulgaris. The sequence goes on from OY747134.1 coordinate 54,336,724, forward strand.
CAAATTTTCATTTCTTTTGGAAACTCAAAAAATGAAGGACAACTCTAGATCATCCTATTTTTAAAAGATTTGCGACTTACTGTAGTAAACTAGCAAACATTATTCGAGTCTTGTCAGAGAAACTTGTAAATTTTTATTTTTTTGAAACTCAAAACTTGAAAGCCAGGTCCCTGGCATCAAATTTATAATAGGTTTGCGAGTATACAATTATACACTCACGAAACCCCATTCAAGTATAATTAGTTAAACTCGCAAGTTTTTATTTTTTTTAAAACTTTATTAATTTCATAACCTAGTAAAACTATGAACTTGAACCGTAATACCTGCACAACCAAGAACTTGACAGTAAAATATGCATTTGCAATTTTAAGTGAAACCATAATAAACATTATGTAACAACACACTTTGTACAAAAATAAACATGCATATTTATTCACAATGTAATGTAATCAACATAACTGTCTAGTACAAGCATCCACTGACAAAGTGAACATCACTCAGTGGATCATCACTCGACTATGGAAAACAAAAACAAAGCCAAGTCTACGATAAATGTCCATGAGCCGAGCTCGTCCGGTCTTTAAAATGACCCAACCGTTTCTTCAACTTCTTACAATCCGTCTCACCCCACAATTTAATCCAAAAATCATACTTAGTGTTCAGTTGGTTCAAAAGCTTTTGCTTTACCTTATCCAGTCACCCAAATTTTCATAACCCAATACTCACCTCAAAGGATGAAATCCACAGTTGCCATCAGTAGGAACGTCGAATATGTCCACAACATAACCTACAATATATTACGAAAGCTTGTCAGGTCGGGGATACACTTCCGTCTCGGATGCTCGGCGCTTGCTTGCGTTGCCACCTCCTTCTTGCCATCTCTTCCTTTGACTTATCTCCTTCTAAGGCATAAGGTTCCCTTTTTTGTAGACTTATTCTCTGCGACTGACATCTTATTACGCTTGCCTTTTTTACGCTGACAACCCTTACCAACAATGGGAGCGGCTAACTCGCTCAACTTAGTCGTGCCTGGAAGAGTTACCTCTTGCAGCTTTTTGTTCATCAAAACAATTTGATCTTCATTGAGAGCTTCCCATTTGTCCCCTATCAAAACCATTTCTAGATGAAAATGAATACCATCAATGCGATAATAGATACTCTTCTAGGTAAATTGGATCATCAAATACATTTGGAGGAAGTTCAAACTCGATCATGTCCAACAAAACAGCCTATATATATAACCAATTATATACAAGATCGGTAAAAAAATTAACAATGACAATCCACCAACATTGGTAAAACAATCAATCTCATGAAAATGAAGTTCTAATATCAAACCAATGCATACTTCAATAGGTAGTGGAAAAGTAGACTACCACATTGCTTTCTCAAACCCTAGCTAAAAATCGAAATAGATAATGAACGCTATAGAACAACACATGAACAACAAAGAAATAGGTACTACAATGGTTTTATGCAATTTTAATAAATAAATAACAAAGTTTAACAAACCCTACTTTACAATCAAATCAACAACTACTAATGGGTATCACTTAAATTGTGGAATGATGTTAAGATGCTATCAAGTAACACTTGGAAGACTTCATTATCAACTAACATTAATCTATTGCAAATAAAACCCTAAAAAACTAAAAGTTACAAAACAAACAAGAAACATACCTCAAATGGGTTTGTTCCACTGTCATAAGAAAATTGAGTGGAATTTGAGCATCCAACGTCTTTCTTAAAGTTGTTTCAACACTTGGAAAAAGCCACAAAGTCTCCAAACTCTTCTTCTTCCATCTTTAACCTCTTTCATTGGAAATCAAACCCAAACAAACTCGAAATTGAGCATTAATGGGATTAAAAAAATGCCCGAATGACAGGAATGGGGGTCAATTATATTAAAAAAAAAAGGATGGCGATGCATCAGACGGATGTTGCCTTGTGTGTTCCCTAGAGAGCCTAGCTCGTGTTTTTCTCACGAGGATGGTGGTTTGGGGTGGGGTTTCAGAGAGACCTAAAATGGCGGGAAGAAGAAGATAAAGCCTCAATTGACGAGGGAATCAAAGTGTGGTGTCTAATTTTAGTATGGTTGTTGAAGACGGTGGGGTTTCATCGAGACTAAATTGGAGAAACGAACTGCAAATGGAGGGAATCAAAGTGCGATGGCGCGTAAATGGGTTTCAGAAAGGTAAATTCTCATCAGGTTCATGTTTGTTTTTAGATAGAATGGTATAGAAATGTACCCTCTAGTGTCTGACTGATTCAAAGTATAAATTTCATGACGTTGTGGTTTCATCCCACGTAATTTGTGTGAATGATTGGATGTTGAGTAGTTCTTTAATTCAATTTCACTTCTCTTATTTATTGTTGGTTGTTAACACTCTGAAAATTTGCAACCACTCAACCTTTTTCATTTTACAAGGCCTTCAATTTCTTTTTTGAGATAATCTTCTGTGCCACCTTACTAGCTTCTTTTGCTTTACGACTATTAGCAAGACCTACGTTGCCTCCGGTGAGACTTCATGCCTATTCCTGATATTCATGGTTGCTTTTAGGGCCATAAAAAATTTACTATTCACTACAAGAAATCTGGCATTAGTTGGCGAAATTACATGTGACGCTTCAAAAGTTGTCCCCATTTTATAATTTATCTGAGGAATTTTGGCAAGTCGTCACATATTCGTTCAAGCAAAATTTTGGTTCTCAATTCCTCACATAAACATTTCGCAATCGTCACACAAAAGATAGTGGGAAAACTGACGCCTAAATGAAATACACTTTGTGAGGAAAATTAACACCTTGTCACATTTCATCTAAAGCCCTACCCAAGAGTAAGGAAACTTTCACCATTTAATATTTTTCTAAAATAAAAAACTGAATATTTTTCTAATATTTTTTCACTTCTTTTCTCTCACCTTTCTCTATCTCTTACATCTCTATCTTGTCTTCAAGTTGCTTCTTTTACTCAGGGTTTCTGATCCAAACCACACATAAAACTCAAACACACTCTCAAGATTCTCTCTTTCACAAACAACACACACAGAGAGTGTTTATGAACCCTACGTGTTTGTGTTGGTTTCAACATCGAAACCCTCTACTCGCCTCTCTGTGGCTCTATCTGCTCGCCAATGTCTACTAGAACAACATCGAAACCCTCACGATGCAAATCGCCTCCTCAACTTCTCGCAAGCTTTCTAGGGTTCTAAGCTATCCCTTCCTCACCTAACCACCACTACAAAAAATCTTGCATTAGGTGAGGAAATTATATGTGATGATTCGAAAGTTGTCACCCTTTTTTAGTTTACATGAGGAATTTTGACGAGTCGTCACATATTGTTCATGTGAAAATTTGGTTCACTATTCCTCACATAAACATTTCGCAATCGACACAAAATAGAGAGCAGGAAAAATAGCGCCTAAATAAAAAACATTTTGTGAGGAAAAATAATTCCTCGTCACATTTCATCCAAAGCCCAATTCAAGGGTCAAGAAACAAAAGCCCAAGAGTAAGGAAATAAAAGTTGATCTCCTATTTCCTCGTGCATGAAATACTTCCTTATTCAACAAACCTAGGTTCACAGTTCTCTTCACGATCCTTCACAATCTTCTCTTCAATATCAGTAGGGCTTTTAACTGCAACAACACTTCGAGGATGATCCTCCCCCTGCGCAGCCCCGCCGCCACCCTCCCCATTGTTAGAATGTTGGCGAGAATTGAAGTTTAGTCTCACATCGAGTAGTGAGCCAAGTGAAGTGAAGTTAATAAGTGATTGAATGTGTTTCAATAAGCAACGAGGCATTTTGGGAGCAGTTGAATAGTTGAGCTCCATTCGTAGTAAAAACCTCATACTCGGGCGGTGGCGGGTGTCTAAGTTGGAGACAATATCGTTGCTTGAGACACATCGTGTAGTAGTGGTGCCGGGGGATTTGCACCTTTCACCCCCGAGCACAACAAGAGGTATCAGAGCCGATGGTTCGGCCTTAGGCTTGGCAAGTTGGAAGTGCACGTTGAGGTGGAGCTTATCCCGGGCCGGGCTCAAGTCTCGCCAAAGTGGAGATTGTTAGAATGTTGGCGAGAATTGAAGTTTAGTTCCACATCGAGTAGTAAGCCAAGTGAAGTGACGTTAATAAGTAATTGAATGTGTTTCAATACGCGACGAGACCTTTTGGGGGCAGGTGAATAGTTGAGCCTCATTCGTATCCCACACTCGAGCGTGACGAGTGTCTAAATTGGGGACAATATCATTGCTTGAGACACATCCTGTAGTGGTGGTGTCGGGGGGCTTTGCACCTTTCACCCCGGAGCACAATAAGTGGTATCAGAGCTAATGGTTCGGCTTGGGCTCGGCGAGTTTGAAGTGCATGTTGAGGTGGTGCTTGTCCCCGACGCCAGGGTAGGCTCAACAAGTCTCACCAAGGTGGAGATTGTTTGAATTGGGTTGGTTCAGCTTAGTCTCACATCAACTAGTGAGCCAAGTGAAGTCAAGTATATAAGGAGTTGGATATTTCTCAAATAGCGACGAGGCCTTTTGGGAACATTTGAAAAGTTGAGCTCCGTTCGTAAAACAAAACCCCACACCTCCGGACGTGGCAGGTGTCTAAGTTGGGGACAGTGTCATTGTTTGAGACATGTTGTGTAGTGGTGGTGTCGGGGGGCTTCGTAGGTTCATCCCCGAGCATAACAAGTGATATCAGAGCCGATGGTTCAGCCTTGGGCTTGGCAAAGTTTGAAGTGCACATCGAGACAAGTTGGGAGTGAACATTGAGGTGGGGCTTGGAGAAGTTGAAAGGGCACATTGAGACAAGTTGGAAGTGCACGTTGAGGTAGAGCTTATCCTGAGCCAGGATAGACTCAAGTCTCGCCAAGGTGGAGATTGTTAGAATGTTGGCGAGAATTAAAGTTTAGTCCCACATCGAATAGTGAGTCAACTGAAGTGAAGTTAATAAGTGATTAAATGTGTGTTTCAATAAGCGACGAGGCCTTTTTGGGAGCAGTTGAATAGTTGAGCTCCATTCGTAGTAAAAACCTTATACCCGGGCGGTGGCGGGTGTCTAAGTTGGGGACAATATCGTTGCTTGAGACACATCGTGTAGTGATGGTGCCATGGAGCTTTACACCTTTCACCCCCGAGCACAACAAGTGGTATCAGAGCCGATGGTTCGGCCTTGGGCTTGGCAAGTTGGAAGTGCACGATGAGGTGAAGCTTATCTCGAGCCGGGATAGACTCAAGTCTCGCCAATGTGGAGATTGTTAGAATGTTGGCGATAATTGAAGTTTAGTCCCACATCGAGTAGTGAGCCAAGTGAAGTGAAGTTAATAACTTATTGAATGTGTTTCAATAAGCGACGAGGCATTTTGGGGTAGGTGAATAGTTGAGCCATGTTCGTAGTAAAAACCCCATACCCGGGCGGTGGCAGGTGTCTAAGTTGAGGACAGTATCGTTGCTTGAGGCACATCGTTGTAGTTATGAAGGAGACCTTCGCTAAGGTGTTATGAAAAAAGTTGGAAGACAAGTACACGACGAAGCGCATTCAGAATAAGTTCTTTCACACTAAACAACTTTTTCTAATGAACACGAGACTCGAGATTACGTTGTCTGAACACTTGGATGAGTTCAATTGGCTTGTTGCTGACCTATTGAATTTGAAAGAAGATGTTCCAGAAATTTACAAGGCTTTGTGCCTTTTGAATTCCCTTCCCGAAGAGTCTGAACATCTCTTTATGACTTTGTTAACGGGAAAAAAAGAATTGAATTATGATGAAGTGGTTACGGCGTTGCTAAATTATAAATTCAGGAGGAATGATCTCAAGGTCCATAGGGATGCAACGTCAGAAGTCTTGGTAGTGAGGGGAAGATCTGAAAAAAAGAATGGTAGTGATAGAGGAAGATCACAGTCAAGAGGAAAATCTGTGGACAGAAGGTTTTTGCCGAAAGATGAATGCGCTTACTGTATTGAAAAGAGCTACTGAAAGACTGACTGTGAGAAATTGAAAGCTGCAATAGAAAATAAAAGAAAAAGTCAGACGCGAATGTGGTGCACAATTTAAATGAAAATGATGATGAGGATGATGCGTATTCGTTGTCTGCAACTTCAGTATTAGTGAGTCATTTTGATGAATGGCTACTTGATATGGGTTTTACCTATCACATGTGTCCCCGTAGGGAATGGTTCTCTAATTTTAGAGAGATGGATGGTGGTGTTGTCTATATGAGCAACAATGATGAATGCAAAATTGCTGGGATAGGTAAACTCAAGTTGAAGTTGCATAATGGATTTGTTCGGGTCTTGAATGATGTTCGGTATGTCCTCGATTTGAAGAAGAATCTCATCTCCGTTAGTGCTTTTTACAATGTTTTGGTAAATGGTGGAGCTCTAAAGGTCATTTCTGTTGCACTAGTAGTTCTAAAAGTTGTTCGGAAGGGTAACTTGTACTTATTGTAGGAGAGTAAAGTTACAGGTAATCAAAAAGTTGTATTTGGTAGAACAACTTGTGTTGTTGAAGACCCTACGAATGTTGCTTCTGGCGGAGTTACTGATAGCTCCAAGGATGTTTGTATGAATACCTCGAGGGTTTGGCATTTGCGTGCAGGTAGTAAAGGTGAGAAAGTTCAGCACGAGTTGTGAAAGAAATGATTGGTTGAAAATATGAAGATTTGCAATATGAAAGTTGTGCACATTGTGTTTCTGGAAAGTCTGGTTTGAGACTCCATCCTAGTCAAGATGGAGTTGGATTGTTAGCTTGAGCATATTTTGATAGATGACACATTCGGGTGTATGGCGCCTATGAGCGCGTGTGGAGGGGTGAGACTCTCAATCAGTATTGGGTTGATTATGTTTGTTGGTTCAGTTGCTTGTTTTTGTTCGTGTTTGTTGTAGTCGGCTCAAATTTGTGAAATCTTCACCGAGGTAGGGAATTGTTGAAAATAAAGTGTAAAAGTAAAAAAACAGAAGAATACTTGTGATGAAAGCTTCAAGCTTGTTGGCAGGGTTTGTCGGCAATATGTAGCGGTGAAGATGTCGGCAACACCCCAAATTGATGACTGTGGCAGCTGGAACTCGCTGGATTGCAGTTGAAATTCATTGGCAGCCGATATTGTTGAATAACATTGAAGAAGAGAGAAATGAGGGGAGAAGAAGGTTCCCACTGCATGTGAAGCCTATAAAACGAGATGGGTTTCCCCATTTGTAATCAATTCTCCATCGACATATTTGTGTGAGTTGTTTATTTGTTAGGGTTTATCCCTACTGTGTGTATGTGAGAGAATGAAGAAAAAGAGGCGAGAAGAGAGAAAAGTATTTGTTTTGTTTTTGTTTGTGTTATACACAATCAACGTATTTGTGTGGTATCATTTAGACATATGTATTTTGTAATGTCATTGATGTTGTGTAGCTTTCTCCAGTTGTATTTTTTCGATCTAACTAGTAAAGTTGTTCTTTCTCCAGTTATCACTTAAATCGGTCGACTATGATATTTGCATATTTGTTGTATTTGTTTTGTAACTTAGTATTTTGTCTTGTAACTTAGCATTTATGCATTTGTAAGCTTTTGCGCGTACCACCCCTCCCGCCGCCTCCTTCCTCCTCGCAGCCCGCCGTTACCCTCCCACTCCCCTTCTTCTTCGTCCTTCTTCCTCCGCCTCCAGCTAACACCATATCGGCAATGAGGAAGCACGACAGATCCAGTCTCCACCACACAGATCCGGCTAACACCATATCGGATCCGACCACCTTTTCAGGTAGTAGTAATAGTTTAGGGGTTTTGTGGTTAATTAATCAACCTCTCTTCCTCGCCCTTACTCTTTTTTTTTTTAAAGGCAAGCATGTCACCGGTGGGTATAAAACCCAAGATGTGAGAATTAAACCACCACAGCCTTAACCATTCACTCAGGCTACCATTAGCCAAAAATATTTAATATTTTATTTTTGACGTGAGCCTTGGAGCGAACATTGGTTATCTCCTGACCCCTTCACAAAATGGATACTCCTTCTTATCTTCTACTCTTGTTATCTAGTATCTGTTTTGGTGACGGATTGGCCTTTGGGGAAGAAGAGATCAGATTATGATGATGATGACGGGATGAAGAAGGCAAATAAGGAGAAATGGCGATGTTTGTCTGGGATTGAAATGGCTTGAAATGGCTGTCTTTTTACAAGAAAACCATGGTCATCGTCTGTTCGATCAACACCGTTGTTGCTCTCTACGTTCTTCACTCTCTCTGCTCCAACCTCTACCTCTTCTCTGATAATGGTAAGTGACAATAAAAACCCAATCTTTAAATTTGTCTTTTTGAGCTCCGTTTGGTTTTATTTCCGTTTTTTGGAGAACCCATTTGAACAAGTTGCCATGTTTGGCAGGCATTTGGGTGATTTTTTTTGAAGTTTGGTAAGATTGGTGACATGGGGTTCTTTGTTTCTTCTTTTGTATGTGCAGTTAAGTACACAGAAGATTAGATTAATAGAATGAGATATTCCATTAAGGTGTGGAGCTTGTTAAATTGGTAAGACCCAAACTTAGATTTTGTGGAAATTTTGCTCATGTTTTGTAGATATGTTTCCTTGGATTTGTTTTGGTTGCCAAATGATATTTAGACTTCTTGTTTTGATTGAAAAGGTGAAACAATTTGAGAAGGAATTATACAATAAAGATAGATTAATGGGACTTTAGAGACCTTTGAAGCAGAAGCTAGGTTATGAAATTTTACTGAGGTTGAAAGGAGTCAGTGGAGATGCAAATGTCACCGAACAGAGAGGTGGGTGACCTTGATATCCTAATAGTTGCCCATAGTGTTATTATTTCTCATTACACTGTCCAATGCAGTTTCGTTGCTTGAATTTGTTTTTGGAAAATTATTGCTTGAATTTTTTATCAACTTGAATAACTGAAGCTAAGAAATGACACTTCGATTTTGAATATGGTGGTTAGCTTAGATTGACTAGCAATTTCTTGGTGAAATTCCAGTCTCCGAATTTTTTATCAACTCTTTTAACAAGATGGACCAAGAAATTGGTTTTATCAAACAATTTGTAACAAGTTTATTTAAGTTCTATGAGCTGCGAAAGTTGAGTCATTCTGAAACAGTTATCAGAATCCAAAATGTTAGTATAGACAAAAAAGATAAGTCGAGTTGGAAATATGATCTACGGCAAAGTCTTGTGCTATGCTATTTTTTTCGTAGTACAAGTTTTGCTTGCTTATATAGAATCATTTCAATGAGCAGAAGCATTGGAGATCTGGAGCACTGAAAAACTAAAAGAAGCTGAACAGATGGAACTTGGAAATGCAACCTCAAAATAAAAAATCCCCAAGAATGAAACACGTAAGTCTCCTTCCACTTGAATGGATATACTTCCATATTGTTGCTTTTTTGAGTATCAGAGAACACTGGGTTCCACACTCACACCTTTACTTCATTAAAATTGAGTTAAAGTGTGCGAGGACACATGAAATGAGCCCATTGTCAAAGCATATGATTCAGACTTCAATCACAATCAAGTTATGTTATTGCTCCACTTGAAATTTCTGAACCCTACTATAGTTTATGTTCGGTTCTTGGTGAAGAGTGGTGAAGGGTGCCACTCACCATGCACCAGCACCATCTGTGGACTGCTCAGTCTTGTGTTGATCATGGCTGATTATCTATCTATTGTGACTAATGGAAGCACAATTAAGAAGCCAGAATGTGGGTTTTGTAGTGGGTTGAAGAATGTTTTGAAGACTGATGTTGTTTGTTTTTGTGAGGCTTTCAAGAACACTTTTCAATTTGGTGCGGTTTTGAACATCACTAAGGCCTCTACTCATTCTTGTTGTTTGTAATGTCAAAGACTCTTCTATTAGCAACTGTGGAATCTCTACTGCTGCTCCTTCTGGTGCCCCCTGCTAATTCACCAACAACTTCAGCTGCAGTACCCGTAGGGATGGCACTATCACCAGCTGATGCACCAGATACTGCAGGAACGACAACCCCAACTACTATGCCACAGCCCAACTCCAATGCCTCTGTTGTTTCCGTGTCATTTGTAGCTCTTATCAGTTTGTTTCTTGCTTCATGCTTATACATCTGAGAGCAGAGTTGGAGTTAGTTGTCAGGCTATTTAAGTTTACCATTTTAAGGAGTGTGGTGTGCTGAATTGTGGCTATTGGGGTCTATACTTGCGGTTGGGTTTCTGTTTCTACTTGGCTTGAATGCACCCAGTTCCATGCCATTTTCCTTTTTTTATGTATGTTATGTAATACTTGCACGTCCATGTAGTATTTTGATACATATGTAATCCAACACGCGTTTACTTGAACAAAAAGCAAAAAAATTCTTCTAGAATCACTGTAGGGTTTGTGAATCTCGATAATATGGATGCATGTGTTCTAAAGATTAATTAGTACATATATTTGTGTTGACACTTGTTACTTTCGAATGTCGAATGCAGGGTTTTTTGGCAACTACAATGCAAGGTCGTACCAACAACGGTTTTTTGATCCTGCCACGATTAAAGTTATTCTAATGGTAGTGATGTACATCGAGATAATCTTTATTTTGATGAGCTCAGTGACTATGATGGAGATGATGATGAATGATTCAAGGAGGTTGTGAATATAAATAAACATGTTAAAGGAGCGTAGTTTTACTGTAGTAGACTTCATTTTTTTTTTTGTCGTCAATATAGTGGTAGTTGATATCATTATTAAGCTTTTGTAGACTTGTTTGAGAATGATATATGCAATAAAAAAATGCAATATTTTGTGATGAATGAAAATCTGATTCATTTAATTTTTTGATTGTGTATGACCCAAATTTGAATGGTCTCATTTGAGAATATGTGGTAGTAGATAGTTACAATAGATTGGTGAAGAATGAATCACAAATATAATGAAAGTGTGAGGAAATTTTTCGTCACATGTAGGTATTTTTAATGCATTAAATCACTACCGTGACAAACTGTTTATCACATATAAATTACATAAGTGAGGAAAGATTTCTCACAAGAAGTTAACCGTAGATATTTTTAATGTATGAAATCACTATCGTGACAAACTATTTCTCACATATAAATCACATAAGTGAGGAACGATTCGTCACAGAAAGTCAATACATGTGATGCCAGATTTTCATCACACATAAAACTGTAGAGTGACAAAATTTTCGTCACCCATATTGTAATTGTATACTCGCGTGCTAAGTTTATGTGAGGAACTACTCGCCACGTAAGTAGACTGTCTGTGACGAGTAAAGAATTCATCACATAATACTTTCCTTAACGCCCCTTATGTAAGGAATGTTGTGACGACTGAAATTCCTCATTGTTGTTGAAACGTAACGAATTAACATGTTTCAGTGAGAAACAACGTTCTTCACCAAAGCCCAATTTTCTTGTAGTGACAACGTCTCCTCTTCTTTATCACCGAACATCATCTCGATCAATCTCCTCTTCTCATCAATGGCACAATCACAGAAGCTTTTCCTCCCAACTCTTCAATGTTCAAGGTAACAATTTCATCTCTTTCTTCGCATTTCATCAAATAATACAAAGTTTTTTGTTCGATTCAATGTGGTCCTAGGAGGATCCTAGTGAATAGAAATATGAAAAAGAATTATAATTTATGTCTATTTGAATATTAGTGCTTTATTTTGGACACTCAGTCTAATGGAAATGTCAATTGTGATTTCTGAGTCCCAAACCATTTGTATTCAGACAAGATAAAATTGTTTTTGGTTTATTTTTAGTACAGGTGAATCATTTTCTTTTTCCTAACTAAGCCTCCTTACTTGAGTTTTTATTTCATAAATTTATTCACCAAATACATCTTGTTATGAATCATGGTATTTTGTATTTTTTGCAGGTCCCTTTCCGAAAGGTTGTGAGATGTCAATCTTGTATGTTTGCAGTTTCTGTTGCACAACCCCAACATGGCATTCAAGTATGAGTTTTAGCTAATTAATTTTAATTGTATCACTTGGTAAATATGTTTTTTTTTTTTTTTTTTTTTTTTTTTTATTGAGAGCCAGAGAAAGTTTTAAGGCCATATATATATATATATATATATATATATATATATATATATATATATATATATATATATATATATATATATATATATATATATATATATATATATATATATATATATATATATTTTTTTTTTTTTTTTGTCAAACACGAAGATGTTTATTAAGGAAAGAAAATGAAACAAAAAACAAAGAGAAACATTCCTATATCAAGGAATGCCAAGACACCATGAAAGTGTCAAAACCCAAATCCCTAAACAAATTACAAGCCGAACCCATCCTCCACAGCAATTCTCTAATTTCGATAAAGATAGAGTGTTCTGATCTGTTGAGACCTTCAAATAACCTTTTATTTCTTTCTTTTCACACACACCACATGAGAACGTTAGGGACCCTACGCCATAACCACTCCCCCCGACGGGAAGGATTAACTTTAAACCACCAACTTAGCCAATCTAAAATGGAGCCTTGAAACATCAAACTCAAACCAAACTCTAACAAGAAACTGCTCCAAATGAATTTGGAGAAACTACAGTGAAGCATCAAATGGTCCAGCGTCTCGTCAATTTCATTGCAACGCACACAAAGACTCCCTGTGTGGATTCCTCATTTCCTTAACCTATCTTTAGTCAAGATTTTCTCATGCAACACTGACCAACTAAAGAAATTAATCCGAGGAAAAAGGGTTTTCACCCATATCAGATTTTTTGTGAGAGGAAATGAAAGGGTTGGAGTGGGTCTCATAATGAGATGCAGCCAACATATCCGAAAATTCTTTCACCGAGAAGCCCACACCTTTACCCTTCCACACCAAACTATCAGATACCTCTGAGAGCATCTGTCTATCCAACAGATGCATTAGATTAGCGAACTCTTCTAGCTCCCCAGTATTTAGGGGTCTTTGAAGGGAAAGATCCCAAGAATTGTCGTTAGACCAAAAATTGCTCACACTCCCATATTGATTGTTGTTAATGATAAACAACATTGGAAACAGATCCTTCAAAGATTGGTTACTACACCAAATATCATGCCAGAAAGAGATGAGATCACCATTTCCACATTGGAGAGAGGTGTGAGGGTAGAAGCCACTTGTGCACCGGGAGATGGACTTCCACAAAGAGCATCCGTAGGAAGTGTACTTAGTTCTCTTTTCCCAAACCCATCTATTGTGCCCATATTTGTCCATAATGAGAGATCTCCATAAATTGTCATTTTCTTCTGCAAATCGTCAAAGCCACTTAGAAAGTAATGCAATATTGAATGTGAGCACCTGACGAATGCCTAAACCACCTCGAGATTTAGGACAACAAATTTCTCCCAGCCCACTAAATGCATCTTTCTAGAGTTTTAAGTAGAACCCCAAAGAAAATCGCGCATGATCTGTTCCATCTTGGCTGCTATTGAACAGGGAACATTGATAAGAGACAGCATGAACACCGGGATAGAAGCTAATGTGGATTGTACAAGAGCTAATCTGCATGTTTTAGAGAGAAATTTGCGTTTCCAAGACGCTAGTTTTGATTCCATCCTTTCAATCGTCTCATCCCACATAGCTTTACTTTTAAAACTAGCACCCAAAGGCATGCCCAAGTACTTAACTGGAAGATGACCCGCTGAACAACCCAATAAACTCGCCAACTGGTGCAGATGAGGGACTTCTCCAATAGGCAACACCCTTGATTTGTGAAAGTTGATTTTCAGACCTGAAATAACTTCAAACCAAAGCATAATTCTTTTAAGAGCAAGAACCTGAGAGGCGGAAGCATCACAAAAGAGGATAGTGTCATCCGCATACTGGAGAATAGAAACAGGGGGACTACCCTCCGCGACAGAAAACCCTCTCACTAGGCCAACATCAACCGCTTTAAGAATCATTTGTGTTAGACCTTCTGCTGCTATAGCATATAGAAAAGGAGACAGGGGTTCGCCTTGGCGCAAGCCTTTCGAGCTATTGAAAAACCCGTGCAGCTGACCATTAATCTTCAGAGAGAAATTAGCTGTAGATCTGCAAGTGTGAAGCCAATGAATCCATTTGGAGTCAAACCCCATGCGAGCCATTACCAAATCCAAGTATCTCCAAGAGACGTTGTCAAAGGCTTTGGAGAAATCTAATTTGATAACGAGCCCTGGAACACCTTGTTTTTTTCTAGAACGAATAATTTCATTGGCAATCAAAGGGCTATCAACCACCTGTCTGCTGCACTTTGAAAAGGAGAAATGACTGAATGAAGAACTATTTTCAATCTGTTAGCCAACACCTTGGCGATGATCTTATAGGCCCCATTCAAAATACTGATAGGTCTAAAATCTTTGACTGTCCGCATTCCCGCACATTTAGGAATAAGCGAGATGAAAGTGGTATTCAACCGCCAATCAAGGAAATTTCTCGAGTTAAAATCTTCAACAACTTTCAGAAAATCAATTTTGATTACCTCTCACATTTTCAAATAGAACACCATTGAGAAACCATCAAGACCTGGAGAAACTTCAGATTTTAGTTCTTCCATTGCCGCTCTAATTTCCATCTCCGAAAAATTATCTACCAAGGCGGTAGCCGTAGACTGGGAGATAGACTTGAAGGTAATCCCCGAGAAGAAAGGTCGCCACTCCTCCTTTCCATAAAACAACTCCTTGAAGTGAGATATCAAGAGATCTCTAATACTGACTTCATCCACTACCAATTCCTAACCCATGCTAAGAGCTTCAATAGAGTTAAACAGTCTGCGTCTGTTAGCCAAGTTATGAAAGAATTTGGACCCCTGATCCATATGACAAACCCAGTTGACTCCTGATCTGATCCTCCAAAACTCTTCATCTCTTTTGGTTAATGATGCCCATTCCTGATGTAGCTGCACTCTACAAGACCTCTCCTCAGCAGTCAGGTCTCTGATCTCTTCATCAACATCAATGTTAGCAATTAAGGCAGAAATATTTTGAATACATAAATTTGTCTTACACCAAACTTTAGTCCTCCAACTTTTAAGGTTGCATATGAGTGCCTTAAGCTTCCACCATAAATAGTAGCCAAGGTGGCCAGAGACTACTGAGTTGTTCCATCAAGCTTTCATCTTCTCTACCAGGGTAGGGTGATCAAACCAACCGTTATCAAATGAAAACAGGCGAGTACAACCACCAACATACGAGTTCGCAAGTAAAACCGCGTGATGGTCAGAACCTGCTGCACCCTTGAGCCATTCAACTTTATCACCAAATTTGTCAATCCAATCCACCGAAGCCAGAAATCGATCAAGTCGACAAAGGATAGGACGATCTCTTCGATTTGACCATGTGAATTTTCCCCCTTTAGACTGAAATCAGCGAGTCCCACCTCATTAATGAACTGATTGAATTTCTGCATGCTCATGGACCTCCTCCTGCATCTTTTTTTTTCATTCATATGATGGACAACATTGAAGTCTCCCGCTAACACCCATGGTGATTGCACCCAACCAGCAATGTCATATAGTTCTTCCCAGAAATGTTCTCTTAGCGAAGGATCACACGGACCATAAATGTTAGTCCCTGACCAAATTGAGTTATTCGAGATCATTTGAAATTGAATAGAAAGTGAAAAAGCTCATTTCAACACTTCCCTCATCTGCAAAAGATCAACATCCCAAATAGCTAAAAGGCCTCCCGAACTGCCAGTGGATTCCACCATAGCCCAATCAAAAGAGCTATCACCCCACAATTTTCTGATATTCTCTAGAACATCTCTCCAATTTCGTTTCCTGAACAAAAACAAGGTCTGGACGATTCTCTGAAAATAATCTACGACAACCCCTTTGTCTCTCAGTGTTCCCGAGTCCCCTACAGTTCCACGAAAGAATTTTGAGGTTCATGAAAGACCTTCAACCCCGGGGTTGTTGCATTTGTCCATTGCTTTGTCAGATACTGTACCCTGCACTGCAGCTTGAACCATATCTAAAGCCCTTTTTTCATACTGACTGAGGTCCACTCCCACTGTCAAGCCAATTTCTTTGAAAGCCGAACGATCTGATGCTTCTTCCTGAGTTGAAAGACAGTCAGAGACAGAAGGCTCCACGCTGTCATTGACCCTAGAAACAAACCCTGGATACTTTCCAGAAGTCTGTTCGGTAGGGAGTAGAAACCCAAGATTTTTCGTCTGTGGGACCTCGAAGCCTGGGGGAGCGCCTACGTGGTCTGGTGTAGATGAGGAACTCTCCAAATGAGAAATTAACACATAGTTTTGTAGACAAATCATGGACTTCAACACATTGTTCTGCTAGTGGCTCGAAACCCGGCGGGTAAGGAAGAGATACCGAACACTCCTGGGTCTGGTTGAAAGACTCTCCCCTTGTCAGCCCAGTAGGGGCACTACATCCTTTAAGTTCTACCTGCTCTGCTTTGTTGGTTGAGCTGGATTTGGTGGATCTCTTTTTAAGCATGAACCTAGATCTAGTGGGGAAAACTGAAAAGTTGGCCCATTCAGTGGCTCTATCACGCTGTGCTTTTCTAGCCAGCTTTTGATCCCTGCGGGCCTGCATAGACATTTTGGTCAAAAGGGGGTCCAAGTTGAAGACATCTTCTTCCACCACTTCTAAAACCCTTCAATAATTGCCAGATGTCTGTTGATCATTAGACTTGGCCAAATTATGTTTTGAAAAAGACTTGGGCCCCTTGCCAGATGAAGGCCCAACAATACCTTTGCCTTTATCCTGCTGAGATGGACGAGCTGACCCAGACATCCATTTACCAACTTTACCCGCTGAAACGGCACGAGAAGCAGGGGAATGGGGAAGCGTTGGGTATTGCTGGGGAGACTGATCACTCAGTGTCGGCAACCTAGGAGGCGGCTCGTATGCCTCGCATGAGATCACGTGTGGAGAGTTAGCGAAGACCAAGAAAGCTGTGTGTCCAAACAGAAGAGCAACAGGTGTCCACTGAATCAGGCAACTCTATCAACGACCTTGCAAGATTCTTTCTTGCAACGGGATCTGGAGGAAGATGATTGCCCCATATTTGGGACAAGAAATCAATGGGAGAATCCCGAAGAATAGAGGTTGTGTTGCGCGAGGGTGGGACAACACCTGAAGGATTGGTGGCAATAGAGGTAGGGCTCGCACTTGAAGGATTGGTGGCCACTACCTCAACAAAGGTTCTGTTGCGCGAGGGTGGGACAACACTAATACCTGGCAGTGTTGAAACTCCATCTCTTCTAAATTGCAGCTTAGGATAAGGCTGAGACACCTTATTTAAAACCACCTCCTTCATAGCTTGGGCGAGTTGTTTTCAGCCCGACCCTTCAACGTCAGCTGGCACCCTGAGAGTTTTAGACCCAGAACCCCAACCCACCATAATAGAAAGGAAGATTCCTCCTTTATTGGTCTCTTTCACCACCATAACTCATCGGTTATTGATCTTCCAACTAGTTGAGAATGCATTAGAGCCTGATTCCACAGCTTTCTTGAGTTGAAGCCCAATCTATTCTCCCATCTGCAATTCAACAAAGACTTTGATTCTAACCCTCGAGCTCGATTCAAACAACAACAAACCTCCTCTTGACCTTCGGATCCCAAATTCTTTTCCATCAATTTTTAACAAACGAAGATTATTATCTTTGAACTCCATATCTCATAAGATTAAACACAATTCCACAAGCATAGAATCACAAATTTACCAGCAAACAAGCATCATAGCAATAAATAGGATTAAACAAACCGGAAGGTATTACCCTTTGCCAACAAGTTTCGGTCCATTGAGAAACCTCTCACCGCCGTTATACAGCAAACCTCCAAACGCTTCACAGATGCAAGAATCCCTCTTTCACTGTCTGCGAAAATCCCTCCTTCACAGATGCGAGAATCCCCTCTGCGAGAGAAACTTTCCTTCACAGATTCACCCTCTCTCAGATGCAAGTGACACCTTTTCTCAGAGGCGAGAGAAAACCCTCCTTCGCCCTCTTCGGATCTGTGAAAAAACCTCCTTCACCACCTTCGAATCTGAGAAAACCTTGCCTTCACCCTCTGTGAAAAACCTCCTTCACCCTCTTCGAATCTGAGAAAAAACCTCCTTCACTCTCTTCGAATCTGAGAAAAAACTCGGAAGACGAACTCACAGATCTGATTGTTGCTTGCTGCAGAAGGGAAGAGCACAGACGAACTCTCTCAAGCCCTTCAAATTGATTAAAAAAAAAAAAAAAAAAAAAGAAGCTAAGGGTGTATTTGGTTGCAAATTGAATGTGCCACATTCAAAGTGCACATGCAATGAGCAAGAGTGTGAGAAGATAACATTTCTTAATTGTTATTTAATGTTATACGTTAAGATCTTCATAAATTTTAATATATATATATATATATATATATATATATATATGTCAAGATCTTCATGAATCAAAAAGCTCGACAACTATAGATTTTGTTCAAAACAACTTAATAACAGTAAGTTACTTGCTAGTGGAGGAGTAAGATGAGTGTTTGGGTTACAATTGGCAAATGAGACAACACATGCACGAGTTTTATCATAACTGACTAATAATCAGGGGCCCTGGGTGACTGCTACTTGACATATACAATGGATCGAGCGTCATACAAGAAATTGTTGAAGGGGATTACAATTAGAGATAATGATCTAAATCAACTAGATATTTTAACATTGTTAAAAAATGGGTGTGGTTAGAAATATTTGAAATTTCATATGGATTATTAATGGATAGTATGGTTGCGGTTAGTAACTTGTAAAATTGGGAATCTGAATCACATAGAATTGCATTAACATGAGTTGACATGCATCTCGATGCTTCATCCCACCCAAAAAGGTAAGAAGATGAATACCACACAGTTTTGATTTTGGTTGTTAGGTTGGTTTTAGACTTTTAGTGAGGTTTGAAAGACATAAGATGAGAAAATGAAGAAGAAGGCCCCATCAACTACTGCAAATGGAGGGAATCAATTTTATGAGCCAATGGCTCTCAGATAAGGTAATTTTTCAACTTGTTCATGTTTGATTTTAGGACCATAAAAATAGATATTATAGCCATTAAAAAAACTTATTAGTGTTATAAATTAAATCTTCATAAATATATACAAAAGTTTAGACGAAACTTAATATAGAGTAATATTAATTTTTTTTTTATTCTCTGAACTAAGGGCCCTTGGTGGATTATCAACCTCAACTTTTATTTGACCGATATTGTTCGTGAAAGATTGAAGTTAATTTTGTTTTCATTTTGCCAAATCTTGGGTAGAGAAAATACCTTATCTCGATCCATTGATAATCATAGCAGAGAAGATAGCCTATATCATGTTAATCGAGAATAGTACAACTTTGGTATTTTAGAGCTTTAAATCTATATTTTATGGATATTCATGATGAGACCGGTTTTCTAATGGGATATTTCATCAAAGCATGTCGAAGTTATACACGTTAAAAGGAGATTCAAATGCCTTAATGTCACTTCTCATATTCTTGTAATTACTACATTTTCTAAGTCTCGTCAATCTCTACAACCTTTGTAATTTCATTTGATTTCCTTTTCTCGTGTTTTATTTGGTCAAATCACCATAGTTAATCCGTGTGGATTCGACCATAGGACTCTCATATATAACTTGTTGATGCTGCAAGAGAGCTTGAACTTAATGCTTTCAAATGTACGAATTGAACTCCTATGAAACATGAAAATCCCAATTTTATACCCCTCCCCTCAAAAGAATTGGATTATCATATTTCATAAGAATCATACTTCTAACTTTTGGTCATAATAAATTGTCTTACATATCTTGATCATATTTAGCTTAAACACAAGTGGTCCACCGCGTTTTAATCAAATTTACCTTAAATGCAAGTGGTTCCCTATGGATTCCATGGAATTTATTCCATGCAACCAAAAAACCCTTAATTGCCTTTCCTTGGTTTGGTCAAAGCCTCTCGGGTTTTATAGCTGATGAGAGATATGTGGGTGATGGTGGTGAAAAAATGAATTTGGTATTAAAGGAACTAAGGCCCTGCTTGGTTTACAACAAATCCGCTGCAAATGCAATTAATTTGCTAAAATTTCTATTTACAGGTGTTTGGCGAGTTATATTGAAATTTGATTTGCACAACTTGCCATGGATGCAATGATTTTTAGCAAAATGATTTCGCTCCTCAAGGCACCGAAAACAATTTGCTTAATCTTGTATTTTCTTAACTGCAAGCACTCAAGCTAATTTATTGTAACCGGCGTGTCATATGAAAATATGAATAGATAAAATATCACCAGCAAGCACATTGAAAATGAATTAAAAAAAATTTTATTTGGCATTTTCATTTATGGTGGATTTACAATAAACCAAGTAGGGGCTTAGTGCAGAAATTGGTAAAGGAGAGATGGATTTGTTTGGTTGTAAATGCTTGGTAGATTTTTCTTTGGGGGCCTGAAGAGATTGCTTTGTGGGCTTAAAAACGGCTAGCTTATGTGAATGAAGAGAAAAATATAGGAAATTAAGAAAACCTAGGTAATATGACTAGGCCGTTTTGAACCGATTGTAGTGTTTGTGATAAAACCTACAAGTAATTATTTATGAGTGGCATGCCCTTGTTTAACTGTTTGAATATTAAATCAAAGCCGGGCTTAATTGTGTATCTATGTGCTTAAGCTTTTAGGAAGACTTGTTGATAAGGCATTTCATTGGTTACTGTATAATGTTATAGTGATAACATAGTACACCTCCACACACCACCTTAGTAAACAACATTTTACCCTCAAAGGAAACAATTTATCATCACTTGCGTGGATATTTTTCCAGCAATCAAATGTAATGTAATGTGAGGTTTGGGTTTGATTTCCAAGTACTATGAACCCTTACTTCACTCAAGCAGATAAGAAGTTGTGGATCCATATCAGAATGTTTGAATCTGGTCCAACCCATCTCCATATTTATTAGATCAAATTCATGCATGTTACTTGAACGAGAAATCTTGCCAGAAGTTTAGCATCCATGAGCCTATTGTTACCTTCTCTGGATATGGAAAACGGAGTTACTATTCCCATCCACAGTTTAATTTTTCCTCACTGACATCTTAACACACACACATGAATCACTATTCACGCCCCCCAGGGGCGGATCTAGGATTGCAGATAAAGGGGGGCAAAAAAAACTATAGATAATTTACTTTCTAAAATAAATAGATAAATATGATTAAAATAGAGTTTTAAAAGTTTACAAGATAAACATACATAATGAGTCAATGTAGATGCGCTGTAGATTTAGGTAAAAGCTCTCTGCGGGTTTTCATGTTCTGGTAATGCTGCATAATCACCTCATCATCGATGCCATTAAATATATCTTTCTCAACATATGTAATCAAACTATCTGTCATCCACTGATCACCCATACGATTACGTAATCGATTCTTGACAATCTTCATAGCAGAAAACGTTCTCTCGACACTGGCAGTTGCAACTGGTAATATTAAGGCTAAAGTAATAAGCCTATAGACCAAAGGATACAAAATATTTTTTTTTGTCCTTACCATCTTCTCAGCAAGATTGTTAATTCCATTCAAATTCAAGAACTCACTATTCGACCTCAAATCAATGATAAATGTCTCCAACTGATTATCAAGAGCATCAAGTTGTACTTCTGAGAAATCACTTGGATAAAACTGAGCAAAACGAATCAATTTTCCCTTATCAAAATTCGAGAAGGAATCATTTGGACTCAAGCATGAAAGACATAAAAGCAATTCAGTATTCACTTCATTGAAACGATTGTTGAGCTCTTGAAGTTGCAAATCAATAACAACATTAAATAACTGAACCCGATAACGATGCATGTTTGTCACTTTTTCAACATTACGTCGTGATCGTCCCCGAGCAACATAAAATTCATCCAGGTTAGGCATTTCTATAACGTGTTTGCTACAAAACAAGGAAACTTCATCTAGCAAATTATTCCATCCATCATCTCGCATCAACTGTAAGCGTTTCTTAGCTACTGTGACCAAACTCATGGCATTCACAATATCTTGATCATTTCTTTGCAATGCTTGTGACAATTCATTTGTGATTCCTAATGTATTTTTCATCAAATGAAGTCCAAATGCAATATCAAAAGATAGTAGTGAATCTAATAAAGTGCATGCTTCAACTCTTTGCTCAGCATATTTTGAGGTCTCCTTAATGCACTCAAGCACATCGATGATAGAATTGAACAACTTAATCAAGCTTATCAAAGTATTGTAATGTGAGCCCCAACGTGTATCTCCGGCTCTTTTAAGAGTTGATTGTTGATTTTGGCCACTTCCACTTGCAAGTTCACCACTTTCAAGTGCTTTTAGAGTGTTAATAGATTGTGCTTCTAAAAGAATATCATGACGCTTACATGAGCCACCAACCACATTCACAACACTCGTGATCAAAGAGAATAATAAAACAATGAAATCCTCATTCTTTGCAACGGCAATAAGTGCTAATTGAAGTTGATGTGCAAAGCAGTGAATATAAAATGCACTTCCATTCTCTTTTAAGATTAATGCTTTAAGACCGTTGAACTCACCTTGCATATTGCTTGCCCCATCGTACCCTTGGCCACGTAGTCTTGAAATGCTTAACTTGTGTTTGGAAAATAAAGCGTCAATTGATGCCTTTAGGGATATAGCAGAAGTGTCAGAAACGTGTACAATACCTAAAAGTCTTTCAATCACATGCCCGTGTTTGTCCACATAACGGATCACGGAAGCCATTTGCTCTTTAATTGATACATCACGAGCTTCATCAACTAATATAGAAAACAAAGAATCCCCAAGGTCTTGAATGATAACATTTGTGGTTTCGGTTGCACAAGCATTCACAATATCTTTTTGAATTTCCGGTGCTATTAATTTGAGATTCCCAGGACATTTATCCAAAGTTACCCTTTTGATGTCTTTATTGTGATCACCAAGAAAATGTAACATTTCCAAGAAATTCCCTCGGTTGTTTGAATCACAAGATTCATCATGACCACGGAAAGCTAATCCCTGTCGGAGTAAAAATCGAATACAAACAACAGAAGCATTTAGACGAACCTTGTAATCATTTCGAGCTTCATTTGTTTGCTTAATCACAACAGTCCGAAGATGTTGTTGTTGATTCATTAAAGCTTCACAATTACTCCAAGCTTTATTGTGATCACTGTTAGACCCTCCAACATGTGTTTGTAACTTATCCTTTTTCTTCCAATTGGTAAATCCTTCAACGACAAAAGCATCACAAGTACCCACATGCTCTTTACTCTCAGATCTAAAAATGTAGCAACACAAGCAGTATGCAGCCTCTTTCTCTATGCTATACTCTAACCATGTAGGAAATTCATCAAACCATGAAGGATTGAAACGCCGTAAGACTTTTCCTTGCAAAGTTTGCTTAAAGTTATGTGTCCGAGGTTGGCAAGGACCTTTTTGCAAGTATGTTCTTCGAATTTCATCCCTTATGTTGGGATGATACTCCTTGATTGACTTACGTAATCCAGGGTCTGCTGAAAGGGTTTTTGGATCAAACTTAGTCTCAATACAACTCCTTTTTGAACTAGGAAGCTCATTATCAGACCTATCAGTGACAGCTTGAGCAGTAGAACTAGAACTCACATCATTTATTCTTTTAAAGTATCTATCCATGACTCGTCGCACAAGTGCTCAAATATTTAACTACACAAATACAACAACACAATCCCAATATTCATATTAATAAATGCTATCCTAGATTATCAAATTTGTAATATAAATCAATAATTAATACATGAAAGAGAAAAAACCTTACCAAATATTAAGAACTTGAGATACTGGCCTTTTCAACAGATGAAATTAAATACTCACTTAAGCTTTAAGGATCAAATACCCACTTTGTCAAAACCTAAACAAATAAACAAATTAAATTAAATTAAAAATCAAATATGAAATATTCCTGTATAAAGATAAGATAATAAATTAGATGCTTAAACAAATATGATTTTAAAAAATAACCATTCTTTCGTAATTTCATTCATCTATATCTCATTTATCTGTTTTTATCAAACCCTTATCTCATTTCTCTGTTTTTATCAAACCCACCTCAAGCCTCATTTCTCCTTTTTATCAAACCCAACCCACAGCCACACTCAATTGGTCAATCCTCACTTCACACTTCTTCCTCTCGCTCAAACGCAGTCTTCTTCACCTCACTCAAACAGAAAATTCAAGCTTCACTCTTCATCATCTCACTCGAAAGCTCAAGCTTCACTCAAGCTTCACTCTTCATCATCTCACTCGAAAGCTCAAGCTGACTGTTCTTCATCTCACTCAAACTCAGTCTTCTTCATCTCAGTCAAGCTCACTCTGAATCTCACTCAAACTCAGTCAATCTCACTATTCTTCATCAGAGAGATCAAGAGTTCAAGAAATCGAGGAGATCAAGAAATCGAAAGAGTTTGTCTGATGAAGAGACTCAGTGAGATGGAAGTGTTTTGCTTTCTTCTTCATAAGACTCAGTGAGATCGAGAGATCAGACTCAGTGGGATCGAAGAGGTTGCTTTCTTCTTCATCAGACTCAGAGTCAGAGAGATCAAGAGATCAGACTCGGAGAGATCAAGGACTTTGCTTTCTTCTTCATCAGACTCAGCGAGATCCCTCTTTGATCTCTCTGAGATCCCTCTTTGATCTCTCGCTCAGATCGCTCTGATCTCTCGCTCAGATCTCTCGCTCAGATCTCTCTGATCTATCGCTCAGATCTCTATGAACTCGCTCACATCTCTCTGATCTGGCTCACATCTATCTGAGATCCTGCTATGATCTCTCTGATCTTTCTCGGATCTTTCTCTGATCTCCTTGTTTCAATTTTGGATCGCCAAAGAGGGAGACAGATACTAAGGTAGGAAAAGATGTTAAAGCTTAAGATTATTTTGTTGTTGTCCTGTTGATTTTATTTAGAATCCATAATCAAACAAACTCACCTTGTTTTGCAGGGATGGAGAAGAAGTTATTGTTGAGGATCGAAGGCGTGGAGGCGGAGATTAGAGGCTGCGAATCAATTTTTTTCGTTCAATTGTTATACGAGATTTTTTTTATTGTAATTCTTAGTTTTATAAGAGGGGCAAGATGGAATTTTTAAGGGGGGCAAAGGATGAAATTGTATAGGCTCTGATAGAGTTTTTTCAAAACCTAAGGGGGTCAATTGACCCCCTTACCCATGCTGTAGATCCGCCCCTGCGCCCCCCCCCCCCCCTTACACACCGACAATTTATGAAAAGCACGATATTTTTTTTTAGATCATCTTTAATGGTAAAAGTTAAATTTATGGATCCCCTATTTCTTCATCACTCCAACCACATCCCCTATTTTAACTTTTTCATCATTATTTTAATATATCTTCAACTTTTCTATACCAATTTAATTTCAATTATATTATTATTAATTTCAACTTAATATAATTATACTATTATTAGTTTCAATTATGTTATTATAATATTAGTAAATATATATTATTATTAATTTCAACTTAAATATATAATATTATTAATTTTAATTATTATAATATTTTTAAATAAGAGGGGAAGGTAGTTGAGGGTTTATTTTGTTTTTATTTTTTAATTTATTTTTAATTTAAAATTTTAAATATTAAAAATATTTTATTATTATATGAGATATAGGGGATGGTTAATTCCCCCTAAACTTAGGGAAAAGTTGTATGTGAAGTTATTATAGAGGATTGTTTAGGTGGATGATTGGAGCAAAAAATTTCTCTATCATCTCCTATTCTTCTAAGATCCTCAACTAACAGAAAATCTTCCAATCAATGACCTCTTATTCATCTCGCTCGGAACCAACAACCACATCTCGACCTTCTTCCACCTCAGTATCTCTTCTCCATCTCCTTGGCAGACCACATCACGATATGCCTCTCACCATCTCTCCATTAACCGACCGTTCATCCCTTCTTTCCCTACAATTAAAACCAAATCGCCGCTACCATAACAACCTACCTCCCGCCGTCAGCAGTTCCTCTCCACATCGCCAACCAGTGCATGTTCTCTCCCTCACGTTGCAGTTAACCAACGATCCATTGATCGCCAGCAGAGATTGCACCACAAACAAGGACGAAACAGGGAAGATACATCACAGCCTCTCTCACGCACAGACTTCCCTGTGTCTTCCTCCTCTCATCCACAACCACCAGCCACTCGTCACCACCATCATCCAAGCCTCACTTCACAACAACAACAGTAAAGAATATCGCAGCAGTGAAGGGAAGAAACAGCGCAACACATCGCAGTAACAAAGAAAAAGAAAAAAAAAAAAAAAAAGAGGGAAAGATTTGAAATATTTCCCTTCGCTATTTGCATGCAGTCGTTTATTCTGTACCACCATAGACCATCCACACCCTTTTGTGTAGCGCACTCCTGAGGAGTTGATGGAATTCGCCTACGCTGCTGCCGCAACTAACACCATGATCTTCTAAATCCTCCCCTAAGGCGTAGATGATTCCTCAAGCTTAGTAGAATTTTTTCTTGTCTTGTGTTGTTTTCTGATGTATTGTATGGTTTAACCTTGGATTGATTTGTGAACAAACGATATTACTTTCACTGTGTATCTCATGCATCCATGGTAGTTAGAATTATTTTATGTTATTGTTTAAATATGTTTTATTCGTATTAGTTAAACTTGTGAGTAGTTGTGTCTTAAATAGACAAATAATGCTAGGGGTTTGCATATTTGCTCAAATCAATCCACTACATTGCTTGATGAATGATTCAAAAGCCTTGGCATCTCTTTCTTTGATTCCCGAACTCAATTTTTAATTGTTTTTCTATTTTCCATTAGGTTAGAAATTTTCGATTGTTGCAACCCCCCTTTCAAATTGGTTTAGATAGATTGTAGTTTTCGATTGTGTTTTCAATCCTTGTGGGATTGACCAGTATTTGTCATTAACCTATTATGCACTTGCGGTATAATAATCAGGTCTAATTAACCTATTAATTTATGTTAGTAAAATCTACAACACCAACCCATTTTCGACTAGATCTCTAAAACACCATTGTCACACTCCGGCGAGATCTATTAAGCTTCAGTGGACTTCAATTGAAGTCCATTCAAGCCTAAATAAACTTCGACTGAAGTTCCATTGACTCAATTTACACTATGTTCAACTGTAATGAGGTGAAATCAAAGCTTGATAGTGTTTGTAAACTGAATCGACTTTTTGAATAAAAACCTAACTGAACTTCAATTGGTCTCATCTCTTTTTATTTTGAAACAAATGGATTCCATTGGATTTTAACAGAAAAACTTCACTTTTAACCTGAAAATGCATAAATCTTGGCGTGGGTTTGTGTATTTTCTTGCAAAAACTATCACGTGGGCATGGAAAAACCCACACCATAATATCAGCGTGTGTATGATTATACCCATGCCATAATTCCCGCGTCTGATCGATAAAGTCAAATCAGAGGTTGGAAAGGCGATATGATCGATAAAGTCAAATCAGAGGTTGGAGGTCAGACATGTACTCCAGCTACTGTTGGTGTTGGTGGTATTCAGCAAGGATGTTTGACAAGTACCCCAAGTGTAGTAGGAAAAGGCGCAATGATATTTACATTGAGTACATACCAAAACAATTCCTAAGTGTGAGGTAGTGTATATCATTTTTTCTTAATGCAAATTAGGATGTATAGCATTTTTATGTGTTGTTGTCATGCTCCGATTTCCAAGAAAACGAAAACCTTATATCCATGTATGATTATCCATGTCCCCCAAATTTAGGACGTGAAATTCAATAAAATAAAATAACATTTAGCAACAACAACTGAGACATAATTGAAACAAACTACAAAAAATCTAATCAGGAAACTCTTTGACATTTGCCCCAATTATAGAAAACTCTAATAGTGTTGCCCAAAAATCTCTAAACCCGAGACAAAACTAATCGGTTATATTCCCAAAAGAATGTACCCAAGAAGCAAAAACTCGGGTCATCAATTTAGCTGGTACGAGTAATATCAAACTCTAATAAATAAAAGAAGCACATGATATAATATGAAATTTGTATACACAATAAAATAAGACCTCCAAGGCGTGTAGTTTTCCAACGAGGCAATGGTGTTAAATAACAAGTCAAAGACATTTAGTTCCTCAATAAGGCAATCGTGGCATTCTAATAAATTCTGAAGGTAAATATTTATTTTACTTATACACATGCTACAGAGATTGACCATGGCAAATCAGACCTGCAAAAATATTAGTGGACTTGTCATCCTATAAGGAATGATTAGAAACAAAGATATATAGTTTCACTAACAATCAGTATTCATCACTTAATTGTTAATACAGTTGTAGTCATAGATTAATGTTCTTAACATATTATTCATTTTTAATAAATTGATCACTTAGACAATACCACATACGCACCACCTCTGTGCAGAATATACATTCACGTATGTCTCTCTCATATAAATAAGAACTTCTCCGTCATCTATGTCTAAGTGGGGACATATCACATACGAACATGCATCACTGGATACTTCTAACTATATGAGTAACATAAAAGCTATTTTTTTACTATCAATGTGCATAAATCACACCACACTTTTTTCGGATAAATATCAAGTCTATCTTAGGCATAAAAACTACCTCATTTTCGTAAGACTAACCTGAAAGTTACTTTAGCTTATCTATAAGAAATGGGTGCCCTACTCCACAAGACCCAACCCAAATGTTACTTCGTTTTTTTATAGTAGAGAGAAATCACAAAACAACAAGAGGTGTGATAGTTCTAAGGGATAAAATTCAATGTAATTCAAGTTTAGAGTTATTTTTCATTTGGCCCCCATTAATTTTTGTATCCTAGTCTAACACCCATGACTGTGTGTTCAACTACATTGATTAACAAACTCCATCCAATTTTTCAAAAAGACTAACTTACCCTGCTTATACTAAAATCACATAAATCATGTTACTTGATGATCATGTTTGATCCAACGGCTAGGAAAATAACATTTGGATCATTTTTTTAATTTTAATTTTTTTTAACAAATAATATACGTGTCAATTAAAAGTTATAAAACCTAAATCATATGCACATGTTTTGCTAAAATCACATAAATCATGTTGTTTGATAATCATATTTAATCCAACAGCTAGGAAAATAACATTTTGATCTATTTTTTATTTTAATTTTTTAACAAAGAAGATGGGTGCCAGTTAAAAATTACATACAAACCTAAATCATGCGCACATGTTTTACTAAAATCACATAAATCATATTGTTTGATGATCATGTTTGATCAACGCTAGGAAATAACATTTGGATCTTTTTTATTTTAATATTTTTAACAAAGAAGATGGGTGCCAATTAAAAGTTATATACAAACTTAAACCATATACACATGTTTTGCTAAAATCATATTGTTTGATGATCATATTTAATCAAAAATAGCATTGGATCTATTTTTTTATTTTATTTTTTAATAAATAAGATTGGTGTCAATTAAAAATTATATACAAACCTAAATCATACGCATATGTTTTACTAAAATCACATAAATTATGTTGCTTGATGATCATGTTTGATTCAACGGCTAGGAAAATAACATTTGGATATATTTTTTAATTTTTTTAACAAAGAAGATGGGTGCCAATTAAAAGTTATAAACGAACCTAAATCATATACACATGTTTTACTAAAATCAGATAAATCACGTTGCTCGATGATCCCGTTCAATCCAACGGCTATGAAAACAACATTTGGATCTATTTTGTTTTATTTTAAATTTTTAACAAAGAAGATGGGTGCCAATTAAAAATTATATACAAGCCTAAATCATATGCACATGTTTTACTAAAATGACATCAATTTAAAAAATTATCCAAATGCTAATTTTCTAGCCGTTGGATTAAACATGATTTTAGTAAAAAAAACAAAAATATGTGCAAAACACATGAAGGGTAACTTGGTCTTTTTGAAAAAAATTGATTGAATTTGTTAGTCAACGTAATTGAACACATGGTCATGGTTGTTAGACTAGGATAAATAAATTAATGGTGGCCAAATCGGAATAGCCATAAACTAATTGAGGGCCAAATGAGAAATAATCCTAAAGTTTATGAACTCAAAATTTCCATATTGCTTATTGTGATTTCTCAAAATTCTTATATGATGACCTTTTGTCACTCATAAATAAATTCACCACAATAAGTTGGAGATATTTCCATTCTAAGACCTTCAACTTTCTATGATAATATCACGATCCAGTTTTTGTAACCATGAAACAATTTTCACATGGAATAATACAAGAGTACATTCTCAATAATCATAGCCCTACAAACAACTATACAGACAACCCTATTTAGGCGATAAAATTTTATCAATTTAACGCTACAAACAACCCTTAAACTGATTCATACAACCACTTATATCAACTAAACGATCCTTAAACTCGGCTATCTTTTTGGATGACTGCATTAAAACATACAACTCTTAAATGTCAGGATTTATCATACCAATAACAACATACACTTTACTAATCATTCAAAACACCCTCAATTTCAAATCAGTGATTCGCAATTCTACAAAAATATGAATCCATCTTCACAAACATTAAACTATTTTCAACCGCAAACCAAAAACACAACCAGTCACGATATGACAATGCTCAACATAGACCTCTATAGAAAAAAGAAACTAAAAACACACAATTATCCACCATTTAGATGATCAAACCATGACAAACAACTATTAACAATTCTAGTTCAACTCATTTTTATTTCTAAAAAAGACCCAACCAACCTGTATACTACTACACGTCAAAACAATCATATGAAATAACCCAAAACACCTCACACACCAATGATTTACACTATTGTACTTTCCTACACCCTATTTCAATTCCAAACCAGACTTCTAAAAATCCACAAACACACTATATTTTTCTTAAACAACATTCATAAAATTGTAACCTTTATTATATTCATATAAAACAAAAATAAAAGAGAAGCAAGTACAACTCACAGGACGAAATCACAAAACACATGGCAACCCGAACCTGAATTGCACAATCGACCAACGAGCGGATATTGCCCTCCTGTTCTCTCGCATACACACAGTCTCCCTTGCAGTTGCAGACACCCATCAGGTTGATTGCCACTCTCTTCCCAACATATCGCCCTTGTCACAACCCTCGCACCTACAACTGATTGTAACATCTCCACACCTTCCCCCTTCGTCGCTGATTTTTCTAGCCTGATCCTCCCTTTCCTTTTCTTCCCTTCTCTTTCTAGATCAGATAATCTAACTTATTATCATTTCTTTCTTTTCTCTCTTCTCTATTTACAGGGGGGTATTCAATCATGGATTTTAATAGAGTGTGAAATATTTTAAACTCCATTAAAATATAGGGGTATTCAATTAAGGATTTAAAACAATACAATGAAATCTAGGGGTATTCAAATACAAATTTTAAATGATTGTTTTATAATCCATTAAAATCATGGGGTATTCAATTCATGATTTTCAAAAGTCCACCAAAATTAGGGGGTATTCAAAAAAAGTGAATTTTGATGGATTTGTTGACTTGATAGACTTTAAAGGATTTATGTGTGAAAGGTATAAATATCAAAACCCTTTTCAAATCCAGCCTTTTCCCCTCGTATTTCAATTTCTCTCCTTCCTTTCTCCCACCAACACTGAGCGTACCCACTACTGCTAGGGCTTGCAGGAGCAGAAGATCGAGGAAGATCGAGATTGCCAAATGGTTCCTCACCAACTCCCCTCCCGGCAAAATCCAATACGTCGCCAAAGGAGTTGTATCAGAAGACCTTTTTCTGATGAGGAGAAGAGCAAAACCTTTCTCAGGTGGACCAATCCCTTTCCACCAACCATCACTGCATTCAACTCCTTGATCAGAGCTCACTCCAAAATCCCCACACCTCACCATGGGTTCCACTACTACCAACGAATCCTTCAATCAAACTATCTTGTGCCTAATAACTACACATTCAATTTCCTGGTTCGAAGTTGTACCCAGATTTCTTCGAGTGAGATTGGTCCTGCTGTTCATGGCTCTATTTTGAAGCATGGGTTTGTATCCGACCCACATGTTCAAAGTGGGTTGATTCAGATGTATTCTCAATTGGGGTACTTGGATTCGTCTCTGAGGGTGTTTTGTGAAATACCCAATCCAGATTTGGTGACAAAGACGGCAATGGTGAGTGCTTGTGCTCGGTTGGGGGAGGTTGATTTTGCGAGGAAGGTGTTTGAGGAAATGCCGTCTAGAGATCATATTGCTTGGAATGCGATGATTGCGGGGTATGCCCAATGTGGGAGATCGAGGGAGGCATGTCTATACTTGGGTAAAGCCATGGAGGTTTTTTGGAGGATGAAAGAGAGGAATGTCTATACTTGGACTAGTGCGATGGCCGGGCTAGCCATGAATGGCACTGGGAAGGAATGCCTTGAGCTCTTTGACCTTATGAAACACGACTGTGTGCAACCCAACCAAGTCACATTTATGTCTGTCTTACGAGGTTGTAGTGTGGTTGGATTAGTTGATGAAGGTTGTCGTCATTTTGACTCAATGACCCGAATTTATGGGCTTGAACATTATGGATGTATGGTGGATTTGTATGGTAGAGCAGGACGTCTGGATGATGCCATAAGATTCATCAATGACATACCCTGTGAGCCTCATGCAGGCGCATGGGGTACTTTACTTAATGCTTGTAAAATACATGGAGATACAAATTTGGGTGAGGTTGCATCAAGGAAGTTAGTGGAGCTTGAGGCCAAGAACCATGGTGCCTATGTGCTTTTGTCAAACATATATGCTGATTCTAGGAATTGGGACGAGGTGAGCAATGTGAGGCAGACAATGAAGACTAAAGGGGTCAGGAAGGTGCCTGGGTGTAGTGTTATAGAGGTTGATGGTGAGGTTCATGAGTTTTTTGTAGGAGATAAATCACACCCTAGATACGATGAGATTGAGGTTAAGCTGGATGAGATCTCAAGGAGTAAGACTTTCGGGATATGTTGCCAATACTAATCTTGTATTGTTCGATATTGACGACGAGGAGAAGGAGAATGCTTTGTGTTGGCATAGTGAGAAAGTGGCAATTGCTTTTGGTTTGATCAGTTTGGTTGAAGGTGTGCCAATTAGGATTGTGAAGAATCTCAAGGTCTGTGAGGACTGCCATGAGGTTGCAAAGATCATATCTAAGGTTTTCAATAGAGAGATCATTATGAGGGATAATGCATTATTTATTTGAGTCAACAAATGATGGGAGTGTCTTGCCATGTGGGCATACCATGCATGTGAGTTGTCTCAAGGAAATTTAGCAGCACTTGCAGTGAGTATTCTCTTCACTCATACTACGCTTCTTAGTTGAATTCCTTTCCAATATCTGACTTTGATGAGATTTCAGGTATGCCTGCCCTCTGTGTTCCAAGTCTGTCTGTGATATGTCCCAGGCTTGGGGAAAACTGGACATGGAAATTGCTGCTTTGAAATATTAAAATCCAATAATAAAAATCCATCAAAATCCAGTGGATTCTGTAAAATCCACAAAATCCAATCACTTAAAATACATCAAAGTTCAGTGGATTCTGTAAACTCCTTTGAAATATTTTAAAATTCATGAGATTTAAAGTCTTTCACACTCTATTAAAATCCATAATTGAATACCCCCCTATTAATTTCTCCCATCTCCTCAACATATTCCCATTCATATCCCCACTGTATCCACTTTGCACTCTATCACTCCACCTCTTTTATGTTTCCTTGTTTCCCCTGCTCTTCTCCCATTTGATCATTTTCGATCGAATTCTAGACTTGAGACTGTGATGGGGTCTCGTGAAAAATGTTGATTTCAATCTAGAATAACAAGAAGAAGAAGTTGATCAAGATATTGGTTGTTATTAGTAGTGTACATTTGATTGAACAAGTACTCATTGGATCCTGCCATGGTAAAAGAGAAGAAAAGGTGTGATTTTGAATCTATATGAGAGATTTAGAAGAAATGACTCAATGGGGTTGTTGGTTTTATACTGGATCAAAATGTTTTGAATGGAACCGGAAGGGAAGGAGAAGATAAGGCCTTGGGGGGTTTCTTTCTTGCTTTTGTGAAATGGGTTTGTTTTTTATAGGATGAGAAAAGAAAAACAAAGAGATGTGCGGCGGTGGGAGCAGCTGCAACACTCGGTCATAGACCAAACTTGTTGCCATAGAAGAAGGGGAAATCGCACAGAGAGGGGAGCAGGAAGAAGAAAGAGGAAAAAGGAAAGGGCACCCACCCCCTAAACTTTAAAAAAAATATTGCCCAAAAAACTGCAACTTAAATTTGAATAAATTTGACTCTGTTTTTAATTAATCTAAAAATTTGAAATTAAATAAATTAGCCTTACGAAATTTACATGTTTTATACACACCTTAAATGAAATCTCGTCCTGAGATTCGAAAGGTAAGAGAGTTAGGTGAATTTCAAAAAAATACAACTTGGCAAATGAAATAAGATTTTAAAATACACTTTCAAATGAAATTTTATTCGAGTCTTATATTTACAGAGAAATTTCATATCATACAAAGCAACACACCATACATGTAGAGACATAGGCCACCACATGCGCATATCTATATTATTTTAACAAGAGCACAAAAATAATAAATTGAAACTTTAGGTACAATGTTTTTAATTAATATCATTGAAAAAATATGGGTTACAGTTGTCCATGATTGTTATTTGTTAAGCAATTTTGAATTGGGCACATTGTCGAAACATTGAATCACTATAACCATTCACTCTTTCTCAATTATTCTTAAACCTCACTGGGTTGAAGGACTATAAACACACATTAGTGACAGAGACAATTCACAAGCGTAAATCCAAATGTTTATAATGACTTAACACGCATAAACCATGTGTTCACGTATTCATTAAAAAAATGAACTTCAATGTAAGAAAGACATACATCTTACATTGGTGTAAAAAGCAAATAAATACATAAACTTTTGTGTGAAAAGGGTTGTTTCAACATAGAAAATTTTGCGTTTGTGTGTCTGTCAATTTTTTGGGGATGCAGGCGTAGACGCAGATACTTTCGCGTGGGTATCATTGTTTACTCACGTAAATTTCCATGTAGTAACATTGTTTACTCACAAAATTTTCTAGTTGTACATGTTTATGTTAAGTTTTAGTGGTTGATGATACAGTAAATCGTCTTTTAATCCGCGTTGTATGTGTGTCATGATAATCTTGTCAGCATATCAAAACAGGCCTAACTGCCCATCCAAATCTGCAAGGCCCAGACAACATTAAGCCCTATTCGGCAAAATCCAGAAGGTAGGATCCAAATTGTAGCGCCCTATTCAGCTCACACGCTACATGGTAAAGCCCAACACTCGTAAGCCCTAATCAATCATCTAAGACAGGCAAGCCAGTAATACATTGGTTCCGACTAGGAAACATATACCGGAGTATAAGTCATGCATGGACAACACTCCAAAAGGGAAACCTCTCCAGCAGATCTAGAAGCACAAGTCGAGTAGGGAAACTTTCATACATGGACGACTCCCAACTAGGAAATGATCTCCAGCAAGATCTCTTTCCCAAAACTACGCCATCAAAGGCCTAGCCTAACAAGGACTCTCGCGTTATAAATAAGACATAGAGTTGATGAGAAAATGTACGTTATAGAACCTAATTTATAGCTTTTAAGCCTTTCTCCAGCCTTATCTGACTTTAACGGTGGTCCTTGTCTCACGTGCGTTCCCTGTATTGGTCCAGGTCAAGGTCAAAGAGAGCAGGATTCAACTACATTAGTTTGGCGTCGTCCATGGGGAATGATGAAGTTCCTTCAAAGATGATGATATCACCCTTCATCACAATCCAGAGAGATGGTGACCACGAGATCTCGTAACAATGGAGACATTCCTGAGCCCTCAAATGCTCGTACTGGAAGAGCGCCGCCAGTTCCCAGGAATACAGCCCCGTGGGGGAAACGAAATCAGATCCATGCGCCGATAGCAGCCGCGATGGACGACAGGGTGAGTCTACTGTCAACCCAAGTGCAACAAATTGCACGAGTGGTAAAGATGCTCACTCAGCAGAACCCTCCACCCGCGGAAGGAGATCAGGAGCATCGAAAAGCCCCGACCCAAAAAACACTAGAGAACACGTTCAGGAGAGCCGTGCTGACCCTGCGGACTCTCAGTGGACCAAAGGCGGATGAGCAGCCAACGAAGACCCAACGTCTAGGGCAGATAGACAAGTCTCTCAGAACCCCCTCCGGCTAGTAGCCACCAATCCTGACGTGTTGTTCAACCTCACTGTCCCTCCGTTCATGGATCATATCATGAACTAGTCTTTGCCAACGAATTAGAAAGGACCCGTATTATATACTCACCCTCAGACAGAAGCCTAGCGAGACGTTAAGAGAATACGTCACACGCTTTAACGTTGAGTTGACTCTCATCGACGGCTGCAGTAGCAACACCGCAGTCACAACCTTCTCATCAGGTCCGAGGAGAGGCAAGTTCTATGATTTCCTCACTCTAGAGCCTCCAACCGATATGGCAGACTTATTAAAGTGCGCCTAGAGATACATCCCTCCGATGAGATGTTGGCCGCCAAGAAGGAGGCGGAGTTCCAAAAGAATGAGGGGAAAAGACAGGATGACGACAACAGAAAAAGGAAGCGCAATGACAGTAAGCTCGACTCTGGCTGTGCAAGGCAAGATAAGGCCTCCAACTATGTTGGGTCTAAATTCGTCACTCCCCTCGGCTCAAGTCTGTCCGACGTCCTCAACTCTATCAAGAATTGGGTAGAGCTAAGTGGTCCGCCAAGCAACAAGGAGACCCTCCCGGCGCGATAACAACAAATATTGCTCATTCACAAGGAGAGCGGTCACAACACTGAGGACTGCAAGAGTCTTAGGAGCGAGATATAGTACTGGATCCGGAAGGGGAAGCTAAAAGATTTCCTTAGCCCGGACAAAAGGCAAGATCGGGCGAAGGAAAGGGAAGATTTCGTTAAGGAGACAGAAAAAGAAGCTCCTGGCATCATGTATGTGCTTCATGGAGTCGGCTCTGAAGGCGAGCAATCTAACAGGTTCCGCAAGATGACACTTCTCAAAATGTGGACGCATCCTACCTGCGAAGACAGATAGGTGCAGTATGCACGAATTCATAGCCTGAACCCACCACTAACATTCATGGATCAGGACCTTCAAGGCGTTCATTCTCTTCACAATGACGCCCTGGTCATCTTGGTCCTCGTCTCAAAGTGGAAAAATAAAAGGGCCTTCGTGGACAAGGAAAGCTTTTTAAATGTCATGTTTCTCAATGTTTTCCGCAATATGCAACTCACGGAAGATGACTTAACGCCCACCAACCATTCCATTGGAAGGATCAGCTTAATGGTAGTGCCAGAAGAGCCATAATTATGAAAGTACCTTATCTAGGAGTTCATGGTGGTTGATGGTCCATCCGCCTACAACATCATCCTGGGGAGGCCTTGGCTTCACCATATGGAAGCAGTGGTTTCTACCCTGCACCAATGCATCAAGTACACAACCAACCAGGCCCAAGGAACTATTCGAGGAGATCAACCTTCAACGACAGACTACCACTACGCACGATGAAGCAGCTAGATTGCTAGAAATTTTAACTTGGGCTCGTGGGACAAATATATCAGTCATCCAACCCAAATTGGGGGAGGATCACACCGCACGGACATAGATAATGCTCCGACAACCCAGGCTCGGTTATTTGACGAGTCAAAATTCAGTACTGGAGACACCATTCAGTCCATTACAAAGCTAAGTAATAACATTTTAGCAAACAGACGCCTCCTCCGAATGCTGACAACCAGTGAGGAACGGTTCGCTCTCACAAAGTTAATTATTTAGTAACTTAATTGGCGACACATTGCACTTTTCCAAAGGAGCTACACAGTCTGAGCTAGGACCGTGCGCGCCTCTTTCAGGGCCAGATTAGCTTAGTTTCTGTTTAGAATCAAACTATCTTATTGTTTTGGTTTCTTTTGTTTTTTTATTTTTTTTTGCCAGTTTAGAAGCATTGTTCGCTCAAGACATATTCAAGGAATAAAACAGACTTTATTGATTACAATGAAAATTATTACAAAGCTCGCCCGACTGACTAGTACAACAGTTTATACACTACAAGTATCTAAGTCCGATGCAAGTATTTATCCTTTGAAACGCATGTCGAGACTTTGTTCTGCCAATCTGTCTTCGAAAAAGGATTCAGAAGTAAAAGTAAAGAATTTGAAGAATGCTACAAGTACAGACTTAATTCTTTGCTCCGCCAATCTGCCTTATGAAGAAGAACGAAAGGAAACAGAAGAAGGCATATGAGAATGTCCCTCAAACGAGGGAAGAATGGGGTGATGCAGAAACCACTGCTTCCATATGGTGAAGCCAAGGCCTCTTTCTTTGAGTCGGCTCATGAAATAGATCCGATCGTTGTGAGCAAGGGGAAGGCGGTGGACGAGGGCCCTTACGCGATGAAGACAATGAAGGGCGGTGTTGGAGTAATTTCGATCCCAGAGGACCTCCATCCGGATGCGCAAATTAGCCTATTCGCTACGGATGTGCTGATGATGAGCAACCAAGCCTGGCTCCAGAAGGTTGATATTTCTTATGCCTCGAAGAAGCATATCAGTAGGTGGAATGATTGGATGGCAAATTGTGTTCCGATGCCAACAGGCGATACGCCGGGAGAACGTATGGACAAGGGGAAAAAATATCTCGTTCTTGAGATGTCATATCTGAACCAAGTCGTCGTCGCTAGGATGGAGGTTGAGGCTGCCTGTGAGAGGGTGTACACCATGGAGCAAGTCTTTGCGCATTTGTAGAAGTCGTACTCTGATGCTCTCCGTGAAATTGAATCACTGCAGAAGCAATTTAAGGACGAGAGGCTTGCTCAAACGGCTATTGATCAAAAGGCCTGGAAAACAGGATCGGAGGCTCAGATGGTTCGCTTGGAAATTCTTGAGTCCAAGTTGGCAGAGGCAATGCTCGTGAGGGACAGGTTCGATGAAGAACCGAACCTTATCCGTCATGACTTACATTTTGCTCGGGAGGATGCAGCCAAGGTGCAAGCTCTTAGTGTTGAGAAGGCCAAAAAGGAGTTCGAGTGGACTGCCCGATGTTAGCAACTAGAAGTCGACGTTGACTCCAATGCCAAGAGTGTGCGGACAGCAAAATAGTAACTCATAGCGCAAAATGAGCTAGGTGCTATGAAAGACAACTTGAGTGTCGAGCGGTCCAAAACTGACACGCTATACTTTTGAAAGCCCAGGGCACGTTCGAGTTCAACAGTGTTGTGCATGGACGTCTAGAGCTATTGCAGCTAATGAAAGAAGAACATCTCGAATGGGACCTCTCTCATTATAAAGATTTGTCTTTCGCGACGTTTGGGGAAGCTTTCGATCAATCAGAAGAAGAGAGTGATCAATCAGAATAAGAAGGTGATCAAAACCAGAGCGTCCTAGCGGCAACGCGTGCGGACATATCCCCTACTTCATCTCCTGCCAAATCCAGCTCCATTGTATTTGAACCCCCTTCTGATGAGGAGTGAACTTTGTACTTTTGACTCATCAATAAAAGATAACATGTTGAACAACATTCTGTACTTGCATATTCTTTGACTTTCCTTTCAGGCTTTTTTCTATTTTGTCTTACCGCGTTACTAGCTTTTAGACAAGAGGTTGTTCTGAGTCAGGAAGTCGTATAATTGATCCGTCTTTGAGATCCACTATTTTAATCGCCGTATGCAGGCCATACTGTGGATCAGACTAGCAGTTTCGTTGCTACTATAAGCGAACTGGTCAGACTGTGGTCATGTGTGTGCATCGCTCCAAAAATCGGACAATGGCACTTGTGAGTTGTCCAAGTTGAATTTCCTGGGCTTTGATTGGGCTGTAAGGGAAATTGAAAGTTGTTGTCATCAGTTTTAACTGACTAAACTTTGGTCGGGCTCGACAATCATTGTCTGTAGTTAGACAATGATCCTTGGCAAGTCACCGTGATCATGCGTCAAGAGAATTGACTAAACTCCCACTTTCTAAGCCATCACCGTCCGTTTAGTAGATTAGGCATTAAAGCGATTTAGGAGCTATCATCATCAGACAAGGCTGACTAAGCTCTGGTAGGGTTCGACGATCATTGTCTACATATGGACAATGATCCCTGGCAAGACATCGTCATTAGGCGTCAAGAACACTGACTAAACTCCCACTTTCTAAGCCGTCATAATCAGCGCTCGACGGATTAAGCTTAGAGCAGACCAGAAGCTATCATCAACAGTGGTCACTGACTAAACTTTGGTCAGATTCGGCGATCATCGTCTACGGACGGACGCTGATCCCCGGGAAGCAATCGTAATCAGGCGTCGAGAGCGCTGACTAGACTCCCACTTTTTAAGCCGTCGTCATTCGTTATTTGCATACTAGGATTCGAGCGGGCCAAAAGCTATCGTAATCAGTCGTCACTGACTAAGCTTTGGCAAGTTCGGTGACAATTATCCGTAATTGGATAATAGTCCCTGGCGAGCCATGTCGATCAAGCATTAGAGCGCTAACTAAGCCCCCACTCTCTAAACCGTCATCATTCACATTTGGCGGACTAGGCGTTAGAGTGAACCAGAAGCTATCGTCATTGGTTGAAATCGACTAAGCTTTGGTTAAGTTTGGTGATCATTATCTCTAATTGGACAATGATCCCTGGCAAGCCATCATGGCCATGCATTAGAGCGCTGACTAAACACTCACTTTCTAAGTCATCATCATTCGCTTTTGGCGGACTAGGGTTAGAGCAGACCAGAAGCCATCGCCATCAGTCGAAATTGACTAAGCTTTGATCGGTTTGGGCCTCCGCTTGGCCTTGGGCGTGTACGTTTGACTTGGGCGTCCCGGCTTACTTAATTTGCCTTGGAGTCTGATACGAAGATTGGACCAATAAATCTGATTTTGGAGTCGGATTGCCATAAAAATTGATCGGACTGAGTTTATCTAGGTTCAATGATCGACAAATAATAGAGCGGATACCTTGGACTTATTGATAATATTGTTGTAGGCATGTTCCGCATTGCACGGGCACTTAAGGCCTTTGTATTGGCCCGGATCTAGCAGGGTACTTGCTTGGGCCCATTAGTTGGCGGACCGTGTTGTAAAGATCAGCATGCCAGGTATACGGCGTAGATTGCGAGATGATTCTGTACCGATTACTCCCCCAATTAATGGGGTTGCGTGCAGTGTCATTAATTCGATGAATGTGGACTCATGCAGTTGCAATTAGAACTGTCGTTTTCTTATTTCCCGTACGGCATTTAATGCTGACATAATTGTTGATTGAATTCATTTCGTGAACCGTCATGCCTATATATAGGTTGTTGTTCACCATTTCAAGCATTGCCATGACAATATAGATAATGTTTTTGAAATGGATCTCTTTCGAAAATATGATTTGGGTTCTCCAAAGGCAAAAGGAAGATCTTCGTTGGAGTCTTCTAATGTTCTAACATTTGCGGCGATGAGTCTTGACAAGACCTACTTTTATGCGGTGCCACCTGGTTTGGGTGAGCATCCAAATGGTTCCATGGGACTTAGTAATTTCTTTATACATTGTGAATAAGAGTTACAGATTCCTCCCCAGGGGTCAACTTTGGCTTCCATCTTCTGGGGCTTCGATGGCGCCTAGCTCCATCCGATCTC
Organism: Berberis vulgaris; assembly: GCA_963556465.1. Classification (NCBI taxonomy): domain Eukaryota; kingdom Viridiplantae; phylum Streptophyta; class Magnoliopsida; order Ranunculales; family Berberidaceae; genus Berberis; species Berberis vulgaris. The sequence continues at coordinate 54,378,404 of OY747134.1, forward strand.
ACAGATAACAGCCACAACCAACCTTGGGTGGCTCGTTCCTATTATATCTATTGGGTTTCATGCGAGGCGCCACAACTAGAAGAAAGAGAGCCAGAGTGGAGCTCTGAGGTGCAGGGTTTCACCATATGGAACAGAGTGGAGCCAGAGTAGAACTGAAGATTGCTTGAGAAATAAAGAAATTTGTATTGAATGAATGGAGAGATTACAATGAAGAGAAATGATTTGTAACAGGCATATTTCGAGATTGCCAATCTCCAAATGAGCAGAGCTCACTGTACAGAATGTTATTACTCAATCAATGAATCCTATTGCTACTGCTAATCCTTTATTTATAGCAAAGAGACAGACTCACATACAACTAACACTCACAGACACTAACAGAGCACCTAACAGATATTATAACAGAGCACCTAACAGATACTAACAGCATCACAAACACAGAATTATCCTTGCACTGGCTGCTGCTTGTCTGTTTGATATTTCTTCCTTGCATACGTGTACTTGATAGGAGGCCGATGCCTAACGCTACTATTGGAAAAGAGAGGAAAGCCTGGTTTAATCAGACCCATCTGTAGTTGTTTTTCCTCTACCCGCTGGGCCAGATCCATGGCCCGACCCAGAAAACCCGGATCAAGCATTCTCACTTCTGCCCGAATTGATGGCTTCAAGCCATTGATAAACTTGCTTAGATAAACCTCTTCATTCAGAGAGTCTAATGGAGCCGCATGAGAAACGAATCGGCGTCTGTATTCTGCTACTGATCCTTCTTGTTTCAATGCAAGAAACTGCTCACAAAGCGACCCCTCTTGCGTCGATCGGAACTGTTTCAAGAGAAAACCCTTAAGTTCTTCCCAGAAGACAATAGGTCTTCTCTTACTCTCCCACTGATACCACAACAGAGCATCCCCTTCAAAAGAAATCACTGCTGCTTCGATCTTGTCCTCGTTTCCATATTTCTGTAACAAAAAGAATCTCTCGGCTTTCATAATCCATCCATCTGGATTAGAACCTTCAAATGTTGGCATTTCCAGCCTTCTAGGTCTCCTGTCAAAGTGTTGCCCTTGCGAAGAAGATCCTCCTCCTCTTCTACGCTACTCTACGGGTTCTACTGCTGTATCTTCTGTGGAACAACTGCTATTAGATAGGGACAGTATTTTGGTTTCTCTCAAAATGCACTTGTTACGGGCTCAGCAACGAATGAAACATCAGGCTGATAAATCTCGGCGGGATGAGAATTTTGAGGTTGGGGATCGAGTGTTTTTGAAAATCAGGCCTTATCAACAATCTACTTTGGTTAGACGAGGTAATCAGAAACTTGCTGCTCGTTTCTGTGGACCTTTTCTGATTCTGGAGCGTATAGGTGCTGTTGCTTATAAGTTGGCGTTGCCATCTTTGACTAGGGTGCATCCGGTTTTCCATGTTTCACAGTTGCGCCGGGCTAAGGGTTCTTGTTCCTCGCAGATTCCTCTTCCTGTTCAGCTCCACAGAGATATTGATATGGCAGTCTTTCCTGAATCTGTTTTAGATGTCAGACGCATGAATTCAGGTCAGTCTGAATCCTTGGAGGTTTTGATTAAATGGCATGGACTGCCCGCTTATGAAGCTACTTGGGAAGATTTTCAGTTGTTCAGTCATCAGTTCCCTTCTTTTCCCCTTGAGGACAAGGTGAATCTTTGGGGCGGGGGTAGTGTTAGGCATCGGCCTCCTATCAAGTACACGTATGCAAGGAAGAAATATCAAACAGACAAGCAGCAACCAGTGCAAGGATAATTTTGTGTTTGTGATGCTGTTAGTATCTGTTAGGTGCTCTGTTATAATATCTGTTAGGTGCTATGTTAGTGTCTGTGAGTGTAAGTTGTATGTGAGTCTGTCTCTATGCTATAAATAAGGGATTAGCAGTAGCAATATGATTCATTGATTGAGTAATAACATTCTGTACAGTGAGCTCTGCTCATTTGGAGATTGGCAATCTCGAAATATGCCTGTTACAAATCATTTCTCTTCATTGTAATCTCTCCATTCATTCAATACAAATTTCTTTCTTTCCCAAGCAATCTTCAGTTCTTGTAGCTTAACTTCATCTTGATTGTGTCTTGCAAGTTCTGTTGCTTCCAGGAATCACAACTCTGACAGAGTTATTCAGCCTTGAATTGCTTGGACTCTTCATTTCCTGCAGAAATACCATCATAAAGAGGTTAGTTCCTATCACATTCACACAACTTGCATGTAAAATTAGAAAAATGCCAATTTGGCCAAAGGGAAGTTAAGTACCTAGGCCACCTAATCACAAGTGCAGGAGTGGCAGCAGACCCAGAGCAAATTGAAGAAATGCTTCATTGGCCACAATCTCAGACCTTGAAAGCCCTTCGAGGATTCCTAGGACTCATTGGGTACTACAGGAAGTTTATCCAAAACTATGGAAAACTTGCTAGACCCCTCACTGGAATGCTTAAGAAGAATTATTTCAAGTGGGATGATGCCACTATGGCAGCTTTTTCCAAGTTCAAGAAAGCCATGACTCAAGCTCCTGTTCTCGCCTTACCTAACTTCTCTAAAATTTTCGTAGTGGAATACACCTCAGGATCCGGGTTGGGGCTATGTTGAAGCTGGAAAGACCGATTGCCTTATTTAGTCATGCTATCCAAGGAAAACATCTTCTTTTGTCTACATATGAGAAAGAAATGTTGGCTTTAGTTTTGGCAGTCCAAAAATGGCATCTTTATCTGTTGGGTAGAAGGTTTATGGTGCGCACTGATCACCACAGTTTAAAGTGCCTATGGTCCCAGAAGATGTGGTAGCAGATGCTCTTTCAAGGAAGTATGAGCAGGAAAATGGAGAATTTAATTCAATTTCTCAAGTGTTATCTGATTGGATAGAGACAATTAAGAGGGAGGTTCATGAAAATGCAGCTTTTCAAAGATCGGTGCAATTGGTTTAGGATGGGAAAGTTGTGGGACCATGGAAATACCAAGATAATATCCTTTTCTTCAAGGATAGGATATATTTGGCCACAAGTTCTCTTCTTATTCCTATCATAATTGAGCAATTTCATGTGAGATGAGTTTCATCAAAATCTTTCATTTTTTTTATTGGTTTGGCATGCGGAAGGCGATAAGAGAATTTGTCAGAAACTGTGATACTTGTCAACGCCACAAAGTGGAGCAACTTGCACCAGTTGATCTCCTACAACCATTACCAGTTCCCAATCAAATTTGGGAAGATATTGCTATGGATTTCATCAACGGGCTACCCTTATCTCATGGTAAATCTACAATTTTTGTCATTGTTGATAGATTATCCAAGTATGCCCATTTCATAGCTATCTCTCATCCATACACTGTTGATGGAATTGCTAGAAATTTTTTTGAAAATGTATTAAAATTGCATGGTTAGCCACGCTCTATTGTATGTGATAGAGATCTTGTTTTCACAAGCTTGTTTTGGCGGCAGATTTTTAATGTCGATGGAACAAATTTCAATTTCAGTTCAAGCTATCATCCTCAAACTGACGGACATAGTGAAATGGTAAATCGCACATTGGAAATGTACTTGAGGTGTTTCATTGGCTCTCAACCAAAGAATTGGACTAGGTGGCTACCTTGGGCGGAGTACCGTTACAATACGAGCTGGCATTCAACCATCAATAGAACACCATTTGAGTTAGTTTATGGGAGAGCGCCACCTTCACTTCTTTCTTATGTATCAGGACCTGCTAGAGTGGCAGCTGTTGAAGAGGAGCTGAAAAATCGAGTCCAAGTGATCAAATTGGCTCGTAAAAATATCCTTGAGGCACAGGCAATGGTGAAATAGGTGTATAATTCGAAGCACATGGAAAGAGAATTTTCAGTTGGGGACAGTGTGTATCTGAAGTTGCAGCCATATAGGCAGTTGTCTCTGGCCATGAGAAAGAATATGAAGCTATTTGTTAAATTTTATGGTCCTTTCAAGATTTTGCAGCGGATCGACAAGGTAGCATATAAGCTGGAGCTGCCTGATTCATCTCGACGACACCCTGTGTTCCATATTTCTTTGCTCAAGAAAAAGGTTGGAAATGAGATAATGATTCCAATTCCTCAAGCAATATTGGATCGTGCAAGGGATCTCATTTTCTCAAGAAATTGAAAATGAGAGAATGAAAAAAGTCCACTTCAAGAATCCATTACCCTGATCCAATATTCGCTCAGGAAAAAGGTTGGAAATGACATCCCTGGAAAAGGGGTTTACTCTTTCTTGAATTGCGTGCCTAAGCAAAGGAAAAGAATTTTTTCTAGGGCAAAGGGAAAATTTTCTCTAGAATCCATTCTAGGGCAAAGGAAAAGAATTTGTTCTGCAAAAAAATTTCTTTTTGCATGCAAGCAAATAAAACATTTGTTTTAAAGAAACTTTATCCATACAAAATAGTAATTAGAGAGAGAATGGTTTACAAAAAGGATAATTTAAGGTTGAAGACCTACTTGCCCGCGTTTTTCTCCCAAAACTCTAAAAATTTAAATTGAATGCTCGAAAAACGATGTGGTGGTCATCTGTGAATTGGGATAACCAGCACCACAACCAATCTTAAAGTTATGTCATTGACATTTTTCCCATTCTCTTTCCTTTCTCCTATTTTTAAGAATGTTTTTTCTTTGAAACCAACCACATCTTAAGCCTGATGAATAAATAACTATTTGTTTGATTCCAAGGAAAGTTTGCCATGGATAAATCACAAAAAGAACAACAATTCTACGCTGCATGTTCCATGCCTGAATGGTACAAGGCACGTGCAGATTGATGACGTGGCAAAGCTTGAAAAAAAAACAAAAACGCAAATAACATTAGGAATGATGTGATGGGATTGGGATGATAAGATGGGATGATGGATGGGGATGTGTTGATTGAGATACTTAGAGCTCCACATTAGCAAAACACGTGGATGACACCATTCAAGCATAAGCCCAGGCACAAAATACCAGGCATTGTAGAAGGACTCCAAAAAAAAGAAGAAATAAAAGAAAAAGTAAGAAAAAAGTTATCCATCGTGAGGTTGAAGATACCTTTATTTTTGGCAAAATTTTCTTAGTACCCCTAAAACGCCGTAGGAAAACATATTCCACAATTTTTTAGCAAATCAAGACGATAGTGATTATCACAAAATTCATCCCTTCTTACTTTTCACAAATTTCTTGAGAAAATTTTCCTTGGATCTGATTCTCTAGTATTTGTTAGAAGATTCCAAAATCCTGAACAAAATTTGAATGTCAAACTGAGTTATTCAAAAGTTGTTTTTACCCTGTGTTTGTTAATCAAACCATGTCTAACCCTTCAGAGCATTCTAAATGCTACCAAGTGTATAATAATAGTTTGAGTTTAAGAATTCTATAATAGGAATTATGAAACTTACCTTAGCAAACTCAGTTGGTGGAACCTTGTCTCCATTGCTTAGCCAACCATCTTGTAGCTTTTTGTAAGCTTCATCGATCTTACCTTGCTTCTCACACAGTACATGCCTTGCTGGAAAAAAAAAAAAAAAAAAAAAAAGATATAAATAACATGAGGCAAGCAACAGACTACTTCATTGACAATTGCAAAAAGGCTATTGTGGCGTGTCGATTAACGGAAGCAAATGCAATTTCTGTTGTCAGTCTTCCAAGAACATCAAGCATATCTAATGCAACAACTGACATCAAATATCTCTTTGATTGTGCAGTTAAAAAACCTAATTTTGCAAGTTCAAATAGAAAGTAGCAATACAATGTCCAAGTCAAGGTATTTGTAGTCATATCTCCCCACCCCCTCGCAAAAAAATATAAAATAAATAAAAAGTGATGTAAAATAAAACTTTCAAAAGCTTAGTTACAATCACTTCTTCACCAAGTTCCCTTTCAAAGGCCTAAAGCATTTAAAGAAACATCAGGACATCTTAAAGGGTATCCAAGCCAAACTGAGAAATAAATAAATAAATAAAAATGTTGAGGCAACGAAGACAACAAACAACTGAAAGTTATGAAAAGAAAAAAAGACAGTTTCACAGTTGTTTGAGACAGACCTTTGACATATGTGCATGTCCCAAGCCCATCGGAGCTCTTCCCAACTTTACTTTTACCCTTGGAAGTATTCTCATCACCTCCACCATTAGCTTGCCTTTACCTCCCGCCTCCTTTGATTTTCCATCCTTCCCCATTGCTTCCCAACCGCAAACAAACTTTACAATCCCCGAATTCCAACTCATTGAATGTAAAATTGCCAATTTCTATAAAAGCTTAAGCTAATAGAGATGACATATCTAGCAGGTAAAGTAGGTAAGTTAACCATTAATGAAGATATAGCAATATTTCAAAATTGGTGTCTGACCAAATAATTGAAAATTATAAAACATATTAATTAAAACTAATCAAAGTGAACACAAAGATAATCAAAGGTAACTCACAAGCAAAAACAATTGTCTTTAACATAGGGAAATTTTTCACTTCCATAACACGAATAACACAATGATTTAACTTCTTCCACCAACACCTTCCATGCAGAAGAACTACTTGCAATTAAATGCAAAAGGGTATCTTATTTAAACTAACTAAAGAAAAACCCATAGAGCGAAATTGCAAAATATGCATGAAGAAGAACCAACAACACAACACAAAGTATCTAGCTATCGATGTATCTGATGAGGCAAGAAACCGATCAAAGAGAAAAAAGATAGAAAGACGCTCGATCAAGTACAAAGAAAAAACATAAAAATTTTAAGGATACATAAAATATAAATAATGTATTTCGAGGGTATATGAAATATGTGAAAAAAAAAATGCAAGTAAATAAATCTATTAAACACTTTAAATGAAGCTTAAATAGCAAGAAATGAAACAAACATGAAATCAATATATAATTAGAAAATCAGGGGGGTGGTTTCAAAAATCAATAAATAATTAGAAAAAATGATAATTGGAAAAAAAAACATAAAATTTATAAACAAAAAAAACTCTGAAATTTGTCAAAAAACCTTCCTAAAATGAAAATTTAGTCACCGAGTTTTGTGTTTTTGGCGGAAAAACTGAATTTTACGAATAAATTTTTTTTTTTTCAAAAAATGAAAATTTATATTTCGCCTTTTTCGTAATTTAAAAGAACGAAAATTTCGATAAGATTTCGGGAAAACTCATTCCATGCTTGCAAGTCGCAACAAAGAGATTTGATTTCAGTTTTCCAAGTAATTTCGATCATTGATTCTAAGAAAATTTGTTCATGAAATATTTTGGTGTAAAAAAAAGGGTTTTTTCAAGTTTGAACCTCATTTGTTTGTCTAATAGAGTTTGTTCCTCATTTAAAATTTTGATTAGGTCTAATCTTCATTTTCCAACAGAACTGTTAGGTCAACGTAATTGATTGTCATATTTTCTTTGCGGACAAAATACCCTTTTGACTTGGAAATTACTAAAAATATCTCCCCAAAAGGTCGAAATTGCAATGTGGTGTATGAGTTGGTTTTGCGTTTGAGACAGATTTGGTGATTTCATTTTATGTGAATGCGAGTAACTCGAGTCAAGTTGGGAACCACGGATAACCCCAGTTTGGATTATTTAATGGAGAAACATAGGAGTAGCCAGAGGGATTGTGAGCCGGTTAATGCACCTTGTTTTGTGTTCTATGTGTACTCATCCATGCATCTCTATCTCTCTCAATTTTCAATTTTTGTTTCTCTTGTAGATGAACAATCTGTAGACTTTAACTTGACGATTTTGATTTAGTAATCATGAAGTAAAGAGATGGGTTCTAAAATTTTGGTTGTTTTTCTTGGTTAACTGTGTTTACTTGTTTTTGGGTATTGCATATTTGTGTATTGTATATTAGTGTTGTGTGTTAGTATGTGTGGGGTGATTTTGGTTTCTCTTCTCCTTTTGATGGGTTCAAGGGGAGATGGGAAAAAAAGAAATATTGGACAACCAAGAGATTGGTGGTTGTTCAAAGTTTAGAGACTACTCACTGTTGTTCTTCTTCTTCTTCTTCACAATGTGGTGGGATCATCATCATCATCATCATGGGGTTTTAGCTTCCATTTTTTATCTTCTTGACCTTAGTTGCTCAAATATGAACAACACCCATTAAGGTTGTTGTTTCAAATTAAAGGATATCTTTAATTCACACACTTATAATTTCTGAACTTCAATCATCATGAACAGGTTGAATAGTTCTGACACCTTTGGGTGCTTTGATGATTGTCTGCTCTTCTCAATGTGATTATTATTTCTCAGTTGCCCTTTTGTGAAAGGTCCCACACCACAATGACACAAGTCTTGAGAACAAAAAGAAATGTGTGTTATCTTGAGCAACACGACCCTCTTCCAACATTTTCTTATATAGCACAAAGGCTTGGTATTTTCTGATAAAGCGTGTGATATATGAAGGAATTGGGGTCTCACTGTTGTAAATCTACAAACAATAAAATATTGAAATAAGGGGGCTCTCATTGTGGTGTTGCCTGAGTTTGATGGTAGTGAGATGAGAGATCAGGGAAGAACATGATATCTTGAGATACATTGGGGAATGAAGAAATATAGAGAAGACGGGTGGATTTAAGTTTATTTCTATATTTCATCATTTGGATTACCTTGAAATCCGTATTATGATTTTTGGTGAGTCTGTAGACTGGGCACATGTTTTAAGTTAGGGTATTTTGGTCCAGAAAGAAAATCTAACTAGTCAACTACATTGACCTAACAATTCTATTAGAAAATGAAGGTTAGACCCAATTAAAATTTAAAAAGATGGCCAAACTAAAAAAAAAAACCCTAAAGAAAAACGTAAAATTATGAGGATGTATGAAACATACATAATAAATGCGAGAGTATATAAAATACATGGGAAAATAAGATGCAACTAAATGAATTATTCTCTTCCCCTTGTCTTTTTGTCTGTAATCCCCAATTTATAGTGAAAATGGACTCAAATACAATATATATATATATATATATATATATATATATATATATATATATATATATATATATATATGTATCTTACAAATGAGCTAGGTGTTTCACTATTCATAAGGATTTGGAGATAAAAGATGGTTAAGATTGAAAGTTGGGAAAGTTGTTGAGGGTTGAGATTCATTATAGTGACATTTATAAATATGAAACATGTAGAAGGGCAAAAGAAAAGCAGCATAAAACTTTACATGGGTGTGTGAAATGTACGTGTGGCAATTAAAGAACAAGATAACATAAAAAAAATTACAAAAAAATAATAATAATTAATGGGGTGGGAGGGGTTAAGGGTTAAAAAAAAGTAAAAATAACAAAAAATTAAAATTAAAATCATTAATAAAAGAGCATTGTTGATCACAAAAGTATAAAATTAGGTTTTTCTATTTGTTTAGGAAGGATAAATATGTCCTATAAGTTTATGAGTTAACATTGGTTAATGAAATAGTCCTTGTTGGTCACAAAATTATAAAAGTATGCACAAATTAGTCATTACATCAACTACGATATGTAAATTGTCTATTTTGTAAAAAAAGTAGGCCTTAAAAGTCATTTTTTGAAACTTTGAATGGGTGTGTGGAATATACGTGTGGGGGAAAGAGAAAGTATTGTGTTTTTTTTTCTCAAAATGAAAATTATAATAACTATCTACGTAGTTGTTGAATTTTGATAAACTTGGTATAATTGAAATGTATTTTTGAAGATCTTATAACAAAACCAATGATCAGTACAAACACTTCAAAATTTTAAGTATGCATTTCACATTATATGCATTAAAAAAAAACCTAATGCATTTCATGCTGCCAGTATTTTCAATGTATGCATTTAAAAAAAATCTAGGGCATTTCACACCGTGAGTATTTTCAGAAATTTTCAAACGAGTGAGAAGGGTTTCTGAAGGCATATTCAATTAAAGAACTCGAACTCCACTTCCACTATTGAACTTTTTTCAACTGATAAAAACTTTAACCAATTTTGACCCTAATTTATGTCGTGCCAACGATACAAGAAATATACTAGTCTATATTACAAATCAGGATGGTGTATGTTTGAGGTGGGAGATAAAAGACAGCTGAGATTTATTCAAATATAAAAATCTAACATATCACATAAAACTAAAAGCACCAAGAGTGCATGGGTTCAATTACCATACCCAACATTTTAATATTTATTTATCTTGATATTTAAAGTAGAATAACCATTATTTATTATGTTAAACTTTATTTATCATGTTAAACTTTATTGTGCCAACGGCACGGGGAATACCCTAGTATCATACAAATCAGAATGGTAATTGAGGTTGGAGATTAAAGATGGCTGAGATTTATCCAAACATAAGAATCTAACGGATCACAAAGAGGGAAGTTGGAGAAAGAAGTTTTTTTTTTTTTTTTTTTTTAACTTTTATGCCCCAACCAACTCTAACCATCACACATCTAAAGGCTCAGATTGAATTTGAGTGTCGAAGGCACCAGAAATACCCTAGTTAATACATAAATCACAAATTAGAAATAAAATCTACTTTAGTTCTTCTTTAACTAAAAATAAAAAATACTTTCTAACATCTCTATATTAATACCCCCAATAATAAATAACATCTGACATTTAATAACTATAGGCATAATCTAATATTTATGCTATCTAATACTGAATTTACATAATTGCGTTCCTTAGAGGATCATCTGTGTAGAGTAGCATGTTTCTTTCCGGTTGTCCTGATCTCAGTTGTATGCCTCAGAGTACCTTATGAACTACAATGGGTGAGATTTGATTTGAAATGTCAAGAAGAAAAATACATGAGTGAATGACACCTAATTTATTATCCTTATCTTCGTTAACTTTTTCTTCATGATGGTCTTATGACGATGTAATTGCTATGAGAGCCTCATCCTGTATTTCCTCATGGACAATTTGTTGCTCCTCCTCTAGATTTAAGAGGGCATTGATAGACAATGGGTTATGAATTGAAAGTTGATCAATGACAGTTGCAAGTTCTTGTTCTATCGCTGATTCCTCTGGACTCTATTCAATTTCTTGATTTTCCTCGTCAAAGAGACATGTGTGCTTAACAATTGACTATTGTTGTGTAAGAAATGTTGTTCCATGCTGCATTAGCCCATCTTATGGTTGTTAATTGATTAACCGTGTAAATGTTTGTTTTTTGTTGTTCATCTCTATTGATTGCATTTTGGAGTTAGAAACACCAATATCGCCTCTTAAACGGTTCTACAATTCCAGCATCTATCGGTTGAATTTTAATTGGAGATATGTATACTATTCTTGAATTTAAATTTTTATTGGAGATGTATACCAAGCTCATTGGTAACTTACAAACAATAAATATATAAGACTAAATTAGCATGATGAAGATTTTCTAAACCTTCCAGTAATAGACTTCCAAGTTCCAAAAAGGACTCCTCCTCCCTAATTACTCCACCAGTCATACAGTCACCAACAACCACTCTCATAACTAATTTGAGCCACCATTAAAGCATTATTGAAGCATTGAATCAAACCAAACAAAATGAAAATCAAATACATCAAAGCCAACTGAGTGAAATTTCATCAAACCTAATTGAATCAAGCCATGGTATATGCATATGGGATTTCACTTTCAAGTTTTAGGTTTCTCTTGTATTTGCTCCAATTGAATTGCAATTAACTTCCTTAATCAAATTTGAAAATCAATCATGCACAAATCAGGCGATCGATTCCTTCATCAAATCTTTCATGCAAATCGAAACTACACAAATTGATCTTCAATGCTTTGATATCGAATTGAGGAGTCACTTCTTCCTTTATTCAATTTCACTCTCTCTTTGAAAAAACGAGAGCCACCAAGGTAGCTGGTGAAAATTAGATCATACCCAAAAATTGTAAGATTCGACACGACATTGAAGTTGGAGACAGCTTCATGGTTCTATCAACAACATCGTCAAAAAGGACTTGGTTGGTCAATTTCCTGCCTGAATCGTGGGTGTGAGTTGTATTTGTGGTCCTGGGTCTGTGATTGCATAGAATTATTTTCAATAAAAAACGGGAAAATTATTAAATTTATCGAAAGCTACAAATTAAACCCTAAAAAAAAATTGAGATTTTACCTTTTGCACCATTTCTTTTCGTAAAACCAAAAATGCAAGTTTTTTGGAGGAATCTCGCAAAAACTCTTTCATTTCTCCAAAAAAACTCATTCCTTGCTCGCAACTCGCATACTACTTGTTTTATTTTTCATCAACTCAATCCTCTAAGCGGCCCCCTTTGGTTGGAGACACTCAAAATTTATTGCAAGAATTTTTATTTTATTTTTCTTTCGGATACTTGATGGTCATCAAGAAATTGTCAATTACATATCACTTTTCATGATAATCATCATCATCATCATTCATGATAATGAATGGCGCTATTAACAAATTTCATGAGCCTCAAAGATTGTAACTAAATAAGCATTCGCAATCGTTTCATCCTTAAAAAGCTTGCTTTTCCCTTTTTTGCAATGCAACATCTAGATCCAAGAGAGAAGTAAACTAACAACTTGGGGATTTAGAAACTGATCGGATTTAAAAAAAAATAAGTTTTGGTGGTTTGAATAGAAAATAGGAAGAAAATATTTCAAAAGGGTTTGCCATATCACCAACGCCTTTCACTCAATTATGTACAACATTGTGTTTCATCAATAAATCATGTCAATCGGATAATATTTAACAATGCCATTGGATTTGTATTTTACCTTTTTATCGCGTAAGATTTTAATCTCATTTTAGATGTCCATTGACATCCCTAGTTTTATACGAAGGATAACACAACAATTTCTCTGGCAAAATATATATATAAGTTGTGGCACTAGGTGAAAATGGTGGCAGAACATAATCATTTTGTTTCATTCTACACGTTTCATTTTGTGTTTTCAAAACTAGCCAATCTTAGCACGGGTTTTAGAGTAGTTATAACTTATGTACAAAATACCAAATGACTATTGCTATTTAAATTAGTGATTGTCCTAACATAAGCACAATAAGCTAACTCACAGCAAGTAAGCTAAGACATTTGATTGATAGCTTCTGCTTTCTTAAAATGTGTCGAAGTCCGTGCGGGCTTAAAATTTAAATCGTTGAACAGCGCATCTACTCAGAATCAGATCCCGAAGATAACCATTGCTGTGCATCTTTAGGTTCAGCGTCAGCGATAGATGAAGGCTGATCCTTGTCTACTGTTGATCTTGTTCGACTTCTCCTATTTGGTTTTGGATTTTCCTGAAAAGAACACGAGCTTGTCAGTTGCTCAATCCAGAGTGAAAGAAGCAATAATGTGTAGTACAACATTAGAAACTACGTCTATAGTATGATGAAATGTCAAAACATAGTGCTAACAAAACTTGATACTACTGGGTTCATGATACCACTGAACAGAGCAATCACAACCTGGATGTATTACTGCATTTAGAGGATCCTCGTATATTCATTTCCAAGATGTATATTATGCAATGTACTGAAAATGTAAGGATCTCTTTATTTTTCCTGTTTTAATCTTCAATTACCACATGTATCCTGGAACATCACTTTATTAGCATGCAGTTTAAAGGTTCCTAGCTGGCAGCTCAGTGAGATAACAACACCAAGCCCAAATTGCTGAAAAAAGACGGAAAAGAACAAGAAATCTTGTAGGCAACACATTGCGGAAATGGTCCATATACATTTTACAATGGGTGTGAAGAAAATGAAGTAATGACATAAAACCAGAAACCACTATATCATTTTTTGTCTCATCATCTTGACATCCTGACAGTTGAAATTGATTGCTGTCATAATGATACTTCTATAGCAGTATAAGGATATGTTAAGGCATGACTCACCTTTGTGCTTGACGATGCATTAGTCTTACTTGACTGACTCCTATGCAGCCAAATGCTACCAAAAGATAGTGCAGCTCCTAAAAGCAACATTGGACCGATCCTTGGATCTCCCAACCAATCACGCATAATTGTCACTATGTTCTGAATTCTCTGTCTCATTCCCTTTCCTGTAGAAAGAACCCTTTGAGCACCTTTTGACCATATTGGCTCCGCATCCTCAGGAATAAGCTCAGGAGTCTTTGTCCTCTGCATGATAAACAGATTGGAAATAAAATAACCAACCAGAGAAACGAAACAGGGCTGGAAGAATTAAAGTAGGGGGGGTTCCATGCCATTAAATATGTAATGCTAATACTTCAGACAAATGCTATGCAGACACTATCCCTAAACCAAGGAAAATATCTCCAGTGTCAGCGAGAAGCATATCAGGCAGCTGATTTGATGGCTAAGACGGGCAGTAATGAATTTATGATCTGTATTCTCCCTGCCAGTAACAAAAGGGCTTTGATTGTAAATCTGGATTCTACTGAGCATGATACATTAGAATGCAATTCCAAAGAGCTCTCTTGGTGCCAAATTAGTTCGGATCCTTGGGGCTGGCTAATGATGCAGGATCCTCTTTGTTGTGGGTATGCCCACCCTTTAGTTCTTCCTCTCAGTATAAAGGGTGGGATCCCTTCAACCCTTGCTTTTCTTGCGCCAAAAGAAAAAAAAAAAAAAAAAAAAAAAAAAAAAAACCTAAATTGGAAATTCAGAAGACATGAAAATGAATCTTATATAAACTTTGATAGGCATTCATTTGGTGGACATGAAATCTTACATATGATGGGGTACATATAAACTTTACAGTATATGTGACACATGACAACCAAAATATCTTGAGAACGGAGTTGCATTTGCCACTACTGAGACTCCAAATAGGAAAGCCTACTTACTGCCACCTCCATCCCTTGGCATTCTCTTACCTATGAAATGGAGTTAACGCTATTGCACGAAAGAATTTACTCTATCAAACTGTTCACCACAAACCAAACACGGGCAAAGGCAGGCCCATCAACACGTCACTAATAGACAAAATAAAAAGCCAGAATTAAAGGGAAAAATTGCGGTAGAACCTAATTTGATGAAATAACCTTGCTATCGAAAGCACACCTTACACAAGCTGCAGTATTGATTCTCAAAAGAATTTATGATTGATTCTTTCGATACTATATGATTATACTCGTAACAAACTCTGAGGTCAATCACATACAATTGTATATTCGACATCCCATCTCGAGGGATAAGTATAGTGCAGATATGAACTACAGTTCTAAATTAGAGAATGAAATACTACCACCCCCCAACACTCACACACCACCACAATAAATAAAAAATGGAGAGAGAATGAAATCCCACTGAGTCAGGTTTGCCATATATTTTTACCATTTGTCCCACATAAGAATTCCTACAGACAAATGTTAGCTTACTTACAAAAAATGGTAAATCTCTCGAGTCGCCATCCTTCACTATCTGTGAAATCCACTGAATAATCTGCAATGTGAAAACGCGAAAATACAAGAGCAGGCACATTAAACTTGAAGAATTTAGGTATTCAATCACAGCCCACTAACAGAAACTCATAGCATATAAAACTCTACAGAGAGACTGAAAACAAGAAGCAACAGATGCAAACTCGATTTGAAATAAAACTGGACTCCCAAATTGTGTATAAGATGCATACATTTTTTACATAATGCATCAAACTCAAGTGAAACTTTTGAAACACAGACCCTTATAGAATGGATGATTTCATGAGATGCCACTATAGAAAACAACATAAGTGAATTCTGAAAGTCTACAAATAGATCTAGTAGCAGATAACGACAAATGAAAATCAACTGAGGTGGTTTAGGATGAATACAGCACAAAGGTAGACATGCACTTTTCTTTAAAAGAATTTAAAAAAGGCCAAAGAAAGATGTATGATATTAATATTTGCATACACAACAAAAAACACATACCTCTTCAATGTCTGCTGAACCGTTATACCTGGCCACGAGTTGTGATGCAGCATTTTCATCAACTTCTTGAAATTGATCCCATATCGTTTTAGCCTTTTTGTCAACCTTCTTTTCATCATTAGTGGAGTTTTTTTTATAACGCACAATCAATAGTTGTGGCACATCAGTAATATCTCTCCTTGGCCCACATGTTTCATAGCTGGTTTCTGAGTGGATGTAGAAAAAACAGTATTGCTGAATGAAAGATCAGTGTCAGTGCATAAAATGGATAAACACAATAACTGTTAGATGAAGTTAACACACCTTCAGGAATTCTCGTCCAAGGGAATAGGAAAGCCATGAGTTTTGCAAGGTTGACGGAGGAAAAACATTTGTTTAAATAATTGTACGCAAATTACATTGACTGTTTGACAAGGTAATTGAAATTTTAACTATGAGCATATCACGTAGCTGTAACTTTCGACTAGGAAAGATAAAAAAAATTTATACTACCTTCCAATTAAGAAAAGTTCTTAGATAGATAATCAGCTGACTCGTTCCCATCATTCTTCAGTTAAATGAAATTATATATCATTTGGTTTTTGTGGTGTAACTAAACCCCTCGCAACAATCTCCCTCTATTCATTTTGTTATTGTATTTAAAAAATAGAACAGTTAGCAGACAGAAAAAGAGGGGGGCTCACTTTCTGCATTTCTCCATCAAGCCATGTAAATGTCAACCTCTTCTCTTCCAATGCCAAAGCAGCTGGTAGAGGATTTGCAATCACACCCACATCAGGTGTGTTTGACTCTTTGTCTTTTGATAGTACATCTTGGACCCTGAGCATGGTCTATGAGAATGTAAAGCAGAACTTCGATGTAAGTTAACACAAGATAATAAACACAAATTGGTACATGCAACAACCAGACATTTCTTAGCAAAAATAAGTAAAGAGGCAATAATTAAATAAATAAAATTTATTTATAAAATTATAATGTAAAACAGTTGGAAAATAAGAAACTTACTTCGCGCATCCTGCTAAGTTCCATACTCAGCCTCCCTGCAAGAATCACGCAGTACCAGGTCGTTGTATCCTTCCCAGCACGGGAATGGCCCCGTGCATCACATCCCAAATCTAGAGATGTTATACTCCTTAGTTGGGGAAGATCTGCAAGAGAAACTCAAGGGGATGCATTATATATGGTACTTCCCAGCAGAAAAAAACTTTAAACAAAAAAATCTCAGGCAACATATCTAAATGTGGAATGAATGTGATATAAAATTAACATGATCCTGTTATTTTAATAGTTTTTTTATTGGATATTGGAGTTGGCTTGAACCTTCATGCAAGGAAATTGAGCTTCTAAAGTTATCTTGAACCTTCAAGCTCTGTCCCCAATGGAATCTCACAAGGAGATCAACTTGAAGGGAAGGTCTTAAAGTTTTCTAAAAAGCAAAAGGATGAGGTATTTGTTGAGCAAGGGATTTGCTGAAGGTGGAAAAATATGTCTCATAGTAACATGTTGATTCATTATGGGGTAGGACAAGCTTGATGTAGATTGCATGTTGGCATTGCTGAAGATATGGGCTCGGTTATTTGGGACGCAGGTGTGTGTGAGCAGTGCAGAGGATGGCTACGTTTTGGAAATTGAGTCGGTATTGGAGTCCAGAGTTGTGACTTGTGAATGTATTCTTCTGGTCTTCGATGGTTTAGGGCGCTTAATGTCTTTTTGACATCATATTTTTCAGTTGTCGTTATAATGGAGTACCATCTTTCTCTTTATTTAAAAAGAAAAAAAAATACATTAAAGAAAATGCGTAAATGCCTCTCAATCCCTATATAAAGGAAAGTATCGAGAAAAATGTCAAAAATACAAGTTACACGTCCTTAGATTAATCTTAAAAATCAAGCTCACATTCTTCTGGATTTTATTCTGTAGATCTCTACAACGCTGCTATTTCTATGTCCAATCTCATAAATCACCTTTTGGGATTCTAGGAAAAGGATTGAAGAGTGAATACTCAAGAGCACTCAAATTCCAAACTAGTTGTCTCAAATCATCATGTTGCTCTTCATAAATCTGTATCAGGTGGTTGTGGCTGAGTTGGAGTGGTTTCTATCACTGACGACATTAGTAGGAAAGAGTGCTTGTTAATGCACCAATGAATATTCTGAGCAACAGTGACAGCAAGTGTGGTGGAGTGGGTGGTCACAACTCACAACACAGTAATGGTGTCTGGATTTAGGGCAAAGTGTTGTGGGGACTGGGGAGTGAGGCATGGGTATCAAGTGATTACAGATGCTCTTATTTTCAATAATACGAGAACAATAAGAACGAGTTTTTAAATTAAAAATCATTACTATCCTAAATACAAAGTTACAAACACAATACGTCAAAATACAAAGCCTAACTGGTCTTAGCTAGTCAGCTAATAGATGAAGGACCCAACTCAAATGCGTATAAAAGTAGTACTAAACTCAAAATCACCTAAAATACGTAGAATTATTATCACTTCACCCTTTTCAAATTTTATTTGTTTTACTAAAATACGGACTTCAACATTTTAATTTGGAAAACCCAATTGGTAGGGAAACACTTGAAACAAAATAGAAGCTAAGGAAACAGAATAGTGCACTAACCTTGCTGTTTATTATGTTCCATGATATTTGTAAACGTAGAACTATTGAAGGTTCCTGCTTTGCAAGAAAAAAATGTTTAGCTTGTCTGAAGCTGCAGATAATTAAAAAACCGAAATTTCATAAACAAAGAGAAAGTATAGAAATTTACGGGGAAAGCAAGTAGCATACCGTGGACTACAGTGGGTTTTACACCTGGAGTTTTCATAAACACAATAGCAGGAGCAGATTCAACCTCAAACCTGCATAAGAATGGGCCAATATTATATCCATATTGACTGAGAAAGAATGACGCAATAAAATGATGCTTAACCACCTGATATAAACATGAAGGTAACAGGAGAAAAAACTGCTATAACCCTATTAACAACGTAAGCATATTTGACTGCCTCTTCAAACATCAGAAAATAGTGGGTTGTATGACATAAAAGAAAATGGTTACTCATGATAACAATTTCAATGCTTATTTTATCTGGACTGAACCATATGAAAATATATTGAATACCGCAACCATTTGGTTGTGAATCGGGGAGCATATATGCACATACGTGTTCCACCAAAAGGAAGAGTCCTCTTCTCGCCATAGCACAAATGCAAAAGAGGCATAAGCCCAATAATCTCTAGCAGCTTGACGCAAGAAAGGGGCAGCACGTTCCCCAGTTCTTGAAAAGCAAATTACTTTTACCTACCAACCAAAGAGTATAAAGAGGTAATTATTACGTGAGAATGAAATGGTTGGACAAAATGATTGAAGTCTATACAAGGAGCAATCATTGTACGGCACCTTGTGATGACCACTTTTGGAGATGAAATTTTGACCCTGAAAGTTAAAAATAAATAAATATAAAATAAAGTCTCGTATCACTGACAGCATTAAAAAAAACAAAACGGAAAATATTCCTCTGGTTAACCTAATTGCTATGCCTGTAACTTGGCTATGAATTACTAAACATCTTCAAGGAAGAAAGCAACTTCAGTCATTTGACCAGATGTTTCCACTCTCCAGAATTTTACATGATGTAGGTTTTTCCCATTCTCATTGAACATTTGGACTTTACTCACCACCCCCAACCAGGATACTGAACTTAAAATTTGATCACAAGCTTTTATGGTAATAAATGCAAGACTAGTCACTCAACAACAGCAGTATTATGCAAGAGGTTTCCATCACCAAGTCAAACAAAAATGGATTTAAGAGAGAGCAGGGAAATTAAAAGATGAGTGCAGAATTATATGAAACCTTCTCCTTATCAAAGCAATGTAATAAAAGCTTTACTAATGATTTAAGTGTTTCCATGAAAACTCCTTTTATTGTTCAACTTAAAATATATTCAGCAGACATTCTCTTTCTAACTTAAACGTAAGAGTTATGTCATGAAATAAAGAACTGTGAACCTAATCTCCTAAGATAATTTCTTATAGTAAAAAGCTACACCTGCAACTGTACAAATTGATTGAAGCATTCTCGACGAGGATGTGATCTAGAACAATGACATAATCATCGGCCAGTAACAAAATCAACAATACTAATTGCAAGTAACAACAACTACAAGATCAACAGCAGTATTATTTAAAAGAAAAAACCTACTCTGACGAGATTTTTATTTGCAATAGGTTTAGTGACAGGTTGAACGGCATCTGTTGATACACCCCGAGATACATCATGACACATAACGAAATGTAAATCAACAGATGCTCTTCATCCTGTTACTAAACCTGTTGTGAGAAACCTGGTAGAGTAGAAGCACTCTGACATAACCAAACAAAACTTGAGAGAAAACAAACATAGCTACGGTAAAAGAGAATTGCCTCTATCAAAAAGATGGGAAAATAAAAAAATAATTTCCAGTAAGTGCCATGAATTACCAATGACTCCTTTGAGTAATAAAGAATCCGAGGTAAATTCAGTATTCCCGTGGCAAACCAATCAGTAACTGCATCCACTGAGAGATCCCCTTGGTACCTAATGACAGGTGATGTGTTACAAAGTTCGACATGCAACTGAACATCCAACAAGGAAAAAAGACATTCTACAGTTTTCTCAAAGCTGAAACCATGCAAAAACTAAGTTTCTTGAAGATTCAAAGTTAAAAATTCTTTTAACCTTCAAACCATTTGGAAACTTACCGCGCAAGGCAATCAGAGCTTTTACAACCTGAGGGCAAGGCAACAACTGAAGGGAGACCTGCGCAGTCATTAGAAGTTGAAGTTAATCTCCAGGGTTTTGAAGTTAAAAGTAAACGTGAGGGAAAAATAGATATTGACTTTTAAAATCACTCTTGGAACATAATAACTTGGATCCTTAAGGACAGGAATCATTTGGCATTATATGAGTAACATACACTGAAAGCAGAGCCACCTCAGCATCAAGTAGGTAGAATCTCCCTGTCATTATATAATAGTAATTTGACTCTTAAAATCACTGTTGCGCTATGTTGCCTGAGGCACTAGGTGAGGCAAGGCGAGCAGCATAGCCTGGGTGCCCAGCTCACCTAGGCGTGCCTAGCGCTAAGGGCTATGAACTGAATTGGAGCCCTTGATGATGAACTGGTTCAGCTGAATTCGGAGGAAGGAGTGAGCTGCGTATTCTCTGCCTTGCCGATGAACCAATCGAAAGGGAGCCAAGGAAAAAGGAGTTGATCGGGATGATAGAGAAAGGTGGCCGATCAAGAGGAGGGAAGGAGTCGATCAAGAGGTGCTGCATGTTCTCTGCTGCTGTTTTGTGGGATGGGAGGAATTCGATCGACAGGAGAGATGAGAGGGTACAACGGCCTGCTGAGTGCTAGCTGCGTCTTCTCTACCACTGTTTTGTTGAAGGATGAAGTTGATCAAGAGGAGAGATGAGAGGGGTTTTAGAGTTATAATATAAGAAAGTCAAATGACTTAAACCTTGAATCAAAAAAAAAATCATTTGACCTTGACTTGACTTAAAAAAATAAGAGTTTGTAGTCTCAGGCGGACACCTAGGCATAGCGAGGCCCGAGACCACACAGAAAACCACCTCACCTTGCAAAGGCGAGGCGTTACAATTCCCGGAAGCCTGCCTAGGCATCGCCCGATATTACATAGTTGTTGGGTTCAGACCCCTCAGAAAGATCATCCTCACTGACAACTTAATGTGGCATTCAAGTGAACAACATGGGCTTTTTTCTACAAGGCACCATGTAGAGGAGATGATCCTAATCCCAAATTCAGGTCGATGCCCTGATACAGATATGAGTACAATACGGATGCAGCTAGTAACACGAACACCGAATACCTATAACTCATATGTATGACATGCGATTATAATAATGTTTTATGAGTGTTGTTAACTGGTAGGACAATCTATTGAATAGTAGACATCTTGGTAGCAAATGTTGCATTGAACCATTTCACATGCCTTTATAGCATTTCATGCATCATAAGGCACCTTTACATTGTTCTTACCTCTGTGATAAAGATTAAGCTCCTTCAATCTGGATTTTGATAGAACCATCCATCCATATCAACTATAATATCTTTTGGCATGTAGGGATTGATTTAGATTTCTTAGGAGGTTCTTTCGTAATTATGAAGTTCTTTCTTAATCATGAAAATGTCAGGTAAAGGGGGAAATGTGAAAGAAAGGGACAAAAACAATGTGGGGAAGATTTTTTGTAAAAAAAATTGTTGAACCTACAAAACGAACTAAGAAAGTACACGTTAAATAAATAAATAACTTTATGACAAAGTATACAGCTAGTCTAAAAACTAAAATGTGTATACGACTATAGATGCTCAACCAGAGGTTAACAGGTGGTACGTGAGTAATGAGAACATACGATGTTGCCTGTGTGACATCATGTTTCTTTGAATCCTTACTGGAAAATTGCACTAAACAAAATCATCATAGATCTACATCTATTGGAAAAGTCCCATGCAAGAATAGGACTGATGCTATTTGTTGAATTAGGAAAGAAGAAACATTAGAATATTGAACATCACATTCTAAGCTCATAGCACATATTTCAGTATGAAATACTAGGAAAGTGCAACATGCATGTTCAATTGCAGACTCCCGCTACTCTAGCAATCACTCATCAAAGTACAACCAAATAACTGTGTGAGAGGAATGAACAGAAACGCTACCATTTCTGAAGAAAGGTTTTCCAATGGAATTCCTCTCAGCTAGGTACACTGCAAGCTGAACGTCACCAAGTTCCACCATAGCAGTCCTACCAACTCCATCCAACAAACTGTCTGGACCAGATTGGGAAAAAGAAATCCAAATCAATAATCACACAGAACCAGTGCATAACCTTTGATAACAGAAAGAAATCAAAAGCAACACTGCATAACATAGAGGTCCTTAAGAAAATTTATAATCTATTGATATGGTAACAGCAACCTGATGAAACATTAATTCATAAATAAAATTTCTTCTGAATACTGTGTATGAAGATCAATTATTTACATACAACATCCTATTATTGGAAGAATAAGGCAAAAAAAGGGGAAGGAAACAGAACCGTTGCCAGACCATGCAGTCATACCCACATATTAATGAGTATGCAAAATGTGAAAGACACAGACGAGTATTTCCTTTTATAACAATTGCTCTCTAACTCTCACAAGAATAACCATTATAGACCCAATCAGAAGGCATAGTTTGGGTAAAAGGTAGCTATAGCTGTTAGCAGTCAGCACCACATTCAACAGGTTTGGGGTACTACAGTACATTCATGTTTCCTAATTGCTAAGCATCAAGCTCCCTCATACTTGTATCATACAATTCCACAAGGATTCCACCTACATCCCATGGGATCATACTTATCTTTAATAACTTCGTTCCATAATCCCTCCGTCTGTACCATAGTCCATAGCGCCACAACCATTTACACAACAAACCCTTATCATAATCTGGAACAGTCAAATGCCAAAACCACTCACTTCCTTACACACCAAATCCCATTTTAAAGCATGGAAAACCATTTTCTTCACCACCATGCCACAGAAAGTCCCAAATCAGTCTTTCAATTCTTCGAGACACTGAATTCAACATATTGAATAGCCGAATGGAAATATATATAATGAATAGGCATTTTGCTCAAAGCACTTCTAATGAGCATCATTCTCCCTCTTCGAGACACTGAATTCGACATATTGAATAGCCGAATGGAAATATATATAATGAATAGGCATTTTGCTCAAAGCACTTCTAATGAGCATCATTCTCCCTCCCTCCGAAAGCAGTTTTTCCACATAGTTATCCATAAGCTTTATCACCAGATCAAAAAAATGTAATGGTTGTTCCAGCTTTTACCTCCATCCCCACCATATGCTATTGACTCCATCCCAGCATCCGTCTCCTACCTGACAACCCAAAATCCCAGCATCCATCATGCTATTAACTCCGTCCCCACCACTATATACACACACTTTTCGCAAAGTTGATCTTTAAGACCTGAACAAGTCTGGATTATCAGAAGCAAGTGTCTCAATCTTTCACCTGCACTGACCATCATCCATGAAAAAAAGTGTGTTGTCCGCAAGCTGAAGGTGCCCAATCCTCCAATTCATGATTGACCAGGAACCTTTTCAACAGCCCTAACTCTAGCTTTACTGAGAAGAGCTTCCACTACAATACTGAACAGAAATGGGACAATGGCTCATCGTAACAGATCCCTCGAGATCTTGAAGAACCCTATGTGAACCCCATCAGCCCCACCAACAAGAATGGAAAAATGAACCGTAGACTTACAAGTTCTGACCATACTCATCTACCTATCTCCAAGTCCCATTTTTCTCATAGACCACGAAACATAATCCTAATTCACACAGTTGTATGCCTTCACAAAATCAATTTTACATAAGAGCCCCAAGGTACCCTATCTTCACCTCGGGTCCACCAACTCATCAGTTGGCATCATCCATCAAGGATCTGTACAAGGACGGTACATGCTTGCATCATTTTCAAGAAATATATGTACCATATCGATGAGGCTTAGATACGATACATATCGTGTATCGTATCATATTTGTCAAGATATTGATAACTATGGCCCTAACAACATTTGAATCTCCTTGCCATAACTTTGGCGACGATCTTGTACATACCTCCAATTAAATTGATGGGTCTAAACCACAAATAGAACCTATTCCTTCCTTCTTAAGGATCAAGTTATGAACAAGGTATTCAATCTATAGACTAGAATATGAGTTTTTGCATTTCCACCACCACCTCTCAGTTAAGTCCCCACATTACTTACAGAAACACAATGGAATATAATCAGTTCAGCCTTTCCTTACCCTCAGGTCCCTACCCTATTAGAAATAGTGTCAAACTCCAAACCTACTAGCTATGGTCTCTAATCATTGGGTAAGCTCAAAGAAGATAAAATGATTGTGAATAAATTGCCAATCATTTACTAGAACCCCCTATGTCATCATCCCAGAGAAAATCATATATTTTTCCTAAAGGCATGGAAGTACTTGGTGTTACTATCACCTCCCAATAACCACGTAACTCTTAATTTCCATCTCTATTTTCCCTCCCTCATAATTTTTTCAACTCCAGCCTCATAATGCTCTAATGCGCCTACCACCCTCACTCAAAATGGGGAGAAAAAGAAAGGGGAGGGGGGGGGGGGGGGGAGGTGTGGAGTGGTTTCAATGCTTACGATATTGGGGAATATGAACTGGAAGAGGCATCACAGTTCTAACTAAACAAGCAAAGACATCCACGGTGGGTAACTAATTGTAGATATCGTTACTTTGTGGAAACAAAATGCAACGATGCCATAAAAGAGTCCAGTGTGAAATTTCAACGTCAATTGGAAATCT
The DNA here is from genome assembly GCA_963556465.1 of Berberis vulgaris. Classification (NCBI taxonomy): domain Eukaryota; kingdom Viridiplantae; phylum Streptophyta; class Magnoliopsida; order Ranunculales; family Berberidaceae; genus Berberis; species Berberis vulgaris. The sequence continues at coordinate 54,403,632 of OY747134.1, forward strand.
CATGCAGGGGTGGACGATTCATGGGCTCACCCAGGCTGTAGCTGGATAGAGTTTTAGAGAAAATATAGAGACCGCTCAGAGAGAGACTTCAATGGGTGGGGTGCGTTTTCGAGAAAATATAAAGACCGCTGAGAGAGAGAGACTGTGTTCCCAATATTGAGGTATGTAAGCCATAAGGGAAGTCAACATTTCTTAAACTTATCGCAATCTAGAAAAAAGATATAAAGATATTAGAGTAAGAACCATGTGCCAATCAGGACCGTATTCAACAATTTGACATCCATAATATGGAAGTTTGTAGTGTCCTCAATTTAATCCATGGTGTAAAGTTTATTCAAGAGACGACTCATATAAACTTAAGGAAGCAAGTAATTAAATTTGCTTATTGTTATTATTGTAGTTATAGGTTTGCGTTGTGGTTAGGTTTCATGCTTTTGATTTCAATTCATTATCATTTCATCAAAGAGATTCTCCTTACTCTGAAACAAAGGCTGCGTTCCCTATAGAGAGGGATTAGGAAGAAGCAAGAACAAAACCATTACACTTGAAGTGAGTTTGTTTCATCAACAGGCTTCATCCTTTCAGTTTAAGGTACTCTGTATTTTCTTCATTTAGTTTTTTTTTTTGTTTCATCTTCTTAACTTTGGAAACCTTCATCCATGTGCATTGACGATAAGTTAAAAATTCAAATATGTTGAAGAGGATGAGCACATGCAAACCACTCATTTGAAAGCTAGTACACATTAATATGCGAATCATGAGAAGATGATTCTGAGCATCTAACACTTATATGTTTATTCATGAATAATTAAGCCACGAGTCACCTACAATACTTGGTCACCTGAAAAACTTAATAGTTCAGAAGATTTTATTCACAAGCCAATAAAAGAAACCGAATAACTGAAACTACAACTAAAATAAAGGCTAACCCAATGAGAACTAATTCCAGAATCAAACAACCTGATAGAAAATGGAATGCATACCAATTCTTTTCCAGTTATTAAAGAAATTGGCACATTTTTTGCTCCCTGAAGAGTAAACCTGAGAACGAGTTAGAAAACATTTCATCACTAACAAAAAGACAGATATGAACATCAGTGATAAGAACTTCTATGTGGTAAAGAACAGGTAAAAACCCGTTCCTTCATTAGTTTTGTCACTTTTTGTTTTCCATTATACTTGTTACACTAAACAGTAGAGGAATTTTATTAGGTGTTAGATCATATTCAGATCTTGCAATTCTCTAAATCAATTTGAGGATAAAATGAGTATATACAATTCTCTAAATCAACCTACTTATTCAGATTAAAAGCAATTTGATAGTAATTTAACACGTTATCTTGTAAGTCAAACAATTAAGAGAATAAAATGAGTATATACAATTAAGGTGAAAGCAGGCCATAAACCTGACTCATACAAAAAAGTGTGATGCTTTAGCGTATCTAATGTTTGATCTACACCTCTGGAATGGGGCAATGAGCCTCGCATTGAGGCATAACCCCCACCCTTTAAAACCAAGGTTTTTAATAATGGAGGTGTGACAGGAGGCATTCTAATGGCCCCTGACTTGAAACACAAGACTTAATGGATGAGGCGTAAGCCTTTTACATATAAACATGTAGTATTTTCAGGTTGGATCCGATGACAACTAGTTTGCTGACAACTACAATTATCACTCCGAGTTTTGGATCACGTAACAGATTCAAGGGGGTGAGATTTAGTAGGTATAAACTCATTAACAAGATAATGCGCACAAAAAAATCAACTTCTTTTGATGATGATTGACTTATTTTACCATTATTTTTTCAAAACACGTAACGGAGTTAGAATCATTCGAATAACTTAATTTTGTGTGTGCATGATTTCGCTGATGAGGAGTTTACATCTACCAAAACCCAACCTTAACTCACCCGTTAAGTGCCCTGAAACTCAAGTTGTAACCATAATTTTCACTAGCAAGGTAGTCAAAGCGTTGAAGCGAGGAGAGGACTCCACTTACCACTTTAAGAGAAAAACAAGAGGCAAAGCCAAAGCTTTACTAACGTATTGCGCCGGAAAAAAATATAAGTAAAGACATCTACATAATGCATTTTTCTTATATCTAAGCTAAATAGAAAATTCATGTTATAACGTTATACTAGTCATAACTAGGCATGTAATTCCATATCCATATATAATCATATAAAACAAAATAAAAACAAAACAAAAAATTGTCCTATATTAATGATTGTAATTTCATCTATAACCATTATAAAGAATTAAAATAAGAAATAAGAAATTATACAGTTATTTTTATATAACAAGACAAAGGAAAGATACGCCTAAAAATGCCATTTGAAGTGTGAAACGAATAACCACTTCATGTTGATCCTATTCTTTTGGTTATTATTTAACTTTTGCATCTCAGTATTACGAACCAAGTTAGTTGTTAGACTCCAAACTTGTCCAACATTTACTATAGACCACAATTTTAACTCACGATGAATAAAAACTTTGTTGTGTGAAAAGACCCCATTACCCTTTCCCTATTTCTAAAGAAATTTTAAATTGCCCCACAGACCCCCATCGCCTTGAGATATCAGAACAATGTCTTGACACAAATCTCAAGGATGGACAAACAACCAAGATTTAATCTTTTCAAAATGTAAATCGAGGTATAAAAAAATGTTAATCAATTTTTTGTTAAAAAAATTGTTTCTTCCCCAAAACTCCATATTTTACTACTACTTTGAGTCCTCAAGAGTCCTCCTTTGTTTGGAAGTGAAGTTCTAATGGAAGAAATTGTTTGTACATGGGGTCAATCTTGGCTCCTATGCCTATTCGGTTTGTTTTGTTTTTTCTTCACTTGGCAGCCATCCCTACCAATGAACTGGTACCAATCAAGGTTTTTGCTTAAAGACATGGTTTCAATAAAAAGCCCTAATTTTTCCAACAATTAGAACATTTTGTAAACAAAAGCTCAAATTCAACTTCAGACGTGTTCACACTTCACAGATGTTGCTTTGTGAGATTGAATTGTAGATAGATAGAACACAAGTTGAGTTGAGTTGAGGCGATTGAAGGAAGTGAGAAGAGTATGAAGATATTGGGGAAGGGGTGAGGATTTGAAAATCAATTATGAAGTCTTTTTGTTTCTGAAAGAGATGCAAATTTACCATTTTTCTATTTCTCTCATTCAATCCTTTTTCACTCTCCACTAAGTTGGCACCAAAGTTGGCACCAAAATCAGTCAAAATCTAACTCTATATCCCTCTATCTTCCTCTATAAATCTGCCCTTACTTTGCTTTCAACCTCTCTCTGTATCACTTACGCGCAGCAGTGCTTTGTGATGGAGATACCTCCAATACCAGCGCCACCACTGGCCGTTCTGACTTGGGACAAGTTGAAAAAAACTCGCAGCCTACAAGGAAGTTGAGCTTGTTCAATCCGGCATGGTTTTAGGGTTCAAAACCGGTTCAACCGCTGCATTTGCAAGGCAATGATGGAGGTGGGGATTTGAAGAAGAAGAATAACATGGGGCAGGGTGGAGAGAGAAATTTGTGAGGGGGTTGGGGCGATTTGAAGAAGAAGACCATGGAGTGAGGTAGAAGTTCCTGGCAAGTGAACAAAAGGTTGGGGTTCTAGCAGGTGACACATATGGTGAGGGGGGTTGTCCATTGGGGAATTTTGTTCAATGAGATTTGAGTAAGGGAGTTTTAGGAATTTGGTTTTGGGAAAGAATGCAATTTTGTTTCTCTTTACTTTTTTAATAAACTTCTTTATTCTTTGATCTCTGCATTTTAAAAAGATTAAATCTTGGTCATTTGCTAGTCCTCGAGATGTGTATCAAAGTTTTGTAATGATATCTCGAAGAGGTTTGAGAGGTCTGAATAATTAGTATTGCCCTCATAATTCTCTTTAGAAATACGAGAAGGGTAGTGAGTTTTTTTCACAAGATCTCAAAGTTGTTGTTCATCATGAATTAAGAATGAGATATAAAGTAAACGTTAGCGAAGTTCGGGTCTAAAAGTTAATATGGTCATAATACTAGGGGAGAAAAGCTAAATAACCACGTTTAATTTTATCGTTGTTATTTTGAATTGTTTCGTTTATTTCAGTTATGATTCCGTTTATTTTGACTTGTTCTCAATAATCATACCTGGAGTAACAATGCTTCAGAGCTCCCTAGGGTATAACGAAATTCTTCAGTAGTGAGCACATTGGATGCTTCGACAGCAATATCTGATATTGATGCATGATTAATCATGGACCACTCAACATTTATTTATAAAAGATTTGAAAAAACATAAACTGAAACAAAAATATTGACCAACCAGAAGAAGCATTCAGTAATGGCAGATCAACACTAGAGAAACCTTTCCCAGCATATTGTGCTACGGCACTTTCCATGATATGCTACAATATGAAATCAGCACTTGGGTCAAACATGAAAAACCAAAATGAAAGTATAGGTTCTACAACAACGTAAAATACTAACCAATTGCTCATCAATGCCAAATCTGTCATAGTCTCTCTTCCATAAAGGATTTGTCAACAGCTCAAAAGCATAGCGGACCTGCAACAATTTCCAGAATAAATTCACAAAAATGATGAAAAAGAAAATGTTATGATCTATATTATTAAATTGGTGATTAATCGGCAATTAGTCCTCGGTTACTCTTTTCTCGATAGTATAGCGTTACGATTTTTTAATTAATCGTTTGAATAATTCTTTGGCCGAGTAATCAACGATTTCTACCAATTAATCACAATTAATTGCCTCCAAAACTCACCGATTAATCGGTCCTTAGCAATGTGTTATAAACAAATGAGAAAAAAATTAGTCTCTCTTTTGAAATTTTTTTGCCTTAACTTCATCAAATACCTACCCATAAGGCAATACCACGAGTGTGTGAAGAGGCTAGAGCGAAAGAAAGATGATAATATACATATGCATATGCATATGCATACACATACACATACACATACACATATATATGTATGTATATACGTATGTTACATATATATATATATAAAGAGAAGAGAAAAGAACGACCTGATGAATAACAAGCAAAACTAAAGAATATGAAGTTGCACCTTTATTGGACATTGAATTCTTGATTATTTTATAATTTGCCTTAACTTGTACAAAATATGTTTATTACACGTTAATATTTTAATTTTTTGACGTAAACATATTACTTAGAAGGATAAAGAAATATGTTTAATATGGACCGATTATTTTTTATTAATCCCGATTAATCTCATATCGCTCCTTAGCGGATTAGGATCCGATTAACGATTTAACTACATAGGTTATGAGAGCAACATTCCAAGCAATAATTGTTATCTTTAAATGCAAAGATTGAATTACTCGTAAAGATACAACGTTTACTTAACACCCTAGTAAAATTCATGTCCACAATCTTTCATTTCAAAATGTTAACATGAATATTTATAGAGATTGATTACTGAGTACAGAAACAAACATACGGCACCGAGTACAATATGTACATACCTTTATGAAGTCATCTATAGGGGGGACTTCCATGCCTGAGTTCCTAAACATTTCACATATTGCCATTCAAAAAATAATCAAGTCAATAGCAAAATGGTTTATATATTGTGAAACAAATGATAATTGAAGTTCAAAAGTGGCAACAATGAAGAAACTAAAGAAAAATAGTAAAAACTTCTTTAACAATGACAGTCTGGTTTCAAAGTTTCAAATAAGATATTGGGTCGATAACGTATTGGACACTCCAACGGACGCTCCATACTCGAAACATCAAACTTTTTCACATCTCTCGAATGATTCATTTCCCTATATAGTACGACAATTAGTAGTACATAGCATACAATGACCTACAATTTTTTTCAAAATTAATTAAAAAAGCTTTATAGCTATAATATAAAGGTTTGATAATTGACTTGTCCAACACCTCGTATTCTAATATAAACTATTAATGTTTAATGTAAATACAACTACCGCAACCCAATTAAATAATAAACCTCCTTAAAGCGACTGTGAGGACCCCAAGTGTGGACTCCCTTCTTCTTGATCGATCCATTTATCAGGTAATGCTTGTATTTTCTTCTTCTACCTCTTCCTCCCTTCTTATCAACTAAACTTTGTTTGAGTTTATATCCTGAAGTCTCCTCCTTTGTTAGCTCGATGATAATAAAGATGAGAATGGTGAGGGATGATATTCAAGTATAAATCATAGTTAATAGGTTTTGAGTTTATTAGTTTACTAGATTTGACTTTTCATGTGACTAATCAATGTGGGGAAGACGTAGAACGGAGTTGCTTTTAGAAAAGTTGGGTCACCAGTGGGGAGAAGGCTATGCACATGGTACAACAATTTAAAACTACATTGGGTAGGATCGCCGGTTGCTCGCAAGCACTAGATGTCATTGGTTAAATTATGTGTTTGAAGCTTCTTACTTGGAATTGTAGGGGTCTTGGTAGCCTGGAAAAGTGGAGGTTGTAGGAAATTAATCCGGGACTATAAACCAAATCTCTTGTTCATTCAAGAGTTTAAATTAGAAAATTGCTCCAGGGAAGAGATTCACAGTTTGTGGGGCTCTAGTTCTTCCGATTGGGCTAAGGTAGAGTCGAATGCTGCCTCCGAAGGGTTATTGGCAATTTGGGATTCTGACAACAAGTGGAGATTTTGAAGGGCTTTTATTCCTTCTCTATTGGATTTAAATTAGTGTCTGGTTCTCTTTGGGTTTGGGTGGCTACCAACATATATAATCCTTGTAATCTCACTCTTAGATATGATTTCTGTAATGAATTATATGATATTGCAGGATGTCTGGAGCCCCCATGGATCCTAGCTGGCAGCTTCAATGTTGTTCGCCTTATGGAAGAAAAAGAAAGGGTGTTGTATCCGCAATTTGAGCATGAGAAAATTCAATGCAGTAATCAATGATTTAAACTTGGTAGACTATAGTTTAAAAGGGGGAAATTTTACAGGGTCTGATGGCAGAGATTGCTCACTCTTGAGTACGTTGGACAGATTTTTAGCTTCAGTAGAATGGTTAGACAAATATGGGGACAAAGTAGAATGGATCAAAGAAACAGCCGGATCAGATTATCAGATGTGCTCTTGTCAAATTCTTCTTTATCTGTTGCTAGTCATCAGTTTTGTTTTGATAATGTGTGGTTTGATAATGCAGAATTATTAGGCAACATCAAAGCATGGTGGGCAGAGATATATGTAGTTGGTCAGGCTGGGTACTCTCTTAGGTTTAAGTTGAAAAGTGTCTCAAATCCAAGCTTAAGGATTGGAAGATAAATGTTTGGGGTAAGTCCAATGTTCGTATTCAGAATATTTCTAATGAGATTGTGGTTTTGGATGCAGAAGAGGAATTGAGAAATCTTTTAAGGGATGAGAGGCTCCGTATAACTTCACAAAATTTGAGATTCATTGTTTGAAAAGAGAATAAAATTTCTAGATGACTAAATCAAGGATTGATTGGCATTGCAAAATGGACCAGGGGACCAAATACTGCCACAATTTGGCTAATACACACAGGTTGTTCAACTCCATAAGAGCTTTGGCGGTAGGAGATGACTTAGTGATCGGTGACGAAGAAATCAGTTATTTGATCACGTCTCATTTTCAACACCTCTTTCTTCAATTTGAGGCATGGCATTCAGCCCTCTCACGGGTTCCCTTTAAATCCATCCTACCCGAGTCTGCTCCAATATGATTAAGAACATCATAGAAGCGGAGATTCGTTTGGCTTTATTGGATCTCAAAAAAGATTCATCGCCAGGTCTAGATGGGTTCACCATGGAGTTGTATAATAAATCATGTGAGGTGATCAAGGAGGATTTCCTCAAGGTAGTCAGAGATTTCAATGAGGTCTCTTTTAGATTGGAGGGTGAATTCAACGATAATCTCCCTCATTCTCAAATGCTCTGGTATGAGATTAGGTAACGACTTTTGTCTTATTAGTTTGCTTAATGGTGTTTACAAAATTATCTCCAAAGTTTTGGCTACTAGACTAAAAGTGTGTTGCAGTTAGTGATCTCAATGTCGCATTTTCAGTGCACGGTGGTGAGTGGGCGACAAATTATTGATAGTCCACAAATTGCAAATGAGTTGATTGACTCTAGAAAGAAACAAGGCTCTCCTAGATTAGTGATCAAATTGGATTTTCGCCAAGAGTTTCGACAATGTGTCGTGACAGTACCTTGATTCGATCATGCAACGGATAGGTTTTCACCCAAGTGGATTGAATGGTTGAATACTTGTAGATCAACCGCCAATTTCTCAATGAAGATTAATGGGTCTTTGAAAGGCTTCTTCAAATTTCTAAAGGTTTACAGCAAGGTGACCAATGTCGCCGCTTCTTTTCACTATTGCTTCGGAGGGGCTTGCTCAGATGTTGTTACAAGCCCAGACTGAGGGCTTAATTAATGGTTTCCATGCATCAGACAACGACATCACATCCCGATCCTTCAATATTCCGACAACACAATCCTTTTCTGTGATGCTTGCGAAGAACAAGTTACTGCAATCAAAATAATCCTTGTACGGTTTGAAGTTGTTTTTGGGCTGAAAATAAACTTCAAGAGATCGGTGATTTACCTATCAGCGATGCTCCCAATCTCAACTTTTGGCCCCTTCTGCAGGCATTTCCATATCTTATCAAATGAGTGGGTCACGTCTTGTTTCCTGAAAATGGAAAGTGATGCCCAAAATGGGTCGTTTAACAGTGATTAAATATACTCTTGCAAATATGCCATTCTACACACTTTCTCTTAACAAAGTATCGAACAAAGTATTGGCTTCCATTGCCTCCAAGATGGATCAAATCATGCATAATTTCTTGTGGGGTTCTTCTCACTATTCGCGCAAGATGCACTTGATAAGTTGGGAGAAGATTAATTTCCCCAAAGCACAACGTGGGTTGGGTATTCGTCCAGTGAATATTTTTAATGTGGCTCTTTTCTCAAAATGGTTGTGGCGGTTTTCAAATGAAAATGAATATCTTTGAAAATCGGTGATCATGGGAAAATATGATTGCAATAGATGAGAGTGGGATTCAAAAGCCAAGTATTCCTTGTTTGGATGCTCAATGTGGAAATCTATTACTTGATGTGCTGCAGATTTCTACCCTCACACACGTCTATACAATGTGGGGATGGGAGATCGTTGTTTTAGCATGATATTTGGTGCAACAACCTACTCCTTAAGGAGTGTTTTCCCACGTTGTATGATCTTTGTTTGAAGAAAGATGGTATGGTTAGTGACTTTTGGTCTTCAGACTCTTCACCTCCGTTTTGGATTTTTTTCTTCGGATACAATTTAATGAATTTGGAACTCTCGGAAGCTGCTGCATTTCTCTCTATTGGAAACAAAATCAATTTCATATGGGAATAACAATCTTATGTGGGATGGTAAATAGCATGGTTCCAAATAAGTTCACAACATTGTTCTCTAGTGATCTTCTGGCTCCTCATTCAAATGATTTCGTTAAGAGTTGCAAACATCTCATTTGGATCAAGAACCTTCACCCAGGGATTAACCTTTTCACTTGGTTGGTTCTTTACAAGAGCATGCTCACAAAAGATATACTCATGAGTAGGGTTATGCATGTGGGTAGTCAATGTTCTCTTTGGAATGTTGCAACTGAAAGTATCAATCACATCCTTCACCACTGTAGCTTCTCGCAAACTTTATGTATTAGATTCCTTGCGGAGTTTATAAGTGATTATAGCTATCATTACGATTAATGATTGGCTTGTGTCTTGGTCTAATTGCAATCTTTTAGGTGAAGGTGGTTGGCTTTGGGTGAGGACTCTTCATGTCCTCATGTGGAGTGTTTGGAAAGAGAGGAATCCTTGGATTTTCGATGGTCATTGTAATCTATGGACTCGATCAATATGGGAATGAGAGAAATGTTATGGAGATTAGGAGTGGCATAGGGTTTGTTTAGGAATGTGTCGTGATACCTTTATGGTGTCTTGGACTTCGTTTATTCATTAACTTGTTGTAGTGAGTGTCTTACTCATTCTTGTTTGGCTTTGGGACAACAAAAAAAAAGAAATTGACATTAAGATTTAATTTTGTATGAAAACTAAATGTCTTGCTTTTACTATTGATTTACATGTTATTCACTTATGAACTATGGTTTGTTTTTGATAAATTTGTTTTGAATTAAAAGAAAAATATAATGAATCATGAACAATACGAAAAAAAATATTAAAAAATATTATCATGGTTCCACCTCAACTTCATTGTGACTCCGTTGCCCGAAGCGGTTGTTAGCGCTTCGTCCCGCTTCGCGCCCCAGACAACTTAGGCAGTCTCTGTCTCTTGGGCATACTGTATGGGCTTTTAGGGGAAAACAAGAGCTCCAACTTTTTATTTATATAATGATTAATTCGGACTAAGAAATGTCGAATAACTTAAGCCTGAAGCCGAGTCAATTAAACCGATTACTTCAAATATTGTAATGCTCCACTTCCGGAAAGGAATTGATCACCGATTTAATAACACATACTAGAAGATAGCAAAAAATATGAAAAGCAAAACTATATATAAAAGAAAAAAAAAACACACACATTACATCACTTGTAAAATGCCTTTTATATGTGAGATAAGATCATTCCAATTGACCAACTGATCCTTTGACAAGCATTTTTAACTGACCACCAGATTACCTTCAATGCGAGTAGTTTGCAGCATTGTTACTAAGTTTTCCAGTTTATTGAAAAAAAACATGTGCAAAATCCATCTATAGGTTGGAAGTTAGTTTAAAGATTAAAACCAGGAAAAATAACAAAAAACTCTTCTTTACATAACACGAACATTTCATTTTTAATAAGAATATCCCCAACTCCCAAAAATCTGAGCATGAAATTGGTAAAATAAAATATTATATAGTAACATAATTAGTGGCTTTTCTTGAGCCACCAACAAGAATTTAATTGTAGACAGAAAAAAAATTATTTTATGAAGTTTTTTCAAATTTAAATTGTCCGCATTTTACACTCGGTCTTTATAGTAGTCCTTCGTTTATGCAGTTTTTTCAGTATTTCAGATGTTATGCTTACTAGACGACACAAAATTTACAAACGAACTGACATGTTTGTGCAGCAGTAACATAAATAGAAGCAACGGAAAGCTAAGAGATTACCATTTGGACAAAAGCTTCTCGTACGCCTCCGTAACCTCTTCAATCGAACTATGCATCTTGATTCCAAGAACTGACAAAAAAAAAACCAAAATCATCATCAATTCAAGAACTAAAAACAAAAGCCCTAATTTGAAAGAAAGTGAGTAGTGATCGGAGCAGAGCAGACTCACCATCGTAGTGAGAAGGAGGGAAAGATGTAGGCAAGATGAAGAGTTGGAAGAAGATGCCGAGGGAGAAGAGAATGAGTGGGAGTGAGTAAGCTGTCAGGACCCTAACCACTGAATCGTTCGCCATGCTTTCTCCGGAAAAAAAAAAAAAAAAACCCTAAGAGAGAGGGAGAGGGAAGAGAAAAGGAGAATATTGGTTCCGTGTTTTGCCTTTTGGCGCTAATATTTGTAGTTTAGCCGTCTGTGTCAAGGAGTTTGGGGAATACAAGGAAAACAGTTGGAGTTGCAGCATATTATTGGAACTTCGAGAAATTCTAGCTGGCTTGGGAGGCGCGCCTGGGTGGCTGCATGGACGCTCCTTGGCACGTGCGCCTGGGAGGGTCCAAGGCACGTGATGGTGGATTTTGGAGGGAGTTTCAACAGCTATTTTCCCAAAATTTCGAACAGAGCATATTTTCCCCCAATTTTGAACAGAGAGCATCGCATCTTCCCAATTTCGAACAGTCCCTCCCCATCGAAGAAGAAGCTCCATCGCATCCTCCCTCCCCATCGTCGACTCCACCGAGAGAAAAATCGAGAGAAGATGCTCCCCATCGCACGAAGAAACCAGAGAAGGTAAGATCTAGGGTTTTTGGCTTCATTTCTTCTTGATTTCTTCTTGTGGGGTTCTAGATCTAGGGTTTAACACTCTCTTGCACTTTGTTTGTTTGATTGAATGAGATTTGGGGGTTTTGGGAGATTGGGGTTGATTGAATGGGATGTGATCTGGGAGTATTTGAAGAAATGGGGCTAGAATTACTCGAAATCGTAATTTGAAAATTCATGTTCGAAAATTGGTATTTGATAAAAATGGTTCTTTGGATGTTTGAATTAATGGGTATTATTGGTTGTTTGAAAAATGTTGTTTTAATCAAATTTGTATAGCGAGTTTTGATGATAAGTGTTTTACTTTGAAGTTATGGTTCGAATATTGGTCTTTGATAAAAAAAAAAAAAAAATGGTTCCTTTGTTGTTTGAGCTAATGGGTATTACTGTTTCTTTGAAAATTGTGTTTTTAATCAAAATTGGATAGTGGGTTTGTGTGAGAAATGGTTTAGATGTTTGAACAAATGGGGTCTAGGTAATTTCTGTGTTAGTAATCTTTGTGCATATGGGAAGTAATATAATTGGAGTCGAAGAGATCATAGTTAATGGAGACCTTGGAGTGGAAACGAATATTAGATCGTAGTTAATCATATTGGTGTGAGTCAACGCATGATAAGACATGCGGATTAATTGAAGTTGCCTTTACTTACTGAAACTATCTTAAAACTCAGAGCGAGTGAAGTTCATCATATTTCTTATTTGATATGGTTTGAAGCAGTGATCACTTGCAAAGGTCTATTATAGATTTTTTATCAGTATCCTTTGTTTACTTTCCAATCTGTTGTCTAGGGGAATGTATGGCAGCACTCATCTGGAGCCTTCATTTAATAATAAGATCATGATGACCTGTGAGCTCCTTGATTATAGTCTGTGCTTTATATGGAAATTCTGCATGCTGTTTTCTTACAGCATGGGATTACCCCAAGATGTCCAACATGGAATTCTTACATAATGGAGTGGCTTTTGTTCCATAGTATCACTTTTTTTCATTTGTTTTTATTGTGTTTTTGGCACTCCAGAAGAAAAGGCAACATACACAGAGTGAAAAGTACAGTCATGAAGAAGATGGTGGATCTGGATTCACTGAAATGGTTTCCCATGCAAACATAACATCTTGTCCTTTTCCCTAGCTCAATTTACACAAAAAAAAAACATCTTGTCCTTTTCCCTAGCTCAATTTACACAAAAAAAAAACATCTTATCCTTTCTTAGAATATATTATCATTGTTAGTAGTATAAATAGTATTACTGAAATAATAATTATCGTATTTTATGGTCTCAGGGTTATGCCAACAAGAAGAGGATTCAAGTCGACTGGAGCTTGAGAGGCTCGATTTGGAGAGTGGTTGTTTGGCTCAAACTTTCGACAAGGAGAAACTCTGAGGACGATCAAGACTGGAGAAGGAGAAGCTGGGGTCTATGTTTCTCACCCACCCATTTGATCTGTTTCCTTATAAAGTTTCAATTTTTATGTTTTTGAAATATATATATATATTTTTTTTGATTTATTTGGGGGTGCTGATTTGAGTGTTTGAGTTCGAATTCGTGGTTTTTTTTTTTTGTGAAATTGGAGAATGGGATACTAGTAATGTCATAAAGTCTACAACCCATCACCCTATCTCATTGGATTTCACTACCACCACCACCACTATAATCCATGAAGAAAATTTCAAAACTTTTTATTTTTGCAGAACTTACTGAACTCACTCATTCATTCATTGATTTTATCTGAAAAACAGGCAGATAGTCCTACTTTTGGATGGAATTATCAAAGTAACATTTGGATCAAATTATTGGAAATATATACATATTTTTAAAGCTTTACAATTCAATTTCAAAGTCTTGATTTATTGGAAGTATTAAAAATTTTAAAATTTAGTAGTGCTAAGTGCACATGATGTAGTGGTAGCGGTAGCGGTCAGTGGAATGGTGGGATGACCATAGTCTAAGAGGGCTGGTGGTGATGCTGATGATGATCTGGAAATGAGGGGCACAAGTTAGTTGTGGTGATGATAAAGGTATTGGTAGTTAGTGCTGGTGATGTTAAGATAGGGAATGCATAAGGAGGGTGGGGAATAAGAGAAGATGAAAGGTCTTACAGTGTGTGGGTTCATAAGAGGATTAAGTGCTTATTTGGTTTGACAAATGAGCATGCTAGAAAAAGGGATGTGAGTAGAATCTTGCAAATTCAGACGATTAAAGGTCTTTAGTTTCTTGGTTGTTGCAAGATGAGCATGCTAGAAGAAGCTTGTTTTATTTTGAAGTGCTTGTTAAGTTGCACATTATATTTTCAGTTTTTTGGTTGAAGGCCTTTAGTTGATTGTTGTTTGTCTGTTGTTGTGTAATCCTCATATCTATTATTTATGTAACACAGATTACCAAGAGCTTCGTAAATGGACTTGATGAAGTAACCAAGAGCACGAATGAATTGGAGAAAGTTGGTGATGAAGAAGCTAACAAGCATTCAAATGAACTCATAGAAGACAGTTGAAGTGAATTGGATGAGGAGGGCAACAAGCAGCATTTAAGTGATGTTGAAGAGGAACCGACAATACCAAAATGAACTTGAAGAAGCTACCAGGCCACTTGAAGCTGCAGTTGTTTTAATTTCCATGGGGTCGATATAAAGGTAAAGAAGTTGACAAGAGGTAGGTCATTGGGATGAAAATCATAGGAAAAATGCTGGATTGAGATTAGTAGAAGTTCTTTTTCCTTTTTATAATACAAAAAGAGATTAGTAGAAAGTTGTACCCTTGAGAAGTTTTAATTGGTTATCTGGATTGACCAATATAGACTAACATGATGTTTAGTTTGCTTGATATTTCAATGCTACAAAGAAGTTCAGTTCAATATCATTTGATGCTATCGTGCAAGTCCATGCTTTCTATTTCAGTGCTATCAGTGTTGCTTGGTTTTTAAAACAAAAACATGTTTATTATTATTACTGTTGCTGCTGTCCAAAGAAGCATCATTTAAGTCCAGGAATTGTAAGACTGAAGTTTTGGCACTCTGAATTGTATGAAACCAAACCGCCAAAGTTCTTTCTTCCAGCAGAGTGTATTAATTCTTAAAGAAATCAGTTGGACAAAAACTTATGTTCATTTTGTTTTGTGAGGTTTGGTTTTGAATGAAAAGGTGTTTGATGAAATTATGTGTGAATGAAAGGGTCTTTACTCGAATGCGCTTGTTTTCTCAGTTTTTCTTTGATCATTTTGTTTTATGTGATTTAGTTAGGAATGAAACCAATGCATGTAACCCTGAAGCCCTAGATACAAATGGATTTGAAGGGAAGGGAAGAAGCATGTTAAAAGCATTCTGCATGCTTACTTCGCACATATTGCTTGCAAGAGGATTTTTTTGAACTTTCATAATGGTCCAAATTAAATTCTTACATTCAATCACACGACTAAAAAAAATTCAGAATCATTTCAAACTAGCATTAAAAAAACTCGAGAATATTAGTCTGCATCAAGGAGAAGAGGTAACCCCAGCTCCATAGTGCAAACAATCTGCAATCTTGATTAACTTATCTCAACACACTGAGCAAGAGTTTTTCCTTCTTAAAGGCACATATTTTTCAAACCTCTACACCAAGCAAAAGATT
Source organism: Berberis vulgaris (assembly GCA_963556465.1). Lineage (NCBI taxonomy): Eukaryota > Viridiplantae > Streptophyta > Magnoliopsida > Ranunculales > Berberidaceae > Berberis > Berberis vulgaris. The sequence continues at coordinate 54,419,188 of OY747134.1, forward strand.
GAGGAACATTACTTCCTAATAAGAATAGTGTCTGATTTCTTGAAAAGAAACATTGAATCAAGCCTCTACCAAGATTTGACAGAAACCTACACTCTGCCTGAAGCTTAAGACGGACAAAAGGCACACAACAAATCCAAACAATAATATGACAAACAAAAAGCCGAAGTGATATTTCTTTTGATGCAAGTGCCACCAAACCCAATCTATCTCAAATTAAAAGCACAACAAACTGAAATTGCATCTCACATTGAACAATCCACCACATCAGTCTCGTTAGGAGTTGGAACAAAGCTGGAAAACCTTGCAGGAAGAGTAATCAATAAAGGTTTTCGAGCAATCATGCATCCTTAACACAAACTCAGCAACAATTCAACATCCAAAATTTCAGTCTGATGGCATACAATTTCAGCATCCAACTCAGCAACAAAATTTTAGCATCCAACAAAAGTCAGGTTGAGACAGAGCAACATCCATAGAATAGCAACTCCACAGGGTCCGATTTTGTGTTCTTTATTGCATTGTAAGTTGTTGGTAATCATCCAACTCTGGCTAGTTTTATTGAATACTTCCCAAGTTCATAAGATTTTATCTATAGTTCATTCCAATAAAATACTGTACAGGAATTACACTAGAATGAATGAACATATGCTACAATTGCACTATTCTTTGACATCATATCTAAAATATGACACGCTTGCATCGGTGCATTTCTACATATCTAGTAATGACAAACAAGAAATATGAATCCATATATATATTCAAGCATTAGAATGAAAATTTGCATGTATAAAGACTACAACATGAAGTTCCCAAAAGTGCTGACAATGCAAACTCAGTTCTATCAACTGAGTTTTTTTTTAATACAAAATAAATAAACAAATTTTTTTTAATACAATTCACTTCAACTGTCTTCTATGAGTTCATTTGAATGCTTGTTAGCTTCTTCATCACCAACTTTCTCCAATTCACTCATGCTCTTGGTAACTTCATCAAGTTCATTTACGAAGCTCTTGGTAATCTGTGTTACATAAATAATAGATCTGAGGATTACACAACAACAGACAAACAACAATCAACTAAAGGCCTTCAACCAAAAAACTGAAAATATAATGTGCAACTTAACAAGCACTTCAAAATAAAACAAGCTTCTTCTAGCATGCTCATCTTGCAACAACCAAGAAACTAAAGGCCTTTAATCGTCTGAATTTGCAAGATTCTACTCACATCCCTTTTTCTAGCATGCTCATTTGTCAAACCAAATAAGCACTTAACCCTCTTATGAACCCACGCCCTGTAAGACCTTTCATCTTCTCTTATTCCCCACCCTCCTTATGCATTCCCTATCTTAACATCACCAGCACTAACTACCAATACCTTTATCATCACCACAACTAACTTGTGCCCCTCATTTCCGGATCATCATCAGCATCACCACCACCCCTCTTAGACTTTGGTCATCCCACCATTCCACTGACCGCTACCGCTACCACTACATCATGTGCACTTAGCACTACTGAATTTTAAAATTTTTAATACTTCCAATAAATCAAGACTTTGAAATTGAATTGTAAAGCTTTAAAAATATGTATATATTTTCAATAATTTGATCCAAATGTTACTTTGATAATTCCAACCAAAAGTAGGACTATCTGCCTGCTTTTCAGATAAAATCAATGAATGAATGAGTGAGTTCAGTAAGTTCTGCAAAAATAAAAAGTATTGAAATTTTCTTCATGGATCATAGTGGTGGTGGTGGTAGTGAAATCCAATGAGATAGGGTGATGGGTTGTAGACTTTATGACATTACTAGTATTCCATTCTCCAATTTCACAAAAAAAAAAAAAAAAAACCACGAATTCGAACTCAAACACTCAAATCAGCACCCCCAAATAAATGAATATATATATATATATATATTTCAAAAACATAAAAATTGAAACTTTATAAGGAAACAGATCAAATGGGTGGGTGAGAAACACAGACCCCAGCTTTTCCTTCTCCAGTCTTGATCGTCCTCAGAGTTTCTCCTTGTCGAAAGTTTGAGCCAAACAACCACTCTCCAAATCGAGCCTCTCAAGCTCTAGTCAACTTGAATCCTCTTCTTGTTGGCATAACCCTGAGACCATAAAATATGATAATTATTACTTCAGTAATACTATTTATACTACTAACAATGACAATATATTCTAAGAAAGGACAAGATGTTTTTATTTTTGTGTAAATTGAGCTAGGGAAAAGGACAAGATGTTTTTTTTTTTTGTGTAAATTGAGCTAGGGAAAAGGACAAGATGTTTTTTTTTTTTGAGGAATTCTAAATGTCGAGGAAACGGGCGAGGGACGGGACGTGGCGGGGTGGGGTGGGGACCGTCCACCCCGCTCGGGATGCGTGCCGTCATTTTTAGTGCTCGCATCCCGAGCGGGTGGACGGTCCCCACCCCGCCACGTCCCGTCCCGTCCCTCGCCCGTTTCTTCGCCATTTAGAAGCGCTCTTTTTTTTGTGTAAATTGAGCTAGGGAAAAGGACAAGATGTTATGTTTGCATGGGAAACCATTTCAGTGAATGTAGATCCACCATCTTCTTCATGACTTTACTTTTCACTCTGTGTATGTTGCCTCTTCTTCTGGAGTGCCAAAAACACAATAAAAACAAATGAAAAAAGTGATACTATGGAACAAAAGCCATTCCATTATGTAAGAATTTCCATGTTGGACATCTTGGGGTAATCCCATGCTGTAAGAAAACAACATGCAGAATTTCCATATAAAGCACAGATATATCAAGGAGCTCACAGGTCATCATGATCTTATTATTAAATGAAGACTCCAGATGAGTGTTGCCATACATTCCCCTAGACAACAGATTGGAAAGTAAACAAAGGATACTGATAAAGAATCTATAATAGACCTTTGCAAGTGATCATTGCTTCAAACCATATCAAATAAGAAATATGATGAACTTCACTCGCTCTGAGATTTAAGATAGTTTCAATAAGTAAAGGCAGCTTCAACTAATCCGCATGTCTTATCATGTGTTGACTCACACTAATATGATTAACTACGATCTAATATTCGTTTCCACTCCAAGGTCTCCATTAACTATGATCTCTTCAACTCCAATTATATTACTTCCCATATGCACAAAGATTACTAACACAGAAATTACCTAGACCCCATTTGTTCAAACATCTAAACCATTTCTCACACAAACCCACTATCCAATTTTGATTAAAAACACAATTTTCAAAGAAACAGTAATACCCATTAGCTCAAACATCAAAGGAACCATTTTTTTTTTTTTTTTTTTTTATCAAAGACCAATATTCGAACCATAACTTCAAAGTAAAACACTTATCATCAAAACCCGCTATACAAATTTGATTAAAACAACATTTTTCAAACAACCAATAATACCCATTAATTCAAACATCCAAATAACCATTTTTATCAAAGACCAATTTTCGAACATGAATTTTCAAATTACCATTTCGAGTAATTCTAGCCCCATTTCTGCAAACACTCCCAGATCACATCCCATTCAATCAACCCCAATCTCCCAAAACCCCCAAATCTCATTCAATCAAACAAACAAAGTGCAAGAGAGTGTTAAACCCTAGATCTAGAACCCCACAAGAAGAAATCAAGAAGAAATGAAGCCAAAAACCCTAGATCTTACCTTCTCTGGTTTCTTCGTGCGATGGGGAGCTTCTTCTCTCGATTCTTCTCTCGGTGGAGTCGACGATGGGGAGGGAGGATGCGATGGAGCTTCTTCTTCGATGGGGTGGGACTGTTCGAAATTGGGAGGATGCGATGCTCTCTGTTCGAAATTGGGGGAAAATATGCACTGTTCGAAATTTGGGGAAAATAGCTGCTGAAACTCCCTCCAAAATCCACCATCACGTGCCTTGGACCCTCCCAAGCGCACGTGCCAAGGAGCGTCCAGGCAGCCACCCAGGCGCGCCTCCCAGGCCAGCTAGAATTTCTCTGGAACTTCATTTGGTGCACCTCAAGTATTTGACCCAACGCTGTCGTTTATAGCATCTCAAGGTAAAAAGCTAATTTGGTTTCTCACGAAAATTATGCTCCAATGGAACCTTTAACTTGGCATCTCTCTTCCCCTATATTTAGGGTCATTCTCAAATTCTAAAAAATATTATTAAAAAAAAAAACTTCTAGCTCTTTTAATTTATCAAATTAAAATTAAGTTGACATTTATAATAATATAATTAAAAATATATATAAATAATAGTATATTGAATTAATAATAGTATATATTTAAGTTGAAATTAATAATACTATATATTTAATAATAGTATAATTGAAATTAGTAATATAATAATTATATTAAGTTGAATTAATAATAGTGATGATACATCAAAATGGATTGATCATCACGGTAATACACGTGGCAGAAAGCATCCATCACGAGGATATAGCGTCCAATTTATTGGGTCAGCTCATAAAGCTAATTGCGGAGGTGATAAAGCTCGCCAACGAGAAGACAAACAGAACTCGAATTCCGGCCCGAACGAAATAAAGCTTGAATCCGGGCCCGACACGAGTTCTCTCATAAAGAATAATAACGTTGCACCAAAAAGAGTCGTGACGGGAGTTATGCCTTCATGGACGCATCTCCATTAAGGAGGAGATTGTCACGGGAAACATCTCCTTCCGTTGCGTCTCAATGATTAAGTCACGCAGAAAATTAACCACGACCATTATAAAAGGTAAAGGGAACATTCGACACAGGTATGCAACTTTAACTGAGTTTTATCCAGATTTACTTCCTTCTCCAAACAGAGTTACTGACTTAAGCATCGGAGTGTCTTCAGCCACCAAAATTGTGATCATTGGCATTCTAACATCTATGTTGCGGGTCAAACTCACATGAGGACGATTTTGGATGCATCAAATAGTATAATTGAAATTAAGTTGATATAAAAAAAATGGAATATGTATTTAAATAATGATGAAAATTTAAAGTATGAAATGTGGTTGGAGTGATGAAGAAATAGGGAATCCCTAAGATTAATTTTTTGGTTAAAATGCGGTATGATTGAAAACCCAATTTAACATTTACCCTTCGAGATGCTCTTAGTTATCATGTTCAAAAGTTTAAATGCAATTTTTTTCTTATGTCTAAATTCGAAAGTTACAAGTGTTTAAAACCTTTTATTTTCATCTTATATTGTTATCCTTGACATAATTATTATGTTAGAAAAAATTAATTAAAGCTTTTTTTTTTCCTTCATATGAGTCAAACAAGCAACTTTTCCAGAGTTTTGATATTCAACATTCAGGTTTTCAGAGTTTTGATATTTAACATTCAAGGTTTCTTTAATGTATCAAGTAGCACTTTTCTAAAGAGCCAGATCAGACCAGCCAAGCTCGCGCCAGGCCAGGCCCAACACCATCCATCATCCTACAGATGCACATCTCGAGGATGATGGATGGTGTTGGGCCTAGCTAGTCTAGCCTGGCTCTCTAGAATAGCTCGTATCAAGTATTCAATATCAACTAACAAATATCACACTCTCGAACTACTAATAATATCTCAACTTAACTACCACCCACAAATATTTTGTTGTTGATTACTTATGAATCTCCTTTTGAACATCTACCTAAGCGTGATAAAGCATTCCATTGGTTCTGACAGCTTTTTGATCGTTAATCAGATCTCGGTGAGTTTTATCACCGTGGATCTTTTTTTAGAAAGGAAACTTGTCGTCCCCACGGACAGTGCCAAACTGATGCGTCCAAATCTTGTCTTCTTGTGAGTTTGACCTGCAAAATAGATGTTAGACTGCCAAAGACCACCTTTTTGGTGGCCAAAGGCACTCTGATGCTTAAGTCTTCAACTTTGTTTGAAAGAAGTAAGTAAATCTGGACAAAACTCAGTTAAAGTTGCATACCTTGGTCAATTGTTCCTTTTACCTTATAAAATGGTCGCAGTTAATTACTTGTATGACTTAAGCATATGAAGCGCAACGAAGAGAGACGTTCCTCGTAACAGTCTTTTCCATTATGGAGATGCGTTGGTGGAGGCATAATTCCCCCGCGACTCTTTTCTTATGCAACGTTCATCTTCTTTATGAGAGAACTCATGCGAGCCTAGATTTGGACTTTAATTACGTCTTCTTTTAATGGACTTGTACCCGGAATATAGAGGGGAATGAATCGATCAATCGCACCCACCCTTTTGATGAATTTCACTGCTACATAAAAATATGTACTAAACTAATCGCTTAAAAAAGATCATATCATGGATGGAATATCCTATTATCCGTTCGGCAAAAAGAGAATGAACATCCATATGGGCATTTATGATCGATTTTGCTTTCTTGGGTTTTACGAGCTGGCCTAGTAGATCGGACGCTGGATCCTTGTGAATGATGTTTTATGTCACGTGTATAGCTGTGATGACGGTCTATTATGATGGATCATCAATATTAATACTAATACTAATAATAATAATAATAATAATAATAATAATAATAATAATAATAATAATAATAATAATAATAATAATAATAATAATAATAATAATAATAATAATAATAATAATAATAATAATAATAATAATAATAATAATAATAATAATAATAAAGGGTTATTTGCATTTCCCCCCTATAATACATGCCTTATTCAGCTTTGCCCCCAATAATTATTCATATTACACTTTCCCCTAAGACTAGCAGTCAACGTGCCTTGACCGTCTGTTTTCAAACCAGATTACAAAAATACCCCTGAGAAATCAAAGGCTGATATTGAATCTTTCGAATCTCGAACATTTCATCTTGAGGAAAATCTTAAGGCCCAACTGAAATCGTAATCGTATCTCGAGGTAAATCCAACAGTTGATTTAAAAAAATCTTGCATCTTAAACAACTCATCTCAAGGAAAATTTAACGATCCAAATTTAATTGTGTATGCATCTCGAGGAAAATCTAACGATTCAACACGTATCTCAAGAAAAACTTGATGATTTAACACGCTGACGATCCAGCACACATCTCGAGAAAAAACTTACAGTTCAAATTTATTCATGCACACATCTCGAGGAATCTGAAGTCTGAATAAATTGCCTCCATATAATATATTACTGGCATTAACTTAACCCCATAAAATAAACAAAACAGACCTAAGAGATGATGAAGATGACCTGCAACTCAAGCTTAACTACAAAACTTGGCAAGCTTTTCCATTCTAAATATTTAATTAAGAAAATTTTGATTATCTTCCTCCTCCTCCCTCCTCTTCGTCCCTTCTTCCTCCTCTATGTCGCAGCTTTGCCACCACCTTCTCTTTCATCTTCCCTCCTCTTCCTAATTCCTCCACTTCCACCTCATTCCTTATCTGTTTCACAACCCCTATAATAAAGTTAGGGCCTCATTCCTCCACTTCCTCATTTTTATTCCTTGCTCTTCATCCCTCATTCCTCCCCCTTCATCTCTCAGGTCAGTTCTGTTTCAAGGGGCACAATTAAATTCAAATTTATTTCTAGGGGAAAAGTTAAATTCAAATTTATTCAAAACGTTAGATTTTTCTCGAGGCGTGTGTTGTAGATCACCGAATTTTCCTCGAGATGCGCAAACAAATAAATTTGGAACATTAGATTCACTTAGAGATGTGTGTACGATTAAATTTTGACCGTTAGATTTTCCTCGAGATGAGTTGTTTAAGATGCAAGATTTTTTAAATCAATTGTTGGATTTTCCTAGAGATACGATTACGATTTCAGTTGGGCCTTAGAATTTTCCTCAGTATGAGATGTTCGATATACGAAAGATTCAATCTCAACCTTTGATTTCTCAGGGGTATTTGGTAATCTACTTTGAAAATAGACGGTCAAGGCACGTTGACTGCTAGTCTTAGGGGAAAAGTATAATGTTAATAATAATTGGAAGAAAAGTTAAAGAAGACATGTATTATAGGGGAAAATGTACATAACCCTAATAATAATAATAATAATAATAATAATAATAATAATAATAATAATAATAATAATAATAATAATAATAATAATAATAATGCGTCCAAATCTCGTTCTCTTGTAAGTTTGACCTGCAAAACATATGTTAGAGTGCCAATGACCACCTTTTTGGTGGCCGAAGACACTCCGATGCTTAAGTCAGCAACTATGTTGGAAAAGGAAGTAAATCTGGACAAAACTCAGTTAAAGTTGCATTGTGTAAATAGAATAATTTGTACATTTCTCATACCTTTCATTTACCTTATATAAGGTGTGTATTAATGAATGCATTCAACTATGTGCACGACTTAAGCTCGATTGGCGCAATGATGAGGGACATTTATTAACGGTCTCCTCCTTCATTGAGATGGAGTGATTCTCTCCAACTCCTTCATAACGGTCCTCCATTATTTATGATGGTTTGCGCCACGTATATGGCTATGATTGGGTGACGATTTTATATATCATCAACTACTCCCCCTTAGTAGGATCGTTTGTGTGGTCACTAACTTATCAATGATGGCTTTATTTATTCATTATGTAAAGTCAATGTAACAAGTCATCAGGGTCAGACTGCGTGAGTTCGGACCGGGTGAAATCTTCGGATTCGAGTTGCATGAGTTTGGACTATATGAAGATTTTTGTGACTAGTTACTGTATTCGAATTTCGTGAGTTTAGACTTAGATGCCGTCCGTGATGAGTCATCGTAGTCAGCTGTGTGAGTTCGTTACTAGGTGAACCTCATGAGTTTGGACCAGATGAAGTCAGCATGATCAAACTACATGAGTTCGAGCCAAATGAAGTCAGTTTGACTAGTCTTAAGTCGGGCATGCGGACCCGCATCTTGTCGTGTCCGTCTCCTGTCAAACCAGTCTCTACTCGGGCTTGTCGGATATGTTTCTTGTCCATGTCGAATATGTCTCCTATCAGATCATTTTCTAGTCGGGCCTGTTGGATATGTTTCCTGTTGGACCAATCTCTACTCAGGTTAGTCTATTCGCTCTCCATTCGGGCTCGTCCTTCGGATTCATTATCCATTCGGGCCCATCGTTCAGACTCGTCCTCCAAATTCGTTTATCATTCAGGCTCATCCTCCACGCGCTAGCTTATATTCGGGCCCGTCCCCCAAATTCATTTTTAATTCAGGCTCATCGTCCACGGGCTAGCTTCTGTTTGAGCCCGTCCTCCAAACTCGTTCTCCATTTGAGTCCGTCCTCCGGACTCGTGGACCTGCGAACTTGCCAAAGACCAGAACAACCAACAAAACTTTAAATTAATAATTATGTTACCAGCCAGATTCGAACCTATGATCTGTGGATACAAAAATGTACATAACTTTAAACTTTAAATGTCTTAAGTTTCTAACCAATAAGACACACCATAAATGTGAAAGGTAAATCCAATTAAAATCTAGATGAACCAGTATGGAGCAAACATAACTTCTTGTACATGAAACACACTTTAAAGGATACAAGAAAAGGGATAGAAATTAGTCCCTTGTTTATTAGAACCTAAGAGCATAAATGTTACAAACAAAAGACCATTCAAATTCAATTATAGGCACCTAGGGCAAAACTTAAAGCTATAGTGTTACTAGGGCTGGGCAGGTCCGGTTAACCGGCCCGCACATCCAAGATCGAGGACCAACCCAAAAAATTAAAGCCTAGATTTTTAAGGACAGAGCTCGGCCCAAATAGCGCGGTTAACCAGTTTTTCGGGCCAATTTCGGTCCAATTCAATTTTCCAGCCTCTTTTTTTCAACCCTTTACCCTTTTTTCCAGCCCATCTTTTTAGCCAAATTTTTTCCAACCCATTTTTTCAGCCTAATTTTTTCCAGCAGCCCAATTGTTTTAAGCCAGTATTTTCAGCTCATTTAGCCTTGTTATTATTCAAATCCATAGAATATTTGCTTCTTTTTTTTTTTTGCCAAAATACACAAAATAATAATAATAATAATAATAATAATAATAAAATCCAACACTACAAGTATCTAAAGTCCAAACTAGAAACACCTTATAAATCCAAACATGAAACACCTTACAAATCCAAACACAAAACACCTTAAACAAATATGAATATACAAAACTATTCAATATAAGACCCTCTCATGCCTCATCTCCATGCTCCTCCTTTAACTCCAATTTGTCTACATTCAATTCCATGGAGTATGACAATGGATATCAATCTTTACAAGTTCGCAATCTACCAACAACAAAATAGCAAGAGGTTAATAGAAACAAATCATTTTAATGTGATTACTTACAATGGACAACAATTTAATGTGGTAAAACTGAATAACAAATTTCAGTGTTTTTCATGGACTTCAATTTCAGAAGTGAGCTAAGCTATGAAACTCTTTACTGTACTAAAATGGAAAAAAGAACAGAGCAATTCCATTTAAGACTTGACTATTGCATTTGTCATTGATTCCCCAATACCCATTTCATTTACATGATCATAGCATTTAGTTTAGCCGTTTAGGATATAATCATAACCCACTTACCAGATTGAAAATATTTAGTTTCCTTTAGTTAACTATTAATAACATGGTTGAGTTATATATAAGCCCTTCTAGGCAGCGAGGAAACGGGCAAAGGATGGGGGTGACCCTTTATCCCCTTCGAGATTTGCGAATGAACGCATCTTGAGGGAAATGAAGGGTCACACCCCTCCCTCGCCCGTTTCCTCGCTGGTTCCCTCGCCATTTAGAAAAAGCGGTTATACAATCCAGAAATAATTTTAAATGGACTAACACAACTTATCAATCCGACATGGTGCTAGTATTGGAACTTGTCAAACTGGTTGAGACACATCATAACCAATAGACACCATTGATTTGATGTGTTGAACTAATATGTCCTCGAAGGGAAATTCTAAATGACGAGGAAACGAGCGAGGGAGGGGGTGAAGTCGTTCATCTCCCTCGAGATGCGTGAAAGTGCGTATCTCAAGGCCCTTTCACGCATCTCGAGGTGGGTGGACGGCTGCACCCCCTCCCTCGCCCGTTTCCTCACCCCTTTCCTCGCTGTGTAGACAAACCCGACCACGAACCAGTACCAATAAGTTCTACAAATACCCAATAACTTCACTTCAAATAGGGACCATGTTGGCAAATTGAGTTGAAATTGCCAATAAAAACAAAAAAAGTCAAAAGTAACCCATTTTTAATGTAAAAAAGTCCCACCAACACACCAAAAGTACTTCCCAATTTAGCAAAATGAAGCAGTCATATAAAGAGCAGCTTTTCTAAACGACAAGGAAACGCGCGAGGTAACCACCCATCCCGCTTGAGATGCGTGTCGTCGCTCATTCGAGGGGGTGGGTGGTTACACCCTCTCCCTCGCGCGTTTCCTAGCTGTAAAGAAGGGCTCTATAAAGAGGAATCAGAAGAGAATATTTGTTACTTTTGAGGAATCAGTAGAGGACTAACACAACCGACCAGAAGCACCACCCCCACTCCATCTTTTCTATCTCGAACGAGAACCAACACCGTCTTTACCATCTTCCAACACCTGATCAATTCCAAACTCTCTAATGGAATCCAACAATAAAGAGGAATCAGAGAAGATAAGACGAATCAAAGAAGATAATAGATGATTGGGGTGTGAATGGTACCTACTTGTCTTGTGTTTTTGGCTGCCATGTCTGCGCAGAGAGGAGGCAGTTTGCAAAGAGGAAGACGAGGCGAGGAGGTGATATGCTTTGTGAATAAGAGGTTGTTTGTTTTTGCTACTGGATGGAGTCAGAAGTCTTAATAAGAAGTGGATCACCTTCTTTAGAGTGGTTGTTTTTAGTTTTGATCTGATTGGAGTAAGCAACAGGGAGGTGCTAATCACTTAGCACTAAGTGCTAAGTCAAAAATTATTCCAATAATAACCTTAACATAATTTTGTAATGACAATTGCTGCCTCATCTTCTTAAAAATAAGCAGGGCTAAATTTTAATGGCACACCTTTATTTTCTTCAACAAGCATTGTGGTTCTACCTACCTTCACAATGACTCGTTAAGAAACTTATCTCTTTTCTTTCTTTCGTCTTTGTGTTTCTTTCTCTGTATTTTCAAGTTTTTCTTCATCTCTCCAACTCTCCCTCTCATGTATACTTTCAACTCTCCTTCATCTTTGGTTATATGTCGATATTCTTATAATGAAAGGTATTGTAACATTCTCTAGGATTTGAATAATTATTGGATATGATTTTAAGCAAATATTTGTATCATAAATTTTTTTCAGCTCAGTGGGGCAAAATTGTCAAGCAGTTCCCATTCAGCACCTAAAACCAAACACCTTTTAATTTTACAGCTTCTAATCAACAACTCATTCAGAAGCAAAACAAACAATTCATTCAAAAGCTCGTTCAGAACTTCTAACTCTAGTTAGAAGTTAGCTTCTAAGCATTTAAAAAAAGCAAACGCCCTCTAAGACCCTAAACTCTCTGAATAAAATCCTACAGAGGCATTTATTTCACTCATTCTGTATTTATATTTAATTTTTTTTATACCCGGGCCGGGCTCTCAGAATTGGAACCGTTAATCAGATTGTAAATTCCGGGCTGGGTCAGGCTTTGGATAAACTATTAAAATTAATAATTAAAAACCGATCCGAACCGGCTCGATCGGTCCGGTTTCCAGGCGAGGCCAGTTTTTCGGTCTCAAATGCCCACCCCTAGTCTGTTATATAAAACGAAGGAGAAGTAATATTAGACTAAACAACTTGTCATTACTTCTCCATCATCTGTTTTCATTGCAAGGTCATGAGACACAAGTTTGGAGTTTTATCTACCATATATTTGAGCCCACATGAAAAACTTTTGAATATTTTTTAATTGTACTCGTGTATCAGCCGTGCCTACGCGCACTTTCCATGTAGTGTGAACCCTTGTCATTGGCACGGGTATCGTGTCATGCCTTCGATATGACACCCTGGTCCTTGGGTCGTGCCTTCGACACTCCCCAAATAAGTCACTAAATTACCAAATACGAAAATAAATGATGGGTTACCATTTTGTCCATGAACTTTTAAATCTAGCCTTTACCCCAATGTACTACAAGTAATTGTATGTTAACGTGGAGTGCAATTTTGACATTCCAAAATATTGACGCACACACAAACATTCAAAGTTCAAGCTTGTAACAATTTAGGGGATTTAGAATTATTATTTAAGTGGTCCTACCACAATTTGGACCTTCAAGTGTTATACCCACACCATGAACTCAAGAATTTGGATAGGACTTGGGCAATCTGTTGAAGCCCACTTCAGAAAAGTCCAAACCTAAAACATATGGGCGAAGGAAATTTTGGTATTAAAAATGACATGAGAAGCATTTTTGAAAAAAAAACTCAATAGTAGATAAAATATTATTTTTATTTTTTAATAATTATGTATCAAAAGAAAAGTAGTAGCATTGTAATTTAAAACATGCGGTTAGATCAGTCGGGTGCCCATTACATGTTTATCACTTTAATCTTTTTAACCTTTATGTACATAGCACCAAAAGAAAAGTACTACAAAACTGATTCCCTCCCATCTCTTCTCTTTTTGTTTCTTCCAAGTTTCATCTGTTTTTCCAATTTGTACATGGCTTTTTGGGTATCATTAGATATGGTCAAAGATGGTAAAGTCCACAACGGATTTCTCACAATTCAACCTTGATGATAAATCAAACCGTTATCTGATTAACATCATACACGTGTCATGATAATCTCGTCAACATAACGAAGCATGCCCAATTGCACGCTCAATCTAGTGAGGCCCAAACAGCAACAAGCCCATCATTGACAGAATCTAGACAGTTGGATCAAAGTTGCAATGAGCCAGTAAGCCCACACATCACGTGATCAAGCCCAATACTCGTAAGATCTCTAAGGTAAGTATTTGAGAGATCTACCCAAGACAGGCAGACCAACAACACATTGGATCCGACTACGAAACATATATTAGAGTATAAGTCGGGCAAATAAACTTCCTTGCATGGATAACACTCAGAAAGGGAAACTTCTCCCACAGATCTAGGAGCACAAGTCGTGTAGAGAAACTATCCCACATGGAGAACTACCAATTAGGAAACGATCTCCACAGAAAGATCAGTTTTCCTAAACTACGCCACCAAAAGCCTAGCCAAACAAAAACTCATTCACTATAAAAGGGAGATAAGGTCGATGAATTAGAGGTACACAATATAACCAAGTTTACAGTTTTAAGCCTCTCCTAAACCTTATCTAACTTACGCATCAGAGTGTCATTGACAACCACACGGTGGTCCTTGGTTCACGTTTGCTACCTGTGTAGGTCTAGGTAAGCAGCGAGGAAGGAAAACAAAAATCGTATACATCAAACTTTATTTAACTAAATTCATACGTTCTTTTTGTTCAATATGAGCTTAAATGTTGCTAGTGATACTATTGCTACACATACCCGATATCTTTTGATTGTAGGGAGATAATTTGATCGAGGCTTGCCTCATCATATATATTTCCTTCAATAATTAAGGATCATTTAAAGTGAACAACCCATAAATTTACTATAGCCTGCCAAGATTCCCAATAACATCTATTCACATCAAACATGCATGCATTGTTACACAGCAAAATGAGTTCAAATGTAAATCTCACAGACCATTTTCATGTGATGTCCAATCCCAAGCCCAGACTCATATCTTGTAAGGTCCAAAACACAAAAGAGGATGGATAGGGCTCATGGGACTAATCTTCTAATTTATATGGGGGAAATATATTTCATGGGGGGCCATGGCCTTGACATTTGATATCATATCATAGCTACATTTTTTTTTATTGGTATGTGTTTCAGAAAGAGAGAAAAAGGTTGAGAGTCAAAGGCATACAATGTAATGATTTCGAGGAGATCGGAAGCACGTGATGAAAATTTTCTTTTGCAGAGCAAAGAGAAATAGAGAGCCAACACACACAAAGACACATTAACACACACCTCTATCTCCCTTCCCACACAATTTTAGGGAGCCATGTTTGGTGGCCGCTTTTGGGTTGACGGTGTCTGTAATTGTGTTTGTTTCAAATAAAATGGGTAATAAGTGTAAAAAAAAAAAACTAAAAATGACCACCAAACATGGCTCTCTAGACTTGCTCCTCCCTTCACTTCCTTTCTAACTCTTTTATCCACTGTTACTCTTTATTGATCTTTTGGCTTGTAAAGTAGAGAAAAAATCTTTATTTTTTAATGAATCGTTCTTCCCGGTCTGGGTTTCGCGCCTGGGCCACTGCCTGGACCCTCCTAGGCACGTGCGCTTAGGAGGGTGTTGGGCACGTGCGATGCTCAAGTTTGACCAAACACCTTTCCTCTCGTCTGTTGATGTTGCGGCTCACTCTTTTTTCCTCCCTCCCTCTAATGGCGTCTCACTGCCATTGCCTCCACAACCAACAACAACGGAAGTACAAGCACAACCACTCCTTTTTCTTTACCTCACAACAACACCACCATAGATGTTCCCATTCTTCTTCAAACCCTTGCGACCTACATCCTCCAATTTTCTTCTTCAAACCCTCACTCTCCTCTCTTCTCTCTCCTACTCTTCTTCACCTCAACCTCAACCTCAACCTCAACCTCACAAACAAGAATCCCATTTCCATTACGACGAACAACAAACCCAAACACCTCTATTAACTTCCCTCATTCGTCGAATCGACGCCTTAGAGTCCTCTCTACACCATCTCTCCACCTCTCCTCCACCTCCACCCCCAACCCCTACACCTCCTCTTACTCTTAGAGACCTTGCTGCTCGTACCATCCAAACCCATTTCAGAGCCTTTCTTGTTCGTAGATCACGCAATCTCCGTCACCTCAAACACCTTGCTATCATTAAATCCAACCTCACTCTCCTCAAATCTTCAACCCATCTCACTTCCCAAGCTCTTTCGCACAAAGCCATGGATTTGCTTCTCACCCTTCACTCCATTCAGATAATTCCTTCATTTCTCACCTATCTATCAATTTTATCTTAATCACAACAAATCTAATCTCAAAATGTTTGTTTGCAGAGCGGCAGTGATCCGATGATAAGAGATGGCAAAAGGTCCATAAGCAAGGATCTGCTTCGATTCTTAAAGCTTGTTGATGCTGGGGTTTCTTCTGTCACACTGCAGCAGCACCACCACCACCACCACAATAAACTATCATTTTCTTATCTTAAACAACAATCGAGTGAGAAGAAGAATGTTAGATTTGCCGAAAACATCAGTGAATCCAGGGGGTTTGTTCTAATCCAATGGACCACCAGGAGGAGGAGGATGTGATCCACATTGAAGATGAACAAAGAGTTTGTAGTGATCATGATCATCAACAACAACAACTTGAATTAGTGAAGAATCTCTGCAGAAGACTTGAAGAACTAGAAGGGTGTTCTAGGGATTCAGAGAGAAAACTGATGATTGAAAATGAAAAGGAAGAATATGTTGAGCCTCCCAGAAATGGAGTAATAGGAATGAACAAGGTTGGAAATCGAAATTTGTTATTTTCGGCCCCATTGCCTGTGCAGATGGAGCATAGTAGATGATGAGGGAGGATAATAATGGAAGCTTGTTTGTTGTAGGTTTTTATTTTGATGTCATCTTTTAAGGTTTAAAATTGTTTGTTGTGAAGCGATTGATGATGCTTGTTGCCGCTCTCTTTGTGGTGTTATTTTCTTGTGCAACTAGTACCCCCCATTAACTCTTCTTGGCCAAAGCATGAATTTGGATACCCAATTCTTCGTCCAATAGTCTACTACAAGCAGCTAAAATTGCAACAAAAGTGTACTCATTGGGCAGTATACCTGCACTCCTCATCCTAAAGAAGAGCTCCACAGCTTCATCTTCCTGATTCCACTTCTTGGTGAAAGCCGATATCAAGGCGGTATAAGAAACCACATTAGGAGATAATAAGGTGGAAATAAGTTACGGGCATCACCAAGAAGACCGAGTCTGATGTAGGCAACGATGACGTAATTGGATAGCTTTGTATCTTCTTCAAATTTGAGAACCCAAGTGTGGATTGCTTTGGCCAATGTGGAGTGTTTGGTGTCGAAAGAGACGCGGAGGTGCTGGCAAGGGTCTGGGTAGGTGGGTTCATCAGATTGAATACAAGTGTGAGTGAGTTGAATTCGTCGCTTGGGGTTTGTGGTTTGGGGTTTCAGAGGGGTGTGAAGAGGAGAGGCCGAGGCTGTGGAAGAAAGGGTTTTGTGGCGGAGGTGGTGGGGCTTTGAGGAGATAAGGGGGAGATGAGCGGAGGGGAAGGGGTGAGCGACGACCATGCTATAAAGATAGGCGCCAACATGGTGGTGTTCTACTTCTTCTTTCCTGGAATCTGATTATCTGATTGGAGAATGAAGGGATGCGATGTATTGAGCCATGCTGGCAGTGGATAGGGGTCAAACTTGAGCATCGCACGTGCCCAACACCCTCCTAGGCGCACGTGCCCAGGAGGGTCCAGGTAGTGGCCCGGGCGTGAAACCTAGGCCGACTAGATTTGTTGTTTTTTAATACCTTAGTCACTTCAAACTTCAAACACCATCCCCTCTATAAAAAGGTATCTTCCTTTCTTGCACTCTTTCTGTATTCCACATACAGAGTGGGGGTGCAAGAGTAGGCTGATTGGAAAGTCACACATGTCATAGCTAACCGATCCCATTTTCTTGTGATACCAAGTAGGCTTAGGGTTTCGATGAAGTTCCACTTCATGTGGTCAAAAGCTTTCTCAAGATCAAACTTAATCGCCATGAGTCCACCCTTATTTCTAAAGTGTTTGATTGTGTGGAAGACTTCTTGGGTGAGGAGGATGTTATCATTTGTGTGGAGAGATATTTAAGTGAACGAGACCAGTTGTACACCAAATTAAGGAAAAAGAAATTACATGCGTCGATTTTGTCATCCATGTCCTCCTCCTCCTCGACGAACTCATCGTCTCATTTTCGCCTTTTAGGGGTTTTGGTGTCCCTTAACCTTAGCTCAAAAACTTGAGAGTGAAAAGATCGCAGATTGAGTTGCAGAGAAATACAACTCAGACAGTTGAAAGGCATTTTCATAGTTTAGGCAAATAATGAGGGGCAATTTGGGAAACACAATTTCTACCTTACTCACTCAGGGAGCAACTTCACTATTCCTCAGCATAATTTTCGTTAGAAAAGAGATTAGAAAATTGTAAAAGATAAAAGTTGGTACTATTTTAGAGACTACCTATGCCCAATAAAATTTATATCATTATGGAAGGCACCTCCATTTTTATTTTTAGTATTTAAACGAGATAAATTTTTTTACATCATTTGTGCTATTTCCACTAAGTCCCTAACTCTACCAAATATACACCAGTCCAGTGAACACAAATGAGTTATATACATCGTTTTTTTAGTCATTTTTGAAACTCAGAAAGGAAACCGTTTCTACTATATGAAGGGCTTGTCCAAGCCAGACCATGTAAGCTGTAAAATGCTTCAAAGTCAAGGAAATGACATTTCTCGCTAATAGTTGCTGAGGGTGATACTTAAAATAAAGGGTGTTGTAGGCATTTCTTAAATAAAAAAAAAAAAAAAGGTACAAACAATTACAATGGCATACTCAACACGTGGATGTTCCCACATGAAGCTTTAGTAGGGGAGGCAATTATCATGGAGTACACATGATGATATATTAGTACATTTTTTTTTCTCTTATTTTGTTTTGCATATTAAAGTTGCCACATTAAATAAATTAGTTAAGAAATTGATATAATCTTAATGGAAAAATTAGTTTTCATAATTATTTTATAGAAAAACTTAAAAGTAACACAAAAATTAAAATGAATACAAAAAATAGTATATTTTTGGTTACTAATTTTAATAGATGAAGCCAATTGCTATACTTTCTTGGCGAGGCAAATATAAA
Source organism: Berberis vulgaris (assembly GCA_963556465.1). Classification (NCBI taxonomy): domain Eukaryota; kingdom Viridiplantae; phylum Streptophyta; class Magnoliopsida; order Ranunculales; family Berberidaceae; genus Berberis; species Berberis vulgaris. The sequence goes on from OY747134.1 coordinate 54,438,025, forward strand.
ATAACTTTTAAATATCAAAGTTTACTAATTTTATTGTAAAATAAAAATAAAAAACTAAATTTGATCTTAATTAAATATCACCAATGTTGAAAATAAATTATTAAGTTTGAACACTTATTTATTTAGTTCCTAACTAGTTATTCTCTTTAGTTGGGAATATGCATGTGTTCGTTCGACGACTAGTATATTTATAAAGTTGTTGAAACCAAACATGTGGTTTATATTATCTTAGGTGTCAATTCACCAATAATTTGTCATTTATATTTTAATCTGTGTTATAAGGGAGAATTCTAGCTGGCCTGGGTCAGCGCCTGGGTGGCCGCCTGGGAGGCTCCTTGGCATGTGCCAAGGAGGGTGTCTTGCACATGCCCAACTAAAGTTTCAAAAAAAAAAAAAAAAAAGCGGGAAATGAAATTTCATTACTGAAATTTAAGAGGGAGGGAGGGCTCAAAACACAGAAAATATCATCAGAGAGCTCAAATGGGTTGTTTTGGTGATTGGGTTCGATTATTACACCACAACTTTCAACTTTCATCCTTCACCACAGCTTGCAGACCCAGCACAGGTTAAGGCACCAGTGCAAGCACATTTTGGAGAGGAGGATAACTATGATGGTTTTTCAGATGTTAAGGTAGAAGTCTCTTATCATCCTTCCCGTCTTTGTTTGAAGCCATAATCAAGCATTATTCTCGTTTTGGCAGGGCAACATGAATGCATTTGTATGGTCAATCAAATGGAGGCAAGGAAAGTGCCTGATAGTGGTGTTAAATGCTCGAGCCACAATGAAGTAGTGATGGAGGGAAGAACTGCCAAAAGTTGATGTGAGCATATGATTCAAGTGTTGAGCACGATTGATCCACTAGTTTGTGCTGCTGCATTTCTAAGTCTGAGTAATCAGCAGGGAGAGTACAGCATGAGATGAGATGGCCTTATTTGAAGCATGAAGAGTACATGGAAATGCTGAATTTGGAGAAACTGTGTCTAACTTTTAGATTTGAGTAATGAGAACTCTACTAATTCAATCAAATTTACTGTCGAAGGGTTGCAAAGGATACAACAAAGACTGATAGAAGAAGTTCTTTGTAGAGATGTTGGACTCAATTCCCTTGGTGCAGAAGAAGTTCTGATAATTGGGTTTGATGAAGCTGTTACTGATGGCAGGAGCAGTTTAACGAATGGTTTTATATCATATATTTAACTTCTTTCCACGAAAAAGAATGGAAATTGTGTTAGTTGGTGCTGCTTTGAGGTCGGTTGGTGCGATGCAAAGCATATTCAGTGCCTGGCTAATGTTACAAGTGCTAATCTTCAGAACATGGTTGGAGAAACCATCCATGGTATTGTGTAACTTGTATGTTATACTGTGTTTTAGAACTATATAAGAAATGTTATCTGGTTTCTACTTGTCATATGTTCTCTCTTACTTGCTCGATCGAGCTCTAACTGTATTTCAGTTTAGCTATTCAAATTTTACAAACTAAATGCATATAGAGACCACTAGTTGTTATGACATTTGTTCTACCTGTTACAATTGTTCCATCGATACCTTTTAGAATCTCAGTCACTATGATCACATAATATTCTATCAGGAATGTGACTTCAGTGAGGAAGTGAGGAAGTCTGCAAGATTCATTAAAGATTTGATTCATTTGCAGTGAGGAAGTCTGCAAGATTTTCTCTTGGCAGTGAGGAAGTCTGCAAGATTTTCTAGCACTGAGTTGCAAGGATGGTCATACAGAAAAGATATGGGTAAGGTGAAGGAACACTCAGTTTTGTATAGCCCACATTTGTAGTTCATACACGAAGAATAGCCGAAGCTACTGAAATACTCTGAACATAATCATTGTTGGACAAATGTTGGAATGGAGTCTTTGCACAATTATGTGAATTGTTGTTGAGAAAAATTCTGTGAATTCAATTAGATAAATTCTGTGAATATCTGTCAGATGAATGCTTATTTTTCTGACCAGATGTTAGGCCCCCTATTAGGCAGTCCGTTAGGTGCTATGGAATTATTAGAATCTGTGAGGTGCTCTGTGAGTTCACTCTGTGGCAGTGCTCTGTGCAGTGCTCTGTGCAGTGCTCTGTGGCAGTGCTATGGAATTATATGAGGCAGTGCTATGGAATTATCACTCTGTGGCAGTGACTATGGAATTATCACTCTGTGGCAGTGCTCTGTCCTTTATCTTGAACTGTCCTTTATCTTGATTCTTGTTTGCAGATTTGAAGCTTGGATGCAATTTCAACAGAGCAACATCAGCAATATCCTCAAGAGATCATATACTGTCAGTTGATGATCCACAATGGCAGACAATGTAATGAAATTGGAACAGACAATTTAGAAATAGCAGAAATAGAAGACAGAGGAGTGAAACAATTGAAAAGAGGATATTGTATTAGAGAGATAGAAGTAAGATATCAAACAATGTACATATCAAACAATATCTGTACAATGAGAATTACAAATCAATGAATGCCCTTTCTCTCTTCTATTCTATCTCTATTTATAGTACCTACTTCCCATATTATTCTGTTACAACCTTTTATTGTATTCAGTCATAGCACTTGGTCCCCATCATTTCTCAGTAATAGCAGCACTTGGTTCCAGCATGTTCACTTGCAATCATCAGTAATAACAGCATTCATTCTGGTAGTCAGTCCACTTGCTTCCCATTGGCATGTTTCCTCCTAGTATAAGTAAATCGAATAGGGGGGCTATCAAAAGAGAAATGAAAACTTTCAATAGACACTACATGGTACCACAATCAAGAACATAGATAGCATTAAAAAGCAAAATAAAACAAAAAGACTGTATGAAATACATTCTGAGATCATACTCTGCTCCTTCTCACTATCCAATCTACATTGTACTGCATACAGAATGCAGATCAGATAACCTCATTAGCTAAAAGAAAAACTTTATACAACCATCAGACATGAGATTGGAAGCACAAAAATCAGCTTTATACAACCATCAGACATGAGAAAAACTTTATACAACCATCAGACATGAGAAAAATTTATCTAGCTTTGTTGATTTCAGTACCAGCAGTTTGAAGCACAAAAATCAAACATGAAAAAGCTGCAAGAAAAAACTGGAATATTAGAACTCCAAAACTGCAAGAAAAAAGCTGCAAGAAAAAACATGAAAAAAGCTGCAAGAAAAAACAGGAAGGGATCTATAAGAACTCCAAACCCGTACGATCCATGGTATAAGCACTACTAGTTAAGCAAATCATTGTTTCAATTAGAGAAAACATCGGCATCATCAAAGCTCAAAATAAAATCGATGCCACCAATGCTCAATAAAATAAAGTGTACCTGTCAAAAACATCAATTCATACATATAGAAAGTAAGTTTATTGGATTTAATGAGAAGCCGATAACACCAGCCAACAAAGACTAGCAAAATGCAACAGAAAGGGTCCCTCCTACTGATGCATATATGTTTAATTCAATCTTTATAGAGACTAAACATTAAAAACAACTAGGATGGTTATTGAGTACCATATGCTTTCTACGTTATCCATAGGTGAAAAGAGAATTCACAATTGAAAAGATGACAATAATAGAAAGAAAAAGCAATTCAGCACTAAAGGAGAATGCAAAACTCTTTCTGTGGCAAAGTTGAACCTTTTGTCAAAAGTTCCACTAAAATAAAGAGGAGATTTCCTGATTTCTTTTCCTGCACTATCTTTTCCCTCTCTTTTACATCTCTAAATAATAACATCAAACACTAAAAACCAAGAAATTTTTCATCTTTAATCCATTCTCAATCTCTCACCACTACCACATTACAAATAACAAAACCACAAAACTAAAAAGAAAAAGAAAAATCTACTAAATTCAACATAATAGTAAGAATAATTCAAACAAAAATCTAGAATTAAAATTGGAAATAGAGGAAATCAGTGAGTGAGAAACAGAGTACCTAATTGTGAAGTGCCCATGAACACCCTGGGCAATATCAGGGCTCTGCTGTTCGATGTTAATATAAACATTACATTTGCCTCCATCAAGACCAACGTCATCCGAAACAAACCCAATTGCCTTGCAAGTCTCCCGAACAATCTTCTCATAATCCACTGCTGCCTTAGTTGTAATCTCACCAAACACCATAACCATGTTGGTCTTGGTGCAGGTGGGTCTTGTTCTAGGCAAGCATCAATGACTGCATCAGACATTTGATCACAAAACTTGTCTGGGTGTCCTTCATTCACAGACTCTGAAGTGAATAGGAAGGTCTCCATTTCTTCTTCAAACTGCAAATTTTCAATCAATTATTATTACACACAAAACATTATCTAAATTCAGTAATTAAAACCTGCAACATACAAAATCATACCACCATAACAAATTTTCAGATACCGAAACAAGATTATCAACATTAGCAAACATACTATGTATCATCAGACTAAGTCCATCCTGATGTAATAATATGAGAAATTGCCAACTTGAAATCTTCAGACTAAGTCCATCCTAAGCAACTTGAAATCTTCATACTAACTTCAAAACCACCAAATTTCACAAATTATTCAAAAAAACTCATCACTCTGTCATTTCATCAAACAAACAACATGCAAAATTAAGAAACTAAAAAAAGCTCAAAATAAACGTTACCTTTCACGGTTTCGTCTTCGCCATGGGTTTCGTCTGATGGTGTAGAACTCCAAGTCCTTCTTCACTCCTGGTTTCGTCTTCGCCATGGGTTTCAGATGCTTCAAAGTAGGGTGTTTTGGGGTCAAAAAATGAGATTTTGAGCTCAATCTGAAGCTCTTGGAATGGTGAAACCGAATATTTAGAGAAAACCCAAGATCAGAGTCAGTGAATCGAGCTTCCAAGGATCGGTCAGAGTTTTATGATGGAAGAGATGGTGTTGGGGTCGGAAGAGATGAGACGAGTGATGATGGTGTTGGGGTCGGAAGTGAGATTGTCGAAAGAGTTTCGAGCGAAGTAGAGAGAAGAGATGAATGGGGTGGAGAGCTTTCTCTGTCGATTGAAAATGGGGAGAAAGCTCCCCATTCCCTCCTTCTTCTCCCAAAAATTTTGGATTTCCCTCACTTTTTTTTTTTTTTTTTTTAACCACGTCAGCTTTGCACGTGCGAGGCACCCTCCCAGGCGGTCACCCAGTCGCACGACCCAGGCCAGCTAGAATCGCTCGTGTTATAAGAGATAAGATATTGTTTAAAATTTTTTTTGTCCTACTCCAACTTGGCGTGTGTTTGGTACTTTTTTTTATATGATTAAATTTCATGTGTGTGTGGTGGGGCACGAGCCGCGGAGGGGGGGGGTGCTCACTTGATATTTCTCAGTTGAGGAGTGCTAGTTACCTTCTCCTTCCACCTCGCTCTTCTTTGAATGACACGTGTCCTCCAAAATTTAAAATCTCATCAATCATAATAATTATGGAAAATACTAAATCTGGTAATGAGACCACAACGTGCGTTGTTGACCGTGGTCTTTTTAATGCTAGACTAGATTTTGGGATGCAATCCTCGTTTCAAACAAAGTGGTGGGAGGATTGGCACTAATTATAATTATGTCTTGGGGGCATATATTGTCATAAAAAGCAATCAGGTAATGAGATCGAAATTCCAACAATCCGTATTCATCTTCATTCCTTTGCTCCATTTTTATAAGTTATACTTCACGATTTTAACTTTATGTATTATTTTTATTTTTATTTTTATTTTTGAAACAAGTTTTGTCTTTCTAAAGCCCAACTTTTTCCCTCTATATTTATTCAAAAAATAGACACTGTCAAATCACTAGAGTGAACACCAGCCAAACACTACTTTCCACCAATCCAATTCATACAAATCACATTTTACAGAGATGCGAGAAGAAATGAAACACCTTTCAACACTAAGCATCTTGGTTTTGTAACGAAGAATTTATTTCTAGAACTAATGTGGAGAGAGAATACATAAAAACATAGAATAGTGAAGATGATAAAAATTTACGAGAATGTAAAATAAAACCTATGTAAGATGAATAGGTGAAATTTTACTACCTTGGTTAGTGCTTTGCATAGTTAAAAAAAGAGAGGATAATAAATTAAATATCAAGATTTGATTAAGGAGACAATAACATATTTACTTTCCTTTGTCTATGAGATTTAGATACTAGATGACACATGTTACTACAAGAAGAGAAAAGGCGAAAAAGAGAAGGTTATTGGAGAAAGTAACTAGCATATTTCTCAACTTAGAAATACCTAGAAAGTACCAGGGGCGGAGCTAGGATTGTAGATAAAGGGGGGCAAACAATACATAACTATTTAACTATACAATGAGTATACACGGCTTGATTAATTCAATCGTAGCTAGCTAATTAAGAGAATATTTAACTTGGAGAAAAGATAAGCAGGCATGGTGTACAAGATGAGAGTTGGCAAAGAGCAAACCTCTGGCTTTCTTTCTGGCCTTTTGGTTTTGAGGCAGCAGGACGGTATAGTCCAAGGAGTAGTCGCAGCAATAGCCTAGGTAGTGTCTCTTCTCTGGACTGGATGGATTCAAGTGAATTTGTCGAACGACAATTTTATTTTTGGAATCCTCCTACCTCTTCTCCTCCTGCTTTATCCGTCTGTCTTTCTCTTCTTCTCTCAAACTCAATCGTGAGTCAGAGCCTCCGAAGATAACACTTACACAACCAACCCGTTGTCTTTTATCTTTTTATTCTATTGTTTGTCTTCTCAGAAGGGAAATATATGTGTATGTGTATAGAGAGAGAACTTTCTTTTTTTGGGCTAGCTCAGACGAAGCAGAGAAACAACAACTTAGTAGAATCGACCTACGACCACCGTGTTTTTTCAACCGCCCCAAACCCAAATGATTGCTTTTGATTTAAGAGATTGGAGAGAAAACAAAGCAGATCAAATCCCAACCCCCCAATTAATCTAATTTGTTAACTAAAAAAAAGAAATTAAAAAATAGAAAAAGATGGAGTGGGTGGAGTTTAAAAAAAAAGAAAAAAATGTTATTTTAATTTTTAGTGGAGCCAGGATTTAAGATTGCGTACAAGGGAGACAACATAAAATATTAAAGGGGGGCAATGTAAGAAAATACGAGTAACTAGTGGGATATTTTAAAAAGGGAAGTGGGGGGGGGGGCAATTGACCCCCTTACCTGACACATAGATTCGTCTATGGAAAGTACCCTTATGGAATTTAATCATATGAAGAAGAAGAAGAAGAAGAAGAAGAAGAAGAAGAAGAAGAAGAAGAAGAAGAAGGATGAGGAGGAGGAGGAGAAGAAGAAATGTACCAAACACGAGCACAAAGTTGGAGTAGGACATTTTTCTCCACATCTAAAGCTTTTGAGTTATCTCGTGATAATTTGGCTAATTGATCACAGTGGTTTTAGATTCAAGAAATCTCTTGTTCCCCAGAAAGTTCCAGATAGTATGTTCAGGAGAGCCACGCAACCCCAACAACTTCTCAATGGACAAGAGGCGGAGGCACGACCAATAGAGACCCAACGCCTAAGGATTGTGATTTTGTTTTTCGAGTTAATTCCAGTCTCCTGATTTTAAGAAATATTTCGAGAAATGTTTTGGTGTGTAAAGAAAAAACGAAAAAAATTCGAGGATAAATGTAACATATATAATTAATGTCGAGGGTATATTTTTAGAAATATTAGCAGCTTTGTATTAATGTCGAAGCATTTATTTTTATTTAACAAATTTTAATACCAAAGAAAATTAAAGAAATGTTATAAGAAAACACTGGGAGTTTAACATTTATTGGATTTGAATTTGACTATCGATGCATGTGCAGATGGGGTCAAATTGAGCAATTCTACAGGGCCTGGGAACCAGCATGGTTTTCCCTGCCTGGGGGGGGGGGGGGGGGGGGCGAAAATACAATTTTGCTCCCTATTTAAACACCTTTTTGGAGAGTGTGTTTAAAGAGGGGGGGGCAAAACTGTATTTTTGCCCCCCCCCCCCAGGCAGGGAAAACCAAGCTGGATCCCAGGCCATTAAGAATTTCTGGGTCAAATTAGCATTTGTTTATTTAGAATGGGGGTGTCTTGAGACGTGGGAGGGAACCAAAAAGCATCCATGGAGGCCCCACTTGTTTATTTTTAGGCAGAGATGCAGAATCACTAATAAATGAGTCAGTCTAACTGTCAAGGGAATGGGCGAGGAAACCAGTGAGGGAGGGGGGAGGACCCTCCATCCCCCTCGCGATGCGTGCAGAGGAGGGAAGGCACGCATCGCGAGGGGGATGGAGGGTCCTCCCTCGCTGGTTTCCTCGCCCATTCCCTCGACAGTTAGAATTTTCCCTAATAAATGTAGAAGGTTCTCCTAACCGCAATAAGCAGACCTTCCATTTCTTGCTGGAAGGCTTGTAAGCCTTCGATTTCTTAGATTTTTTCGATTTCTTCATGTGCAGATGAGCAATCTCGACGACGTCACCACCAAATTCACCGTCCTTTCGATTTGCTCTTCGATTTCTTCAGGAAGGGTCAATCGATTAGAGATCGGTGATCGGAGGCGAGCATCTGAGATGAAGAGAAAATATCAACACACTGCATTGATTGGAGAGGAAGAGCAGTGCTTTGCGTTGAAATTTTTGTATCGAAAAACTGTTATTTTCTTCGTTGATTTTTGTGTTTTTAGCGAAAAAATGAAATTGACAAAAAAAATTCGAAAAATTCGTCGAAATAATGTTAATTTTTTTTTGTATATTTTCTTTCCGTATTAAAAAAAATGAAAAATGCGCCGAAATTTCGCGAAAACACATTTTTTTGCCACCGCCCGGAGACGATAGGCATGTCTCATACAAACCCCTTTGCAATGGGGCCACAAACCCAGACGTGTTGTTCAGTCTCACGGTCCCCCCGTTCATGGATCATATCATGGATGAATCGCTACCAAAGAAATACACCCCACCGAAGTTGGAGTTTTACGATGGGACTGGAGACTCGACCGATCACCTGCGCCACTTTCATCATCTTATGGCGCTCAAAGAAGGGTCTGATGCAATAATGTGTTGATCATTCCCTGCAAGCCCAAAAACGTCAGCACTGACATGGTTCCACAACCTTCCTCCGAGATCCATTGATTCATTCCGAACATTGGCATTGGCGTTCCTTACACGCTTCGTGGGCAGCCAACGGCTCTGAAGACGCCCACATTATTTGCTGATCCTAAAGAAAAAATTGAACGAGACATTGAGGGAGTACGTCACTCATTTTATTGATGAGTTTACCCTCATCGACAGCTGTAGTGATGACACTGCCGTCACGACTTTCATTTTGGGTCTAAGAAGAGGCAAATTCTATGACTTCCTCACACTGGACCCCCTAGCCAATATGACAGACTTGCTCAGAGATGCCCAAAGGATAGAAGGGGAAAAAGAAAGAGGACGATGACAGTAACAAGAGGAAGCATACAGACGGAAAGAATGATTCAGGCTGCCCTAGGCCTCGAATTACGTCAACTCCAGGTATGTCACCCCTCTCAATACCAGTCTGTCCAACATCATTGATTCCATCAAGGATTAGAAAGATCTGAAGTGGCCGCCTAAGCAATGAGGAGACCATGCTAGGCGCAACAACAACAAATATTGTGCCTACCACAAAGAAGACGAACATGATACTGAGGATTGCAGAAACCTCATAGGAGAAGTCAAGTACTAGAAAAGGAAAGGCAAATTCAAGAAGTTCCTAGGCTCGGACAAGAGGCAAGGTCAAGCAAAGGAAAGAGTGGACGCTGTCAAGGAGATTGAAAAGGAAGCTCCTAGCGTCATTTACGTTCTCCATGGAGTCGGTCCCGAGAGTGAGCAATCAAGCAGGTCTCGCAAGAGGACACTGGCCGAGATGCGGACATCATCTCAGTATGAAGACCAACAAGTGCAACAAACATGAGTTCACAGCCCGATCCCATAACTGACGTTTAGGGAGAGAGATCTCCAGGGAATACATTCTCCTTACAATGACGCCCTGGTCATTTTTGTCCTTATCGCTAAGTGGGAGGTAAAGAGAACTTTGGTGGACATTGGAAGCTCGCTAAATGTCTTGTTCCTTGGTGTATTCCACAACATGCAGCTACATGAGAAAGACCAAATGCCAGCCAACCACCCTATGGTTGGGTTCACCTGATAAGAAATGTTTCCCCATCAGGAAGATCAATCTAATGGTGGTGGCAGAAGAGCCACAACTATGGAAGTATCTTGTCCAAAAGTTAATGGTAGTTGACGCCCCATCTACCTACAACATCATTCTGGGAAGGTCGTGGCTTCATCATATGAAAGCAATGGTATCCACCCTGCACCAATGCATAAAATATATAGCCAACCATGCCCAAGGGCCTATCTAAGGAGATCAGCCAGCAACGAGAGACTGCCATTATGCAGCCCTGAAGCACCTGAATTGTTGCCAGTTATAGCTCAGGCCAACATAACCAATATGTCAAGCATCAAACCTCGACAAAAGAATTGAATTACTCTACAAAAGTGGAGGAGCCCAGATAATCAAAATGCAGCTATGCGAAGATCTAGAAGTCAAAGCTAGTGATGTGATCCTGACTAAAAAGGAGCTAAGTAACGATATTTCAGCAGACGTGATCCTGACTAAAAAGGAGCTAAGTAACGATATTTCAGCAAACAGACTCTAACTCCAAGAGCTGTTAATCAACAAGGAACTTCCCACCAGCACGAAGTCCACTATGCAGTAACTTCGTTAGCTTTTAAAAAAAACTTCGCTAGAGGGACCACGCAATTCAAGCCAGGACCATTTGCGCTTCCTTTAGGGCTAGATTAGCTTAGTCTCCACTCGGAGTTAAATTATTTGTTGCTTTGATTTCATTTCGTGTTTTTTGTTTTTCATTTCAGTGTAGAAGAGTTGTTCATACAGGATACATTCCAGAAATAAAACAGATTTTAATGATTGCAATGAGAGTTATCACAAAGCTTGCCGATCAACTAGTACATCAATTTATACACTACAAGTATCTAAGTTTGATGCAAGCATCTATCCGCTGAAACAAGTGTAGAGACTCCAATCTTCTAATCCGCTTCCAGAAGATAAGGTGGCGAGAGTTAAGCATCCGCGACAGATGACAAAAGAGTGCACTCAATTAATTGCTCCATCAAATTAATCACCCAGGAAGACGATTTGGATGTTGTAAGCAAAGTACACAAAGAGGGTTGCATGCACTCCCTCAGTTATTCGCTCTGTTAGTTTGCCTCATGAAGAGGAACAAAAGGAAGCGACAGAAAGCTGATGAGAACGTCTTGGAGCAACGGAATTGTCGAGGTTTCACAATGTTGCCAAATGGAGATGCCTCTCAAGCGAGTAATGCCTGAGGTGAGGTAGAGGTGCCACCCAGGAACGAGAGTCACAACCTCCAACGCTCCCATCAACCATAAACTAGCTGAGAGTACCAGCCCTCGATAGCAGTAAACGGATGAGAAAGTCTGTGAACCGGAGGATGGAAGACAAACCTGACCCCCCAAAGGAAGTCCATAATTATTCTTCGCAATGTAAGAATATATTACAAGGTCTCTGAGATCAATCTGGTGCCCACCCAGATCAGGCGACACCGCATAATAGCAAGTCTTATCAAGACTCATCGGTGCAAATGGTTTGCAAAGAGGAATCAACAAGCAGTTACTTCAACATTAAATTTCGTACAAGAAATCGAAAAAATGACGATTCCAATAGCAACTGCACAAGTCTACATCTTTTGAATTAATGACCCTGCAGGCAGCCCCATTAACTGGGGAAGTAACCAATACTAAACTGTCCAGCAGAATGTGTCGTATCCCTAACACGCTGATCCATAATTTTTTCTTCCAAATGGGCCCCTTAACCAATGGGCCCAGGCTTATGCTCTGTCAGATCCAGCCTAGCACACGCAAAGGAACAAACAACAAAGGCCCTGAGCGCCCACAAAATAAGGAGCGTGCCTACATAGTGTTATCATAAAACCCAAGGCATCAACTCCACTATTATTCCACTGTTGTTCATTAAAGCCGGTCATTATACTATTAGTTCGATCAATCGATACGACACTAGAATCAAACCGTCAAACGAGTTAAGTAAGACAAAACCCCCAAGTCAGACTTACACGCCCATAATCTTACATGCGAGTTAAGTAAGTCAGGACCCCCAAGTCAAACTTATATGCCCAAAAGTTTTCATGCGAGCTAAGTCAGGACACCCAAGTCAGACTTACATGCCCAAAATCTTATTCTAACCAAAGCTTAGTTTCTTTCGATCTATGACAATAGCTTGTGGTATGCTCTAACGCCCAGTCCGTTAAGTTAAACGGGTGTCAACGATTTAGAGAGTGGAAACTTAGTCAGTGCTCTAATGTCTGATCGGGATGACTTGCCAGGGATCATTGTCTAATCATGGGCAATAGCAACCAACCCGACCAAAGCTTAGTCAGTGACGACCGACGACGATAGCTTCTGGTATGCTCAAAGCCTAGTCCGCAAATAACGGATTTTGTTGGCCTAGAAAGTGGGAGTCCAGTCAGCGCTCTCGACGCCTGATTAAGATGGATTGTCAGGGGTCACTACTCATACACAGACAGTGATCACCGAACTCCGACCAAAGCTTAGTCAGTGGTTGCTGATGATGATGGTTTTGGTTTGCTCGAAGCCTAGTTCGCTGCGTACTGATTTCGACGGCCTAGAAAATGGGAGCTTAGTTAGTGTTCATGTAGCCTGGTGAAAACACCTTGCCAGGGATCATTGGCCAACTACATACAATGATCGCCGAACCCCCGCCAAAAGTTTAGTCAGAACAACTGATGATGATAACTGCTGGCTCACTCTAATTCCTAGTCCGCCACGAATCGATCAAGATGGGTTGGAAAATGGGAGGTTAGTTAGTGCTCATGTAGCCTGGTGAAGACGGCTTGCCAGGGACCACCATGGCTGTCGAAACATGAACTCAGTTTGGTCAGACATAACTGGCGATAACAACCCCTAGTCCTATTAAGCCTATTCTATGAATAGCAAATAAAGACGAGTCAAAAGTCTGGTAGAGTTATGAAAACTTGACCCAGACAACTCGCAAAAACTATTGTCCAATCATTTACAAGGGTGCAAACGCTAAGACCACAGTCTGACTGATACACTTTAACAACTGCTGGTCCAACAAACGACCAAGCCGTCAGACAGAGGGTGTATTACACTCCCCGGTCTCTAAAAAGAAGTCTGACCAGAATCACACCAACGACTATAGCACAAGAAGTTAGAGCTCTCAACAACGAATCAAACAGAAGCGTCCTAGCCCAACAAAGCTCCTCGTCTGACAATCAATGTTGAAATAAGACAAAACATGTAAAAGCTAGCAGGAAAAGCAAAGAAATACAAAAATGTGCAATGTCCTATTCATTTGCAAACTCGAGTACAAGATTTAACAGGAGGCACATCTATCAGTGCTGCCTCTTGACCCCCTTATCAGAACTGCCTTCTTCAGAGGAATCGAAGGTCACTCAAAACTTTGCATATGCAACATCTTTATAATAAGAGAGATTCCAGTCAGGGTGTTCCTCCTTCATCAGATGCAACAGCTCGAGCCTTCCATGCATGACTCTGCTGAATTCAAATGTGCCCCAAGCATTGAGAAGATTTTCTTTGCGCCCTCTTGACTAAGCGAGCTCCTGGTTCAGTTGTTCTAACTTGCCCAACATGATTTCAGTCTTGCACTACTCAGTATCCAGCTTATCATTGATAATATTCAGCTTACCCTGCTCCAAAAGGAACTGCTTAGCCGTCCGCACACTCTTGGCATGGAACTCAACATTGGCCTCCAACTGCTGACATTGAACATTCCACTAGGACTCCTTCTTAATCCTGTCAGCATGTAGAGCCTGCAGTTCAACCTGCACTCCATCCACAGAATCACGGGCAAGCTACAAGTCAGGACTGACAAGGTTCAATTCTTTTTTTGAACAGACATCTCGCAGACACTGCCCCCGACAAGTCGGACTCAAGCTCTTCCAAGTGAGCCTTCTGCAAGTTTGCAAAGACTCGCTACATGGTATACACCCTCTCACGAGTCAACTTCGATTCCAGATGCGGCCACTTGATTCAGATATAGCATCCTCGGTACAAGATGTTTCTACCCTTAATCTAAACGCTTTCCTTGCGTTTCTCCCACTGGTTCCGAAGCACAGTTCACCAGCCAGTCATTCCACCTGCTGATATGCTTCCTCGCAGCGTAAGAAATGTCAACTTTCTGATGCCAAGTTTGGTTGCTCACCCTTATTACATCTGGAGCAAACATACTGATTCGAGCATCTGGATGAAGGTCATTCGGAACCGAAATCACTCCAGCACCACCCTTAGTCATCTTCACTGCATCAGGGCCCTCATCAACAACTTTCCCTTTGTCCGCAACAGTCGACTCTCTTGCACATGCCGGTCCAGTTTCAGTTGAAAGGGAAGAGGGAAGCGAGTTATTCCTTGGACCCGTCGTCAGTTGAATACGAGGACATAAATTAGATGGAACACGGTATGGGTGACAGGAAGGAGAACCTTCATTATGATGCCGACGATCAGATGACTCTTCAACAGGTTCATGATCCAGAGAGAGGCGGAGCTCGAAGTCCTTTATTGAAAAAGGACGATCGTTCAAAGCTTCCATGCCTGCCTGCAGCAGCATCTTATTCATAAACTCCGCCTACTTGGTGCTCAGTTTGGTAACATCCTCCATGCCCACCATTTGCAGATATTCTATCTCCATGTCAAGAAAAAAGACACGGGCCACTACTAGAGCATCACGCCCCTCAGAAACAACAGTTTCATCAGGCTCTTGCCCGACAACGCACGAGATTTCTGTAGATGCACAGGAGAAGAAAGGGCCTCATCTATTTCTGCCCTCCTTGAAGGGCTTAGAACCTTGATATTAGGAAGATTCATCTTCTGCGAAACAGACGCACCTTCAGGCTTTGGCTTCTCCACCCGATACACAATGAGAGCCATGTGCCAATAAGCCCATAGATTGATGCGCTCAACATTAGAAGGCTTAACTACATTATCTACCTCCAGACGAGACAAGTCTAGAAACGCATCCAAAGTCGCTTTATCTTTAGCAAAAAGAAGCAAAGTAGAGAATCTCCCTACAAGAAACCACAATAGGTCAATCTAATATGCAGTTAACATAAGCAAGATCGGAAAAGGAGTCAACTTACTCAGTGGTCTGAATTCACACTCGATCGGACGACCAACAAGCTCAAAGTACGGGGAGTCCACAGAAACCATGAAACAAAACTTTTGCCATGATTTAAAATCATCAGGCAGTTTGCCAAAACAGTCCAGTGACATCATCACACACACAACGTGCTCGTTTATTCGAGAAGTGAGCAATTGCATCGTTCTCGAAGACACTTGGATTCCAGCGTCCTTAGCCCTAATCAGAATGACAATCAAAGTCCTATACCCATTCGATACAAGTTGAGCAGGTGCAATGTCGAGGTACGCCAGGAACTCCCTGATCTCCTTGATGACAGGAAAGCGGACACCCGATTGAAGCATGCCTCGGTGAAGACAGATAAACTCATCAAGATAGTACAATGACGTCAAATCAATGCCTAGAGTGCAAAGTACCAGATCATCATGAATCTCGAATGTCTTATGGAGGACTTCCAGATCAGATTCAGAAGGCAACCTCTCCTAAAAAAAACTTATGGCCTATGGCAAACTATTCATTAGAAAGTTGATCTCGGCCTGCCATGAAAGAAAGTATAAGCTTGCCAAAACAAAGGTTGAGCAAAGTCAAAATCACAACAGACAACACGACAAAATAGAATCTCTGAGTTCGAAAGAGTAAAGGAGTTATACTCTGTAGGCAGAAAATCTATATAGAAAGCTGAGTTCTTGCCTTTCCTGCTTTCAAGCTGGCGCACGCCTAATTAATGCAATTCGCCGCTCGAGGAAATCACCCAGATTCAATCATCATGACTGAACACCTGCTTTATGAAATGACCTAGTGGACTGATAAGATGACCCACTAACTCGGGGGGGGGGGGAGTAGCTGATGATACATCAAACCGTCATCTGATCAACATCATAATAATCTGGTCAACATAACGAAGTAGGCTCGATTGCATGCTCAATCCAGCGAGGCCTAAACAACAATAAGCCCATTATTGGCAGAATCCAGACAGTCAAGTCCGAGTTGCTATGAGCTAGTAAGCCCACACGTCACGCGGTCAGGCCCAATACTCATAAGACCTCTAAGGCAAGTATCTGAGAGATCTACCCAAGATAGGCAGGACAACAACACATTGGATCCGACTAGGAAACATGTATTAGAGTATAAGTCGAGCAAAAAATACTTCCTTGCATGGACAACACTTAGAAAGGGAAACTTTTCCCGCGGATCTAGGAGCACGAGTCGTGTAGGGAAACTATCCCTATGGACGCTCCCAATCAGAAATGGATCTCCACTGCAAGATCACTTTCCCTAAACTGCGCCACCAAAGGCCTAACCGAATGAGGACTCCTTCATTATAAAAGGGAGATAAGGTCGATGAACTAGAGGCACAAAATATAACCCAATTTACAGTTTTAAGCCTTTCCGAAGCCTTATCTAACTTAAGCATCAAAGTGTCATCGGCCACCACATGGTGGCCCTTGGCCCATGTTTGCTACCTGTGCAAGTCTAGGTAAGCAGCGAGGAAGGAGAGAAAAAATTGACTACACCAGTCTCATTGTCACCATTGTTGATATGAAAGACAAATTTTGAAATTCAGCAGAAACAAAAAGATAAAGAAAGATTATCTGCCGTGTGCCTCACTTTTTCTTCCCTTTTTCCTTTGGATCTGAAACTGAACTTCTATATTCTACATACACAAAAAGCACACAAATTAGTAAATTTAAAAGTTTCAAAGCAGTTAATAAATATTTAAACTTGGGGAAGCAAATTTAAAAAATAAATTACCTACTTCAACAGTTTCATAAAATTCAAGTATGATTTATCAGATCTAAATACCAACTCTGAAATTGCAATATCATCTCAATTCAACAAGTTTTGCATGCAAATCAATGCCTCCACTTTTGTAGGAGTTACTAAACTCCTAAATGCATCTATCACTCTACCCCCTATGCTAAAACAACTTTCTGATGCCACTGTTGATACCTGGATGACAATAATATCCTTTGCATTTGATGCCAAAGATACTTGGGATCCATGAATATCCACCACAACAAAATATCAAATTTATCTTTAGTTGCTCTTTCAAAGGATCAATCAAGTAATAATCACCAGTAATAATATTTTGTTTCATGTAGTAATAATCTTTTGTTTCTTGTTTTGGTTTTGGATAATACTTACAATACAAACACACACTTGACTTGAGTTAAATTTCCATGGTAATTGAAAAGATGTTACCTTTGCATTTGATGCCAAAGATACTTGGGATCCATAAGTGTCCACCACAACAAAATATCAAATTTATCTTTAGTTGCCCTTTCAAAGGATCAATCAAGTAATAATCACCAGTAATAATATTTTGTTTCATGTAGTAATAATATTTTGTTTCTTGTTTTGGTTTCTGGATAATACTTACAATACAAACACACACTCGACTCTAGTGAAATTTCCATGGTAATTGAAAAGATGTTACCTTTAACATGCAAGATTGAAAATTTTGGATACACACACTTAACTCTACTGAGGTTTCCATGGTGGTGAGAGAAGATAATATAATAAATAGAATAGAGAGTTGGGTTGGGGGGGGGGGGGGGGGGGGGGGGTGTGGTGTGATTGGGTTCAGGTGAAGTAATGATCTAATAGTCCCCAAACCCTCTTAACAAAATCAAATAAACACCTCAAACTAACCAGAAGTTAACACTAACAATAGATGATGATGATCAAACCTATTGGAGGAGAAATTAGTTTAGGGAGAAAGAGAGAGAGACGAACCAATCTTGCGTTGTGGTAGAGGAAGAGGAAGCGGAGGTCCACTTCGTATGAGAGGGAGAACTTGTATGCGCGGCCAGTAACAAAGAGAAACACCTCATCATCATATCTGTCAACCACACTCCACAGAGAACGTATGAGAAGAGATTGAAGAAGCAAGAATGTTAGTTGAGGAGTGAAAAAGAAGTGATACCAAATTACCAATAGAATTGTCTCGATGATACCAAATTACCAGTGAAGTGAGTAGGGACATCAGATGCATTACGTTTGTTTCCTCCAACCATACCCTGTAGCTGGGAGGCCCTACTCAATAATAATTGCTTCATAAGCTTTACCAAATGAGTTTTTTCAATGTGGCAATACCTGCATAGTACGAAGAATAACCACACACAAAAAAAAAAAAATACAGACAAATGCAATCAAATAACCTTTTATGCTCATTTACTAATATCATACGAATGTAAACTATTTTAGACTTTCAGACTTGAATATTAATGTTCTCGTTCCTAATATACTGTTTGGTGCAGATGATACTTTCATGGCTCTAGTGTAGAGAATCTAGAATCAGGATAATATAGTTCTAACTTCTAACCTAAGTTCGGGATGGATGAGATTAAAAATCTCCATCCCGATCCCATCTCACTCAAAATCGGGATGAGACATGACCGAGATAGGTTTGATCAATTTAAAAAAGACTCAAAAATAATCGGGACAAGATGGGATCAGGATTATAGGATGGGATGTCCACCCTCAAACACACCCCTCAAAATTTCAAAATAATACCCATATAAAGTGTTAAGTTATTATGATAAAATGGTCTTGTCCTTTGGGCCTAGAAGCGTAAGCCTAAAATAGGTTTGAAATTTATAAGCATCCGACTTCAGCTCCTCCAAATCTAACAAACAAAAGTGAACATTATGTGTGTGTGTGTGTGTTTTTTTTTATTAAAAACCATTATGTCTTGATAATTGATATGATTAAATTTTATGCGTTTTCAGCCTTTCAAGGATAAATTCTTTCCTTCAAAGTCCAAATGCAGCAGCAGAAAACTTCTAAACAAACATCGTAAAACAATTTTTGACAGGTACATCATACATGAAAGACCATTGTTGAATTGGGCCGAAAATTGAACATCTTGTTGCTAACATTAATCCGCACAATTCCTCCAAATCTTAGCTAAGACAAAACAACGAAATATACATAATTCATGTGAAAGCATGCACGTATTAAGAATTATCAAATGACTAGAATTAAGCTATTAACTTTAATTAATTTGTTTTTTTTTTTAATATTATAATGTATATAGCATTAATCAAAAGGCAGCTTGTGGAAGTCGAGTACATCACCGATAAAGAAACTAGTAAAAGAGTTACTGCTACTAAGAATTGAAAATAAAGACTTAATGCCCTATTATCAATTTTTTAATACCCTATTTTAAGTCATGAATAAATGATATTTTGTAAAATTTTTGACTGATTTATAAGGAAGAAAATACTTTATTTAATTTTGTCTTAAAAAGCGAAATTAAGTGATCAATAGATGGACTTTTGTCTAACAGACCCGTATCGAGTTTCAAACACTTAATATGGGACTCAATACTGGTTTGATTCAGACTTAGACATTAATAAACATCACTAATTTGATTCAGGATTAAGTCTTAAGGGATAAAATAAGTGTTTAAACTTTTTTATTTATTTATTTATTTATTTTAAATTGGGTCGTTGATAATTTTTATTTATTTATTAATTCATGCCCGAATGCTACATGACTGACCCTACAGGGCAGTGTTCTAAAAATCGCTAGGCGCTGGGCGGGCGGCGAGCAGGTGCCTAGAGCCCAGGGGCCTAGGCGGGCGCCTAGGCGGTCTTAGGTTTTGTATTATTACTTTAATAATTTACAAAAGTTAAGCATAATACCTTATCAATTACATCCAATTTAATGCAATATACATATGCAAAATTTAAAAACATGAAAAATTAACAATCGTGAACAAAATTTCTTAAAACTCAAATGACTGAAGTTGGTCATGATGGGTACTTTATATAAATTTGAATTTGTGTACTCTTTTATTTTTCTTCAAATTGCATGAATAACCTCAGTTATGTTTGATAAAATCTACATTAGTAAAATTGGTACCGGCAGATCCTTTGAGAATTCCATTAAGTAATCATCATTTGTTACATTTAGACATATACTGAATAAAAAACAATTAAATAGTTTATTTCTAAAAAATAGGAAAGAAAATAAAATAATAACACAATCAGCCTTATTAAAAAATAAAAAAATAAAAAAAATAAAAAAAAAATAAAAATCGCCCAAACCGCCTAGACCCCGCCTAGGCCGCCTAGATCCGCCCAGAACAACCCAGACTGCCCGCCCAGCAATTAATCTGGGCGGTTTTCCACCTTGTAGCGCTAGGCCGATTTTTAGAACACTGCTACAGTGTTAACTAAACTAGGCCCGAAGGCTACAATATTGTTGCTACTTAATATTCTCGTCGCCTCCATCTCGCATAGAAACTTGCTTTCGCTTCGCATCGGTCTAGTCCATCTAAGCAGCTGCATTCAATACCCGAAGGCTTATCAACGACGAAGCAAATGTGCTCCTAATAATCGGACGAAAACTCACAAAATCCTAACTGGTGAGTCTCAAACCCACGAACTCTCACAAAGAGAGTGGATGTTCGATCAACTGAGGTACAATTATTAGACGTTTAAATTGGTCTTAAATTGATGGCAGTTAGTTTTTATCTCTTGCTATGAGTCTGAGTCAGAGTCAGAGTCAGACTTACACACAATTTCCAGTTCAAGTTTGTTTGTAGAAACCAGAATTTGGAGGCCCATAATTAAGCCCAGACAGCCGGTTTTTAGCTCGAGTGAATGCAATTTGGTTTAAAAAATGCTCTTAAAATTTTTTGAAACTGGAATTTTGGCCTTGACATTATTTTTGAAAAGTATCTGGTTCGATTAAGACTGAAAATGAATTCTTAAATTAAAACAACTAACCAACCTGTAATGCACTACACAAATGAATTGTACATTTCAAAATGGAGCGAGTTATGTGGTCCAATTTCATTAGATGTGGCTCTCACTTGTGCCACAAGTCTCTTAAGTCTTATAGTCGATGCGGATTGATCTCTGTGGTGATCAAATTATTGATTTCAAAATTTGTAATCATTATTCTTCTGTGAAACGTCGCAAAGCCATTCAGTTTGGTCCAAAAGGTACCACTTAAATTTATCATCATATATTTAAAATAGGAAAATTCTAAATGTCGAGGGAGTGGGCGAGGAAATCAGCCGGGGGGACCGTCCACCCCCCGGGATGCGTGCCATCAGATTTCATGCGCGCATCTCGGGGGATGGACGGTCCCCCCTTGCTGATTTCCTCGCCCACTCCCTCGACAGGTAGCCTCACTCTTTAAAATAACTAAAAACATTAATTCCGTATGAGACAAATTGAGAAGAAGAAAAAAAAAGACTCCTCTCAAATTGCTCCTTTGGCACCTAACGGAGAATAAGTTGTCACAACAATACTATTTGGTCTTACAATACTCTCTCAGATTCCTTTGTTGCCACGATGGATTCCTCTCCACATTAATAAAAATTAGGGTATTTCTCGAGCCATTGGCACTCCACATACTTTTTTTTGCTAATAATATCATGTACTTAACACATTCGTCACCATCTCCAATTTCGCCCTCAATCAGTTTTGAAATGCAAACATATTTTAAGGTAAAAATATGTTTAGGATTAGACTTGGTCAAAATTTGATTTAGTTGGGAAAACAATTCAAATGCCGATAGTGAGTTATCCCCTAAGCCTTGAATTCGCAAAAACATGAAGTTCATGATTTTTATTTAAACGTGCATTAATATGTTTGTTTCATCTCTTTTTCTTATTTTTTCATAGGATGATTAACTTGTTTCATTTATTTAAAAAATACTAACAACATGAAATGCATTATATGTTATATATATATATTTAAAATTTTAGCATTTGTATTCATAATTTGTTTCATTGGAATGATCTTCAAAAATGCATTTCCAACGATATCAATTTTATCAAACTTCGACAACTAAGTAAATAGTTTTGATAATTTTAATTTTGAGAAAAACACTCAAAATTTTCTCTCCCCTCCACATGTAAATTCCACTAACTTTTTTCACCATTTTTCATTTTCTTTGCCCTTATAGTTGTGTTATATTCACAAATATGCCATTATAGGAAGTTAATCTCAACCCTAAACATATTTCTCAACTTTTAATCCTAGCCATCTTTTATCTCTAATTCCTTACTTTAAGGGGGTGTATTGAATTAATGATTTTAATGGATTGTGAAGGATTTTATAACTCTTGGATTTTATAACTCTTGGATTTTAAAGAATTTCAAATGACTTTACGAAATCCACATGATTTTTTTATGGATTTTAAAAGATTAGATTTTGATGAATTTTAAAGGATTCTTATGGATTTCTATGAATTATTATGAATTTTTAATTAATCATAGGAAGCCATGAAAGAACACCGCCTACTGAAATCGTTGCTTGGGACATGTTCTGCTGAAATCAATTCCTCACCCAATCCATCCAATTTTAAATAGATCTCTACAGCCTTTGGATGAGATCCATCTCTAGAGAGAAACAATATGGACTTTTACACCAACCTCTACCCAACTACACCTAAGCTCATTTTTTTATACTTTTACTTAACATTATTGCCCTGACCTTAGCAACATCTTCACACATCCCTTTGACAGCATAAATATTGGATAACAATATACAAGTTGATTCCATTTGGAGTTCAAGCTCGAAGATAGGGCTGAAAACCGAACCGACGGTTCGATTTTTCACCTAAACCGTGAACCGAACCGACTTAGGTCGGTTTTAAAATTTTCAAACCGAAACCGAACCGACCATTAACAAAACCGATCTGAAACCGAACCGATTCTAATTTATGTAAACCGTAACCGAACCGACTAAAATCGAAATAAAACCGAACCGACCTACTATTTTAAACCTATCGTATTATTTATATATAAAATATATATTTATTATTATATATATTCGGTCGGTTCGGTTTGGTTGGTTAAAATCACATAGAAATCGAAAACCGAACCGACCACTTCATTTTTAAATTTTTTGAAACCGAAACCGATCCGAACCGAATTTAAACCAAACCAATCGGTTCGATTTAGATCGGGTCGGTCGGTTTAATT
Source organism: Berberis vulgaris (assembly GCA_963556465.1). Lineage (NCBI taxonomy): Eukaryota > Viridiplantae > Streptophyta > Magnoliopsida > Ranunculales > Berberidaceae > Berberis > Berberis vulgaris. The sequence goes on from OY747134.1 coordinate 54,461,128, forward strand.
GGTTTGATCGGTTTTTTGTTCAGCTCTACTCGAAGAGTTCCCTTGCAGCGCTTTCTCCCATTTCCACATTTCCATACTTGCAGCTCATCCAACTCTGTCCCAATTTTGATTACAAGATAATGAATCTCCTTGTAAATTATTTCTTTCTAATAGGATGTAAGCAATTCGATGGACTTGGAGCAAAAAACGATATGGGATTTTCTCGAAAAGCTTTATTATTCTTCTCATACTTCATTATTGCAGTAATGCTTAGGATACTAGAGTATGAGAATTCCTTATTATTGAAACCAAAAACCTGAGAAACTAATTGAAAACAGTGACATTTACAGTAAGAATCAACCAAAGTGTTGTAAATGGCAAATGTTGATCCATCACCCAATTTAACAATATGGGCATGGATCTGAATGGCAGTATTCTTCAAGTGGTATTTACATCATAATAAAAAATCAATGTGTTGATAGAAAATGTGATACATTTCATCAAACAAATGACGTGCTTTAACTACACCATAGTAAAAGAATACGTACAAAAGATGAAAAAAATATAACAAATCACAAATCTGAAAGCCTAATTGAAATGCTAAATGTTATGTGTTCTAAAGTAGTAGTTATATGCCTGTATGGATGTCAATGAGTCTAACTGTGACGAGGATGCATGGTGGAAATAGTGGGTGCACTAGCTGTTTAGATATTCAATTGTTGTATTTGTTCATCTTTTCGTCTTTAACAGAAAGAAATGTATGCAAAAAGAAACTTTTATTCATTCCCTTTCTAGTCTTCTTCCTTGTTTGTGCACCTTTTGCTTGCAATCAATTCAAAGCTATTGGGCACTAATATTGGATTTGGTTGAAGGGGTAGATTTGTAAAAAGCGGATGATGGATTCAATTGAGATTGAGATGAAGGAGTTTGTTGATCTTCGTCATAAATAACAAGAATAGCCCAAAGAAGAAGAGAGAGAATGAGAGAGGGGAAGGAGAGAGAAAATACAAATCCGTTGTAATATGGGGGGGGGGGGCAGGTTGAATTTGAAATGACTCTTTTTTTTTTTTTTTTTTTGTAAATTGAGCTAGGGTTTGTTAAGGATCCCCAAACCTAAAGATAAAATAGAGTGTTACAATCGTGAATACGTCTTTCCTATACTATCTTTATACACAATCTTCTTAAGGTCCTCGACAAAGGAGCTAGGAATGATTTCTACAAAAACTTGGCTCGGGTATTTCTTGGATAGGTAGTCAGCCGCTTTATTGGCCCCTCGGAACTGATGGCTAATCTTGTAGCATTCTAACTGTTGTAACTCTCTTATGAGCATGTGATGAATGTGTCGGAGGTCCCATGGAACGATTTTGTTATTTGTCAGCTGGTGGTATACGCTCTTGGAGTCAGTACATATTTCTAGCTTCCTGACGTCGTGCGATATTGCTAGTTTGAGACCCACTTCCAAGCCTTGCAGCTCATGTTTGATGACTGAGTGTGCTTTGTCTTCACCAGTGCACGCTGAGATGGCCTCGCCATTGTGGTTCCGAATGATAGCACCATAGCCACCTCTAGTTCCTCGCAATGAACCATCAGAATTGAGCTTGATCCAATCTGCCTCAGGTTTGACCCATGTACACATAGTTGAACTAGGTATCGTATAGGTCATATCGAGGCTCCAGCTGCCTGTTTGTTGGACTATCTGCAGTTGAGCAATCAGCAGCATTGAACTTCAGCCGCACATTTGCATATATGCGTTTAACTAGCTCAATGCCCTCTATGCGGCCTGTTGGTATAAACGTCGATTCCTCTCTGCCCAAATGTGGTACACAGTGGCATTGAGGGTTACTCTCATGAGCATCATGCTGGTATCACTAATCTTTGCTAGTTGAAATGACTATTGTTATTTATATTTCCATTCACAAATTCTTCAAAATCGACAACTTTAACAAATCCATTAAAATCCTTTATTTTCTGAATACCCCCCCCCCCCCCCCCCCCCCCCCCCATTTTGGTTGACTTTTGAAGAACATGAATTGAATACCTCTGATTTTGATGGATTTTAAAACAATTCTTTGAAATCCATATTGAATACCTCTGGATTTTAAAATCCTTCACAATCCTTAATTGAATACCACCCCCTAAGCCCCAACCATTACATCTTCATTTTTGGATAAAACTCAGTTGTCTTTTATCTCCTAAATAATGAAACACCAATCTGATTTGTAAGATAGATAATAAAATAAGAGTGCACTCTTTAAATTTGCAGCACTAGGCCAATAGCAAAGGCAAAACCAAGTAAAATGTTTTTTTTATTAACTAACTTGATCAATGGTGGGGATAATATCTTTGAGGTCGCAAATGTTCGATCTTCTTAGTAGATAAATTATTGATTTCAATGGATTTGGTGGGACCAACCCTTTGACACTCTTCCATTTCAGCGACTCTCTCATTCACCAAACACTAACTCTAGGTCTTTATCTCCTCTTCTTCCCCTTCTTCACAAAGAAAATCCCAAAGCCTATCTTTCAATTTCATTCCCCTAACCCAATTTTCACTGAAATTATACAAACTTCAAACCTTAACCCTTGATTTTTTATTTGGTGGTGTCAAAGGTGAGTAAGATGGATTTGCTCAAGAAAATAAGCACCAAGAGGGAGGAGTAATGTGTTGCAGAGAGATGTGTTGGGGAGAAGATGAGGAAAAATGAAGACATGGAGAAGAAAGATAAATTTTTTAAATATTTTTTATAATTAGATATCCACCATTGGATTACTTTAGATTAGCATTGAAAATCAGAGCTGTTGGATGCATTTTATTTGGTTTTATAAAACTCTCACATGCAAGATATGTGCATTTTCGAAAAGGGTATGTTAGCCCTGACAAAACTTTAACTAGTCAATGATTGACCTAACGGATGTTAGCAAACGAGGGTTAAACCCAATTAAAATTTAAAATAAGTATCAAACTCAATTAGATATAAACTAACGAGGGTCAAACTAAAAAAAAACCCTTCTTTTTATACATTTAATGTCGTCACTGAGAAACAATATATGACATATCTTAGTGTTGTTGTTGTTGTTGTTGTTGTTGTGTGTGTGTGTTTTTGTAAAAGCTTAATGCATATATATTAATAAGTACGATTACAATAGTGTTGTCCAGCAGTAATAGCTAAAGTATGAGCTTTGTAATTGAGAACTCGATTAATAAAGTTACAGTATCAAAAAGTATTGATGGAAATCAGTCGTTGAATGTTACTGATTAGAAGACGCCATATCCAGCACATGACCGTCCTAGGGTGAAGCTGATATTCCCGCAGTATAGAAATGTGAACCCTGAATCACCTAGCAAAAATTCCATCCTCCATTACTTAGCCTGAATGAGTAAAAGTGCGGCCTCCACTACATAACATTTGGCCATGGTACTGTCTAGTACCTTTCTTGCAATTGGATTGGCAACCTGGGCAAACATCTATCCGTGCAAATTGACCGCTAACACATATCCTATTGTTGTTGATCCACATATAAGTTTAGTTCCCACAATCTTTATATATATTACGTGTTACCAGCATATCATATCATTTCATATAACATAAACTTTGTTTACTAACTAGCATATTATCGTGATGTTGGCACTCCTCATACATTTTTTTTCCTGGTAACTATCATGCACTGGACTGTCACGCCCCGATTTTCAAAGGAAACGAAAATCCCAAAAAGCCACGTAGGATTATCCGTTGCCCCCAAAACTCGGGACGTGAGAATTCAATAATAACAGAAACAAATAGCAGCATCAACTAAACAACTAAAACGAATAAAAAGTCTAACCCGGAGAAGACTTGCATGGCTAGCTCACTAGCGGAACTCCAGTAATGCAGCTCAAAATCTCTAAACCTGAAAGACTACTCGGCTACATTCCAAAAGGAATGTACCCAAGAAGCAAAAGCTCACTCGGGTCAGCAAATAAGCTGGTGTGAGAAATCTTCATCCCAAAATCAATAAATCCGCACATGACAACATTAAAATAACCAAACAATAAATAACCACACCATCAGGTAGTTCCTCAATGAGGCAATGGTGTTATTATCCTAATAAATAAATATGCATCATTTATCACTAATAAATAAAGTTTATGAGTTATCAATCCTCATAAATGCAACCACAATACAATTCATAATCATATTAGACTACTATTGAAATATTAAACAAACACACTTTTCTTTCTACCTTTAGGAAGACATGTAGTTCTCATTCAATGGTTGAATGAGCATTTAGTTTCTTCCTTTAAGGTAATCATGCACATACACAAAAAGAAATCTCGCTACTTTTCCACAATCGCACTCTCCTCCTGTGCCGAACACACCTCACCCAAGTGTGCCTCCCTTGCCTTCGAAACCACTCGGAGCGTACATGTTCCAAGTGGGGTGCCACCTCGAGGAACATGTCATCACACCCGAAGTCCGATCCATGGCAAGTATTCTTCCTAAATCTACACGTACAACCGAACACACATGGAACGGTGCACCGATATGCAAGCAAGTCTGCATACCCATAATATCACATGTATACAAGCAAGTCTGTATACAAAAATTTCACATTCTTTTTTTTTTTCTCGGAGTTGTGGAAAAGAGCATAAAAATAATTAAATCCTCAAAACTCTTTTATGGTGACGCTTTGTCAACCATAAATAAATCAATCACAGTATCCACCATTCTTTTGGGGAACAAGTAATATTTGACACATTGCCAGTTCACATATCTCATTTCTTTTCATCATATGAAAACAATATGCACAAAATTCACCTAACAATACAAATACTCAAGCTAAAACAATGGCTCAGTTGAATTCCAGTCAATATCTATTACTAGGAAATTTTCTTCTAACCCTAAACTAAATAAGAGTTTAATCATACATAAAACTAATACAGACAAGACACTATCCCTTAAGCTACCACTTCTAACAAGTTGCAGAGAATGACAGGGCGTGACAACAAAGCTGTCTTACAGCAACTTGCTTTCTAATTCATTATGTAAATCTTTGATAAATCAGTTTATCTAACGCCACAAGCCATAATCTTCAACAATGTTAAGATTATAAATGTGCATGTACACTACCCCCCCTCAACCTTTTTGTTTAAGTGTTTATCTATTTCTACCATGAGGTACATTAGTCTACGCCACAATTGGAGCACCCATTTCAATTACAAATTACATTGTGTAGCTAAGCTTATAAGACACATAAACAATAATATAGGTTGCATACTTTTGTTGCATAGACATATGCCCAACAGGAAGTCAGTTATGCGAACAATAGTGGCATGATATGATCATAAATATTAAGTCACTGACCCAAGCTAAAAGAAAAGCAAAAGATGTCTATGTACAGGAGTTAAAATACATAAGATCAAGACAACAATCATGCACACACAGTTAGAAGGAACAAACAAGACATAAGATCAAACTCACATACAAAAAGGAATGGAGAAAACTCACCTAAATCGCAAAGGATTGCGCAGCCATCGCAAGCATCCCAAATCGCCTCCTCTCCTACTCGTAATCTCCCTGAAGCAACTTCGAATCAGGTCTGAAACAGACCCTAAACCATCCCTGCAACACGCCCTGATTCAGTCCTTGAAAACGCCATTGAACCACCCTTCAAACAGCTTCGAATCAGCATTGTATGGACCTTGAAACTACCTGAAACAGACTCTGATTTAACCCTGAAACCAACCTCGATTCAGCCCTAATACCAACCTCGATTCAGCCCTAAAACTCGCTCTGAAAACTTTCTGTTTCAGCCCATACACACACCTAAATCAACCCTTGCTACACCAGATGACTTATTGGCAGATACATGTCAAAGAGTTCTGCAATCAGGCAGAGTGTCTGTCTCCATTTATACTATCATCAGCCCTTACGTGCAACTCGATCTACATACCACTGGATCAGATAATACTCAATCTTCTAATTTTTCACTTGGAACCAGGAAGGAGGGCCATCAGCCCCCCACAAGTATCTCAAGAAGTGGATCAATATCTATCTAAAAGCTTGTATGAAAGAAACACACCATTATCCTCATGCATATGGGTGGTTATGTTTGAACCTTGTACTCATGATTTTGGATTCATGGTAGATGTTTATTGCTCTCTTCGTGAACCAGCACTAATTTAGCAATGTTCCATAACCTAGTGAACCATGTAAAATCATATGCTTTCTACACATTCCTGAAACTCAGGTACTTTGTTGTTTATATTCCATTAGATCAACCCACTAGCCAATCTTCACATATGAATGCAACACCCAATCGACGGATTGCAAATTCCCAATTGCAACTAGTCGATCGACCTCAAACATGCTCAAAACCACCCCTTGCTCGACTGCTGCCACTCGATTGCCTCCCCATTTGCTTCCATGAATGCAATCCAATCCCTATTGAGAGCCTTCTCAATCGACAACCCACGTTTTCACAATTGATCGTCCATCAACCCCATCATCTTCGTCCTTCCATCGGCCTCCATCAAAGAAAGAGAGGAAGAACACTCTTCCTGTTGCACAAAGAAGAAATAAAGGTTTTTCTTTATATAGTGTGGGTGGCTATTCGCCCCCCACTAAAATTCTAAAAACAGTCCGCCCTTAATCTTCACAAAATAAAACCCTAATCCTTAGTTTATGAAAGCCCAAAATCAAGCCCAAATACAATTTTAGTAGCAACCCATCAACATTAGGGTTTACAAAAGAAATTTATATTTATTTAATTAGGCGGGTATTACAATATATACAACTCAAAAGAATCTCGTCCCGAGATTCGGTAGAGGAAGGTAAGTAGGAAATTAATTCTTAAATAAACAAACTACACATCACATGGACAAACAAATAGCTCATACGTATGCCCATAACTTAATGAAGACAATCACACAAAAATATAAATATTTTCAGTAAGTAGAAAAATTACAGGGTGCTACAATATATACAACTCAAAAGAATCTCGTCCCGAGATTCGGTAGAGGAAAGAAAGTTAAGCGAAATTTCAAAACATGCAACTTGTCAAACGAAAGAAGATTTTAAAATAAAAATTTTCAATTGAATTTTAGTTGCATAAATTTTTATTGTCATTGAAAAAGTAGTGGTGTTACAATATATACAACTCAAAAGAATCTCGTCCCAAGATTCGCGAAAGGGTTAACTAAAGATTCAAGATAACAAACCGCTACAAGAAAACGACACTGAATAATGCCATCCACTATTGACATTAAAATAAGTTAGTCACAGAAATCTCATCTCGAGATTCACGAAGAAAAAGAAACAATACTAAAAGTTCAAGGTTCACCCTTGTCACTTTATCTCTAGACCGTCACACTACTACTCTCCCATATCCACATTCCGAGGATCACCTAGACTCTACCCCAGCCTAGGCTAACCAAATGCTCTGATACCATAATGTCACGCCCCGATTTTCAAAGGAAACGAAAATCCCAAAAAGCCACGTAGGATTATCCGTTGCCCCCAAAACTCGGGACGTGAGAATTCAATAATAACAGAAACAAATAGCAGCATCAACTAAACAACTAAAACGAATAAAAAGTCTAACCCGGAGAAGACTTGCATGGCTAGCTCACTAGCGGAACTCCAGTAATGCAGCTCAAAATCTCTAAACCTGAAAGACTACTCGGCTACATTCCAAAAGGAATGTACCCAAGAAGCAAAAGCTCACTCGGGTCAGCAAATAAGCTGGTGTGAGAAATCTTCATCCCAAAATCAATAAATCCGCACATGACAACATTAAAATAACCAAACAATAAATAACCACACCATCAGGTAGTTCCTCAATGAGGCAATGGTGTTATTATCCTAATAAATAAATATGCATCATTTATCACTAATAAATAAAGTTTATGAGTTATCAATCCTCATAAATGCAACCACAATACAATTCATAATCATATTAGACTACTATTGAAATATTAAACAAACACACTTTTCTTTCTACCTTTAGGAAGACATGTAGTTCTCATTCAATGGTTGAATGAGCATTTAGTTTCTTCCTTTAAGGTAATCATGCACATACACAAAAAGAAATCTCGCTACTTTTCCACAATCGCACTCTCCTCCTGTGCCGAACACACCTCACCCAAGTGTGCCTCCCTTGCCTTCGAAACCACTCGGAGCGTACATGTTCCAAGTGGGGTGCCACCTCGAGGAACATGTCATCACACCCGAAGTCCGATCCATGGCAAGTATTCTTCCTAAATCTACACGTACAACCGAACACACATGGAACGGTGCACCGATATGCAAGCAAGTCTGCATACCCATAATATCACATGTATACAAGCAAGTCTGTATACAAAAATTTCACATTCTTTTTTTTTTTCTCGGAGTTGTGGAAAAGAGCATAAAAATAATTAAATCCTCAAAACTCTTTTATGGTGACGCTTTGTCAACCATAAATAAATCAATCACAGTATCCACCATTCTTTTGGGGAACAAGTAATATTTGACACATTGCCAGTTCACATATCTCATTTCTTTTCATCATATGAAAACAATATGCACAAAATTCACCTAACAATACAAATACTCAAGCTAAAACAATGGCTCAGTTGAATTCCAGTCAATATCTATTACTAGGAAATTTTCTTCTAACCCTAAACTAAATAAGAGTTTAATCATACATAAAACTAATACAGACAAGACACTATCCCTTAAGCTACCACTTCTAACAAGTTGCAGAGAATGACAGGGCGTGACAACAAAGCTGTCTTACAGCAACTTGCTTTCTAATTCATTATGTAAATCTTTGATAAATCAGTTTATCTAACGCCACAAGCCATAATCTTCAACAATGTTAAGATTATAAATGTGCATGTACACTACCCCCCCTCAACCTTTTTGTTTAAGTGTTTATCTATTTCTACCATGAGGTACATTAGTCTACGCCACAATTGGAGCACCCATTTCAATTACAAATTACATTGTGTAGCTAAGCTTATAAGACACATAAACAATAATATAGGTTGCATACTTTTGTTGCATAGACATATGCCCAACAGGAAGTCAGTTATGCGAACAATAGTGGCATGATATGATCATAAATATTAAGTCACTGACCCAAGCTAAAAGAAAAGCAAAAGATGTCTATGTACAGGAGTTAAAAGACATAAGATCAAGACAACAATCATGCACACACAGTTAGAAGGAACAAACAAGACATAAGATCAAACTCACATACAAAAAGGAATGGAGAAAACTCACCTAAATCGCAAAGGATTGCGCAGCCATCGCAAGCATCCCAAATCGCCTCCTCTCCTACTCGTAATCTCCCTGAAGCAACTTCGAATCAGGTCTGAAACAGACCCTAAACCATCCCTGCAACACGCCCTGATTCAGTCCTTGAAAACGCCATTGAACCACCCTTCAAACAGCTTCGAATCAGCATTGTATGGACCTTGAAACTACCTGAAACAGACTCTGATTTAACCCTGAAACCAACCTCGATTCAGCCCTAATACCAACCTCGATTCAGCCCTAAAACTCGCTCTGAAAACTTTCTGTTTCAGCCCATACACACACCTAAATCAACCCTTGCTACACCAGATGACTTATTGGCAGATACATGTCAAAGAGTTCTGCAATCAGGCAGAGTGTCTGTCTCCATTTATACTATCATCAGCCCTTACGTGCAACTCGATCTACATACCACTGGATCAGATAATACTCAATCTTCTAATTTTTCACTTGGAACCAGGAAGGAGGGCCATCAGCCCCCCACAAGTATCTCAAGAAGTGGATCAATATCTATCTAAAAGCTTGTATGAAAGAAACACACCATTATCCTCATGCATATGGGTGGTTATGTTTGAACCTTGTACTCATGATTTTGGATTCATGGTAGATGTTTATTGCTCTCTTCGTGAACCAGCACTAATTTAGCAATGTTCCATAACCTAGTGAACCATGTAAAATCATATGCTTTCTACACATTCCTGAAACTCAGTACTTTGTTGTTTATATTCCATTAGATCAACCCACTAGCCAATCTTCACATATGAATGCAACACCCAATCGACGGATTGCAAATTCCCAATTGCAACTAGTCGATCGACCTCAAACATGCTCAAAACCACCCCTTGCTCGACTGCTGCCACTCGATTGCCTCCCCATTTGCTTCCATGAATGCAATCCAATCCCTATTGAGAGCCTTCTCAATCGACAACCCACGTTTTCACAATTGATCGTCCATCAACCCCATCATCTTCGTCCTTCCATCGGCCTCCATCAAAGAAAGAGAGGAAGAACACTCTTCCTGTTGCACAAAGAAGAAATAAAGGTTTTTCTTTATATAGTGTGGGTGGCTATTCGCCCCCCACTAAAATTCTAAAAACAGTCCGCCCTTAATCTTCACAAAATAAAACCCTAATCCTTAGTTTATGAAAGCCCAAAATCAAGCCCAAATACAATTTTAGTAGCAACCCATCAACATTAGGGTTTACAAAAGAAATTTATATTTATTTAATTAGGCGGGTATTACATGGACACCCTAACCACTATCCCCACCATTGCCCTCAATCAATTCCATATAAAAAAAAAAAATCATATTTTACAATGTAGACTAATGTTTTTTGAGGTACAAGGCTATTTACAGTAAAAATACTACTATAATACCCGTGCCGTTGGCACTATCCCAAAGTACATATTGTTTTGGCTAAATATCATGTCCTGAACACCGTCGCCACCATCCCCACTTTTGCCCTTAATCAGTTTGAAGTGCAAGCCTATTCTAAGGTAAAAATATATATTATAAACTTTAGTGTTAGACTCACTCAGAATTTGAATTAGTTGGTCAAACGTTAAGATAGTTCTCCCTCAAACTTTGAATTCGCTAAAACATGAAGTTTAGAGTTTTATTTAAATGTGCATTAAGATGTTCGTTTCAATTTTTTTTCTGAGTTGATATTGAAAAATACTAATGATCCGAAATGCACATTAATAATAGAATAATATTTTTAAAATTTAGTGCTTGTATTGATCAATGCTTTTGTTAGAATTCGAGTTATTTGTTTGAATATGCATTGAAAAACCTTTTATTCCTTTGAAAAAAATTGAAAAATACTAACAACATGAAATGCATTAGACATTTTTTTAATAATAAAATACATATTTTTAAAATTTTAATGCTTGTATTGATCCTTGGTTTTGTTGGAAAAATACTAAAAAATGCACTTTAACAATACCAAGTTACCAAAATTCGACAATTACGTAGATAGTTATGATAATTTTCATCTTGAGGAAAAAGAAATACAATACTCTTTTTCCGCCACATGCATGTTTTATATTTACAAACATACCATCGTAGGAAATGAATCTCAACCTTCAACACATTTCCCAACTTTCAATCCTAGCTATCTTTTATCTCCAATCCTTAGTTTGTCTCGGTCAGCAATGAATAGTAAAACGTCATTCTGAATTGTAATATAGATTAGGATAATTACCATTGCCATTGTCACTCTATATACATTTTTTTGCTGCTAATTATCATACATTGGACACCCTCACCACAATCCCTACCATTACCCTCAATCAGTTTCATAAAAAAAAAATACATATTTTAGAATGCAAACTAATTTTTTGAGGTGCAAGCCTATTTTATGGTGAAATACATATGTTTTTAAAGTAAAACTCAGTTAAAATTATAATCGATTGAAAGATCGGTGTTGTTGTTTGAATGTTCATTAAAATGTCCGTCCATTTATTTGAAAATATTATAAATACTTACATGTTTTGATAGTAAAATACATATTTTGAAATTTCAAATATTTGTATTGTTCATTATTTTTATTGAAAATATCTTCAAAATTGTATTTCAACGATACCAAGTTTACCAAAATCCGACAACTAAGCAGATAGTGATAATAATTTTCATTTTGAAAAAATGAAAACACAAAATTTTTCACTCCACCACACATACATTCCACCATTTTTTTTTTGTTGCAATTTTTCATTATTTTTGCCCTTCTAATTGTTTTATATTTACAAAAATGTCATCATAGAAAATTTAAATGATTTCAACTCTCACCACATTTCCCAACATTCAATCCTAGCCATCTTTTTATCTTCAATCCTTATAATTTGATTTTTGTCCCAGTATGCAATGAATAGTAAAATACCACTTTGAATTGTATATATATATATAGATTTATTTTGGCATCAATGGAAGTTGGCCTATATCAATCCCATGCCTTCCATATTAAAGGAATTAAAATGTACTTTCTCTAACTTACAATTTCTTTAGAATTCACTCACTTATTTTTATTGATTAATTCTGAATACTATATTCTTGTCGTTTAGGGTGTGTTTGGTTGCATGAAATCTTATTTCATTGGAATCCATGAGGGGACCACCTACATCTAAGTTAATTTGAGGTTCACTAACTAATCATTCATTAGATTTTGTGATTAATGATGAGAATGAAAGTCCCATGAACATGAGAATCATATGCTTTGAGGATCAAGTAGCGAGACTTGATAAAAATATATCAACTACAAGTGAATCAAACCACACGTGGATGAGTGGGAACCCCCCCTATATGAGCCATGTTTTTCTTGGTTTGAATGTAGCTAGACATCGTTGTGTACGACTAGAGTTATAGCTAGCTAGGAAAGTATATACCCATCCATGCTTTATGGTAGTTTCATGGGTAAAATCAATGACATGTGGTCGATAGCTTGTCACCAAGCAAGTTGTGGTGAAGCCTCCTCTGTCTTATAGGTTGCAGATCAAATTAATTCAAAGAAAAAAAATATGAAGTTGAGAGGTGTACTAAAAGGATACTCAGGGTGTGTTTGGTTGCATGAAATTATATTTCATGGGAATCCATGAGGGGACCATCTATGTCCAAACTAATTTGAGGTTCACTAACTAATCCATCATTAGATTTTGTGATCATTGGTGAGAATGAAAGTCCAATGAATATGAGAATCACATGCTTTGGAGACTAAGAAGTGTGATTATCATGTTCATGAGACTTTCATTCTCACAGTTGATCATAAAATCTAATGATAGATAGTGAATGTTACCACAATTTAACCTTAAATATTGGGGATCCATCATAATTCCATGAATTATGATTCCATCCAACTAAACACACACCCAAGTACATGCAACATTTCCCTATTGTCTTTTAGAGGCATTAAGTTGTTTTTGCCACTTAACAATAGTAATAATAATGTGCAACGAGCATGTGACAATAATAATTTAAGCAATGATAGTTGCAAATTGAAACAAAAATGTAAATAAATAAAGATAGAGTGGGTGGTCCAGATTAATGGGAAGCATGCATGTATATATGTAATGGTAGTGTTTGATGATTTGATTGGGGTTGACATTCATAGCTGTGTCGTCCATTACTCGAGTCAATTGAATACGAGTCGGGCTCTATACCCTGGTTGAGTGGTCACCCTGAATATGACCTGCACATGCGTGCATGCATGCAATCTGTAATGAGTTTGCACTAATGAACTCTTTCAAACCTTTCAAAGAGTAATTCTTTGCTTCAATGCTTTTGATTATTTATTTGTGCAGGAAAAATATATATATATACAAATCCGAAGCACATTTGGTTATTGAATCTTGATCGGATATATGAACTATTGTCGATCTTGTCAATGACACCTCATCAGCATAACGAAAAATACTAATAAATCCATGTCGAGCAAATGAAAAAGAAATAAATGTGCATTAGATATGCATGAGCTGTTTGAAATGTCTTCTTCATATTTATGTACTGCCCTGCAAGCTGGGTCAATATTTTGGAGCCACATATTAATCTTCAAAGACACATTTATTCCATTGTTCATATCTCTCTCTCTCTCTCTCACTCACTCTCTGTCACAATAACTTCTTGATCGATTGCATGAAAAGGCAGTGCAATTATCTTATATTGAATCTCACATGGTGGGGTGTATCATAACTGCGTCCTTCTGTTCTCTGCTAGCAGCTTGACCTACACAGTTTATTAATGGTGGATGGATGAAGCTCCTCCTCAAGTTGTTCATGTCAATCCACTTGAGAGAGAGGACTTATAAGCTGAGCCGATCAGTAAAGCATGTATCCAACCCACCAAATAAAAAAAAATGGTAAATAAGTACATTTGAGTACCTCCTTTTGCTTGGCTTGTCTTGCGCATGGTACAAATTAGTTACAACTGTAATTATAGGGTGTACGTATGTAGCATGGTGACTGATCATAGCCGTGACGATGAAGTTTAAGGCCTTAATTTGTCAAGCTGGTACTAATTTATTGATGTTTGATTTTTAGTGGTGCATCATTCGAAAAACAGGAATTCTAAATGTCGAGGAAGCCAGCGAGGAAATCAGCGAGGTTTGGAGAGAGGGAAGGTGGGGACCGTCCATCCCTCTCGGGATGTGCACATGGAAAACACTGACACGCATCCCAAGGAGGATGGGCGGCCCACACTCTCCCTCTCTCCTTTCCTCGCCCATTTCCTCGCTGGTTTCCTCGCTGGCTAGAATCACTCTTCGAAAAAATGGTTATTCATCTTTTTATTTATTTATTTTTATTTAATTTTATTTTTATTTTTATTTTTATTTTTATTTTTATTTTTATTTTTATTTTTATTTTTATACCTTAACCCTTCCCACCCTAGATGCCGCCGGCTGGGTTTGACCATGTCACCTTATTCATCTGTTATTAGGCAAGTTTGAAATTTTAAGTTAATAAACAATAAACACAATAACAATAAAAGTAAAGAATGTGCAAAATTCATCTACTGAACGAGTCTTGCATGTGCAATAAACACCAAGTTAATAATAATAATAAGTCCACCAATTGTAGCTTAGTTGGTTGGACATCCGCTCTCCTTGTGAGAGGTCGCGGGTTCGAGACTCACCAGTTAGAATTTTGTGAGTTTTCGCCCGATTATTAGGAGCACATTTGCTCCGCCGTTGATAAGCCTTCGGGTATTGGATTCATCTGCTTAGATGGACTAGACCGGAGCGAAGCGAAAGTGAGTCATCATGCAAGGTGGAGGTGATGGACCGGAGCGAAAGCAAGTCTCTATGCGAGATGGAGGCGACGAGGATATTAAGTGGCAACAATATTGTAGCATTCGGGTTTAGTTTGGTTAACCCTATAGGGTCAGTCATGTAACCTTCGGGCATGAATTAATAAATAAATAAAAAGAGTCAATGACCCAATTTAAAATTAAAAAAAATAAAATAATAATAATAATAATAATAACAATAATAATAATAATGGTAATAAATAAATAACAATAATAAATAATAAATAATAAATAATAAATAATAAATAATAAATAAACAACTCAAAATTTCTAACTCCATCAAATGTAGTTCTTTAAGTCAATCACGAAATTAAAGAGTTGAGAATTCTCTAAATAATGTACCCTACATAAAATTATGGCAATGATACACCACCAAAAGCGTTTTCTCACACCACCATGTAGTTATTTTTTTGTTTTTTTTTTTCTACCAACTTACACCACCACCACCCAAAAAACCGTTTTTGAAAAAAACAGTAACTTAACTTAAAAATATGGTAACTTTCGACAAATTTAAACCCTCAATTGAGATTGATTTTCAAGCTCATCAAAATACAAAAGTTGTAGTACTAAAAGTTATCTAATAAAAACAACTTGAATTACTTGAAAATGTTTTAAAATGAGGAAGTTATGATCATTTTACTAAAGTCGCGCAAATCTGTCTCGCAATGAAAACGGGATAGTATCCCTGACTTTCGGCCAACTTATATGTTTGATTAAGATCGGGTCTCAGGCTCAACAAAAACATAAAATTTGTAGTACTCTGAGTTATCTAATAAACACAACTTGAATCACTTGAAAATGTTTTGAAATTAGCAAGTTATTGTCATTTTACTAAAGTCACGCAAATTTGTTTTGCAATGAAAATGAGATTGTATTTATGACTTTCGGCCAACTTATGTGCTCTATCAAGATCGATTATCAAGTTGATCAAACCATAAAAATTGTAGTACTCTGAGTTATCGAATAAAAACAACTTGAATCACTTGAAAATGTTTTGAAATCAACAAGTTATGGTCATTTTACTAAAGTCGCACAAATCTGTCTCGCAATAAAAGTGGGATAGTGTTCCTGACTTTCAGCCAACTTATGTGCTCGATCGAGACCGATTTTCAAGTTGATCTACACAAAATTTGTAATACTCTGAGTTATCTAATTAACAAAACTTGAATCACATGAAATGAGCAAGTTATGGTCATTTTACTAAAGTCGCGCAAATCTGTCCGAAAAAATTTGCTGAAATTTCTTGTTCGCCCGAAATTCTGGGAGTTTTTGCAAAAACCTCGCATTGTTCTAGGCGAGATTTTTTTTTCAGCAAATTTTGTTACTGTTCGCCCAAATCAATGCGGGGTTTTGCAAAAACCTCGCATTGTCTCAGGCAAACAATATATATATATATATTTGTGATTTCTGAAATTTCAATGAGATTACTTTGTTTTTCCAAAATTTTTTGGGGAGGTTGCGATTTGGGGTTCAATTTTAAGGGTTTTGATTTTGAGAGAGAGAGAAGAGATTGGTTTCGATTTTGCAAGAGATTTGAATGTGGGGAGAGATTTGAATGTGGGAGAGGGAAGAGATTCAAATGGGGGAGGGAAGAATAACGTTTCGATCTGAACGTGGAGGAGAAAAATGTTGGTTTTTTGTTTTTATAAGTGGTGTGAGAAAGTATGGTGGTGTGAGCAAGAAAATAAGTGGTGTGAGAGAGTCGAATGATGTGAAAAAACATTTATGGTGGTGTGGAGTAATCACAATCTAAAATTATATCGGGAAAAAACCACTCAATTAAACTTAACCAACTTATGGAAACAGTTGGTTATTCTTTTTAGAGGATACGTGATGAGGAGAAAAAATACATTAAAAATTTTACTTTATTTATTCTAAATAGTTGGGATGAAGTGTGTATGTGTGTCCGAATAATTGGGTCCCGGATGAAAGCCTAACTTTTTTTTCTTTTATTATCAGGCAAAACAAGTTGAAATTTTCATTTACAGAGGGAAATTAAATACTTGAGAGACGGTGACAAAGATAGTCACTTGTAATCCTCATAGACAACAAATAGCAATCGGTGCAAATTTATGCTTATCCACCAAAACATAAAAATTTCAATTGTAGGTTTCACATTAATTGAGACTTAAGTTTGAACTTGTGAACTATGCTTTTAACTAATCCGTTTGACCTGAAAATTAGAGGAATTGCACGAAATGACATCAAGATTTACAAGTTAAAAGTTTGAACTCAAATTGAAATGTCCACTTGAGATGTGCATAAAAGCATGAGATTGTAATTATGGTTTTCATTGGTATGTTTGAGCTAAATTTATTAGGACTTGTGCGGAACAATTTTAGGAATATCAACTGGGATTTTATGAAATCTCCTGGAGATACATATTAAAATGTGACATGTTGTTGAGTAGCAGAGTCACCGTGCATGGATTGGTAATTACTAATTAAAAAAATGCTATGCTAGGGTTTTAGAAAACACAAGCCGCTGCCACCTATTCTGGGCTGCTAGTTCGACCAGCCGCCACTGCCTGACCGACCGTCGCTGCCTGGCTGCCGTTCTGTCTAGCCGTCATCTTCTGCCTGGCCGTTGACTGACTGTTGCTTGGCCGTTTGTAGGTCTGGCTAGGTCAGGGTGCAGCGGGATATGACGGCTCCCCTAGCCGTCAATACGTCCTCTCCCCCAATGGGGAGTAGGGATCCTGCGGAAGAGGCTCCTAAGCCTTCTTTCGCCCAAATCTTGGAAAAATACTAGTTGATGAGGTTAAGGAAACACATGTTGAGGAAACTAGATTCCGGAAAGAAGGAGAACCGGCCATTGGGCTTACGACATCTGGCAAAACTCGTGGGGAAACTTTCATGGAAAAACACGTGATAGTTTTAAAGTTTTCTAGCTACAGGCCAACATTGGAAGATATTCGGGATTTGATACATCGAACCTAGGGGATTCTAGGTGATTTCTCGTTGGGTTTTCTACATCAACGTCACATTCTAGTCCAACTTCAATCTGAGACGGAAGCAAAAAAAGTCTTATCGAGAGACTCGTTCTTGATCCGGGGAGTTCGATTCAAAGCTTTCCGCTGGCATGATGGATTCAGTCTGAAAGCAGATCCGATATCGGTTCCATTATGGGTAGAGTTACCTAATTTGCCTTTGCATTTATTTCATCCCCCTCTTTTGAAAGCAATTGTGAACTCTTTTGGTAGTTTTTTGCGCATGGATGATCATACTCGATGTTTATCACGCCTGGGTTATGCCCGTGTTTGCGTGGAAATGACTTTGGCGGAAAAATTACCGAGTAGAATTTGGATAGACAGGGCTAGCAACATGGGCTTCTGGCAGAAGATTGAATACCCAAGTTTCAAATATTGTGATTATTGTTCATTGATAGGGCATCAGGAGGATTTTTGCAGAAAAAAGTTAGGTCACAAGGGCAATGTGAGAGCACCTAACTTGGTGAAAGAAGAGAAGACTGAGAAACAAAAGGTGGAAACCAAAATCATCAAGCAACAATATGTCCTAGTCGCCAATAAAAATAAACTAACCAATCCAGAAGTTAGCACGAGTGGCGTAAAGAATAGTCAGGGTGAGGAAATCAAGGAAGGAGTTGGAGTTAAGAGGCCAGTGGCCAAAGATCCGGTGAATGTGGTGTTGTCAAACAAATTCGAGTCACTTACGGAGAATATCGTTGAAGATGAGAATGATCAAATGAATAATCAATTGGGTTGTAAGGAGAAGGCTCATGACAGTGACATGGTCGTTCAAGAAACTACGAAGGAAGACCTTCTTGAGGCGGGGTACACAACTATAGAGATTGAAAAAGCGATTGGGAAACAAGAAGAGACATTAAAACATGACAATTTAGTAAGTCCAGGGGCGACGAGTACTCGTTTTGAAGACGGGAATAAAATTACCAATAACAGCCACATTATGATCCTTCAAAGGGTCGTGACTCGAGGCGTTGATGGGGAGATAAATGGTGAAGTTTCATTGCTTCATGCTGAGCCAGGAAAGCAACACGATGCCAAGCCAGGTAATGACGAGCATGGCTGCTCTGTTTCACCCAAAACAGAACACATTTCGTCCAAACCAGAGGACTTTTCGTCCCAGCCAGAGTATATTCCGCCCAACACAGAGCTCACTGCGTCCCAGTCAGAGCAGGCCTCAATTAAAGCAGAACATGTCGGGTCTGTTTCTCCAGCGCTCGCAGTGTCACCAACTACTGAGATATCTTGCTCTGTTTCAGTTAATGAGCAGGAGGACACTGTGAACAAGACATCACGGGTTGTAGGTGATGAAACAGGGCATTTGATCCCACAGGAAAACGCATATGACGATCGAGCTTTTCGGCAACAATGTGACAATGTTTCAGGTAGCAGCTCGAGGCCGCAGAGAGAGCACACAGATTTTGATCAATTGGAACCTGGAGATGCGGGCAATGGTGCTGGCGGTGGAGCTCACATTGGTGCTCAAACTCGTGTTCATAGCGGTGACAGCAAGGTGCATGGCCGGAAAGAAGGGGTTCCAGCAGATGAGGGTAATGTACAAGATGACGAAACTTTAGTGGACGCCGTAGTAATTGAAGCACCGAATATAAAACATATTAACTATTTGGTTCGTAACGCTAACAGCAAAACCGAAATGGAGACCGATACCGACTTTCGGAGGAAGAAGATTTGGATGAATACGCCATTAGGTCAAGAATAGTGTCAGGTTTAAAGACAAACCACATTCGATTAACGAAAAGATTCGATAAGTGGAATATGTCAACAGAAAACACGATGGACCATGACTACTTCAAAGACTTCAAGGTCGAAGATCATCTAGAATGAAAAAAAGTAACAGCAAGTAAATGCATTGATCTAGGGGTTTGGTCAGTCTAGATGATATATTTGTCTAGTTTCTGTTTTTTCCTTACCAATTTGTTATTATATCTCGTTTTGAGACAAGTAATTAAGGTCTGGCATACTATAGCTGCCTCTCCATAGCGGAGATTTTTAATTAAAAAAAAAATGGTAATTACTCATTGTTGCACGTAACTGCACAATTTATCTGGATGGTAGTCACTCAATCTGATGCATGTTTTCTAGTCAAGGGTTTTGTATTTGAAAATGACTCTGCTAGCTGCAATTTTTTGAATGAAACTTGTGCTCTCCCAACTCCCAACTAATTCATCAAGTTTACCGATACAAGGTATCAAGTAAAGTATACAAGTCCTTGATTTGAAAAACTTCAATTTCATGTTTGATTAGCAAAGTAGATCAAAGACTTAAAATACATTGCAAACATAGGTGTGCCATTTAATTAAAATCTTGCTAAACAAATGACTCTTTAATACTAAATAATTTGTGTGAGTGATCTCTTCCAAGTTCCAACTTCCAACTTCCATCACACAAACATGTTTTACATATTGAATAGTTATGGATAATTCTTCAGTGAGGAGTATGACATCCAAATTGAAAAAATCTTGTCCGGATCAGAATCATTTGAAGCATATTTATAAACCAAAACTTGTCCCAATCCAATAATGTCCTTGGGACCAAATACGACTATGACATGTCAACCCAAGTTTTATGCCTTATTTATACTTCCTCATATCAATCACTGTTATTAAATGCAAATTACAGTAACAGTACTAAGCCTATCTTGTAAATTCCTAGCCAGGAAATAAATAAATTGCATAGCAGAGGGAGCAATGAATCAAAGCATGGAAACCAACAGCCCTTAAGACCTTTCATATCGTTTAATCCAATGCTGCTCTTGTGAATAAAGTCGTATATAAACATGAGAATAATGACTTCTACTTTTACATAATAAAGTTGACCGCATTATTTAATTTCTAAATCACCCATTACAAATACATCTTTATTATTATTATTATTATTATTTCATACCCCCTGCATACAAGTTTTGAAAAAGAAAAAAAAAAAAGAGAGACAACACAATTGGCTAAGTTAACTCGATCAACTCGGGGTATTACTTTTGTTACAATTGGATTATGACCGAGATTTGAGAATGTCAAGATAAAATTTATGCAATTCTAGAACACAGGCGAATCAGGTGGAGATGAATTCACCAAGTTGAGTATGTTGTTCCAGTAACTTTTGTTCTCAAATTCATCACTTCCATCGCTGTTGGCATTAACGTTATCAGATTCACCACTACCATCTGATGAGGTTTTATCATTAGAATTAGCCAGTAAAAGATCAGTGAACCCATCGATGAAATTCATTCTGGGAATGGGTTCGGTTCCAAGTTTAGATGGTTCTAGAGTCCATGGGCTTTCAATTCCAAACACCATCTCTTCTTGGGCTTCATTTGGACCAAAGCCTTTAACATCATTTTCATTTTCACACTCTTCTTTCACTATCACCCTTTCACGAGTATTGGAATTATCCGTGAATTCGATTGATGACATTGGATTATCGGTGAAACCAACAGCTGGAAGTGAGATTGAATTTTCAGAGAAACTCAACGTAGATGTCGGAGACTCGAGATCAAGACCCAAATTGCCACTACCGGTGCCGCCGCTGCTTTCGCCCATTCCACCACATTTGGTTGGCCTTGACCACACCCCCCCTTGCCAAGCCTTTACCACATCTAAGCAATGTGGCTGCTGCTGCTGCTGCTGCTGCACTGAAGGAGCCCTTGCCACTTTGTTCAAATTCTGACCTGGATCCAAACCCAAACCCAGGCCCGACAAACCATTAAATGAAGCTGATCTAATTTTCGACTCTCTAACCAATCTCGCTTCAGCTTCGAGCCTAGCACTCTCCCACTGAGCGATATGACTAAGGTGTGCATCGCTCTTTGACTGCTCACCATCCATGGAACTAAGCGCATCACTCTTGGGTTTATGGGTAACCGGGTCGATACCCATTTTGGATAACCGTTTCTTGAGATGGGTATTCCAATAGTTCTTGATCTCGTTATCTGTTCTCTTGGGCAAATGTGTAGCTATAGCCGACCACCTAAAGAAAAGATGCATGCCAAAACACCACAAACAGTAGAGTGGAGAAGCTTAGAAATTAAAATATAAATCTTAGAAATAATCAACTCATTCAGCATTTTCATGGCAGATCAAAGACAAAATTGCCTAATTTTCTAAGTCACATTAAACTAATAGCTAGTACACTTCAACTTCATCAAAATCTAGATAACCAAATTTTAATTTCTTCGGCTAAAAAACTATTCTTTATCATTTGATATATAATCACTACACCTTAAGAAAATGATTGATACCCATAGTTTACCAAAAATGAAAACCATCCAAGTATTCAAGACCATCAAAATCTTGAGATGCCTATATTTTACTTTCTTTGAATTTTCACAAGAAAATAATTGCATCAATTAGATCCAACCCTTGTTGTTTCTCTACAGTATCATGGAAAGTGAAAAAGTCTTAGCTAAAAAGTATTTTATTATTATATATTACAATAATTTCTTGATTTCGTCCAAAAATAACTAGGGATCATTAGTGGTTGGAGTAATTAAGAGGTGTAATTATATACAGTCTTCTAAATTTCACTAAAAAAAGGAGAGTTGGTGTAAATTGGACATCAAGTAAGTTTAGGAAGCATTCATGAAAAAAGAGTTCAGAGTTTCATGAAGGTTACTAAGTTAAATGAAAAAGAAGGCTGGAAAGAAGACAGAGAGAAGGGGAAATAAATATATCTATATTATTGCCACTAAAGAACTGGATTAAATCACTTATATATTGGTCAATTTTTTGAGTTGGATAACAAACTTCTATATACAAAACAAGAATAAACCCCTAAAAACCTTTCATCATCACTATCATTATTGTGTTTAATTTGTTCCTGATGACAATGATTTAATTTGCATTATTTGCAAGTACCCGAAAAAGAAAAAAAAACCCGAAATAGAGATATAGAAAACTCATTCAAGTAATTCAAATCAAGAAGAATTAACGTAAGGAACTGAAAACTGAGATAGATCTCATTTGTTGAAGAAAACTCTGATGAATTACCTGTTTCCAAGAAGTGCATGGAGTTGAATGATGGTTTGTTCCTCTTGCAGATTGAATTTCCCTCTCTTAATATCTGGTCTAAGGTAATTTGTCCACCTTAGTCTACAACTCTTCCCACATCTTTGAAGACCTATATATACAAGTACACAGCACCTAATGAGTTATAAACATATATGATCACAAAAGGTGGCTCAACAGAATATACTCAATGTTCACCAACGATAATCACCCACCAGCTTTAGCAGGCAAAGCTCGCCAACTTCCATGTCCATGCTCTTCAATGTAAGCTAAGAGCTTCTGATCTTCTTCTGGTGTCCATGGACCTTTCTTCAACCCCACCTTGTCACAACATGGAGACCTGCCCATTTTTTGAAGAGAAACTAAGCTCTGGGTACGTATGAAAGCTGAGCTTCTTATAAGAACAGGTAGAAGAAGAACATTACTGGTAGAATTGAAAATGAGAGAAGGAGGTGAATACAGAAAAGAGAGAGAGAGACAGGGAAAGTGGGGAATGAGAGAGAGTGATAAATAGAGAGATGGGCAAAGAGAAAGTTCAGCGACATAAATGGGATGGAAAATTCAATTTATGATCGGACTTCAGTAAGAGGATCTTCTATATATTTTTATTTTATTTTGTACAAATTACTATATGTATTTATTTTGTACAAATTACCATATCAATCGAGGTGATGATAATTTATACTCAAATATGCTACTTTATCATACATCCATTTTTAGATTCCATCCATTGACCGACTTTACAAAGTCAAGCGGATGACCGACAGGTATTGTCACTAAATTAGGGTGTACGCCCTTTGCCTTTGTTGGGGGGTTGGGGGGGGGGGGGGCGTTATTTGCTTTGATGATGCAAGTCAAGGATATATTTGATGCAAAAATCACTTTTGTGGAACAATATATATATATTTCTTTGAATTCAGCATTTTCTTGTACATGCATTAGTAAGAAAAATTAGCATTGAAATCCCCTACATACATTTACAGTATGAACCCGTCTAACTGGCGAGGAAACCAGTGAGGGAGGGGGTTGCAACCCTTCATTTCCCTCGGGATGCATGCCTTCCATCCCTTTGCGCATCCCGAGAGGGATGGAGGGTTGCAACCGCCTCCCTCGCTGGTTTCCTCGCCAGTTAGAATTTCTGTTACCGTAGACATGAATGTAACCACATGCAAGCCAAGAAAGTAATTGCATGAGATCGAGTACAAAGATGTTACTTGGACTTAGCTAGTTACAGTGCACATGCATCATAATAGAACGGGACAGATCAATGTAAATTTGTCCTTATTTGGTTTACTTTGTTTTGCACCTAGCTAGTCAATTAAGAATGACAACTATCTAGTTCAATATAATTCTTTTTTTTTTATTATTTATTATAAAGAGTTCAATGTAATTCTTATTATCTTGTATATATGCACACATTCGCATACACACACACACATAAAAGCATGCATGCATATGTACTTTTCAACTACAACAAAAATGAACTTTCAAGAAATTAACAAGAAATGGTATAAAGGCGTCTTTGTCAAATTATTGCGTGTGTAGTTTATCGTAATAATCACATTAAACTGATTTTTGATCAATCAAGTGACCCACATGAGCCCTGCGGGTTTCATGCTATTTAAGCACCTTCAAGTTTTTTTTTTTTTTTTTGTCAAACGACATATCATCAAGCTGGGGTTATTTTCGTTTAATAGGGGATGCTATGATTAATGATTGATGGCTTTTTCTTCTTTGTGGACTTAAGCATGGACCAAAGATTAGCTTAATAGATGAATAATGATTATGTAATTTGGACCACGTGAACTAAATAATTATTTGTTGAAATGAATCTACTAGAATATAGACTATCTATTATTTAATAACAAATGAATAATTGAGATCCATTTTGGAGTGTAAACTCATTTATGGCAAAGAAAATTTTCAACTACAACAAAAATGAACTTTCAAGACATTGCAAGAATGCTATGATAGAGGTACGACACAATTTAGTGCAAGTCACAACAGTCCATGTTATCTTTTTGAAATAGCTACCATGAAAAATGTTGTCCCAACATAGCATTTGTCACTACAAGAAAACTGTATTTTAGCGACGGTCGCCAAAGGTATACAGCAACGGTTATGACTGTCGCTAAATAAAACAGCGACGGTTACAAAACCGCCGCTAATAAAGGCGTCACTAGGTCATTCAGCGACGGTTTTAAGCAACCGCTGGCATAACCGTCGCTAAATACTATATAGCGACGGTTTAATGTAGCGACATTTATAACCGTCGCTAAATACAATTTAGCGACGGTTTATAACCGTCGACAAAATTCAATGAACAATCCAACTTTTTGCCTTTTAGCGACGCTTTGCAACCGCCGCTAAATTCCCTTTGATAATTCAAATTTTTTTACCATATAAAAATCACATTTTTCAACCTGTAGTGTTTTCTTTTCATTGAGTGCAGATAATTTATCCAACATATGCACTACAACTTTTAGACTCAAATAAAAAATCAAATATAAACAACGACACTAAACTAAACTCATATGATATCATCATCATACATTAAGAGGAACTTTAATTTCATTTCAAAATCAATATTATACATTGTCTAGAAGAAAATTACAAATTAAAATTGTTACAAATTGTCAATGGACATAATCAAATTTTCAAAAAAACAATATTACAATCACAACAAAGCCAGCCCGATCTCACTATGTTTCTGTTCCACCTTCCCCGTCTTTGAGGTGCTCTTTAAGTGTACGAACTTTGATTTCCCATTATTCACCATCCCATGCTGGATCCATTTCTGGCAAATTGTAGTCCTCAGGTCTCAATGACAACTCGAAATCTGGGAGGTCAGGCAATGAATTGAGAGCCCTGCAGAAAACCATGCAATTGAGAGTCCAGTTACTTGTCAAATTTGGTCGACAATATGAAATATCCATGCATTTTCAAGTAGGAGAAAACAAAGTCTGCTTACTTCTCTTGCTCTAACAGGTAACCATACTTCTGAGATTTCTTCGATGCAATGTCTGAAATTTTGTGATACAAGTGCTTCATAACACCCCAAATCCCTGTTTGAGGGTAGATATCACGAGGACACGAAAATATGAGCTCACACCTAGTTTACTTTCTAATAATAACTAGTGTCACCATCTGTAACCCATTTAGCCCCAGCCCTGGTGGATCTATAGGTCAGATATATGGCAAGGGTTTCAGCGTGCAGAATAATTTGCTAATATACTGATCATCACAGAATCAAAAAGAAAAATAGCATACCTCAGATACCATCCTATCACGAGCAACTAAATCATCAGAAAAAGGGCGCAATCTATCATATGATATCCTTGGTCTACCATTCCTTTCATTGCTATGCCATCCTAATGAAGAATGCCTGGAAGTATAAGCTTCTGGAACCGACTGCAGACCATTCTCAGAAGACGTCACGTCCCACGCGTGGGTAGCTTGATATGGTCCTATAGCTGGGTGTTGCTCTTTGAGCATAGCTGCTGCGACCTCCCCTAGCAAAATGAGGGGCAGGACCATGAAAAGTTTGCACAGGAGCAATGGAGTTTCTGCTGGAATTGTGGTTGTGACTGTGTCCATTAAACTCCGCAGACCCACTGGCACTACTGCACCCTACAAAGAATTGTCCCGGCCCTCGACTTAGACCACTGGTATCTGTAATTTCCGACAAATTATCTTGTCAATAACGCAAAAATGGAATTAAGTGATCAATATTAATAATGTCTTATACTAACCTGAAGGCAGAATTCTCCCTTGAGCAGGAGGAGATATGATGACTTGTTGCAGGGAGATGACCATATGGATGGTTTGATAGATGGGTCCTAGCAAGATTCATTAGGGAACACTTACAATAAGCATTGAGTCTAACTTTTGAAGGGCTGGAAGATTATCATTGATGTCAGAATGAGCTTTTGCTGTCATTATCTGAACCAAAAAGAAAATACATCACATTGTCACATACCTTGATGTAATATAAGCTTTTTAACAGCTTCATGATGTTCAGCCCACATTCTAGCTAAATTCCCGCAGCTCTTTTAACAGCTAATATAACAAAAAAACAGGATACTTTGTAGAAACTGACAGAAGAATATTGCATAATCGTATTTACTGGTTTGATTCATGACATAAGAGCTAATTGAAGTATCCATTCTGTTACTCAATTTCTGATTCATTTTCCTTCAAAGGAAAACTACTACTGCTTGATATGATTGAATCACAATATGTCTAAATATGATTTCACTAATATGTCTAAATATGATTGAAACACAATGGAGTACACATATATGTCTATATGGGTGTGTCACTACTACTGCTGCTGTATAGAAGATTGCAGTTTGTACTGCAGGTCAGTTTATGTTGTGCTCTATTTTTGGCTTGAAAAGTCCCCTGTTTTTGGAGCATTTTTGAGGACAGCATGCACAATTTCGAATTGGGACAACACTCACAGATGTTCAAACTTACCAACCTACAAACTACATTATGATGAAATTACCATTAATTCAATTTCCCTCCTTACCACCATTTTCAAATGCTTTCTTTAGTATACATCAAGGCCGAAATTGCTGTAAATTGTGTCTAATGGCACTGAGTGTCGTAATCCACCGGAGTATAGATCGCAGCAAGATTGACCATTTACACCACAAAAAAACACCAAAACCAAGAAATTTTAAATTTATTTGAAAGGAATGCTTCTTTTCTTTAAATATCTGTAAAATACGAACAAATTAATGAATTATTATGAAACAAATCAACTTATAAAGATACAGATACACATACCTCCAAAACAAGATATCCTGCTGTCCATTTGCAACAAATCGGCAACAAGATAGAGGTTGTACCTTCAACAATTCACCCAGTTTAGCCAATTCTTCTCTTGCCCGCATGTAATCTCTTTCTAAACGTTCCTATGCACAAAAAGATAAAAAGTATGAAGCAAACTAGAACATAGATAGCTTCGTTACACACCGCATTCTTACAAAGTCGTGAGATGGAGCAAAGGAAAAAGAAGTATTTACTTTGGCTTCGCTTGCAGCATAATGCTGGCCAAAAGCAGTTTGAATATTCAAAAGTTCAACACTTTTAGCATCAATTGTATTCATACAGCTTGTAAGTTTCTTCTTGAGATCATCAATGATTTCTTTTGACTTTTGAAGTTCACTTCCATTCATCTTCTTAGCATCCTCCTGACTTGCTATTACCTTATGTAGAGCTTTCTCCAACACTGCAAAACTGCCCACTTGCATTAACCTGCATCCGAGAACATTGTTTCAGCCAAAAGGAACACAAAGGGAAATGTGGTACATAAAAATACATCATGCAAAACAGGGCATTAAAACGAGCAGGTCAGTATCTGATCACGCTGCTTAGAACAGCCAGTATAGTCTGTCTGTTTACTACCATAACATTGAAGGACACAAAACATATCACATGACCATGAAAGTCAATAACTGAAATTTCTACACGCAATTGGAAAAGCAAGATACTCACAGAGAAAAACAAGAAAATATGGCAGCCTCTTGGTTTCCCAGAAGCTATTTGCTACTTGTTAAATCTAAAGAATAACATTTTATATTGCATTTATATCATAAAATACAGGTAATATAGGCATTCAAAAAAAGAGGAAGGGAAGAACTTGGAAGAGCTTCTTTGGGAGAAATTCAAAGTTGCAATGCCCCAGGTTGTTCATGAGATCAATGTGAGTGATATACCTGGTGAACCCCAGTACGGAAGCGCTTCGCGTGAACACCATAACAAACATTGGGATGGAAAACAGAATGAAGTACATGAGATGCTCTGCAAATGGATGAACTACCGCTGCATGTACCACATGCAAAACAAAAGTGAAATTTCATTTGGACTACATTGAATAGAAACCTAACATAATATGGACAATGCTTACATGTTATGGGCCCCGTGACAATTGAAGAATGATGGTGGGAGTCGTAACGCGAGTAGAGGTAGTGGTGGTGCAATGCTCTATGAAGCCAGTAGTACAGAAACTCCACAGGGCCAGAGTGTAGAAGAATGGTAAGAATGATACCATCAGTTCTCCAAAATGGGAAGTATGAAGCTCCTTCTAAATATGCATAGCCCAAATAGAATAGCACACCATTCAATATGATCTGATCATCCCTGATGTATTCATTTTCACAAACATTTCACCTGTATAAGTGTGTTATAATATATAGGAACTATGAGAAAAATATGCATTTACTAACCAATTACTCTCTCGATCGACCTGTTCGAATTCGATACTCTTGTCAAGTATCCTGCTTTTTCCTTTAGCAGTCCAATGACGAGCTAAGCTTATCCAAATCTGGTTGTGAAGCATTCTCCATAGTAAGAGAAGGAATATCAAAATGTAAGTCGGGTCTCTCTCTGCCTCTCCTTTGCTTGTGAATGAATATATGCTATGCAAACCAAAGAAAAAAGTCATCCAAATACATAGTTTGAATTAAGAGCCCCTTATAGTTATTCAAACAGGGAGACTAACTCAATAATAATTCTTACTAGACAGCCATCATTAATGGCATCCAAACGATAAAAGTTTTCTCTATATATAGCATCAAATAAAAATAAAATACTATTTGAAGTGGATTAAGATTGTGCAAATCCACTTGTCTTTGACACCGAAGTCAAACAAGAATTCAGCAGTAAACGTTTAATCTTCAGACTCAATCCATGAATTGCAAGTAACTTCAATCCATACTAAATTAATCTTCTTTGAATGTATCACAGCAAAAACATACTATAAGGAAACATATAACACAGAATTAAACAAAAATGGAGCCAAACCAATGGAAAAAATACTCACCCAGAGATTCAAAAAGCTTCTGATTTTGGGAGCAAAACTGAATTAGGCACCCAGAGATTCAAAAAGCTTCTAAAATGACTTATTTTGGGAGCAGAACTGAACTGAGAGACCACCTGGGTCATACTCATTTAATTTAATAACAACCAACACAACAACCAGATGTAAACATTATCAACTGGGTTGTTTAATTGAATCACAACCATGCTGGGTGAATGTTAACATGGAAAACAAAAACAACATTAGAAAGGATTCAATGAAATGTACAACAAAGAAATACCTGCACCGGAAGAGCAGGATGGTCATAAATTGACAAATAACTTTCTGATACAGTTCATACAGTATGTTAATCTAACTTGTACAACATTTTGAGATAGTGAAAATTGTGTCAAAGTCTGAGGAGTCAAACCCGAATCTCATAAGCTGAGGATTTAATAATATAACTGTATAGTGCAACAATATAACGTCACCTAGCTACTAAGAGACAAATTTCTACTTCAAGATTACTTGAATGTGCATTATGGTCATCTCACCCAATCACACACACATACTTTACATTCAACATTGTGGATAACATGTCTTTGAGCTTAGGTTATTCCTTTGTTAAGGCTATCTGATGGTATGTGGACTAGAGTTTGACGACATTCCAGCTACTTGTTGGGAATGACAGAATGTCCCATTTATCCTCAGTTTTCACAATTCATAAAGATTTCCTCAGTTCTCACAATTCATAAAGATTTGATTTATCACACAACTTTGACTAACTTTTGAAGATGTAAGTACAGGACAACATGCATTAAGCATGGCATCAGGAGTTGTAATAGTATACTAAAATTCATCCCCAACAGGGTATGGTTTGTAGACTTACGATGGAGTATACATGATGAATTTGAGGAAGGGAAGAACTTGGAAGAGCTTCTTTGGGAGAAATTCAAAGTTGCAATGCCCCAGGTTGTTCATGAGATCAATGTAAGTGATATACCTGGTGAACCCCAGTACGGAAGCGCTTCGCGTGAACACCATAACAAACATTGGGATGGAAAACAGAATGAAGTACATGAGATGCTCTGCAAATTGATGAATTACCGCTGCATGTACCACATGCAAAACAAAAGTGAAATTTCATTTGGACTACATTGAATAGAAACCTAAATAAACTCACCTATTTGCTGAAATTTGTCGAAATGAAGAAGAAAATGAACCAATCTCCTCTCAAATCCAAGTGTAGCATGAACAAATCTGAAGGGGCAAGCATATAAATAAAAATCAAGTTGAATAAAAGCCCAAATCATGGTGAATCAACTAAATAAGCTTATCAAGAAAACCCTATCTTTAAAAGTGCATAAAAATCCAGCAGATTTATGGCTTTTAAGCTTACTAACCCAAAACATTTGCAAATCAAGGACAAACTCACAGTTGCCCTAACCTGTTGGACATTGTATTTGGGATCAATATTTGACCGAAAATGAGCTTCAGCCATCTCGACAAACTTCATCCTTGCCATTTGCTTAAGAAGGGAAATTGCAGTTGGTACATCAATTTCTGAACAAAACCCCACACAATATAAGTAAACACTATAAAACAAACTGTAAAGAACAACAATTGCATTCAAGGTGTTTGATGAAATTACTTTGTCACTCTTCAATGGCAAAGTTGTTTTTCGCTTCTTGGATTTCAAAGGGGTGGTGACAAACGATGCAGTGAGCCAGTAACCTCCGCTTCATTTGTCTTTTTAGCAATTTCAGCGTATGAGCGACTGCCGAGACGACAAAGGTCGAAGCAGTAGACTTATCTTCTCTAATTCGACAGACCCAATGGTTCTCTCTTTGGATTGTAATTGAATAGATATTTACTGAAGTTCTTCAAAGGTGAAAGAAATGAGATAAGAAGAGTGCACGATCAGGATGGAGTGGGAGTGCACAGCGAGAGGAGAGGATGGAGATATGGAGCAACATGAGAGAGATGGCAGCGGCTCAAGCAGAGTAGTGATAGGGCATCGAGACGGGGAGACGGGGAAATTTGTGTTTTAGGTTGCAAATGTGGAAGAAAAAAAAGAAATAGAAAAAAATTGATGTTTTATTTATAACGACGGTTAAAACCGTCGCCCTTAACAATACACGTCGTTAAATACTATTATTCTGCGACGGTTTAATAACCGTCATTGAATAAAGCATATAGCGACGGTTTTTCCAAACCATCGTTACATAAGCGCCGCTAATTTGCTAATTTCTTGTAGTGTGTGAATGTCAAGATTGTATTATCTATCACAATGCATACATGATATCAATTGTTTGTTTTAAGAGTGTGTTATCATGAATGACCTTTTAAAATGCTATCATGAAATAATATATATATATATATATCCATCACTCGTCCAAAGGAGATTGAGAGATCCAATACAATTCAATCACGTAGGTATGAGTCGAGACGAGCGATCAAGTCGGTTGTGGAGTGAAATGAAGACTCTGAGCATGAGAGTTGCGAGTCGTTCTCACTCGAGAACCAATCCTTGCTTAGACCTCAGTGGGAGATATTGATGAACAATCAAGAGATATTGAATGTACAGATAGCGAGGGAAGATATAAAATTTTAATTGTCCATACCATTTGATTTGGGTAGTAAAAAAGTACCAAAAAAGGGGTGTTGCTGAGAATCGACTTGGTGCCTACTCGCTTCCCCAGAGCATTTAAAATGGGTCTGAATGACAATGGCATTCTTAAGCACCTTCCCTAATTGAAATTTTATCTAATCAAAATGTTAATAGCAATCCTTAGTTTAGGCTATATTAACACTGATATCATACCCCACTTTTGGTAGTGTAATGACAACGTTCCCTCAATAATGCTATCTAAAAATTGTTCTAAGAGTATTTCTAATTGAAAAGCAGAATAAATGTTGTGAACCTTTTAAATATGAAATTTGTGTCATAGCATTTATCTGAAAATGCCATCATATAATTGTTATTAAAAGTTATTTTTGTTGTAGTGTTTTTACATGCGAGTCAAGAAGAATTTTCAGCCAGTTGTTACCTCACCGGGCCAAGGCATGATCGATCTCGAGCTGCATATGTTTGATGACCAAAATGAATGTTGCAGATGTCAAGATGAGAACATAGGAACATAACGTGGGACAATGCTTTGTTTTGAAGTGGAACAAAACTTTCAAGCAAGGTGACTTAGTCGTGCATGTTTCTCTGTTCTGAACTAAAACATGACTTTTTTTGTTGCAAAACAGAGAGGGAGAGGGCAGGGTACCAATAGCTGGTTCACCGGAGTCAGTGACTTGGGATAGTTGGATGAGGAGAAAAAAAAGATCGTGCAGTTACTGTAAGAGATAGACAGTTACAAGAATGTGGTTTATGGAAAATTTTGTTTTGCTTTTGAGTTTATTTATTTGGGTAAAGTCATAATGCACCCCTGATTATTTGTGTACATTTTTTTTATGGGTAAGTAATAAATGTCTGGCATTCCATAACTACCTTTCCCTTCCGAAAAAAA
Source organism: Berberis vulgaris (assembly GCA_963556465.1). Lineage (NCBI taxonomy): Eukaryota > Viridiplantae > Streptophyta > Magnoliopsida > Ranunculales > Berberidaceae > Berberis > Berberis vulgaris. The sequence continues at coordinate 54,494,508 of OY747134.1, forward strand.
TAATTCCGGCCATATGCTTGAAAAACGATACATCATTCTTGATTTCCATTAAAAATAATTAAAAGGTTCATTTTGTTTTGGCGTGCATTTCGATCCTTTGATATACATAACTCTGCCTTCAATGTATGATGTGCAAGATTAAAGGTTTTGATTGTTAACATTAGGGGTGGGCATCCCATCCCGCGATCCCGATTTCGCTTCGTCTCAATTTTTTTCGGGTCCTATTGGGATTGATCGATCCCATCCCGATCCCGTCCCGTCCCGATCTAGAGTGGGATGGGATCGGGATGAAGTTTTCAATCCTGCCCATCCCGTCCCGAACCGATTTTTTTTAATATTTTAGATGAACTATGTAGTATGAAACTATTTGTTGACATGACTATTTTATTTGTTGTTTTATTTATTGACATGACTATTATATTATCACAAGCTTTCATGTGACTCACCTAGATAATGAATCTAACTCAAACCCTCTCCCTTTTTTTTTTTTTATCTTCCTAACTCTTGATAACAACAATGTGTGCTCCTTGTAGGTTTTAAATGACAAACCCATTAATAATTTTCGTTAGCAATGTACAAAAAAATGGCTATCGTTAATAGTGGTTCTAGAAAAATGAGTAAAATCTAATGAAATGAGGAAGTAATAATCAATGACTTAAAGTTATATAGTTGTTTTTAGAGTTGTGTTTGTTTGGTAAATCCAAAATTTTTTCAATTTTGCATATTAAATTTTCAATCCAAAATTTAGTACATGCTCATCCTGTCCCGTCTCGAATCTGTTTGGGATGAGACGAAGTCGAGATGAGGTCTATCCCGTCCCGATCTCGAAAAAACGGGATGAGATAGGGATGATGACCATTCCGTCATGTGCTCACCCCTAGTGCATATGAGAGTTCTTAACTCTGAGAAGTTCCAACTCGATCAAGTATGTCATGGAGAGAATTGCAGGCAATATAACAATGTAGTGTATGTACTAGGTTGTCGATGCGGCCTACATGCGCGGATATTCAATATTTTTTTTATTTTATTACAACAATTCAATAATAAGAAAATTTATTATTGAATTTCTAAACAAAATATTTATATATAATTTAAGGGTCTATGTATAGTTTATAAATAAAGGGCTTCAAATAATTAATGTTAGGGGCATCGATATAATTATTCAATGTTTGAGAGGGGTTGATTTTGATTTTAAAAGTATGAAATGTTAAGGGCAAAATGAAAAAAATAAAAAAGTTAGATGTAAGGGCATTTTTATAGTTTTAGATAATTTCAGAGCTTCAAATAAATTATATATTGAGCCTAGGTGCAATTAATGAATGTTTATAGGGGCTAATTTTGATGGAAAATCAAAAAATTAGATGTGAGAGCCTTTTATAATTTATAGGTAATTGAAGGACTTTAAATAGATTATTTTAGGGGCTTAACTATAATAAAAAATATTTGAGAGGGCATGTTTTGATTGTAAATAGTCTAAATTTTAAAAGGTAAAATTATACATAAAAGTTTTTAAATTTAAAATTACAAAATTACCCCTGATCATTAATGTTCACCTACCTATTTGTTTTTATTGTAAATATAATAGAGTTGGGAAGGTATTTTGGGCATTTCTAAAATCAGGACGAAGACACACGAGTTCACTTTCCCACCAACTAATTAAAATTACAAAAAAATATAAACCCAAGAAAACATATAAATTTATTAATGTGTGTTGGTGTTTTAAAAGGTTGGCAATGACTTTTTGACAACACCAATTTTGCTGAATAACACCACCACCCTCTACTTTCTTAAATATATCACCACCTGCTGAAGGACATCACCAATATAAACAAAAAAAAATCATCACCACCTCTCTACTTTCTCAGGGAACACCACCACCATTGCACTGCCTCCCCCCACCAGCACCGCACTGCCTCACCTCGCACCCCCCCCCCACCACACACTTCTCCTATCTTATTATTCTTTATTTATTTCTTCTTCTTCTTCTTCTTCTTCTTTTCTTATTTCCTTTTTCACTGCTAGCGGCATCACCCTGCCTCCTTATTCTATTCCTCTTCATTTTTTTTGTTTTTTTATTTTTTTGTTTCTGTCCTCGAGCAGACTCCCATTTGGACAAACTTGTGCGAGGGCAAAAAAAAACTAATCGAGGAGAAGAAAAGAAGAAGGCGGGGTGCCGCGGTGGGGAAGAAGATAAGATAAGTGGAAGAGGAAGATGAGAAAAAAAAAAGAAAAACAAAGAAGAATAATAATAACAACAATAACAAAGGAGAAGAGGAAGATAAGAAAGGTGGTGGCGGTGTTGGTGCGGCTCAGTGTCAGAGGGGTGGTGCGGCCGGCGGTGGTGGCAGTTGTTGTTCCTAAGAGAAAAGAGAAGAGGATGAAAGGCCTTTTTTTTTATTGGTGATGTCCTTCAACACATAAAAAAGGGAGGTGGTAGTGTCCTTCAGAAAAAATGGTGATGTCAAAAAGTCGCTGACTAAAAGGCTTATTTCATTCTATTTAAGTTTTGCTTATGATACTTAAAAAGAGTATAGTGCATAATTACTGGAATTCTTTATCTTTTACAAAAAGAAATCAAATAATGAAAGACATAAAAAAATAACTTGTATTTTTTACAAATTATTTTTATTATTAATATTTATATTTTAAAATCCCTTAACCTATTCCCATACCAAATGCGATCGGCAGGTTTCGAATCCTGGACTTGCGATATCATCTGTCCCAAGCCTGTCAGCTGAGCTAGTACCCATCTGCTTTGAGGAACATTAATTTCAAAAAATTCGAAGTGTGTATACTAGATCAGCTAATAAATAGTATCACAACCCTGTCAGAGACGATTAATGGTTATGAGATTCAATTAAAACGTGCTCCCCTTTGGAAAAAAAAAAAGAAAGAAAAAAAAATCAATCAATCCAAATGAAAATATACATATATGTACATATACAGACATGAAATTCATGTAGATGGAGGAGAAATAACAATGATATGGTCAATAATGCATGGTTGATGATTCCAATATTAGCTAGCTGCTAGCTGGGCTATTAACTAAGAGGTCGGCCAAGAAAGGGACCAAAAGCTCGATCAATATATCCGACACTTTACCATTACCACCACCAACAACATTGATGATCATTTCTCCTTCTTCAATTCTTCCATGGGCCTTGCCTTAAATACTTTGGAATCAAGATTGCCCGCAACAGGATGTTACAAATTTACAATGTTTTCAAACATGGATTAATTAATTAAACTGAACATTTTTGGTGGCATAGAGCTCGATATGTCAGATAAATCTTGTACACCTGTATGATCCTAGTTTTCCTTGTCGATCATTTTCAAACTTGATTGATATTTAATGAAAGCAGTACATTATATTGAATTGTTATTTCAACGAAATAGTTAATTAGAACTGAAAATGAGGTCTTAACACCTTCATTAACATTCATGTCTTAATCCATAGTAGTTGCAGAATCGACTTATGTACTCATTGCTAACTATTCTGTTTGAAGAGAGTTTCGAATTTGAAAAAAACTCACACCACATTCTCAACCAAATTATTTACACTTATTAAAATAGCTTTGCAGAATGGGACTAATCCATAGATGATAGATCCCAATCTGTAATACTCCATATGTAAAATGCTCCGTGGTGCAAATAAAAGATGCATTCAAGACTAAACTTTCACAACATATTGAGACAACTACAATGGTCCAACAGATCATACATATAGGCTTTTTTATGGTAAGATTGAAAAGTTGCAATAATTAAATGGGTTTTTTTTCTTCTTTGGTAAAAACTTACTCTCCAAAATTAATAGCTAATTCAGAATTAGTTTCTAAGTGATATTACATTTAGGATGCCTCGATTTAGGTGTTCACTTTGAAAAAGGGCAAGGTTTTGATGACTAAAATTCACCCACCCCCTTATTCTTTTTAAAATGAAGCAAAGTCGTCATCTTTGTCTCTAATGAGTAATCCACCCTCAAGACTACGTCCTCGTCATTTGTGATACTCCGCTTTAATCTCCCTTTCTGGGGAGTATCGGGATGCATCTTAAGCCAACAAAATCACCCACAAACTTCACCTTGATTCCTCTACACACCAGTATCAAAACCATTATTTCAGAAAACCAAAACATTCAGCCTAAAAATCAATTTCACCTACAAATCCACGAATGTCAAAACACTTGAGCCGAAAGAGCTAAGCCTGCTTGTTTCACACAACACCAATTATCACTTTGCAACTCAAACCAACGAAGCCAAACCTCTTCAACTTCAGAAAGTGGTTGTATAAAATTGAATTGAAACCCAATTCACTCACTGAAGCATACAATCTATTATCACTCAATAACAAACTTAATTCACCAACTCGACCACAGAAACACCATGTTGTAAAGCTAAAGAAAAACCATCCTATTTCAACAACTCTAGTGCCTTGTAGCACTAACAATTGAACTTCAAATCTCAACTACTAACACCACCAAAGCCAAAACTTCCTCCAATATCCTCTCAGTAATCACATCAAAAACCACTAAACTGCACACAAAAACCTTCCACTGAAATCGAATCACTCTAACTATATTCAACTCTAGTCAATGAGCAAGTCAAAATTGTTCAAACTCTTCTTCAACTTGGATCAAAGATCCTGAATTTCAACGAGAAACCACTCAAGTTGTTTACACTAATGAAGATTCAAGTGTTCGGGTCTACAACATTTGATGATTTAGCAGAGAAAATAATTGTAGATTGGACTGAAGAAAGGGAACCATAAAGAGGAGGAGGGAGAAAGAAGGGGGCAAAGGCGGCCGATGGTTGCGAAATTGACGCCGAACAGAATAACGATTATCTTGTAGACTAGTTTCAATAGACAATTCACAAGGAAAAGACATAAGAGATTCACCTAAAACACAGAGAAATAATTCTGATGTTCAATTAAAATTATTCAAATCAAAAGTATATATAAAGTCAGCCCACGAGCTGGGCTTTATAGCTAAAATTCGGTATTATTAGAATTTTACAAAAAATAGTAAAATCTCAATAATCATGCTAAAACAAAATATATAATAAAAGAAATAATCTGCCAAAAATCTGGCCCAAATTGGGTTTAGAATCACTTCCTAAACGATGAAAAATATATTACCATAAAAGGAAAAAAACTACTAAAATTGTGGATTCGGAAGGGAAAACAGTGGATTTTGGCCTCAAAGAGATATTCACCGAGTGTTGCTCGATGATCACGACGTGCGCACCGAAAAGAGCTTTCCGAATTGGGGTCATATGCGCGATTCTGATAACCGTAGCCAAAGTTATGGCCAAAATACCGAAACGCACCAAAAACTGCCCCAATTAGGAAAAGATCACAATTTCCTACCATCTTTGCGTTGATTTGTCAACTCAAGGTATCTAAGTACCAACAACGTGCTATCAGACAACTCTACAACATTTGACTCGGATCCTCCTGCATCAGAAATAAAGATGAGGGAAAAGAAGAAGAGGAGGGGGCAGGCGGTGGGGGTTGCGAATTAGAGAAAGGTGGGAGGAAGAAGAGGGAGGGGAGGAAGATTATGAGGTTTTTTTGTTTTTTTGTTTTTTTTTTTAACAACTGTTATTTGATGAATTTTTTATAATCATTAGATGTGTCTTGAGATACCCATTTAAAAAATATATATACATGGTTAATTGCATTTTCCCTCCTAAAACATATAGACAATTCAGTTTTGCTCCCAATTAACATTCATATTGTACTTTCCCCCTCAGACTAACAGTCATTGTGCCTTGACTGTTAAACAACTCACGTACCACCATTCTACCTATTTTGCATGACGAAAATGCCCTTCACGTGCTTATCATGCCTGATGTGATAGCATGTCAATTCCAATCGTCTATTACCTTAACCAGACACGTGAACGACAAGGGTGTACTCTCTATCAGCTCGTACCATTGAAGAGACGGACATTGGAAGGAAAACTCCCTCCATTTTCATTATCTTTGTTCTGTTTCTCCTTTTTCCTTGTATTCTCTTTGATTTCTCACCAAAATGAAGAAGCGTAATACTAAAACGAAAAAGGGGAAGAAGGTTGTTTTCAATGTCAAAATCACAATCAGTAGCAGCGATGATGATGGGAGCACCGCTTCTAGCATACACTGGGACAATTGCAGTTCGTTTAATGATTTTAGTGGTTTCTTTAGTCAGATGCCAAATGATGAGGAGCCAAATATGAGGAAAGATTTCACTCCTTCAGACATTGAAGAGGACGCGAAACCTCCTCATGTTCATTGGCGTGATGTATTGTAAGTCTTCTTTGCTATTTTAGGGTTTTCATTTTGGAGCTTCTATATGTAATGCATGTTTGAATGGATGGTGTAAATGATATGATTTTGTTAGTATTTTGTTCATTTGTACAAATTTGGATTTCTCCACTGTTTATTTGGTGGTTGTTGTTTGTATAGTGAAAATGTTGTTTCTAAAAGTGATTTAGTTTGGTTTAGTGTTGCTAGTGGTTGGTGATTCCATGAATCAGTAAAGTGTTTATTTAGTGTTGCTAGTGGATTAGTGTTGTACTTCTCTTTTTTTTTTTTTTTTTTTTTTTTTTTTCCAGTTTATTATTCATGTTTGATTGCATGATTTAGTGTGGTTTGGTTTAGTTTTGTTTGTCTGTTTTGTTTGCATCAGTGAAAATGGTATGATTTTGTTCTGTTTGTCTGTTTTCAGTCTTCTGTTTGCATCAGTGAAAATTGTATGATTTTGTTTTGTTTGTGTGTTTGCAGCAATGGTAAGTGGGGACAAGAACTGGAAGTCTGAAACTTAGTGATCCATTACAATGGAAAGTGGAGTAAGATTGCAGAGATCCCTAGTCTGTGAAAGGTCAGTGATTATAAAGATGAGTTATCTATAAAGTTTGTACAAATGCATGGTGATTACCTGAATTGAGATAAGTTAAATAAGAGTATCCTTGAAGCTATTCCCAACCCACATAAGCATGCCTTAACCCTTGGAACAACACATACCTATGTGGAGAATGGGGTGAGGATGAACATTACAAATGATAAAGACTTGATGTATTTTTGGACCCATGCAAACATTGATGACAATGATGTTTTGCATGTGTTTGTTGAGGTTAAAGTGGAAGCACAAGTACATGAAAGCAACACTTTTGGGATTAGTGTAATGGAGCCTGAACCAATTTCAACCCCACCTATAGTTGATGTTGACTTTGCCCCTGTAACACAACCCACCCCTACTAAAAATTCATTTGAGGCCTAAATGAAGGGCCAAAAAACCTTGGACTAGGAGAAAAGTTCCAACCCCAAGGAAGAGTAAACCTAGTGATTGATACTCTCCAAGGAAAGGTGGTAGGAAGAAAGGGATAAAGTCAAGTAAGACAATAGTGAAGTTATATGATGAGTTGAGTGGAGAAGAACTAGATGAAGACCTACCTAATGTAGTACCACAGGGAACTGCTGAGGAAACACGTCCATCTAAAGCATGTCCATCTGAAGAAGGTCCATCTAAAGCATGTTCATCTGAAGCAGGTCTATCTAAAGCATGTCCATCTGAAGATGAGGCACTTCCAGGTGTGCATGCTGGTTTTGTGGCTAGACTGAGAATGTTTATGGTGATGAGAGTGATCATGAGGCTCACCATGAGGATGAGGAATGAGTCTTGGAGGTTGAGAAAGAATGACCCACAGTAGATGATGCTAGGTTTTGGTTGAAGAAATATGCAGTAAGATAGAAGTTTCTGATGAGGTTTAAGAAGAATGATCTTGACAGACTTTTAGTTAAGTGTACAGATGAAGAATGCAAAAGGTATTGCTATACAGCAAGAAACAAATATGGGCACACCATCAGTGTTAGGACCATGAGGCAACAACACACATGTCTGGGGATTGTTGATGGGAAGCACCATATGGCTGATGCTAGGTTTGTTGCTAAGGAGTGTGAGGCCATGTTTAATACCCACTTCCAATCTATCACACCTGACTCCCTTGTGAAACAGACATGGAAGGTAAACACTGTTGAAGTCAACTACCATGTAGGGTGGAGGGCAAAACAGCAACTGATGGCAAAAATAGTTGGTAGCTATGACGACAGTTACAAGATGACCCCTTATTATTGCATGGAGTTGTTGATAGCAAACCCTGGAAGCAGTGCTACATGCTCAACAAGTAATGAAAATCAAAGGTTCACATGCCCGTGTTTGGTTTGTTCAGCTAGTCTATTTGGTTGGTAGCATGAATGTAGACCCTTGGTGGGTTTGGATGAGTGCTTTCTCAAAACAAAATATGGGGGTTGTTGTTTGTCAGTCACAACTTTGGATGGCAACAATGGTTTCTTTCCATTGGCCATCTATATTTGCCAGTCAGAATGCTATCAAACTTGGTACACCTTCCTGAGCATAATTGAGATGCAGTTGAAGATGCATGAAGGGAAACTGACCTTTATTTTTGACCAGCAAAAAGGCTTGATTGAAGTAGTGAAGCAACTCTTTCCAGATTCAAATCATAGATTCTGTTTAAGGCATATGTACAAGAACTTCAAGAAGGTAGGTTTTGGTGAGACTTTCTTGATGAGACTAAGTTGGAAGGCTGCGAGGGCATACAAAGAGGCTGAGTGTGTTTCCCACTTGAAAGAGATTAAGGATGCTAAAACAAGGGCTCATCAGTGGCTGATTGATAGGGATGTGAAGAGTTGGTGCATGACTTATTTTGACACTAGGCTATGCTCAAAGCATATCACTGACATATTTAGTGAAAACTTCAATAACTGGATCATTCGCCTAAGGGACAAACCAATCTCCAAGTTTATTGATGACTATCACATGCTTGTCATGAGGCTTATGTATGACAGAAGGGTGAAAAGTAGCACTTGGGACATCAATGAGATAGTACCTAGGGCTCAAAAGCTGGTTGACAAGTATTGTGAAATGAAGAACCAATTCATGATGTTTGGGTCCAGTGATGGCTTCATCACAGTGCATCATAATGACACTGGTGATAGGTTTAGAGTCAAGACGTCTATTAGATATTGTGACTGTAGACAATGGGAACTCGCAGGTGTCATATGTGTGCATGGTGTCTTGACTCTAGTCAATCAAAGACCTAAGTTGGCAGAGTAAGTAGTTTTCTCATTGCTTATATGATTGCTTATATACATATTTTCATTTAATGCAGGTACTGCAGCCTCTATCATTCTGTGAAGGCCTATGTGGAAGCATACTCTAGGGGCATTTTGAGCATAAGAAATATGCGTGAATGGGATGAAGTAAGTTTTATCTAAATTGCTTGTGTATAGTATTTCCATGTCTGATTAGTTATTCCATGTCTGATTAGTATCTCAAAAGCTAGTTAGTATTTTCATGTCTGATTAGGGTTTTTATGTGGCAGCCAAGATACTTAGTATTGCCTCCTATAGTGAAAAGAGGTCCAGGGAAACCTAAGAGACAAAGAAGAAGAGATGAAGATGATGTTCACAGGGAACATTAGAGTTGCAGAAAGTGTGGAATGGAGGGTCACAACAGTAGAACCTGTATAAACCCTTATAGGGGTCTGCTGAGGATGGACGACATCTAAGAGGCCTAAATGCACGAGGGCAATGAACAACAAACCAAGGGGTGCAAGGACTGCTAGTGAAAGAGGACACAGTGAACCTCCAAAGGAAATGTCCACATGTCTTCCATAGCCACCAAACTTCCAGCCTGAGATGCCTACAACTCTAACTTTACACAACAGTCAGAGTACTATGTTCACAACTCAGCCCTTTGCACAAGGAGTTCGGCCCCCACCAATGAGGCCACCAGTTAATCCAATGTTTCAACGTGGGAATGGTAGGGGCAGGAGAGGACAAACTCTATTTACAAGGGGACAAAACACATTGAGACCTAGAAGACCCTGGAGATGACCTTAGACAGTTGGTGACTCATTCTCATTTTGGTGACTCATATTGACATTCTCATTTTGGTGAAAGGAATTAGTGAAAGACGATTAGACAGTTGGTGAAAGCAGTTACTGATGCGGATTTAACTAACATAAATTAATAGGTTAATTCAGCCCACTTGTAATAACCGCAAGTGCACGGTGCCTAACTGGTAGACAACGGCAAGTACGGGTCGATCCCACGAAGAAGGTGGATGCAATTGAAATTTTAGAATTTAATTAAACTAATTTAGAGAAAATGGGGTTACAACATTTTTAAAACTAAACTAAAAATAAATTAAAAATAAGAAAACTAAGAAAAATAAAAGATAGATGAAATGAGTTTTGTGGGCTTGGACTCACTAATGAGTTAGCAAAATTATTGAAATCTAAATTACTGAATTTAACGAGAAGCTTTAGGGATGAGAATCCCTTGCTTACACCGAATATGTGATCGTTAAAATCTAATTAAACTTATATCATATTTCTATCAAACATTAACAAATCATTTCAAGCAAATACGCTCTTACCAAGTATTAAGTGTCTTTTTAGGGCACACTTAATCAAAGTTTAAGCTTAATATTTTTAGCACATGCTTTGAATATTAATAAAGGGTAATTCTAACTACCAAACATATCAAGTTTAATTTCTCGAACAGCAAGGTGAAAGCAATTTATCAAAATTCAGAAATAAATTGTAGTTAACAATTAAATGCACAATTCAGTAAAATAAATCAAAATAACTTATACAACCCATTTAGTTTATCACAAGCTCGATATGGTGGCACTCAGCAAATCAGCAGGTGGTTGTGCACGAATCCCGAGGAAATGATCCCAAAACGCTCTGTGGTGGCTCTTACAGATAACTGGGGTGTAAATAGCCAAATAACCGAATTGACCAATTCCCGCCTCTGCTACAGTAGCGCCACAGTGACGCTACAGTAGCCGCTCGTCTTCTCCAGCGCGACAGCGCGGTTCTCGGCCTCGTTCTCGCTCCTCGCGACCGTCCTCAACCTCAAATCATCTCCAGAACCTGCGAAAGACCAGAAAAGGTGAGGAAACACCAAGAAAACAGCACAAATAAACAGAGAGAAATCGGGAGGGGACTCCCTGTTTTTGCTTCCTGTCGTGACGGTGGTGCGCCGCGGTGCGGCTCTGTTTGTGGTGGTTTTCCGGTGGCGGAGAGATGGTTTGGGGCCTGGACGAAGAGAGGACAGAGAGAGGGGAGGAAGACGCTCTGTGGCGAGGCGGAACAGGCTCTGTCGCGAGGCGAAACAGGCTCTGTCGCGGCGTGGTTGCGGTGGTTCTGTCGCGGCTTTTCGTGGTCTGTTGTGGTGGTGGGACTCGTGCGGAGGTGGTGGCAGTTGTGTGGACAGGGGAGAGGAGCAGAGAGTGGTGGTGGAGTGAAAATTGGACGTGAAACAGGGTTGTCACACCCCTGTTTCACGGTGGTGACGGTGGCGGTTGCGGAGCTCGGTGGTGGCGATGGCGAGGTGACTGTGTGCTGAGTGAGTGGAGTGAGTGAGAGATGGATGAGTGGTGAGGGTGATTGTGAATCACCTTTGAGAGAGGAGCTCCTTTGAGGAAATCTCCATTGAGGAAGAGGTTTTGATTTCTAATTTTCTTCTTTTCCCTTCTCTTCCTCCCCTTCTCTTCCTCCCCCTCTCTCACCCTATTCTTTTCTATTTATAGAGAAAGATCAAAGGGGTAGGATTGGGTTTGGGGTTATGGGTTTAGGTTTTGAATTAGGTTTTGGGTTTAGGTTATGAATTAGGTTTTGGGTTTAGGTTTGTGGATTAGGTTTTGGGTTTAGGTTATGAATTAGGTTTTGGGTTTAGGTTATGGATTAGGTTATGAATTAGGTTTCGGGTTTAGGTTTGTGACTGCTTTATACCACCGTTGGAATCGACTAATTGTCGTTCCTTAACTTGTCGCTTTAATGTGATTTCATCGTTTAAGCTCAAATTCCTACAAAGACATGAAAACGAAATAATTACTATACAATATAATAATCGAAACACTAACATGCATAAATTAAGGGATATATTATGTAATAATTCATTAACACTGTCATTATGTGTTTTCTGATGATATTGAATGCTTGTGTTGGTATGATACACTAACTGATGCACTTGTGTAGGTATGGTACTCTAAATATACACTTGTGTTGGTTGCAAGTTTTGTTAAATAGTAGTGAATGCTTGTTGATATGGTATGATATTGAAAGTGCTATATCAGGTTGCTATGTCAGGTGCTATGTTAGGTGCTATGTCAGGTTGTTAGGTACTGAATGTTAAGGTTGTCAGGTACTGAATGTTATTGAAAGTGCTATGTCAGGTTGTTAGGTACTGAATGTTATTGAAAGTGCTATGTCAGGTTTTGAATTGCAATGATGTTGAGTCAATTGAATTGCATTGATGTTAAGGCATTTGATTAGAATGTGCTATTAACATCAAATGAATTTACATTGTTGAAAGAACATCAAACTTTGTTGCAAGAACATCCAATGAATATCAAATGAATTTACATTGTGTTTCAACATCCAATGTATATGTACTCCTTAAAAAACTTGCCTAGTTCAAACCTCCTATTCACTTGTTTGATTGTGTTTGTGACACCATGAGATCTGGAAGAAAAAAAATTAAGAGTTGTTAATTAACAGTAATTACTGGCAGGAACTTAACCCCTTAAAATAAATTTGAATTTAACTTTGCCCTTGCAACAGAACTGACCTAACAGATGATGAAGACGAGCTGCAACTCAAGCTTGCCATCAAAACTTGGCAGAGATGAGTAGTAGAAGCAAAGGTGAGTAGTAGAAACAGAGACGATGTAGATGTAGTAGTAGAAGCAGAGGTGAGAATTATTGGTAGTGAAGTTCAGATGGTGGTGGCGAAGTGGAGACGGTGGTGGTGAAGGAAGAGTTGGCGGATTATCCCAACGTCTTACTGGAAGTTTGAATCTCAGCTTTCGATTTTAATTGCATCAACTTTGAATCTCAGCCTTCAGATCATTACAGGGTATTTTGGATAGTAAAATATGACCTTTTTGAATCTAGCACATGCCTTGAAAATCAAGGCATGTTGACTGTTAGTCTGAGGGGGAAAGTGCAATATGAATGTTAATTAGGGGTAAAGTTGAATTGTCTATATGTTTTACGGGGAAAATGCAATTAATCCTAATATATATATATATACATACACATTTTGAACTATTGATTTATCTTGAGATACCAATTATCAGTTTTTGAGGCCAAAATTTAATCACAGCCTTTCAATCATTTAGGGGCATTTTAGTCATCAAAACCTTGCATTTCAGTTACATTCGATGTTGATGCTAATCACTTTCGACACTGCATTTTATAAATTACTTGCCAATTATTAGATAAACCGATTACTTTGACAAAAGCTAAAATTGTAAAATATGGCAAAAACAATCAAGTGGTGTGGTGTCAATGGGATAATATACTAGCTCAACTGATAGGCTTATATCACAAGTCCAACGTTCGAATCCTGCATACAACGATATGGGACATGCCCATCTTTGTTGCAAGCAATACTACATAATTTCCCATGGGTTGTGGAACCAATTCTCTGTCATTCCGAACAAATTGCTCCAACTCTTTTTGCGTGTCCAATCCCTCACTCGACAAAGCTCCTTCAGAGTTATAAGTTCAAAAGTAGAAGATAACAAATACAATGAACCTAATAATTTCTATTCATTACTCCTTCATTTAGAGTTTTTAGAATTTGACAAGGATGCTGATTTTCAACAAATCTGGCTTTGTGGTGCAATTTTCAGGGCTGGAAGTTTCAATTTCTTGTTCATGATGATGATCATCAGAGTTATTTATTATTTTTTTTTTGGAAAGCGAGTTGGATTTTAAGGACCCCAAAACATTTATATAAATGAAACAAAAACAAAAATAAAAACAGAAACAAACTCTCACAAGAAAGAGAAGTCTAGTGAGAGTGAACATGGTTACTAGGCCTATAAAATCTTCAACTAACATCGGCCAAAGAAGAAACCTCTTGTTTTTATTATTTTTATTTTTTTATCCATGTCTCCTCTATTAAAGAGGAAAAGATTCAACCTTTGTACTTTTTGTTTGCTTTCTTAGCCCTAGAGGATCTTCGAGGGCAGAGACTAAAATCTTTAGTGCAAGATTTTGAAAACAAATCGCTTGCAACCTCTTCACTAGAAGGATCTTGTTCATGTTCCTCGTTACTACTCTGCTCATCTGTTGTGGTGTTCTCTTTGTCATGAGTCAGTGTGTGGTCACTTGCCTCCACATTAACACTACGCTCGAGCATTGGGTTGATAAGAATCAATGGTTGTGGACTCTGCGTTATGGCATCACTCTGGTCATCATTTATGTTATGCTCTGCCACATTGGCAGCTTCTATACTGGTTACATTCCCTGCTTTTCCCGTGATAGCCCTGGACTCCCCTCTAAACTGGGTTGAGTCTTCGACTTGAATGTATGTCTACCCTTGGCAATCGTCCAACCATCAGAGTTTTGTCTTTCTAGTGGTTGGGTCCTACCCGTAGCTTGCCATACCATATGGCCTGGAGTATTAATTTCTTTGCTCTTTGAACACTGCTGTTTTGTATGGCCAAAAACTGCACAAGAATTGCATTTAACAGGAATCCATGCATATTCAACTTCAACTATTTTTTCCTTATCTCCATTGATAACCACAGGGATGTCTTTGGGTAATTGGTTGTTTACATCCACCTCCACACACACCCTCACATACGCTAATATTGTCCTTTCTCAGTAGCTTTGTCAAGCATGATAAGCACTCCAATAAAACTAGCAATCCTTTGAATACCCTTTGGATTCCATAGGAATAAAGGAATTTTCTTCAGTGTAACCCAAATAGGTATCGAGGTAAGCACCTCAGCATCCTCGTCCATAGAAGGTGACCAGGCCCTGAGGATGAACAACCTGCTTGCAATATGCAGAGGTCCCATTTCCAATACCTTACTTTTATCTTCTTCCTTCTTGAATTTGAATACAAAATTCTTATCTCCGTGTATGTTCATCTCAAATTCTCGAATTCCCCACGTCCTTATCAGCCACTCTTTGACATAGCCATATGCCAAGCGCTTGCCCACAAAGCTGCCAATAACCAACCTTTCACATTCTTCTATCCTATTCGCAAAGTCAGCAGTTTGCACTTGTATTATTTTCCTGCCTTCAACAGTAGTAGGAGGTTCATACCTTAGTTTTGTAGAGCCCGTATGCTGGCTTTGCTTAAGCTTTGATGCCCAACTCATCCTCGATGGTGCAACGACAGGGTTTCCCATTGCTTCTTGAATTTTGCTAGGGCCAGAGGATGCAACACTGGTTGGCATTGTACATTCATCTGCTTTATGCAGAACGTCTTCATTCCTTTGCGCTGCAGCCTGCTTTTGACTAGCTGGCACCCTTGCAGTTAGCATTGCCCAGTTTTTGGGATTTATCATTATTTCCAGTCCTTCTGCACCTAGTTTATCTCCATTTTTTTACAGCCACTTGATATTCATTTGTGAGTAACTGTAGCAATCCATCACCATGAATGTTGTACTTCTCCTCAAAATCCATGAACACCTCCTGTGGAAACACGTTCTCACTAACTGCGTCTCCACCATTTGTTCCTGTCATTCAAAAGACCGGAGAAGATGTGGAAATACCAGCTAGATCGAGCGAGTAAATTCAATTATCGATTTCTATAATCGACATATTCAATCTGTTCACCCTGATTCTATTTAGTGAGTAAATCAAACAAATACTAAGCGCAAAAAATGTCCCCAACAAATTCACTCAATCATCAACTCAACTACACCAGTAATTCTACTACTCAACTTCCCTCTTTTGCCTGAATCACTTGCCCTAGATGCCATTTTCGCTCTCTCTCTCTGATAAGTTGACAGTATTAAAGGAACTGAATGGATTCAAACCATTGAAGCCATGGGCTTGCTACAACCATATCCAGTCACTATCTGAGAAGAGAATGGCAGTGAACCCTCACTTCGATGCCCAGCAAGCAAAAGGATCATCATAGTTTTCTAACAAAGAGAAAAGGAAGTAAGAAATCATCTCGCGGAAAACTCATCTTTAGTTGAATCCTTAGGCGGTTGACAAGCAGATGTAAAGGCCATTTTGGAAGTATTTGACTAAGGAATTAATCAAAAATATATCTCATCATCATCAACATTCGTATCACATAAAATCTCACCTACCACAACCTTGATTGACTTAATATTTCCCCTAAGGATCTAACATTCACTCCTGAAGATCCTAAACACTGGACATTGAGCTTTCTGCACTTTCAAACTTTGTAAGCAGTCTTTTGAATGTAAGGACGAAGAAACACATTAACGATATTAAGCTAGACGGGTCATATGAAAGAGCATATGTGCCATCTATTTTAGTACTGTATTTTTCTTTTCCATGTACCATTTTTTTATGGTAAAATAAGTGTAGTAAACTTGCGTGTATGTGATTCATCTTTCAGTGGTTAAATTAATTTTCATGGCAAATTTTTTTTTTGATTTTTAAATAAACCTTCATTATGACATTACAACTTTACTCGAATAATTTTGGGATGCCAGACCTTTATTAACTTCTAAAAAAGAGTGGAAATACATCGAGGGTACATTACGACTTTACCCGAAATTAATCCTAACATAAGGACAAGCAAAAACTATCTAGATTTATGAATATAAGTTGTGTGCTCTTTATCAAGTTTCACGAGCGTCTTTGGTCTTCGAGGTAGAGAGCCACTTCCAAACATCATGTTTTGCTAAACTAGCGAGAACATCTGCAACTGCATTGACTTCTCGAAAAACATGGATGTAGCTCACGTCCCTATCCCCTCAATCATGCACAAGTAAGATTCTGGGTGAGATCTCCTCCCTCCATCATGCCCTCGATAGCAAAGACATTTCGGGAGGGAACACTTGTTACATAAGGTGAGAACAATTAAGAAAAAAGTACACATACACATTGTTAATTTCATATAGTCTTCATACTTCTTTGCACCGTCGTCTGACTTAAGCAATGAAGTGCCTTTAGCCACCACAACGGTGGTCGCTGACTCACTACTGTTCGTTTTGTAGGTTCGAGATCGGCAAGGACGAATTTGGACGCATGAGTTTGGCGTCGTCTATGGGAAAAAAGAAAAGTTTTCCTTGAAACGAACATATAAAGTTCTTTCTAAACAAGTAGAACATCAAGACATGGTCACCAGCCCCAGGTCTCGAGCCCACAACAACAATGTTGAGCCAGACAATTCTTGCCGAGAAAGCCCAACCATAGGGCCAAATCGATCCGATTGAGGAAACAGAACAGTCGCACGACCCAACCACTGAGGCAGTTGCGACTGACCCCGCATAAATCAAATCATGCTCGACATGGATCATCTAGCATGGGTTGTAGAAAGGCTCACCCAAGATTGAAAGCATCCATCCAAAAATGGCAGAAATTCGGGGAGGTCCCAGACCCAAGAGGACACCAAATAGCGCATCTAGGAAAGCGAGAACCTCCCTGTGAAGAAGATGAGAGTCAAATGAGTGGGGGGTTTAAGAGATGACGGAGATTGCATAGACCATGCCCCGATAATAGACAGGACCATGATTAAGAACCCGCTTTGACTGGGGCGACCAATTTGGATGTCCTGTATGATCTCACTATCCTTTCATTTTTGGTTGAGATCATGAACACCCCCTGCCAAAGAAATTCATCTCTCCAAAGCTCGAATTCTACGATGGAACATTAGATACGTAAGATCATCTGCGTCATTACCACCATGTGATGGCGCTGAAAGAAAATTTCGAAAGCCATCCTGTGAAAAATGTTTCCCACCAGCCTAAAGAAGTCTACGCTAACCTGGTTCCACAGCTTCCAGCCGAGATCTATTGATTCATTTCAGATGTTGGCGAATGCACTTATCACCAGATACATTGGAAGCCAACGAACCAGGATAGGGCCCCACTATCTGTTGAGCCTCAAGCAGAAGTATGGCCAGACCCTCATGGAGTATGTCACTCATTTTAACGATGAGCTGAATTTAATCGACGGTTGCAGCGACAACATGTTGGTCACCGCTTTCACTTTCGACCTCTGAGTAGGTCAGTTTTATAACCTCCTCACGCTAGAACCCGCACCAGATATGACGGTTCTATTGAAAAACACCAAAAAAATAGGGGTGGGCAAGAATCCTGGTCCCGAACCGATTTAAACCGGGACCAACCGGTTCATGTAGTTTTTATCCCAGTCCTGAACCAGAATGGAATCGATTTTCACTAATTTTTCCCGGACCGTTCTGGTCTGCCCGGTTACTCCAAAAAATCCAAGCCCAAGTGACTTTATCAAGTCCAAGCCAAATTTCCATCCGTAAAATATCAAGACTCCCACCTCAGCCACACAATAACTCTCTCTATCTTTCTCAATAAGTCTCTTTCTCTCTCTCTCAATGAAGAAAATCTATGAATGAAAAACTCTCTCTCTCTCAGAACCTAATCAAACACCAAATTACAATGGCGTCTCCATCACTTAGGCGTTCTCTTTCTCCCTGATCTTCTTCTGCCTCTTGCATTTGGGCTTCTCCTTGATTGGATCGGGCATAAAAGGCTATTTGGGGGAAGAAATGATCAGTTATGAGGTTGGATTGAAACAGTTGAGTGAGTGAGTTACAAGTGAAGGTAGAGTTGCAAAGAGTGAACAAATCTTCTTTCGTTCACTTTGGTTGAGGGTTTTGCTTTTTTGAGAAGAGATGAAGATAGAGAGAAAGTGATGGGGTTTTGGGGGGGGGGGGGGGGATTATGAAGAGGATGAGGCGGCAATTGAAACACTTTTGGTTTGGTTTTGGGGAAGAGTGGGAGTGGCAAGAGATCAAGTGTTGTGTCTATGTTCTCTTGTAAACATTCATGTGGTGTAAGGGAGGATAGTTTGGTGAGAGCATCTCAACTATGAATAAGCAAATAACAAATAGTACTAATGGAAGTCTGATATAATGGAGTTTCTTTCTTGATGCTTTGTTTTTATTCATTATATTGAATATTGATTTTGAAATCTAATTAAGACGAAAGTTTTGCAATGTTTGCATACAAATTTGCCATGTTAATTTTCAAAATTGGTTCAAATTTGATTCAAAGAACATGGGTTCCATTTGCTGTTGTTTCCTTGTAATTGGGTTTCATCCCTGTTTCTCAGAAATTCCATTTCTGTTTTTCAAATCTCAGAAACTCCAACTCGAATCTAAGATCTAGAAACTCCTTCTCAGAAACACCATCTTTGTTTCTCCTTCTATTTCAAGACCCTCCTCCATGTTCTCTGCCCAATCTGTTTTCACTCTGCAACGAAGAAGAAGGAGAAGAACACAGGAAGCAAGATTGCAGTTTTGAATTGACGGAAAAAAGGAACCAGGATGGCATGGTCCCGACTCGGATTGTCCCGATTTAAAACAGTTTGGTACCAACCGGGTCAGCCCAAAAATATTGGTTTTTTCGACCCGTACCGTTCCCGTTTCACTGTACCGGGATCGAGATTATCTCAAACCCGGACCGTACCCGCCCCTACCAAAAAATACATCACCCTGGAGAAAATGTTGTTGGCCAAGAAGGGGAAAGTGAGGCAAAACACTCCTCCAAAGCCAATGACAAGGATGAAAGAAGAGATAATTCCAAGCGAAAACTGAGTGAGAACCAGAGTGGGTACAAGGCTTGCATGTCCAGATACCCCTATTACACTCCACTCAACTCCAGACTGTCTGATATTTTTCCGCCATGGACAAATGGGAAGACATCAAGTAGCCATCGAAACTCAAGGGGGGATCCTTCAAAACTTGACAAAGACAAACATTGTTCTTATCACAAGGAGATAGGTCACGATACCAAAGACTGCAAGAGCCTTAGTGATGAGATCCAATACTGGATCGAGAGAGGAAGATTGAAGGAGATCATCGGCTTCAGGTACACGCAATCTCAATGAGAAGAAACAATACAAGAATTCTCGATGTTGTGTGTGTCCTTCATGGGTAAACGAGAAGAGAAAACACTTGAATCATTCACTAAAGAAATTGGTGCAAGAAATGTGAGTTAGATCGCACAACCAGGATCATCTCGTCCAACAAATGCGGGAAAAAAGAAAAGTCCGAGCCTAACATTCAAGGAATGGGGCATGAAGGGAGTCCACTTCCCCCACAATGACACCCTAGCCATCTCGATAGGGATAGCAAACTGGAAAGTAAGAAGGTCGTTAGTGGACACATGCAGTTTCGTCAACGTCATGTTTCTAGACGCATTCCTCAAAATGCAATTGATGGGAAAAGAGTTAACGCCTGCAAACTAAGGAATGTTCGGCTTCAACGAAGAAAGCTGCTACTCGGTTGGAACGATTATGCTACCGGTAGTCACAGGGCAGCCATACCTGCAAATGATCATGATGATGGAGTTCTAGGTCGTAGACGCCTATACTAAATACAACGTAATCTTGGGCCCACCTTGGTTACATCAGATGAAGGGGGTAGTCTCTACCCAGCACCAGTGCCTCAAATACCCTTTTAACGGTGAAGCATGAACGATTAGAAAGGAACAGACCGTCGCTTTAAAATGTCACTACACCGCGACTAGGAAACCAAAAAATGGAGCACAACAACTCGAGCAAAAGGATCTGGATGAGAAAACCCAGAATCCAGTTAGAAAGGACCCACCTCCACTTTTAGACATCAAACCTCCATTCACCCCCAGAGAGAGGTCAAATGCTGGGCAGCTGGAAGAAAATGCCATCATCATATACTTGGAGAACTCAGCTAACACAAAAATAGTTCTGATAAGCTCTAACCTTAACAGAATGCTGGCAGATCAACTAGCTGCACTTTTACATGAGAACCATGATATATTTTCATGGACAAGAAAGACATGGTGGGAATTGATCCCTCAATAATCACGCACTGACTGACAGTCAATCTCGACTTGACATCATGTAGAAAAGGAAGCCGGTGGTGCCCGAGCGTAACCATGCCATTAATAAAGAAGTGCAAAGGCTTTTGAACGCTGGCATGATAAGGGAGTCTTTCGCTACCAAAATTGGCTGACAAACACAGTCATTATAAAAAGAAAAAACGGGAAGTGGAGAGTTTGCATGGACACAAACCTTTAACAAAACCTGCCCAAAAGACAACTTTCCATTGCCTTGGATAAACCAGATCACAGACGCATCATCCGGACACAACCTACTCAGTTTCATGGATGCATATTCTGGCTACAATCAGATCAGTATGCAACTACTAGATCTGGAGATAACCTCCTTCATAAAAGATAGGGGCATATACTACTACTGGTTAATCCCGTTTTGAATGAAAAATGCTGGGCCAACATACCAATACCTAGTGAACCGGATGTTCAAAGGACAAATTGAAAAGACCATGGAACTCTACATCGATGAAATGCTGGTAAAAATCCTCCATAGTCTCGATTACTTGGTCGACCTCGAATGAGTATTCTCCCAACTCTGGAATAACCAAATGAAAATCAACCCACAAAAATGAACCTTTGGGGTATAATCGGAAAAATCCGTGGGCTACATAGTCAACCGAAAGGGAAATAAAGGATGATCCAAAGCATATTCAGGTTCTTCTCGACATGATACCACCCACAAACATCAAAGAGGTTCAGAACTTGACTGGGAGGGTGGTAGTTCAGAACAGTTTCATTTCCAAATCCTTAGACATATGCCTCCCTTTCTTTAAAATCCTGAAGGGGAACAAAGAATTCCAATGGGGACAGCAGTGTAACATGCCTTCCAAGATTTGAAGGTGTACATAGGAAGCACTGAGCTGCTATCAAAACCTACTATAGTGAGAAGCTTTTCCTATACCTCTCAGTCTCGGAGCACGCTGTAAGCTCAGTTTTGATTCGGGAGGACAATGGAAAATAGAAGCTCATCTACTACATCAACAAAACGTTTGGTGGAGCGGATGCCAACTGCCCTAACCTAGAAAAACTTTTCTTTGTGCTGGTAACTTCTTCCAGAAAACTGAGGCGTTACTTCCAAGCTCACTCAATAACAGTTCTAACTGATTACCCACTCTGGTCGGTATTGCACAAGCCAGAGCTATCAGGAAGAATGGTTAGTAGAGCTAGGACAAATTGACATCCATTATGCTCCGAGAACGACCAGCAAGGCGATAACACTGGCTGACTTGATTGCCAAGTTCATTGGAATAGGAGAACCTGAGATAAAATACCAGCAAAAGAGATGAGGACCTCGAGCCATCCTTACAAAGATGGATCCTGCCATGTGACCGGTCATCCAATGTGAAGGGTTGCAGAGTTGTGATCGTCCTTTATACCCCATAAGCGGTTACTCTCTAGAAGCCTATCAAATTTGGCTTCCACGCTTCAAACAATAAAGCGGAATATGATGCCCTCCTAGCTAGGCTAAAATGAGCAAAAGGAATCGGAATAGAAAAAATCACGGTGTTCAGTGACTCTCAACTAGTGGTCAATCAAGTGAACAATGAATTCAATGTTAAAGACCCTCGAATTATGTCTTATTGCGGGAAAGGAATTGATGCCTAAAGAGGGTTCAAGATAATACAACTCCGCCGTTGTTCCAGGATAGACTACCAGGAAGCCGACGATCTGGCAGGAATGACCTCGTCCGCAAATGATGTCTCTGACACACTCATAGTGTTTCAGGATAAGTCAGTCCTAAAGGAAGAAGTGCTCCAATAAACCTTCTCCACAAGTGAGGAGACCAGCTGGATAAGTCTCCTAATAAGCTACAGATAATATAGAGTCCTCCATGCAGAGAAGTTGGAGGCTTGCAAGCTGAAAAACATAGCGTTACAGTAGATGCTTCTCAATAACAGGTTGTACAGAAGATCAACAGCTGCCCCTTTTCTTAGGTGTCTGTCTCTCGAAGAGGCAAACTATGTCCTTCGAGAAATCCATTAAGGAATCTACAGGAACCATCTCGGAGGAAGGACATTAGCTCACAAAACCCTCACCCTAGGGTACTATTGACCGAAGATGCAACAAGAGGCCAAAGACCTGGTCCATAAGTGCGATAAGTGTCAGAGGTATGCACCATACACAATATGCCTGCACAGAACCTGGTCCCAATGACCAACCCGTGGCCTTTCGAACAGTAGGGGATGGATATTGTAGAGTCGTTCCCCATCTTCGAGAAGAAAAAAGTTTCTTCTCGTGGCAGTCGACTACTTCACAAAATGGGTGGAAGTAGAGCCCCTCTCCAAAATAGGAGAGAATTAAATCGAGAACTTCCTCTAGAAATCTATCGTCTGCATGTTCGGGATACCAAAATCCTTAGTCAGTGATAACAAGACCCAGTTTGAAGGGAAGAAAGTTAAAAAACTTTGCGCCAACCTGAATATCAGTCACCACTTCTCAGCGCCGGGGCACCCCAAGCCAATGGAAAAATAGAAGTCACCAACCATACTATGCTGGAAAAAATCAAGAGAAAACTTGAAGCAACCAAAGGGCTCTGGGTCTCTAAGCTTTCATGCATCTTTTAAGCATACCATACCACAAAAGGGACTCCAACTAGAGAAACACCATTCGCCTTGGCCCATGGGTCAAAGGCGATGGTTCCAGTAGAACTAGGAATGCCTACGTTCAGAATGAAAGAGTTCAGGATAGATGACAATGATAAAGTTCTGAGAGTCGGACTAGACCTGCTCGAAAAGCGAAGAGATGGAGCCTCCGTCAGAGTAGCGGTCTATCTGTGAGTAGCGGTCCATCAGTAAAAGATGGCTCAATACTACAATAAGAAGGTTAAGCCTCGAGAATTCAAAGTCGACGATTGGGTACTCAGATAAACCCAACCAAACACTAAAGACCCAGGAGAAGGCAAGCTGAGCCCAAACTGAGAAGGTTTTTACAAGGTGACAATAATCAGAAGGCCCAAAACTTTCTGGCTGGAAAACCCAAGTGGAGAGCATCTTAAAAGACCATGCAATGTAGAACACTTAAAGAAGTATTATCAATAAAGGTATTCTCTTTAAATAATCCCATTTCATATGACTCCATGCATAAGAACAAGCTTAGTTTGACCAAAAGACCATGATGGCACACATACGGATCAAACCCGGTCCACGAACAGTTCACCGCAAGCAGGCGAGTCCAGTCCACGGACGACTCACCACTCTAAGATAACCTGGTCTAATTAAGGGGACCATAATGGCGCATAGCGGCCGAGCCTAGTCCTATTCAAGATGTCTGACAAATTGCCACATAAGTGACCTAGTTCGCCTCAGGAACCAAGGCAACGCATATGCGGAACGAACCCAATCCACAGTCAGTTCACTGCAAGCGGGCGAGTCCTATTCATGAATGACTTACCGCTCCAAGATAAACTGGTCCAATTACGGGGATCATAATGGCGCACAACGATCGAGGCTAGTCCTGTTCAGGATGTCAACAATTTGCCCATAAGTGACCTAGTCTGCCTTAGGAACCAAGGAAACACATATGTAGACTAAACCCAGTCCATGGACATTTCACCGCAAGCGGGCGAGTCAAGTCGATGGACGACTCACCACTCCAAGATAACCTAGTCCAATTATGGGGACCATATGGCGCATAGTGGCCAATCATGGTCCTAATCAGAATGTCGATAGCTTGTAGCATAAGTAACCAGTCCGCCTCAGGATCCAAGGTAATGCATATGCGAATTGAACCCAGTTCACCACAAGTGGGCGAGTCCACTCCATAGACGACTCATTGCGTCAAGATAACCTAGGCCGATTATGGGGATGATAATGGTGCACAACAGCCAAGCCTAGTCCTATTTAGGATGTTGACAGCTTGCTGCATAAGTGACCCAGTCAGCCTCAGGAACTAAGACAACCCAAATGCGGAATGAATTCAGTCTATGGACAGTCCACCGCAAGCGAACGAGTCCAGTCCACGAATGACTCACCTTTCCAAGATAACCTGGTCCGACTATGCGGACCATAATGGCGCACAATAGCTGAGCCTAGTTCTATTCAGAATGTCGACAATTCATCGCATTAGTGACCTACTCTGCCTCAAGAACCAAAGCAACACACATACAAACCGAACCAAGTCTACGGACGGTTCATCGCAAGCGACACGTCCAATATATGGATGACCCACAACATCTAGTTGTTCCAGTCCACACCAAGGCAACACCTTGACCACTAATAACTACTAAAAAGTAATTCAAATTGTGGTACAAAATCTAGTCCTATTGGATCAAAATGATTTCTCTGGCACTTTAGTTCTATATAAAATTAAGTCAGACCACTTCAATCGTCCAACACCTACTCAGAAAGCAGTCAACCGACGAGGCACAACCGGCTCATACAGAGATTACTCTTCAATGATTTCACTCCCTTTGTCACATCAAGTTATTTTGCTAAGGAAACCACACAAGCAGGATCAAAGCTACATGCATCTCCTTTCAGATCGGGTCAGCACAGTTCCTATTCAGAGTTAAACCGTATTACACTACGGGGCCCTGTCTACTTCGATAGACATGATTTCTTGAATAGCAAATTCAAATGAAAAAACAAACTTTATTGGTTATCAAAAAGTTGTTTCAAATCTTGACCGACTGATCAATTCGAAGGTTTACACACTACAAGAATCTAAGCTTGGTGGGAAGCAAGGTGCGAGTGAAGATCAACCAAAACACATACTGGAACTTTGTTCCGCCAATCTATTTTCTGGAGGAAGCATCATGAGCGAAGCTGAGGAAAAAGCAATGGGAACAACCACCCAAAGTTGGTTGTTAGAATTATCTCCCAAAGATGGCGGAAAGACGCCGTGGGAACACCAAAAGATGGAAAACAAACTCGTGGCCAAGGTGGTACCCCGACTTCTTTTCCACAATGTAAGAGTAGATATGGAAGCCCCATGGAACAATTTGAAACACACTTAAATGGGGTGGCTTCCTGCAATAGCAGGACTTATTGACTCATTGCTGCAAATGTCAGAAAATTCAGAAGCTCCACCAATGGATGCTCCTCTTCATACTCTGTAGAGGCCAAAACACCAACATACTATCTAAAGGCATGCATTCGAGAAACAAAATCTATGAAGTACTTGGTAACACCTTACCATATCAGAACTAGTTTATATAGGAAAAATGTTAAGGGGAAGGTGGCCACCCAACAGTCGCGTCGATATTAAATGCTACACGGGAAAGGAAGAGGCGGTCGTTTCGATTACAACTATGCCAGTTCCCATTCATTGGATTAATGGAACTACACGCAACCCCATTAACTGGAGGGAGTAACTGATGACACATCGAACAACCACTCGATCACAGTCGTACATGTGGCATGGGTCAACCATAACACGAGAAAGGCTTCAATGTGGCTCCAAGCGTGCCCATTCTTGAAATATTGTTCAGCTCGTAAGTCAAGCGTCCAAGCCCAGGTCACGCCAGCCCAAACAACACATATCTTGGAGTTTGGTTCAGGACAATAAGGCCTGAACACAAATCTCTGAGCTGTCACAAGCCCGAGATCCACTCGCACAAATCAGCTCTTAACCCAATCAAGCATTGGGTCCTAAACAAAGACAAATACCGAAAAGACTCAATCATGCACATGTAAGATTCTGGGCACGATATCCTCTCTCCATCATGCACTCGATAACATGGACAGTTGGGAAGGTAACACTCGCTACATAAGGTGGGAAAAAAGAAGAACAAAGGTATGCATACACATTGCAAATTTCTTGGTCTTCATTCTTCATTTCACCATCTCTTGATTAAGCATTGGAGTGCCTTCGGCTACCACAACGGTGGTCCCTGGCTCATTGTTGTTTGTTTTGCATGTTCGAGATCAGCCAGGATGGATTTGGACGCATCAATATGTATGGGGACTTCACCAAGCTGTATGAAACATAAATATTCATTACAAATAAGTTTTTAGTGTCATCTTTCTCCTAAACTGAATTTCACCAATCCAATTGTTCCTAAAAAGGTCAATGGATTTCGCCTTTGGAACGAAAATATTAGAAAACAACTTAAGAAAAAATCGCACCTTGATAATAACATAACTTGAGCTCACTGTTTTCATCCGTATAAACTATTATTTCATTGGATCTATACTTCCCACAAGATCAACATCGAAGCAAGGTTGTATAAAACTCCAAGATGATTATGACTTTGTACTTGCCTAAACCTGACTTGCAAAAGGGAGATGTTGAAGATGGATCCCAATAATAGCTTCAAAATGTGCCCAGACTCTGGTAGCGAGCTTACTTCAACAAAAACATGTTTTTTTTTTTTGTTTTGAAAGCAGGCACAAAATAAAAATTGCAGCGAGACGCAAGATTGAACTCGATGCGAGTTAGATTTCCATCAATGGGAATCTCTCCCTTAATAATGTCAACAAAAAATAACACACACAATAGAAACGTTCCTATTTGCACCAATCAGAGTGAAAATGCTTTGTTTTTATTTTGTTTTGTTTTTTTCTTTTTTAAATTTCCCGTTGCATCGTTCAAATTTCAGAAACAAGCTAAAATCATACTTTAATTGTATCATATAAAAATTTCCTATTTAAATCAATGGCGTTCCTCGTGATTTCGAATAATCAATGTATTAATTTCCACTGTTTAATGTTAGTTTGGTTATGTTATAATATCCCCTTTTAAGATGACTAGCAAAAAATTCTCTATTTAAATCAATAACATCCCTCGTAATTTCAAATAATCTATTGTCTTTCTACCGTTAATTTTGAGTTTGGTTATGTTTTGATCTCCACCTTTTAAGATGTCTCCTAATGCAATCATTTTTCGCTCATTGCTTTGACCTTGACCTGCAAACCTACTGACCTGCACAAGGAACACACGTGAGCCACGTACCACCGTTGTGGTGGCTGATGACACTCCAATGCTAAAGTCAAATAGGGATTTGAGCAGGGGCGGAGCCAGGATTGCTGACAAAGGGGGGCAAAAAAAAAATTTGAAAATACCAACTTACCTCTGGACGTGGTTTTCCGAACCGAACGAAGATTTTTTTTCTTTTTTAACTCCCAACAAACCCACCCTCACCAACCCTCTCACTTTCACTCTCTCATTTTCTTCTTCTCTTATATTTTCTCTCCCTCACAAACCCTCTCTCACTCTGTAATCTCTCAACTCCACCTCTCATCTCACTCCTCTTATATTTTCACTCCCAATTCGCTCAACTTTGTAGTAGTTGGCTATATCGAACCCTGAAACGTGAACATATCGACAGCAGAGATTTGTATAGAATAGGGGGGACCTACACTTTTAAAATAATCCATAACTTAATTTTTAGTGGAGTCAAGGGCCAAGATTGTATACAAAAGGGGGCAACCTAAACTTTTAAAGGGGGGCAATATAAAAAAATATGAGTAATTTAGTGGGATTTTTCAGAAAAATAAGGGGGGCAACTGACCCTCTTAGCCAAAGGGTAGATCCGCCCCTGGATTTGAGGAAGGTGTAATGCTATAAACAGGGAATTTGTAGCATACCTTAGCTTACCAACCTCACATCTTATTTATAGTGTTGGAGTCCTTTGGTTCGACCAGGCCATCGATGGCGTAGTTTAGGGAAGGAGATCTTCGTGAAAATCCTTCTCTAATTAGAAGTTGTGTTGTGGAAGCGAGTTTTTCTGTTAGCCTTGTGCTTCTAGATACGCGGGATATAGTTCTCAATCAAAGAGTAATCCGTAGATTGAAGTTTCCATGTGTGACATGTACTTTGGTATTCCCTTCCTAGTCTGAAGCGAAGAGCTGTTATATTTGCCCGTCCGAAACTAATCCTTGAGATACTTGCCTTAGCAGAGCTTACGAGTATTGAGGATGGATGTGAGACACGTGGGCTTAGCAGGTTGTAAGAATTCGGGTCTGTCTAGCAGATTGCATTGGGCGGGCTTAGAACCGCTTGGGCTGGATCAATGTTGTGCTGAAGGTAGGACCTATCATTCCTTGAGATCATCATGACAGATGTACGACGCAGAGGAGGGACTATTTTGATGTATCATTTGCTACTCCCTCGAGTTATTAGGACATCGCATCGGTTCACTAAGTCACTTCTTGAAAAGATACGCCGCACATGATGATTGAGTCTGAATCGTTGCTTGAGCCGCACGCTTCATTAATTGAGTGTGCGTTGGTTCATTGGAGAAGAGGCGGGAATTCAATCCCTATTTAGATATTTCTTTGACTTTTCTATTTTCTTTGCTATTAGAGATTTTGCTTTGTTCGTCTTCTGATTGAAAGTTTGTTCATCTTCTTCATGGCTTACCAAAACCATTTTGATGACACGACTTTGGCCAAGGGCTTTAAGTTTTTTGAAGACAAGTCGCTTTCTGAATCGGGTCTTGTTGAAATCCAAAAAAAGTTTGGGGTCCCCGAGGACCTGCCACTATATGCTTTGAAAGATGATCAGACGCTAATGTTTCCAACGATGGGATTTGTTTGTTTGCAATGCGGGATCCTCCAAACTGGAGTCCGCTTAACCATTCTTGACGTGATTTAGGACTTCTTGGATTTTCTTGGAATCCCTCCTGCCCAGTTGGTACCAAGTGGGTACAAGATCATTCTTCTTATTTTGATCAGAACAAAGGAAGCTGGCGTTCGCGTGACTCTGCGGGTGATCCAACTGCTGATTTCTCATCTGTTGAATGATCACGCCGTTTGTATGATGACGTCACCGACTTGCTTTGATAACTTGCCAGATGACTTCAAGTTCTAGCAGAAGTATTGCTTCTTGGCTCGTGTAGATTCGAAGTACTTCTAGTTCCAGGGTCGTCCGCTCGAACGAGAGTTCAAGGCACTTCGTAAGTGTAGCTTTATCTTCTGATTCCGTTGTGTGGATTGCATGCTAATTGATGCTTGTGTTTCTTCGCAGGGAGGTTCCCCACCACTCCTCTTACCCCAGATGAGCGAAACACTATAAAATTTTTTCGTGACTTGCCGAAGAAGAGTGTGGAGGAAGTCATATGTCATACCAACTTTAGTCGCAGTGGGACAACTGGCATGAGGCCCCCACTCTTTACTGATCCTCGCGAGTTAAGCCTGAAGGTGGGGCCCTCTATAGAAAAAGGAAAGTTGTCGAAGTTAAGGCTCCTGTTTTGTCTGACACGGAATGGCTTTCTGAGACGCTCGCCTCTTTTGTAGGTTCGAAGAAGTCCCGTGTTAGGACCGAGTCGTCTTCCAAACAGCCTGCTCCAGTAAGGGAGGAGCGTGAGCTTGATCGGCCTACTAGGGCGGAGGTTGAAGTGTCCAGCTGGGAGAGGGACCACCTGCGATTAGCCGGGGTTGAAGATGCATCAAATCTTAGTATCGCACAAGCCGAAGCTTTGAGCGAGAAACTGATGTTGGCTGCTGTGGCGACTTCTACTAGTGTTGATCCGTTCGGGATCATTCTGCTAGAAGGTTTTGATGAGGATTCACCCGAGGTCCTAGAGTCCAACCGTTCTATTGGTGGGTCATCCGATAATGGCCGTGGAGACACATGCCAAGTTTCTCATAGTTCGCATTGTTCCCCATCTTGTTTCAGGCCGCATTTTAGGATAATGTGGGGGTGGGGGGGGGGGTCCTTTGGACAACTTGTTTCCTTATCTTCATTTGGATTCTACTAAGCCGTCTCGCAATAAAGGGTCGATTGTTGGTGACAAAGGAAAGGCTGCGGAGGAGGGCCTGGGAGCAGTGGTGACTAGGAAGGGTGGTCCTGGCGTAATTGCTCATCCGGGTGAGTTCCATCTGAACGCGCGGATAAGTCTGTTTGTTCCAGACCTAGTAAAGATGAGAAATCAGGTCTGACACCAAGAAGTTGATGTGGATTATGTGTCGAGAAAGCATATAAGCAGGTGTCATAGCTAACTGATGGATCATGTTCCGAAATCTAATGAGGATACGCTAGAAGGGCATATGGAAAAGGGTTTAAAGTACCTTATGCTGGGAATGTCTCACTTGAGCTAGGTGGCCGTCACTGAGACGAAAGTTGAAGCGGCTCATGAGAGGGTGTACACCATGGAGCGTGTATTCTCGAACATGCAGAGGTTTTTTTGAAATTGAGCCGTTGATGTAACAAATTGAGGAAGGAGGCTGGAACAGTCGACAGTTGTTGCTGAGACTCTGACGGTTCGTTTGGAAGCTCTTGAGTCTGACTTAGTAGAGGTGGTGTTCGCGAGGGTTAGATTTAAACAATAGTTGGATCCGATCCACCGTGATCTGGAGGTTGCGCAGGAGGCTGCGGCAAAATTGCGCTCCAAGCTATGGTCTTCTGCTGAGGAGAACGCCTTGAAGGAGGCTAATTGGGTTGTTCAGAGACATCAGTTGGAGTCCGATGTGAATCAGTGCTCGAGTGGCAAGGATGGTTGTGGACCAGCTTAAACTGGAGCAACATGAGCTCAGTGGTGTAAAGAGCAGTCTGATTACGGAGCAATCTCATGTCGACGCGCTGACTGGCAAGCTGGAGCTATTGGAGCGTGAATTTGCTGAAGTGAAGGTGCGTGAGGAAGAACTTTTTCAGGAACAGGAAAGTGTGAATTTCGCTGGGTTTTACACAGTAGATTGGAACTGTTGGCGCTGATGAAGGAGGAGCATCCGGAATGGGACCTCGATCACTACAAAAAGATGTCGTATGGAGACTTGTCAGTGGTTTCTGTGTCATCGAATGAAGAGGGTGATCCGGATCATGACGCTTCGATTGCGGCGTGTACGAACGCAACTCCTGCTCCCTCCTTCGTTAAGCTTAGCTTTTCTGTTTCTATACCCCCTCCTTATGAGGAATAGACTTTGTGCACCTGTATCTTTTTTGCTTCAATTGTTCATGAAAACATATTTATCTTGAGTATGTTCTGTATCCGCATTATACTCGGTTTCCCTATTGTGCGCTTTCCGTTTTGCCTTGTCGTTTTACTTTGACATAAGCTGGTTGGGTCAATAAGAAGTCGAATTGTCTGTCTACTGAGAGTTTGACCACTTGTGTTGCGAGTGATTCTGAGCTGCTCTGCTGCGAGGTCTCAAAGTCACTGTTGCTTGGTTACATCCAATAGTGGGTGTTCCACTGGTTTAGAAACATGTTAAGCCACCCAAGCTGTAGCCCATCCTTACGGTAAGCCACTGGGGGCATGTTTCGCCTACCTGACTGTCGGTTGTGGTTGCCGGCATGAGTGAACTGTGATAGCCGAGCACATGCGTTGTCTTTGAGCTAGAGCGTTTGTCCAGACTCAGGTTTCGTAAGCTCGGGCTGTCATTCGATGTAGCACTCGTTCGTGTGTTGGCGGGATGATTTATGGGTCGGCATGAACGACTTTTGCTGATAATAGAATGTCAGCCCATGTGAGCGTGAAGATGCTGCCTGAGATGTGATTTATCATTGCGACTGCTGTTTTGAAAGAGAGCGGTATTCGCGTGGCGAGCCGTCAAAAGCTCCCACCTTTCGAACCATCTATGTTCGAGCAAAGTGGACTAGAGGTTCAGGGAGTGAGGATTCGACGATCATGGTGTGTTGAAGAGCGATGGTCCCGTGGTGAGGCATCGACATTAGTTCGGGATTGACTAGGCTCCCACCTTTCAAACCATCTACACCCGTTGCATAGCGAGCTACAAGTTTGAGACGAGAAGGTTCGACGACCATGGTAGGAGAAGAGCTAGGCTTTGTTGTAAGATCAAGACGCTATGTGGGAGAAGAGCTAGGCTTTGTCGTAAGATCAAGATGCTATGTGTACAACGTAAATTGTCACTGGACACGCGTATGGCGTAGATCATGAGACAGTTGAGTATCAGTCACTCCCCTCAATTAATGGGGTTGCGTTCAGCGTCACTAATTGGATGAATGTGGTCCTATGCAGTTTCCTTGGGAACCGTCGTCTCCTCATTTTCCATACGGTATTCAATGCTTGAAAGTTAATGCTGAAGCGCCTATTTGGTGAGCCACTATGTCTATATAATGGTGCTTCTTCATCGTTGTAGGCGTCATCTTCCGCAAAACACATTTCTTCTAATGCTTTTACTTGAAGAACATGCTTTGGATTTTCCAAAGGATGAAGGGAGATCTTCGACTTTGGAGTCTTTTAATGTTCTGACATTTGCGCCGATGAGTCATGATAAGACTTGCTGTTATGCATGGCCACCTGCTCTAGGTGAGCAACTAATTGGTTTATTGAGACCTTGTAATTTTTTGTCGTATTGAAGAAGAATTACAGACTCCTTCCCAAGGGACGAGTCTGTCGTTTATGCGCTGGTGCCCTGTCGCTGCTCCGGGGCGCCTAATTTTAGAGATAACACTAGCAGCCATCTTCGGAGAGTTTGCCTCCACCACTTCTCGATTAACCCTGTTGACTCGCCTTGTACTGGAATTTGGAATCTCGGGCTGAGGTGGAGTTAGACATGGCCTGTTGGAATGGGCCATTGACTCCTGGATGTCCCTCTCATCCCTTTGGTGGGAAAGAACACTTAATCTGTTTCAACCTGATACTTGTCCCAAGTTTGTCTAGTCGAGCGGATTGAGTGTGTGAGTTGGCTATAGCTTCGATTGGTGTTTCAGTCCCCCGATTGCTGATTTTGTACCACCTCAGACCATATTTGAGAGGTGTGTCTGTAGAGGCGTTGAATTGGGCGTGCTATTTCATCTTTCTCTCGCTCATGCCGATCCTTCATCCTACTCTTGTTCACGGATAATGTTCGTCGGAGAGCTTACAGAGCTTATTTTCGGTACCTTAGCTGTCACTTCTGAGTCTTCTTATGTAGTTGGACTGTTCAAGCGAGTCTTTACTATATGTCGCATCTAATCCGGATGCTTGTAGTTTGTAGTCTTTTGTACCCGCCTTTGAGCTATCGTTGTTACATCTTTCTAGTAATGAATAGAGTGTGTTTGAGTAAAAAAATTTTATTTCTTAAATGATTGCAAATCACATAAGTTACTAAGAACAAAGACTCTATATTGACTATGGAAAGGAAAATAAGCAACTGAAATAGACTAGTTGTCGGCGGAGAGAGGTCGATCTGGCCCTGAAGTGAATTCGCAAGGCCCTAGCTGGATCGTTGGTACCTTCAGTGAACTGCCTTGCTTCATTGATGTCGTTGAGGTTACTGAAAGTAAACCTTTCGTGGGAGTTTGTTTTCACGCCGGCTGTTTGTCGGGGGGGGGGGGGGTGGGGGGGGGGGGTCGTACTCCCGTCTGCATTGACATCTCTGCTTCGCTGGGTTGGAGAGTGAATTGCTCCTGTACCGCTTGAATGTCCCCCATTTCTGAGGTGATTCACCGCTATTGGGATCTCATCTCCTTGTAAGTGGAACAACTCTTCCACAATCTCTAGGTTTGGCTTCAGTGCAAGTTGCCTCGTGGGCTCCAATTGGATTTCGAAACATTCTATTTGCTTCAGTGCATCGTAATGGCAGCCTCGTGTCGTTGGTTGGTCCCCACGTATTGTTTCTTCCGAGTGATTAGCGGTGTACTTAATGCACTGGTGAAGGGTGGAGATTACTGCTTCCATCTGGTGGAGACATGGTCTTCCCATGATAAGGTTGTTGATAAACGGTGCTTCTACTACCATGAAGTGAAGAAACAAGACTTTTCTCAGCTGTGGCTTTCCTGCCACTATCGGTAAGCATTTTTCTCTGCTGAATCCAATCAGCGGATAGTCTGAGGATGTCAGATTCTCCTCCTTGAGGTCCATATTGCGGAACGCGACACTACAAGAAAACTGTAATTTAGCGACAGCTGCCAAAGGTATTTAGCGATGGTTATAACTGTCGCTAAATAACACAGCGACTATATATATACAAATTGACAAACCGCCGTTAATAAAGGTGTCACTAGGGTATTCAACGACGGTTGGGAACAACCGCTGGTAAAAACGTTATTGAATACCATATAGCGATGGTTAGTAACCATCGCTAAATATGGAACACTGATGACATTTGATAACATGTTGCGACGGTTCTTAACAGCTGCTATAGGCGTGTCACTCTACGATGGTTTTGTAACTGCCGCTAAATTCTGTTTGGTAATCCTTTTAGCGACGGTTACAACAACATAATATTATTGTCATGACAATTCTATTAAGCCTACTAAAAACATGTAAAGATCAGTTTTCAGTCTCCTGCACATGCTAACATCAATAATTTATTCCAAAAATTCAGATACATCATATTAGACCAAAAGCCTATGAATTGATCCACAAACAAAATCATATGATTCTACTTCACAAACAAAATTCAATAATTTAAAACAATAAGCTATGAATTGATCCACAAACAAAATCATATCACTCTACTTCACAAACAAACAAAATCAACAAAATTGAATCAACCTCATTTTACAATACCCAAAATGTATGTGAATGCTCCCTCAAATCCCTGCCTATTTAATGTCTCTGTCTTTAACTGTGACTCCAGTCGGTGAACTCTCTGTTGCAATTGAAAATCAGTGTTTTGTTGTGAGAACATCATCCAACTAAACCTACTATTGGTGCTGCCAAAGACTTGAGATGGACATGACCCAAATCCCAAAGCTCGAACTCAGCCTGAATGTTCTTTTCCTAACACCTTAGCAAGTGAATCTTGTTGTGAAATAGACCGTGATGTGGAATCTTCATTCTCAATCTCTAAAATTTTCTCCTACATTAATGAGGCAAGCCATCAAACTTTGAATTCAAAATTTATCCAAACATTAATTAATGCAGTTCAATCGAAAGAAAGTAGTTAAATAACTTACACTTATGTGCCTTGGCTTCATTAGATACATAAGACCCGCCCATTTTTATTTATTTTTGTTGCAATATACACCTCCCCCTACTTACAGGTCTCCCACGTTCATATTTCTACACCAATGTTATGAAGTCATATGAATTTAAATAGTATATTTGAGAATGATAACTTAAAGTGTGGTAGGGTGTAAAATATTAATTACCATCTCAGCCTTTAACTTAGAATTGTTTTTTGATTGTCCATTGTGTGGCTAAGTTAGTTTCTTCCAAATTTCAATATTCTTTTTGCATTTTTCCTATCAATGCATACATAAAAACATATTTGTTAGCATTTTTATAAAATCCTTAACTTAGAAATCCAAGTTTGTCTAATTCAAAATATATGAATTCAATCAAAACAAAGTAACTAATAAGTTTAATCCTACATGCATTATTATAAAATACAACTACAACTACAAAAATCTCTTAAAAGAGAAATTAATATGCAAGCTAAACTCAGAATCTTTGACAAATGATTAAACTAGAAGAAAACCACAAAAAAATCCAAACCTTTTCTACATATTGCTCTCCGGTGACATGTCCAACAATTTCCTTCTTGAATGCGGTTTCAAGAATCTGAAAGTAAAACATAAGAATTGAATCAATTACAAACCCTGAAGGAGTACATAACAACATAACATCTACAGTGAAAACTAGCAATACTAAATAATACAAAAAAAAGGAGGATCATTGAACATTAGAGGACCACTTCTGAAAATTCACCAACTAAATATTAACCAAAATTTATCTGGTGTTAAACTTTTTTTTTTGAACTGAATTGAACTTCAAGATTAACGTGTCAGTGCGGTAAACAAATACAAACATACCATGCTCTATCTGATCAGGCAGTGAGTGGTATGAAAACAATCAGAGATAACAAACAAACGGATATGTTATACAAGCGACGAAAGGACAATAAGCTTATTGTCCCAATTCAAGTGAAGCTAATTGTTAAGCTCTTTCAACAGCGATCTTACTCCTAAACATGCTTCAACTTTCTTCATAGACAGAAATGGCTGAACTGATGTTTTTTCTGTCCAGGTCATAGGATTCATGGTCTTTCAAATGATCATTGTTGGAGACAAAACTCTGCATTAGCCCTCCCATTCTTGCCATTAGTTCACTGTCTTTATTAGAGAATTCACTGATCTGGTCATACAATCCTTCAATAAGAATGAGCAGAGTGGAGATGTTGAAGACTCTGAACACAAGGGAAAAGAGAGAATGTCCAGAGAGGAAAAATTGAGGAAGCAATAAGCAGAGTGAATAGTTCGAGATCTACCCCCAAAACTACTCGACCCCATCGCTGCAAACAACTCAAAATACTCCCATGTTAACACCCAAAACAATCATAATCTGCTGAACCTAGACTACCAAGTAATTCACTCACAAATTTATTATTATTATTATTATTTTTTTATTTTTCTAGTTTCTCAACTGATAAATAAAACCATTAACTGAATACAAGATGGCTCTCCAGAGGATTCTCTATCGTCCATTGGAGTGATTATAAGTAGGCTCTACCCATCCTTGTAGAGTATCTCGGAGGAGCTCAGTGAGGAGCTTTAATGAGCTCAATGAGTGTGTGAATTGTGTGTATGTGAGGAATGAGAAATGAGTGTTTGCATGTGTTGTGATCGTTCATTGTGTTGTGTTATTAATCTAAGAGTGAGTTTCTAATCGATCTTAGGGCCGAAATTTTCAACAATTCGGTACCAGAGCCGGAAGAGCCGGGTGGGTACTGTTCACCGCACGACAGTACTATTCACAGGAAGATGCCATTGTTCATGAATAAAACACTATTCATATGTACAATATTGTTCATACATATGATCACGGGTCATGTTTTCAAGGCATTGTCGATGGAGATTTTTCGTGCGAAGTTTGATATAGTGAAGCTGATTGGTCATGGACAAGTGAAGAAAAGAATGAAGCATGGGTAATGTCACCACACCATAGAGAAACGATGGAAATCTAGGTGGTAGGCTAAGTCAGGCTCGAGGTGTCACGCCAAACGCCGACACTGTGTGTCTGTGTACGTAGACGTAGCGTGTTCTCGAAAGAGGACTGGTAGGTAGGGTGATGCAAAAAGTAATGCGACTTAGGCTACAATAAGGGACCGCAGAGTTGCGTAGAACACGTTATGTGGTTGTGCCAGAGAGCACTTTTTGTGTGAAAGTGCCAAGAGAGCACGAAGAAGTTGTGAGTGTGTGTGCCAAGGGAACACATGAAATTGATCAAGTGTGAAGATTGTGTCTGTGAACCAATTGGTTGTGATATTAGAGAAGCTCAATGTGTGAATGTGAAGACTAAAGAGTTGATGTTGAGTCAGAATGCGAAGATCGGCAAGTCGACGTTGAAGGGGGATGTTGAAAAGTAATCAACACCGACTTGGTTGGTATTCTCTAGAGAAATTGAGAAGATGAGAACAAGAGAAGAAGTTAGGAAATCTCTAGAAGAAGAAGAATGGAGAAATTTGCAGAAGATGAAGAAATCAAGATAGGTGGCTTTCTAGAGAATTCTCCACCGCCCTTGGAGGGATTATAAATAGGCTCTATACTCCATCCTTGCAGGGTAGCTTGGAGGAGCTCAGTGACGAGCACTAATAAGTTTAGTGAGTGTGGGAATTGTGTGTATGTGATGAATGAGAAATGAGTGTTTGTATGTAATGTAACCTTTAATTGTGTAATTGTGTTTTGTTATTAATGCAAGTGTGAGTTTGTAATCAATCCTAGGGCAGAAATTTTCAACAAAATACACAATATATAATGAAATTGAGACTTCTAATTTAAGGCTGCTGGGATCTGTGCCGGCAATAATGAGATTGAACTTTCCTTGTGCCGGTGACTTTATCAATTGCATAGACTTCATTTTCCTTAAAGTTATGCATCCACACTATAAATAACATAAAGAAAGCCACCAAAACTGTAGGCGCTACTAAACATCACTACATATGTTTCTATGGGTTTTTTTCTTGTGCCTTCACTTGGAACTAGCAGTTCCTCAAATGTCACTAACAATGTTGCCTTGTTAATGTCTTGGGTGAGATAAAACTTGGGACACGAGGAATTGCAGTAACCCATGGTAGTTCTTCATCTTATGCAGTTCTTGGTAACCCATGGTAGTTCTTCATCTTCATACGGTTCTTTATCACACGGTTCTTCTAATTGTGCCATTTTGCGGACCTTCAATTTCTTAAAAAATTAGTTCCTTGCAGGGTCATAGGAGATGAGAGATTCGTAATCAAGCATCACTAGGGTTCCATTCTTCAGCAATATTGCGGGCCGTCCAATTGGAAGCCACCTACAAGGTAGTTCTCGTGGATGACATTCTCTTTAGTCCAAGAACCTTGTACTCCGTGTTCCTTCATCACCCATATCTCATACCGGTCATGAAAAATCTGATTCATACATAAACACCTTCCTAATTCCAACAATAGATAATTAGTAGAGCATGTAGTACCTTCAGTTGGGGGAAGCTGCATCATCTGGAACTCCTCTTTACCAACATCAAAAGCAACAATGAGTTTTGGCACGATTGCAGTCCCATTACCAATAGTAGAGTCTTCATGATCAACTGCAGGCCAATGAAGAGCTCCATTGACCAGTACTCGTGGAGTATAATGGGGGTTCTCCTCAATACGTGGAACAAAAGGATAAGGAACATTTCCAAGCTTTCTCTACTTAACTGGTGTAACTGCTGTAAAGATTGAAATTAAAAGATAGGAACGAAGGTACCAATTATTCTTGGGTTGAGTCGCGGACTAAGTCGCTCTCTTTAAGACGTTTCACGGCTCTGTCCAAAATTGTGCAAGCAGTATAGTAGCCCCGCCGTCCCCAGGATAAAACAATCCAAAATCTTCTCTGTCTCGTTCAAACAATTGCACTGTTGAAGAACGGAATACTATCCACCCTTATTTGCTCAGAATCACCAATACAATTGATATAAATCAGCAACAAACAAAAACTCCTTTTTGATTTAGATGCTAAACGAAAACTGTTTGCAAAACGAAAATGATTCGAAAGAGGAACTCTTGTTTTTGCAAAACTCTCTTCTTTGTTCTCTCTGATTTCGAAAGAGGAACTCTTGTCAAAATGTTTTGTTTTTCTTTCTCCTCATATTTTTTTTGAAACTGTAAGTTAGTATTGTATTTATAGGGAGAAAACCGTACAATCAAAATACGAAATACAGGCTAGATTCATTAGTTAGAGAATGCAATTAAAAGAAACATGAAAAACGTGTTGAAATGAAAAAACCGTCCAGATACAAGGACTCAATGTTTGCATGAAAAACGTGGGAGAAAATCACGCTGTTGTTGTTGGCGCAACGTATGCGTCTGCATTCATATGACTCAGTCTATCTCTCCCCTCTTCACAAAAGTGTGGTACCCCCAAAGGGTTCAAGCCCAAGTCCAAACAATCTCCTTATAAACTCTACCACAAAGAGTTGTATAGTAGATATGAAACTAAAATTAGAGAGAAAAATCCAGAGATCGAAACCTGTTACACACCCATTTTCTTTTATTTTAAAAAGCCATATTTCCTACATTAACACCCCCCCCCCCCCCCCCCCCCCCAAGTCAATCCATACACATTAGACGTAATAGAGAGATATTCACACATCATTCTCAAACACCCGGTACTCTTTAGCAACTTTTATCATATCCAAACCCAGATATAATATCACAAGAAGGCTGTTTTTTTTACGTATGGGTAACCCCACATATTCCCCAGTTACTGGATTACAAATGAGTGTGGGACCGTAACAAAAGTGAACTGGCTTTGCGGGACATATCAACCATTGCTGGATTTGACCCCCCCCCAACCCAATGTCATCGTGTTTTTTTTTTTTTTCAAGTAATAAATATGAGTATAATAAATGTAAACATATGAATCCCGATTGTAGAAACATAGCTAAAAATTGGGTTTAGGTTCAGGTTGTTGTTGCTGATTTGTTTGGTGGAGCTTTGCTACAGAGCGAGGGAGGGAACGAGGGAAAGGGGCGAGGGATGGGTGGTAACCACCCATCCGCCTCGAGATAAGCGCATCGGATTGGAGATGCGCGATGGCGCTTATCTCGAGGCGGATGGGTGGCTACCACCCATCCCTCGCTCCCTCCCTCGTTCCCTCCCTCGACCCCTAGAATTTTCCTTGTTTGGTGTGGTGTATATCTCACCTTCCTCCTCTTTCACTTTCTCTGCTACATTCACATCAATCTTCTTACTGTGCGTGCATCTAATTAATAGGGAAACAAACAATAAGGAAGAATAAATCAAACCTGTAAGGAATCCTGCTGCTCCTCCTAAATTAGTACACATGATTAGATGAATATGAGCAGCACCTCCATGATAAGTACCAGCTAGCAACATGTTAACCCATTTAAATGTGGCGGACAACAGCGGGGCTAGAAAATTACTGTGTATTCGAATCATAGGAGCTAGAAATCGACGATATGCTCATATTGGTGACGTGATGAATTTAGGAGAAACAACGATCGAAACTTAAATCTCAAGTACAAAGATCGCACTACATCAAATTGGCATATTTGTAACAATTTAAAAAACAGTAACACTTTTGAGCTATTACAATCCACCGAACAATTTCAAGTCAAAACTAAATTTAGTCAACAAAATGAAAAATAACTACACAAAAAAAGTGATACAATAAATTAGATCACCATGAATAGCATTACTTGTAAGCCCATACTGTTTGTGGTGATACAATTATTGAATCACTTTGTTTGTGAAAATGTGTAAAATTGTTTTGTAGATTGTTATAATTTAAAAGTGTTACTATTTTTTGGATTGTTAAAAAATGTCAATTTGGTGTAGTGTCAACATGATGCTCATAAGTTTAGTTAACTTACCCTAAGCCCAAAAGACTAACATGTTTCATTTTCGTTAAGTTTGTGAAATCCATTATGCAAGAAAATGTTTCAGCAAGGGGAAAAAAACAAAATTCAAGAGTAACAACTAACTGAAGAAACAACGTGATAGTTGTTCATATTGGAAGGATCTTAGAGCCAGTTAGTTGACTTGTACGTATCTGCAGGGCAAGTGTAGTTCAACTCTTCACATGTGTTTATCCATCTTTACAAAGACTGTTGCTCCTCAAATAGTGAAAGCCCTTGAACATCATTGGTTTCATTATATATAGATGTGGTACCGGTAGCAAATAACACCCAGTTACCTAAACTTTCCAATTTGATTATCAGACCGACAAAATTTTACTACATCAAATTGACACTTTTGTAACAACTCTAAAAATAGTATCACTTTTGAGATGTTACAATCTACCAAACAATTTCAAGTCAAAACTAAATTTAGTAAAAAAAATGAAAACAGTAACAAAAAAAAAATGATACAATAAGTTAGATCACCATGAATAGTATCACTTTTATAATCATACTCTTCATGGTGATACAATTATTGTATCATTTTGTTTTGTGAAAATGTGTAAAATTGTTAGGTGGATTGTTACACTTCAAAAGTGTACTATTTTGGGGATTGTTACAAAATTGTCAATTTGGTGTAGTGTCTCTCCACCACATTCTGCAATGTAAGACCTATAAATGGTCATGTTCGGTGCTTTTAGATTTGAGAATAAACCCTAGACGTAGATTCTCCAACTCTTCATTTGCATCACAACACCACAACTCCTTATTTACGACATTTAATAATAGCATTTTGAGTGAAGCTAGGAAATCAGGTTTTGTAAACATGTTTTGCAATCAGGATGATGTGGCATCGTTAGAGGAATTTTTTACAACCTCAAGATACACATAAAATCTTTAGAGATTTCATCATTCTTTCCAGATCATGACACGTCATCCTGATTACAAAACATGGTTGCAAAAACCTAGTTTCCTAACATTTTTATAGCATTTTTTACCTTTGTGCTATAAAATGTCAAGATTTAAGGACAACAGAGTTTAAAAACGCTACTAAAAATGGAGTGGGAGACTAAAAGATACAACCGCTTAATTTGATTTAATGATCTGTGAATTCACTATCTATTTTCTAGTCGTTTAATAGTGACTCATGTTAACAAGTAATGTGACAAGGTGACACGACTGGTATTTGGGGTTTCTTCTCAATGCTTCT
Organism: Berberis vulgaris; assembly: GCA_963556465.1. Classification (NCBI taxonomy): domain Eukaryota; kingdom Viridiplantae; phylum Streptophyta; class Magnoliopsida; order Ranunculales; family Berberidaceae; genus Berberis; species Berberis vulgaris. Next base: position 54,537,237 of record OY747134.1, read on the forward strand.
TTATAATATTTCACAACCTCAGTATAATTTTATTGCTTGAAGAACTTGTTACCTTTTTCATATTTAGCGAGGAAAAATTATGCTTCTCATGTTCTTCATTAGTCAATTTTGGATGAAAGTACTCTTGTTGCTCCAAAATCGTAATTTCTTTGTTCGCCTAGCATTGATGGGCTTTTTTCAGGATTGCAATGCTATGGTAGTGCCTTGTTGAAGGTTTCAATTGCAGATTCATAATCATTTGAGCATTTCGCCTCTTCACCAAAGCAATACTCTTCCTTGTCAATTCTCTTGCAATCATCTAAAGTCTAAGCGAAGTTCCTTTCTCTCTACAGCTTTATCACAGTTCTCCATGCATTATTCATACTCTCCTATCTCCAAGTACACTGCTGTCTTGTCAGTAATGGATGAGATATCAGCATCATCAAGCTCAATTATTTGCTGTAATGTAAATGCAGTCTCAACGTCCTTCTTTTTATAAGCAACATTCCCCAATTCATTCCAATGGCGATCAAGCCATAAAAGATGTGATTTTTGGTCCAGGAGAAAAGAAGTATCGCTTCTGCAAGGTATGTAAATTTCTGCACTGTGACTGAAGCTTACTGAAGAAATAGAGTAACTACTTATCTCTCCGTCTCCTTATTTCAATCTTTCTTTTCATTGAGTGAAGGATAGGTGTATTGTAACATGCATTTATTTTTCTTATTATTGACAAATTAAGATTTCATGCTTTCATATAAGCCAATAAGCATGGCCTTTAACCGAGGCCAACAACATAAACTGGTTTAGACTTTAGACAATTTGTTCAGTTAATCCATTCATCTATTGTTGGTCTTATATTGCAAGAATAGTGTAACATACTGATAGGATTCTACCTCCTATTAAATATACTTATTCTAGGAGAAAGAAACATCATAAGAAATGCTGAAGAGTAATGGGTTACTGTATGTAAATATGTTGTTATATAACGGTTTAGTGCTTTGTTAGAAATGCTGTGAGTACTCTGTTAGGAAGGGTTACTGTTAGATGTTTTGTTAGAGTAGCTGTCAATAGTGTTAGTGCTATAAATAAGAGAGAAAGAGGAGAAAACATTCAGTCATTGATTTGTAATAAGTTTGTACACAAGAGCAACTGCTCTTTGGAGACTGGACATCTCGAATTGTCTACAATTTCTATCAATACAAATTGTTCTCTATTTCTTTTATCCATTCTGCTTGACTGCCATTGCAATTCTGCATTCTCTGAATCAATTCCTTAGTCATCAATTGTAATTCCTGCAAGATCAACTCTCTATCTGTCTTGATCTCTGTCAATTGATTTGCATCTTTTGCTTCCAATCTGCAGAGCAGTATTATAACTAGGTCAGAACTTATCAAATTGGTATCAAAGCACAAAGACCCGTGGCTTACTTTAGTATTGCAAATTCGGTATTGATGCAAGCACAAAGACCAGTGGCTTACTTTAGTCAAGTGTTGGGGCAACGAGATCGGCTCAAACCTATTTACGAGAAGGAATTGATGGCCATTGTTTTGGCGGTTACAAAATGGAGGGCGTATTTGTTGGGTAGAAGATTCGTGGTTCGCACTGATCAGAAGAGTCTGCGATTTTTATTGGAACAACGGGTCATTGGAGCAGAATATCAGAAATGGGTGAGTATGTTGTTGGGTTACCAATTTGAGATTCAATATAGATTAGGATCTTTGAATACGGCGGCTGATGCGTTATCCCGACTTCATCCATCCCCTTCTTGCTCTCAACTGACGTTACCCACCTGGCGTGACTGGTTTGTATTGCAGTCCGAGATCCAAACTGATAGTGTTCTTACACAACTGAAACAGAAGGTGTTGCAAGGCTTAGGCAATCCGGGATATACGGTGGTTCAAGACATGTTGTATTACAAAAACAGGTTGGTCATTCCTAAATCTTCTTCTCTCATCCCTATTCTTTTCACTGAGTTTCATGCTTCTAATGTGGGAGGGCACTCTGGGGAGACAAAAACTTATCAGAGGATAGCTAAGGAGCTATACTGGGTGGGGATGAAGTCAAATATCAGGAGAAGGGTCAGTGAATGTGAGGTTTGCCAGCGAAACAAAACTATGGCTTTTTCTCCAGTAGGCCTGCTTCAGCCGATCCCTTTACCCACTCAAGTTTGGGACGAAGTTACAATGGATTTTATTGAGGGCTCACCGCGTTATGGAGTTTACGATACCATTTTGGTTGTGGTAGATCATCTGAGCAAATACACTCATTTTTCAAGATTGAAACACCCATTTTCAGCGGAAAGGGTGGCCTTGGTTTTTTCAAGAGACATTATTCGACTTCATGGGACACCAAAGTCTATCATTTTAGACCGCGATAAGGTCTTGCTCAGTAAATTCTGGCAGGAATTGTTTCGCTTACAAGGCACCACCTTGAAGCATAGCACCGCCTACCACCCCCAAACAGATGGGTAGTCTGAGGTACTTAATCGGTCCATTGAAACACATCTTCGATGTTTTTCTTCTGAAAAACCGAAACAGTGGAGTAAGTGGCTTTCGTGGGCTGAATATTGGTATAATACCTCCGTTCATTCGGCTACAGGTTATACCCCTTTCCAGGTTCTCTATGGAAGGGAACCTCCTCCTCTGATCAGATATGCAATAGGCTCTTCAGTCACTTCTTCAGTCGAGCAGTTATTGTTGGACAAAGATAGGATTTTAGAAGATCTAAAGAGGCATTTATTAAGGGCGCAACAGCGCATGAAATTTCAGGCTGATAAATCAAGGCGCGATGAATCATTTGATGTGGGGAGTTACGTATTTTTGAAGATACGACCTTATCGCCAGCAGTCCTTGGTTTCTAGGACTAATCATAAATTGTCGGCGCGTTTCTATGGGCCTTATAAAATTTTGGCTAAGGTGGGTTCAGTGGCTTATCGGTTAGCTCTTCCTGTCACCACAAGGATTCACCCTGTGTTCCATGTCTCCCAGCTAAGGCGTGCAAAGGGGCATTGTTTTTGTGCGAATCCTTTGCCTGATCAGCTTAGCAGTGATGGTGAAATGGTGGCTTTTCCTGAATCATTATTGGATGTGCGCCCTAAGGGTAAGGGTGAGTTGGATAAATTTGAGGTTTTGATTAAATGGCAAGGCTTACCTGCGTATGAATCCACTTGGGAAGAATTCGAGTTATTGGATCAGCAGTTTCCTTCTTTTCACCTTGCGGACAAGGTGTGTCTTTGGGGCGAGGGTATTGATAGGACTCTACCTCCTATTAAATATACTTATTCCAGGAGAAAGAAACATCATAAGAAATGCTGAAGAGTAATGAAGGTTACTGTATGTAAATATGTTGTTACATGTATAACGGTTTAGTGCTCTGTTAGAAATGCTGAGAGTACTCTGTTAGGAAGGGTTACTGTTAGATGTTCTGTTAGAGTAGCTGTCAAAAGTGTTAGTGCTATAAATAAGAGAGAAAGAGGAGAAAACATTCAGTCATTGATTTGTAATAAGTTTGTACACAAGAGCAACTGCTCTTTGGAGACTGGACATCTCGAATTGTCTACAATTTCTATCAATACAAATTGTTCTCTGTTTCTTTTATCCATTCTGCTTGACTGCCATTGCAATTCTGCATTCTCTGAATCGATTCCTTAGTCATCAATTGTAATTCCTCCAAGATCAACTCTCTATCTGTCTTGATCTCTGTCAATTGATTTGCATCTTTTGCTTCCAATCTGCAGAGCAGTATTATAACTAGGTCAGAACTTATCACATCCATGGGCTTTCCATTTTAGACACGAGACATCCTGCTTTGCCGGCAATCTTATTTCATAAAGTGATTTAGGCCACACCTGGAAACATGTTCAAAACCTTAGTAGTTGGACAATTTTATGCTTTATACAATTTCTTGAGAATTGCAAGTACTCAACGAGCTATTCTGATATTTCTCCACTGTGATTTTGAATATAATGCTTGGACTGTTTGCTTTTAAATTGCTTCTATTGGCTTTTACATACATTAACTTTATTTTACAGTACATAGCAAAGCAGACAGTACCTTGGTTGACCAATGATTTGATGAAGAAAGGAAAGCACTTCATATTGATAAGAAATCCTCACTATATTTTGGCAAGTTTATGTTAGTATAGTCTTTTAACAAAAAAAAAATTGTTAGTATAGTCAACTTTTTATTCAAAACTTGTACATATAAATAACTTAGTGAAGATAAAAAATGCATTCTACATTACTAATTTCTTAATAATTGATACTATTGTATGCACATACCTTGGTTTCCCAATTCCATTTTATGCATAGCTCTAAGCCCCATAATAGCCAGAGCATACATTCAGTTCTATTTCATTTATGTTACACTATTCATTTCTAGATTTTTCTTTGATGTTGAAGGCCATTTATGTTACAATATGATAGTTGGGGTATCTTGTGTTTGTCAGTTTGGTTTGAATTGCCACCTTAGGTATGAGAGGTGCCTAGGGTGAGTGTCACCTCAAAGCATATAAATGAGGGTAGCTTTTCCCGACAGCACTTTTTATAATTATGCTATGGGTTTAAAAATGAAAAATGTTGTAAATGGAGGGCGGGCTTTTTGGCGCCCCACATGAAAAACGTTGTGGTACAACGCAGTCCTAGTCTTATTGGCGGGTTACATGAAAAATGCAGCAATTTCAATTTCTGCATTCTCCATATGGTATACTTTTCCGAACTCTCTGGTGCAATAGCTCTAACAAGTACCAACTCTGGGAGTTGGGATAATTCTACAACCTATGCATCAACTCTGAGTTTAATTGGAACTTGTAGTTTGAACGTAGTTTCTTGGGAGTTAATGATATTTCTAGGTTTCTTAGCTAGGGCAAGGTACATTTTGGGTTATTATAAGTATCTCCACATTCAACATATGCATACATAGATTATAAGCATTATGTTAAATGCATCAACATTGTCAATTTATTTATTTATTTATTGTTGGTTCAGATCGATAATCTAATGATGGTGCAAAATGATTATCATTCAAGTTTTAAACTCTTCTAAATTTGGTTTTGTAGGTGCCTGAAATGTGTTTTATAAGTACTTTTATTGACTTCAATAACGGATTATTATTTCTACAATCACCACGGTGCCAAGTATGAGACTGCCCAGCAACTTTATGTCAAATTCATGTAATGGTGGGAGTGAAGAGATCAATTTTCATTGAGATATAGTGTAGTAGTTTTGAGACAAATGTTGTCATTGAGATAATATTTTTTTTCGTCTTGTACTCAAATCGTGATGGTAGTTTGTATGTTATGAGATGATTAATATCTATTTTTTGATCATTTGGATGCTTTACATATAATATATGCAATATTATCTTCTATGGTTAAAGAAATTAGTGTTATAAAAAGTCATTTGATAGCACTTGATGAATGCTATAGAAAAAAAATGGACTTAAGAAACGCTATAGAAACTAATATAATAACATTTTTTAAATGCTATGTGAGGGTAGACAATAGCGTTTCAGAAACGCTATTGGTAACTAGACAATAACATTTCTTAAACACTATCACAAGCTAAACAATAACACTTTTTATACGTTATTATAGGTTTAATCATAATATTTTTAAAATACTATTACAAGTTAAACAATAGCACTTAAAAAACGCTATAAATGGTCTACTTACAATAGCGTTTATAAAAAGCTATAAATAACCCAGTACCTATTATAGTTTCGGCAGACACAACGTTTACTAAAACGCTATCATGATATCCTACCATAGCGTTTTTGAAACACTATAAATAAAAATTTGTGGTGTAGTGCATCCTCCAACACTTCATATAAAAGACCTCTCCAACACTTAATATTAGGGGTGGGCATCCCATCCCGCGATCCCGTTCCCGTCCCGATTTTTTCGGGTCTTAATGGGATTGAATAATTTCATCCCGATCCCGTCCCGTCCCGATCTAGAATGGGATGGGATGGGATGAAGATTTTTAATCCCGCCAATCCCGTCCCGTCCCGAACTAATTTATTAATATTAATTATTAATATTTTTATTTAATTATTTATTTTAAAAATTGTGTAATGGTAACTCAGTTTAACATCATTATGTACATGTATTCTATTAACTTTTATTTATTTATTATACCAAATACTGTTGCAATTCTCCTGTTCTCTTGCTCTTGTTCAATGAAATGACAATAAAAAATTACAGTCTCTGATCATTTCTTTTGGAGCATTAGTGTTTCATAACAAGGTCGCCCACTTACAGGCTGTGAAGACATGCCTAATTATCCACAATAGTTGTTTACTATCGAGATCAGTCTTGAGTTACCGTATTTGCTAGTATGCGACTTTGGTGTCCAATTTGTTTCTCGTATTTGTTAAGCTGTATACTGTTAGCCTTTTAAGTTCGGGAAAAGTCTACTTGTTTTGAATGGCCACTGGAATCTGAAATAAATAATATTGATCTGAATTTAAAAAAAGTTGACTGAAATCTGTTTGTTTTATTGAGTCCAATAGAGTTCAGGTTTTCCTATCTTTGCCTATAGTTTCTCCTGCATCCCGCAACCTGCAACCTGCACAAACTAGAAACAGAAATTCTACACAGCTTGGGTACAGTACAAGGACACGAAGGAGAAGCCTGGTAATGGTGCTGATCCCGTCCCGTCCCGAACCCGTTTGGAATGGGACGAGGTCGGGATGAGGTTTTTTCCATCCCGTCCCGTCCTGATCCCGAATGAACGGGATGGTATAGGGATGGGTATATCTCGTCCCATCCCGTCCCGTGCCCATCCCTACTTAATATGTAAGACCTATACATGGTCGTGTTCGGACTTTTTAGGTTTGAGAATAAACCTCCACGATTTTCAAACATCCTCCAATACTTTATTCACATTGAAAATACCTAGCTTTCCATCTTTGACCAAACAATAGAAAAAGGCCATCACAAAAATAGGACTGCAATGAGAAGCAGTGCACTGCACCTTAGTACAACCAAAAAGATCTTTCCAAATGAGCTTTGCTACAGAGCGAGGGAAAGGGGCGAGGGATGGGTGGTAACCACCCATCCGCCTCGAGATAAGCGCATCGGATTGGAGATGCGCGATGGCACTTATCTCGGGGCGGATGGGTGGCTACCACCCATCCCTCGCTCCCTCCCTCGTTCTCTCCCTCGACCCCTAGAATTTTCCCTTTCCAAATAGTTTCTCCATATAGATAGATAAACATATCACTCCATTCTGGATTTAATATTTCACAGTGGCAAAAAACTATACAATCTGATGAAGTTGGTGAAACTGAGAAGGTGATTCCCACAACATGGTGGTACCATAGAAAAGACAGTTCAGGCAGTTTGATGTTTTTTCTAGTGAAAGGGTTGAAAAGGAAGAAGTGAGCATCCTCTCTTGTAATTAACAACCAACCATATTTCGCCTGGTGAATAATTGCACCTACTAGTTCAGGGGTGTCCGTGAAATAAGTATCAATGCAAATTGGGTAGTGAAATTTGCACAAAAACTTGTTGTGGTCTTTGGGAGGGACATCAACTATGAGTTGATCGGTATTGGTATGATAGGGTGACATACAACCAGGTTTTGCATGTGAGACAAAATGTAGGCAATCACCTACAGAAAGATGTGAGATGACCAACTCTGAGATCTTCATAAGGTGCTTCCAAGCCACTTGTTCATCCACCTTAATTCTTTTTTGCTTCACTTGAAAGCATAATCGAACACGTCTAAGTCAGAATAAAAAGCATTTCTTATGGAAATTAAGGATTTGAAATCCTACTAAAAAGATTCAAGTCAACATAACTGTAAATATCATCAAAACCACAAATCAAAACACTATACCAAATTGACATTTTTGTAACAACTCCTATAACAGTATCACTTTTGAGCTGTAACAGCACATCATACAATTTTACACATTTTCACAAACAAGTGATACAATAATTGTATCACCGTGAAGAGTATGGTGCTACAAGTGATACTATTTGATGATACATCAAAATAGACCGACTATCACGACCATACACGTGGCATGAAGACCCATCACAAGAATATAACGCCCGATCTATTGGACCAGTTCATAAACCTAGGAAGAATGAGGCCAATTATAGAGGCTCAAACTAGGCCCACCACTAAAGAAACGTAAACAAGATCCGAATCCGAGCCAAAGTCCAGGCTTGGTATGCATTCTCTTATAAAGAAGAAGAACGTTGCACCAAGAAAGAGTCGTGGAAGAACTTACGCCTCCACGAACGCATATTCATTAAGGAGAAGACTGTTACAAAAACATCTCCTTCTGTTGCACCTCACATGCTTAAGTCACGCCAAGAGTTAACCACGACCATTATAAAATGTAAAGAAAACATTCGCCAAAGGTATGCAACTTTAACTAAGTTTTGTCCATATTTATATCATTCTTTCAACAAAGTTATTGACTTAAGCATCGGAGTGCCTTCGGCCACAAAAAAGGTGGTCATTGGCAGTCTAACAATTGTTTTGCAGGTCAAACTCACAGGAGGACGATTTTTGGACGCATCAGTTTGGCCGTCCATTGGGAACGATGAGTTTTCTTTTTCTAAAAACAAAACACACAGTGGCAAGGCTCACTACAACCTAACAAAAGATCGACGAAGCCATCATAAGGTATAATGTAGTCTACAGATTCCAACCCAGTAATGACCGCGACAACTCTCCCACTGACGCATCACTAACGACTCAGGGAGAAGATGCAACCCGAAACACCGAACCAATAGCATCTGAGACTGCAGATCCACTACACGCAATAGACCAGACAAACCAGTCGACAGTCGGCGCTGCCACGAACCCTAGGGTAGACTAGCTCATGGCCCAGGAACGCGTTCAGCTAGTTGACCCTACTCTAGCACCGCCTCAACAAAACTCCATTATCCGAACTCAAGGGAGTGAAGAAGCCTTAGCGGAACCCCAACGGTGTTAAGTTCGAGAACAGTGAGCTCCACCGAGACAAGACTCAGTGCGGCGGAACAGTCACTGAGATCCCGTTCATGATCGGAGTCACGGACCCCAATGTACTATACGAGTTGGCGAAGCCACCATTCTCTGACAAACTCATGATGAAAGCAATGCCAAAGAAATTCACTATGCCAAAGTTCGAAGTGTACGATGGTACCACCCACCCAACTGATCACCTAAGACATTTTCACCACATGATAACTTTAAAAGAAACCACAGAGTCGATCTCGTGCAGAATGTTCCCAACCAGCCTCACATCCATAACAATGAACTGGTTCAACAGCCTGCCACCAAGGTCAATAAATTCTTTTCAGGCCTTAGCCATTGCTTTCATTACCAGATTCATCGGGAGCCAACGAATGAGGAAAGGACCCCACTACCTTCTGCACATCCGACAAAAGCCAGAAGAAACAATACAGGAGTATGTTACTCGCTTCACCAACGAGTTAACGATGATTGATGGATGCAGTGACGACACAACCGCTGTAACTTTCATTGCAGGTTGAAGAGAGAGGCACCTTCTTCGACGCCCTCAATTTGGAAACTCCAAAAGGCATGGCGGTCCTGTTGAAAATAGCACAGAAACATAACTACCTTGAAGAAATGAAAGTTGCGAGGAGAAAGAATGAGCAAAAGAGGGAGAACCAATCGAGGAAACCAGAAAAAAAAAGATGAAAGAAGGCGAGATGACAGATCACAGGAGGACAATAGTCATTTAAAGAAACATCGAAGCGACAGACACACAAAGCCCAACCAGCAGGATTCCACGAAATCACAATCGGCATGACCCAATCATGAGTGAATAACAAACGTAATGAGCAAAGAGTATAAACCATACACAACCCTAAAAACAAGCCGAACCGACATCTTAAAACAATATCAAACTGGGAGAATATCAACTGGCCAACCAAGATGAAAGGAGACCCGAAAGGAAGAGACAATAGAAAATATTGTTCTTTCCACGAGGATCACTGACATGATACAGATAACTGCTATAAGTTGAAAGATGAAATCGAGCATTGGATCAAGAGAGGATGACTAGACGAGTTTGTCGGCATATCGGACAAACAGTTTAAAAGTAAAAAAGAGGCGGATGCTACAACCACGGGATCAAATGAACGGTCAAGGGAATTGATACATGCTCTATATTGCATCCGCCCTGGGAAAAAAACACCTCGTACTCGAACAGACCTATATCGAAGTCGAAAGAACAACGTTTCAAAAACCCTAACATCAGAGACAAATCTGGCTAAAGTCACTTATAAAGAAACTAACAAACTCCATAAGGCCCTAACAAGTAGTGTCAAACGAAGAGCAATAACGACCCAAGCAAATAAGGTCATAAATTAAAGGGAATAACAGAGGCACGAACGCTAACGTGAATATAAACATTAGCAACGCAGGAATAAAAGAAGAAACACTCCACAATGTAATGGAGCCATTCCAGGAGAACGACTACTAAAATGGTTGAAGAATCAATAAAGTTTCATTTTCAGAATCGACACCTCACAAAAGCAAAATAGCTACATAGCACAGGTATGAAAAACAATCGGCGCAAAAAACCCAAAAGGAATTAGGATGCAAGTCAAATATTCAAAGTAAACTTCAGATGTGATCAACCAAAGAAGTAAGAGTTGGACACCCCAGTCAAACTAAAAATAGAAACTTTGAATCAACCGAGGTGTTGAGTTAACAAAATAAAAGTTGGACAAACGAGTCAACGAAATGAAATGACTTTGAGTTGACTAGAGTGTCTCAAAAAATGAAGCAAAAGTTGGACACTCGAGTCAAACTAAAAACATAAACTTCGAATTGACCGAGGTGTCAAGTTAACGAAGTAAAAGTTTGACGAACGAGTCAACTAAATGAAACGACTTCGAGTCGACTAAAGTGTCGCACAAAATGAAGCAAAAGTTGGACACCCGAGTCAAACTAAAAACAAAAACTTCAAATCGACCGAGGTGTTGAGTTAACGAAGTAAAAGTTGGACGAACGAGTCAACTAAATGAAATGACTTCGAGTTGACTAGAGTGTCGCACAAAACGAAGCAAAAGTTGGACACCGAGTCAAACTAAAAATAGAAACTTCGAATCAACCGAGGTGTCGAGTTAACAAAGTAAAAGTTGGAGGAACGAGTCAACTAAATGAAATGACTTTGAGTCGACTAAAGTGTCGCACAAAATGAAGCAAAAGTCGGACATCGAGTCAAACTAAAAACCAAAACTTCAAATCGATCGAGGCATCGAGTTAACGAAGTAAAAGTTGGAAGAACGAGTCAACTAAATGCAATGACTTCGAGTCGACTAGAGTGTTGCACAAAACAAAGAAAAAGATGGACACCCGAGTCAAACTAAAAGCAGAAACTTCAAATCGACCAAGGTGTCGAGTTAACAAAGTAAAAGTTGGACGAACGAGTCAATTAAATGAAATGACTTCGAGTCGACTAGAGTGTCGCACCAAAGAAATAAGAGTTGGACGAACGAGTCAAACTAACATCAACCGAGACGTCGAATTGACAAAGTAATGGTTGAACGAACGAGTCAACTGGGTAAAATGACTTCAGGACGACTAAAGTATTGCACCAACGAAACAAATTGAACGAACGAGTCAATTGAGAAAAAAACATTCGTTTCACAACGAGTTAGCGAAGTAAGAGATCGGTCGGATAATTTAACAAAGGAGAAGATAAGCAAACAAATCAACTTCCACAAAAATTAGAGACAATAAAAAAAATATCAAGACACGCGTACTAAAGCATAGGAAAAATCAAATCATCGAAAAGTTGCTACAGACATATCTGTGGAACATCAAATGCAAATTATCAGGACAACAACAGATGAACAAAATCGATAAAAGAGCTAATTATTATCATTCAAAATCCGTTCGATTACATTCAAAAGTAGCAATGAAAGACTAAGGCCTCATTTGGTTCCTCGATGGAATGGGAATGGGAATGGGAATGGGAATGGTAATGGGAATGTGTATGTTTGGTGTACCTATGAATCACAATGGTAATAGCATATGACATTGTTTGGTATGTGAATATATGGTAGGAATGGAATGGGAATGAATTGTATCTTTACCGATATGCCCTTGGTTATTATAACAATGGATTTTATGGCATCTACTATATTATATAAAGGAAATTATATACAAATTAAAATTTGGAGCACCATAAATAGAAATGCAACTGTATTACATAATAATTCCACCAAATAATAAAAACAATGGCATATACAGAAAAATATAACCATAAAATATATGCATTCAAGTGGTATATAACCATCAAAGTACTCATATGGCCCATAAGACCTGATAATAGCAAAATATATACAAGGTTACACAACCATAGACATTGTTTGGTTGGATTAAAAGTTTCAATAAAATAGCCAAAAAAGAACTACTCCTTCTAGTTCACATTATGTCCCCTTAATCACAAGAGATGATCCTTTTCACATACCCTGCCCTTGCATTTGGTGCAAGACAGAAGAAGTACTCAACTCGGGTAGTATCGGACCCCAATTTCAATGCAGCTTCCTCTTTCTCCTCATCGGCCAGTCCTTCCAAGCTTTGTAATTCTGTAAAGAACTGCTTCCTCTCCTCAACAAGCAACTTGTCTGTCCCCATTGCCTGACTTAGCTCATGAGTAACCTTTTAAATTTCAGTTCCAAAGGTCTTTGCCACTTCACGTAGAGCCAATATGACATGAGATTCATCTGAACTTCTCTTTCTCTTCTTGCACCGAGAAGTCCCCTCAGTTGGAGTGCCTTTCTCTTCCTTGCCTGGGTAACATCAGCAGTATCAAAGTGAGACATATTAGCATGTGAACCAGCCATTTCAGTAGCCGAAGTATAGAGAATACAGGTATGTATGGTCCATGGGAAGACATCTCCATGTCACTGAACCAATCCACTGTTGGATTATTATAATATATAGTAGTCTGATCATTCCTTTCATGAGTAGCTTCATCTACTATTTCAGCGGGGTCTTGTGCATATCCTCCATTCGCACGATCCTTGCCAAATACAGTGCACAATTCATCAAAATGTTCTAGCCTTTTGTTTCTAAACCTAGCAACCCTCTTGTGACTCTGCATATCCATATCAGTGAAATTAATATAAGAAAAATACAAATTAAAAGTAACAGAAAACACCAAAACAACAAATCATACCTTCACATACTCATCCCACACATCATTTTCAACAACCACACATTTACGCACAGAATCCCACCCAAATCCACTTGAGCATGAACCATAAACCATATCGTACACAACGCAAAAGTCCTTTTTCATGGTCCTCAGTCTGGACTCAATGTGTGGCTTACTCTTTATGCCAGCATCAGGGATTACAACATGAATTGCTTGCTCTAAAGCAGTCAGATATCCTGGTTTGAAGCCATTATCTTCATTCAGTGTGCCTTTGTTGTACAATTCCAGAAGAGCAGCAACCAATACATCATCCTTTGCGTCGGTCCATTTATGCTTCTCATATTTAGACATCCCTACAACTTTTTTTATACAAAGGATACATAATCCAGATTGGTTCTGTAAACTGAAATTTTAATACAATATACAATATTCATACACAAAATTAAATATGCAACAATCATAAACAAAATACACACATATTTCAATATAATAAGTCAAAGTAAACTGAAATTTAAAATTAACAAGAACATTTTCAAACTATGACGAAGCTCCCCTTTCATTCTCATACATCTCTTGCGCCAACTGCAACCTCCAATCACTCCATGCATCACTAACTTCTATTGTTGTAATTGGTTCATGGGCTTGCACATACTCGTTATCAACATCCTCACCTCCTACATCATTCTCCAAAGGATCATAACACATTTGTTTCCTTATGAGATTATGTAGAAGACATCATGCTATGATTATGCGATTATGTGTTCTAACTGGGTAAAATGATGGACTCCTCAATATACCCCACCGCATTTTCAGCAAACCGAAACATCATTCAATGACATTTCTAGCAGATGAGTGCCTGTAATTGAATAAGTCTTTTAGAGTGGTTGGTTGATGTCCTTCTCTCCAATCATTTAGATGATATCTCTGACCTCTAAAAGGTGCTAAGAACCCCTCACAGTTGGTGTACCCCGCATCAACAAGGTAATAACAACCTATATGACAGATTCATAATTTTAGTAAAGGAAATATTATATGAATATGCTGAATTATTTCACTTTTGATGAAAAATAACACAAGCTCACCATGGTTTCTATCATGGAACACAAATTTTCAAAGGTAGACGTATCCATCCTTAGTTGTGCAATGCAAGTGCTATCACTTGCATACACCATTTGCGTAAGGTGTTGTCTTTGCAATGCAAAGTGTAAAACATATGACTTAACCTCGGGTCTAATACTATTCAAAGATACGGCAATGCAGACATTGTAAAATAGGCTTGTCATTATAAGTATCTGAGTCCATAAAGATGAAATAATGGCCTTCGTTCTCATCCGTTTCATTTTGATTGATGTTATACTCGATGAAGGCATGACTGCATAAAGGTAAGTTGGTAACTAATTAATACATCAAGCATAGAAGTTTAAAATATGACAGTTTCAACAGAGGAATATAATAGAATTCAAGACTTTAGATGAATTACAAGAAGCATAAACAACGAATTAATTCATCTAATATTTAGTGATTAACAACTCAAATCCTAGGATTTCATGTTAACCATTCAGAGACTCGTAACAAAAACATATATAAATCTTTAAATAGGCAAAGCATTTAAAAGTTGTTGATTTTGAAAGTCATAAAGAAACCCAAAGTATTGCCTAGCCTTTGCCTACTGACAACATTATAGTGATACTGAACTTGTGAAAAATGAGTGCAGATGAATGAATATCTGTATCATAATGAGCTGGATGACCAAACATTTTATCTTGACAAACCCAAATTTTTTTTACAAAATTAATATATCTTGAAATGTTTTATCTGCATTTCAATTCAAGTTTAAAAGGATTATTCTCTATTATAAGATTCTTCACAAAAACCTTATCTTATTTTTTAAGTTTCATAGCCATTACACCTTACTCCTTGTCTCACACTTCCCCATATGTACAGAACATAAACAAAGACTGTTTAGTAGTATACTCTCACCGCATAGACATCAATAGGTTGTGCTATTGGAAAGTCTAATCAAATTGAAATGAAAATAGGAGGTGGGCAGCCAAATGCTTTGAACATGTACAGATGTGCAGCAAGGCTTTTGATTCCATAAGGTGGGGTGTTTGAGAATGATTACATGCACAAGGATGGGTTTATTTAAGAGAGATTCTCTCATAAGCATATAGAAATCAAGTAATACTCATTGGGATAGTCTCATACACAGAGATATAGAAAGATTGTTCCATGGATTAATGCATTGAATTTTTCACTATATAAATATTAACATAAGTGTAGCACTAGCAAGTGCCATATAGTTTAAAAAAAAAAAAGAGAGAGAGAGTAAAACAAAACACATAAAAGGTTATAGTCTTTTCAGGTAAATTTTGAAACAATCTTTTTGTCTTCCAATATAAATGGCTATTCAGAACCCGCCTAATTAAATAAATATAAAAAAATTTCTTATTTATTAATTGTGGCATATATTATAATCTCATTTATTGGGAAAAAGATTTGTTTTGTTTGCCATGGCTAAATTGAATAAGGTGTGTGTGTGTTTAGCCAAAATTTTGTAAACCCTACTGTTG
Organism: Berberis vulgaris; assembly: GCA_963556465.1. Lineage (NCBI taxonomy): Eukaryota > Viridiplantae > Streptophyta > Magnoliopsida > Ranunculales > Berberidaceae > Berberis > Berberis vulgaris. The sequence goes on from OY747134.1 coordinate 54,552,928, forward strand.
ATGGGTTGCTACTAAATTTATTTGGGCTTGGTTTTGGGCTTTTATAAACTAATGATTAGGGTTTTATTTTGTGAAGTTAAAGGACAGACTGCCCTTAGAATTTTAGTGGGGGCGAATAGCCACCAACCTTATAAAAGAAACTTTTTTTTTCTTCCTTCTTCTTTCTTCTTTTCTCCTTCTTCCTTCATTTTTCTCCCCTTCACTGGTTGGCGGCGCTGGAAATATGGAGGAGAAGAACACGAACACGAAGAAGCAGCAACAGCCCTGCAATAACAATTAGCTAATCCGCCAACAACGGATTGGCCAGTTTGTGTTTATGCCGATGGAATCTACGATCTCTTCCACTTCGGTCATGCCCGTTCTCTTGAACAAGCCAAGAAATTGTTCCCAAATCCATGTTTCTGATCAGTGAGTAAATCAAACCTTGTTTTACTTTTAAGTGATCATCAGCTAGGTGGTGTTTACAATGAATGTGTTTGATATGTTTCTTTGTGCATTTAGTTTTCTTGAATTTCAATTGATTCAATTAGTTAGGTTAGTTGCTTATGGTATTTGATGGATTTGGATTTTGATGTGCATTTCTGTTTTGGCATCTCTATAAACTTTACCTGAGTGATGGGTTCAAATAGTTGAGTGTAGTAGTTTGGATCTTTCCTATCTTGGGCTTGCACAGAGAACCTCATTGTTGCGAAGCAATGTTTGACCATTTAAGCTATGGGTTATGTTATGATGTGGTTCTGCGTTTAGGTAGCACTAGCACCCATTTTGGCCAGTTGGTCAGCCGAACTACCAATAGTTTAGATGTTTTCTGCGTTGCGAGTCTCATTTGGGTATTGAGTGATCATGCCTTCAGTTTTATTTGCAAGGCAATGCCATGGCTGTCATTTGAACTAGATCAAAGAAAGAATTGGTGATCTGAGACAGCTGGTCAAACCCATGTATGGTTTAACTACACTTTTGCACTAGAAACTATTTCAGCCTATACAAGTATCTGAGGTTCCTAGATTACTCCCATAGGTGAAAGCCATGTGAGGGTCCATATAAATCACCTCAATCATACTCTTTTCAAGAAAGAAATTTAATTGATCAAGGGTTCAATCATGAGATGCTGCAAGGGCGATTCATTATATGGTCAGGAAGAAATAACTTTACAGATTTCTTCATGATTTGGAAAGATACAAGAACAATGTTTTTTTTTTTAAATTAAAGAGTGGCTTGAACTCATTTGTCTATGAGTTTTCTAATTTCCCTTCTTGTATGTGAGTCTGTCTTCCTCTTTGAGTTTTCAAGATTTCATTTTTATGGAATAGAAAAGTTGCATTGGGTTAGGGTGTATGAGATTTTTATAGAACCCCATTTGTTTGTTATTAGGTTTTGATTGTTTGGGCTCAATTTTGCTATGAAATGGTTTTAGTTTCTTTGAAATTTGAGGATTGGAACTTGTTTAGAAAACCAGGATATCTAGGTATAAACTGAGATGTCTTTGAAAAGATGTTGATATTTAAGCATACAAAGAGATATTTTAGTTGGGGAATGGCATATGCTGATTAGGATTGCAAAGTCAGACCATGCTTCAAACTTAATTTTTTTGTTTTTGTTTTTTTTGTTGGAACTAAGGAAAGGGTTGCATGAATTATAGGCTGACTATGTTATCTATTGTTGTTGTTGATTTCTTTATTTATTTTAGTCATATTCCATTTGAAAGGGAACCAACCATGCAACAATGAAGCTTATAACTCCCCTGTTCGAGCTCATAGCCTGCAATTGTAGCAACAATATATTATACTATCTGACTTGAGCCTATTTTGCAGTGGGGTCACAACAATCCCAAAATAAATAAATAAACCGCAGAAAGTACATGTTATTCTGAGTTTGTGCATAGGTCGCTTGCAAGTCATTGGTACCTGCCGAGTTAATTTACAAAAATGTTACTTTAGTACATATCTTTAAATAGATTGTGATATTTGGCCCTAAAAATGGGACATGTTGATCAAATATTTTTCTGAAGTTTTGGGATATCTCTTACGTAACTTGGATATCTAGGTAGAAATTGGGATGTTAGGGAAAGGACTAGAATATCCTGATATTAGTGTAATGTTGCACTTGCACTTGTGCATAAGATTGGAATAGCTAGGTAAAGATTGATATATCTTGAAAATCAGGATAGCTTAGCATAGATTGAGACATCTCCCGGAAAACATGAATTATCTTGATTGTAGATTAGGATAGTGAGGACTGGAACATGTCTCAGTCTCGTAGATAACGAGGATATCTTGGTATAGTATGAGACATCGTTGGAAAGTTTGAGATATTAAGGCAAATATTGAGATCACATTCAATGCTATTTTGATTGATCATGAATGAGTTAAGGAGACCCTATAATCAGATTATGTACTTGTCTTTCGGAAGAAAGTGATGTGATTTCATTAACATACTACATCTTGATTCAATTCACCCCTTGTGAGATGAATTGGAGTACTTGTGTTGTTATGCAATTTTGTATATGATATATAATTAAATTTGATTGGTATGCAAAAATGTTGGTGGTTTCATAGTGGACATTGACAGGTTAAGGGTTAGAAAAATATATGTTACGACATTTGGGTGAATGTGAGTGTTTGATTATGATATAACTTGACTTGCTAAGCTGTATTTGAGTTTTCGTTGATATTTTTTATGCTCTTTTCCACATCTCCGAAAATAAAAAATGTGAAAAGAAACGAGAATTATTTTGTATACAGACTTGCTTGTATACGTGTGATATTATTTTGGGTATACAGACTTGCTTGTATAAGTGTGATAGAATTAAGGGTATGCAGACTTGCTTGCATATCGGTGCACCGTTCCATGTGAGTTCGGTTGTACGTGTAGATTTAGGAAATGCTTGTCCTGGATCGAACTTCGGGTGAGATGACATGTTTCTCGATGTGGCAACCCCACTTGGAACATGTACGCTCCGAGTGGTTTCGAAGGCAAGGGAGGCACACTTGGGTGAGGTGTGTTCGGCACAAGGAGGATAGTGCGATTGTGGAAAAGAAGCGAGATTTGTTTTTGGTGTATGTGCATAATTACCTTAAAGGAAGAAACTAAATGCTCATTCAACCATTGAATGAGAACTATATGTCTTCCTAAATGTAGAAAATGTGTTTTGTTAATATTTCAATAATAGTCTAATATGACTATGATTCATATAGTTGTTGCATTTATGAGGATTGATAACTCATAAATTTTATTTGTTTGTTTCTAACCGTTTTGTGCTGGATGGTAAGTCTACTAACAATTTTTGCAGGTCAGACTTGCCATAGTCAACTTCTATAGCGTAAGTACGTACTAGTAAATGCATATTTATTTATTAGGATGATGACACCTTTGCCTCATTAAGGAACTACTTATTGGTGTGGTTGGTTATTGTTTTTGTTTAGTTTGATGTTATCACGTGTGGATTTATTGATTTTGGGATGAAAATTTCTCACACCAGCTTTATTGCTGACCCAATTGAGTTTTTGCTTCTTGGGTACATTCCTTTGGGAATGTAGCCGATTAGCTTTTCAGGTTTAGAGACTTTTGAGCAGCGTTACTGGAATTTCGCTAGTGGGGGTAGCAACGTCAGTATTTTTGGGTTAGAGTTTTTATTTGTTTCAGTAATAAAATCATGTTTAGTTGTTGCTGCTATTTGTTTCTGTTGTTATTGAATTTTCACGTCCCGAGTTTTGGGGGAAACGGATAATCCTACGTGGATTTTAGGATTTTCGTTTTCCTCAAAAATCGGGGCGTGGCAGTTTGGTATCAGAGCATTTGGTTAGCCTAGGCTGGGGTAGAGTCTAGGTGATCCTCGGAATGTGGATTTGGGAGAGTAGTAGTGTGAATGTCTAGAGACAAATTGACAAGGGTGAACCTTGAACTTTTATTATAGCTTTTTTTTCTTCGTGAATCTCGAGATGAGATTTCTGTGACTAACTGATTTTAATGTCAGTAGTGGGCGACATTATTCCGTGTAGTTTCCTTGTATCGGTTTGTTATCCTGAATCTTTAGTTAACCCTTTTCGCGAATCTCGGGATGAGATTCTTTTGAGTTGTATATATTGTAACACCCCTACTTTTCCAATGGCAATAAAAATTTATGCAACTAAAATTCAATAGAAAATTTTATTTTAAAATCTTCTTTCGTTTGACAAGTTGTATTTTTCGAAATTCGCTTAACTTTCTTTCCTCTACCGAATCTCGGGACGAGATTCTTTTGAGTTGTATATATTGTAATACCCGCCTAATTAAATAAATATAAAAAAAAATTCTTATTTATTAATTGTGGCATATATTGTAATCTCATTTATTGGGAAAAAGATTTGTTTTGTTTGCCATGGCTAAATTGATTAAGGTGTGTGTGTGTTTAGCCAAAATTTTGTAAACCCTAATGTTGATGGGTTGCTATTAAATTGTATTTGGGCTTTTATAAATTAATGATTAGGGTTTTATTTTGTGAAGTTAAAGGACAGACTGCCATTAGAATTTTAGTGGGGGCGAATAGCCACCAACCTTATAAAAGAAACCTTTTTTTTTCTTTTTTTTCTTCCTTCTTCTTTCTTCTTTTCTCCTTCTTCCTTCATTTTTCTCCCCTTCACTTATTGGCGGCGCTGGAAATATGGAGGAGAAGAACACGAACACGAAGAAGCAGCAGCAGCCCTGCAATAACAATTAGCTGATCCGCCAACAACGGATCGGCCAGTTTGTGTTTATGCCGATGGATTCTACGATCTCTTCCACTTCGGTCATGCCCGTTCTCTTGAACAATCCAAGAAAATTTTCCCAAATCCATGTTGTTGATCAGTGAGTAAATCAAACCTTGTTTTACTTTTAAGTGATCATCAGTTGGGTGGTGTTTACAATGAATGTGTTTGATCTGTTTCTTTGTGCATTTAGTTTTCTTGAATTTCAATTGATTCAATTAGTTAGGTGAGTTTCTTATGGTATTTGATGGATTTGGATTTTGATGTGCATTTCTGTTTTGGCATCTCTATAAACTTTACCTGAGTGATGGGTTCAAATAGTTGAGTGTAGTAGTTTGGATATTTCCTATCTTGGGTTTACATAGAGAACCTCATTGTTGCGAAGCAATGTTTGACCATTTAAGCTATGGGTTATGTTATGATGTGGTTCTGCGTTTAGGTAGCACTAGCACCCATTTTGGCCAGTTGGTCAGCCGAACTACCAATAGTTTAGATGTTTTCTGCGTTGCGAGCCTCATTTGGGTATTGGGTGATCATGCCTTCAGTTTTATTTGCAAGGCAATGCCATGGCGGTCATTTGAACTAGATCAAAGAAAGAATTGGTGATCTGAGATAGCTGGTCAAACCCATGTATGGTTTAACTACACTTTTGCAGTAGAAACTATTTCAGCCTATACAAGTATCTGAGGTTCCTAGATTACTCCCATAGGTGAAAGCCATGTGAGGGTCCATATAAATCACCTCAATCATACTCTTTTCAAGAAAGAAATTTAATTGATCAAGGGTTCAATCATGAGATGCTGCAAGGGTGATTCATTATATGGCCAGGAAGAAATAACTTTACTGATTTCTTCATGATTTTGAAAGATACAAGAACAATGTTTTTTTTTTTTTTAAATTAAAGAGTGGCTTGAACTCATTTGTCTATGAGTTTTCTCCATTCCCTTCTTGTATGTGAGTCTGTCTTCCTCTTTGAGTTTTCAAGATTTCATTTTTATGGAATAGAAAAGTTATATTGGGTTAGGGTGTATGAAATTTTTATAGAACCCCATTTTTTTGTTATTAGGTTTTGATTGTTTGGGCTCAATTTTGTTGTGAAATGGTTTTAGTTTCTTTGAAATTTGAGGATTGGAACTTGTTTAGAAAACCAGGATATCTTGGTATAAATTGAGATGTCTTTGAAAAGATGTTGATATTTAAGCATACAAAGAGATATTTTAGTTGGGGAATGGCATATGCTGATTAGGATTGCAAAGTCAGACCATTCTTCAAACTTAATTTTTTTGTTTTTGTTTTTTTTGTTGGAAATAAGGAAAGGGTTGCATGAATTATAGGCTGACTATGTTATCTATTGCTGTTGTTGATTTCTTTACTTATTTTAGTCATATTCCATTTGAAAGGGAACCAACCATGACCCAATGAAGCTTTTAACTCCCCTATTAAGGGTATAGATTGATATATCTTAGAAAATCAAGATAGCTTAGCATAGATTGAGACATCTCCCGGAAAGCCAAGATATCTGGATTGTAGATTAGGATAGTGAGGACTGAAACATGTCTCAGTCTCGTAAATAACGAGGATATCTTGGTATAGTATGAGATATCGTTGGAAAGTTTGAGATATTAAGGCAAATATTGAGATCACATTCAATGCTATTTTGATTGATCATGAATGAGTTAAGGAGACCCTATAATCAGATTATGTACTTGTCTTTCGGAAGAAAGTGATGTGATTTCATTAACATACTACATCTTGATTCAATTCACCCCTTGTGAGATGAATTGGAGTACTTGTGTTGTTATGCAATTTTGTATATGATATATAATTAAATTTGATTGGTATGCAAAAATGTTGGTGGTTTCATAGTGGTCATTGAAAGGTTAAGGGTTAGAAAAATATATGTTACTGCATTTGGGTGAATGTGAGTGTTTGATTATGATATAACTTGACTTGCTAAGTTGTATTTGAGTTTTCGTTGATATTTTTTATGCTCTTTTCCACAACTCCGAAAAAAAAAATGTGAAATGAAAAGAGAATTATTTTGTATACAGACTTGCTTGTATACATGTGATATTATTTTGGGTATACAGACTTGCTTGTATACGTGTGATAGAATTAAGGGTATGCAGACTTGCTTGCATATCGATGCACCGTTCCATGTGAGTTCGGTTGTACGTGTAGATTTAGGAAATGCTTGTCCTGGATCGAACTTCGGGTGAGATGACATGTTTCTCGATGTGGCACCCCACTTGGAACATGTACGCTCCGAGTGGTTTCGAAGGCAAGGGAGGCACACTTGGGTGAGGTGTGTTCGGCACAAGGAGGATAGTGCGATTGTGGAAAAGAAGCGAGATTTGTTTTTGGTGTATGTGCATAATTACCTTAAAGGAAGAAACTAAATGCTCATTCAACCATTGAATGAGAACTATATGTCCTCCTAAAGGTAGAAAATGTGTTTTGTTAATATTTCAATAATAGTCTAATATGACTATGATTCGTATAGTTGTTGCATTTATGAGGATTGATAACTCATAAATTTTATTTGTTTGTTGCTAACCGTTTTGTGCAGGATGGTAAGTCTACTAACAATTTTTGCAGGTCAGACTTGCCATAGTCAACTTCTATAGCGTAAGTACGTACTAGTAAATGCATATTTATTTATTAGGATGATGACACATTTGCCTCATTAAGGAACTACCTATTGGTGTGGTTGGTTATTGTTTTTGTTTAGTTTGATGTTATCACGTGTGGATTTATTGATTTTGGGATGAAGATTTCTTACACCAGCTTTATTGCTGACCCAATTGAGTTTTTGCTTCTTGGGTACATTCCTTTGGGAGTGTAGCCGATTAGCTTTTCAGGTTTAGAGACTTTTGAGCAGCGTTACTGGAATTTCGCTAGTGGGGCTAGCAACGTCAGTATTTTTGGGTTAGAGTTTTTATTTGTTTTAGTAATAAAATCATGTTTAGTTGTTACTACTATTTGTTTCTGTTGTTATTGAATTTTCATGTCCCAAGTTTTGGGGGAAACGGATAATCCTATATGGATTTTAGGATTTTCGTTTTCCTCGAAATTCAGGGCGTGACAAGGAGGGTAAAAAAGTCTTTCCAAGTTGCATTGACCATTACAATGGGGAATGTAATCTCCATTCATAAGGGTTGGGGTCGGAATGGCTATTACATTAAAATCCGTAATACTCATTTCCAATACATCACTTTTTTGCCCAAGCAAACATTGGTTTGCATTGGACCATTGTATTGACCATTACAATTACAATGGTCAATGCCCAACCAAACACGCCCTAAAGGGAAAGATTTATAACATCGTCAACAATACCACCTGCAGGATCCGGTTCAGCAACGGGGACTCCTTCTTCAAGAGGGGGAAACAGTTCTTCAGTCATTGGGACACCCGGTGGATCTTCAGCGGCACCTTCCACGTCCTTGAAAGTCTGATAAACCAGATGACGATACTGAGACAAGTCAACACCAAGACCCTCGATATAATCCAAACGCTCAGTCTAACCATCAACAACGCGTTGCCATTCTACCACCTCCATAACACAGAGTCTATCCTTAACAGAAGCAAACTCACTTCTTACCGCGATAAGTTGGCCCTCGGCAGTAGTGAGCATCATAGAGAAATCAGCCTTGGCCTCGTCAAGCGAAGACAAAAATTGCTCCACCCTTTTCTTAGCAACATCGCGATTGTCATAATACTCTATCATGGCCTGCTCAACCTCATCACGAAGCGTCTTCTTAGAAAAAAATTATTTCTCCACATCGTGCAAACGTGTGCGGGTGCCTTCTAGGTCAGCTCTCGATGATTCAAGCACAACCATAGATCGATCCCATGCACCCTCCACCTCGGCCAATGACGCCCGAGCAACTTCAACTGCTTTGGTTTGTTAAGAACATCGTGCTTTTAATGCGTGATACTGGTAAAGAACATGGGATAATACCAATAGCAACACGAAAAACTTCCTCTCCAAAGAAACCACAAGATTGTAATTGACCTGATGACTCAAGCCCATCATTCCTTTATAGGCGAGATGAGTCATCCCCACCATCTTCAAGATGAAGGTTCGGGTTCAGCACGGACATCGAGGGCCTCTCCACCGACCATCTGTGCCATATATTTATCAGCTTACGTGCACCATCATGCACGTCAAGAAGAGATAACCAACATAATTTCACATCCGATTTAACCCGGATTTCCTCAGGAGTACGTTCCTTCCAACTAACCCGCGAATGAAGAATGTGAGGATTAGGTAGCATGGAGGAACCACCACCACCCATGGTTGGGAAAAATGAAGGAACGACAGGAGAACCACCATCACCCTCTCATTGTTTAGCAAAAAACAAAATGAATAGCAGCAGAAGAACTCAAGTAAGCTGAGGAAAGAGGAACTTCCATCGCTCCATCTGTAAGAGGGGAAGGAGGAGGACAAGACTGCAACTCAGAAGCCCGATCTCGACTACCAATCTCTTTAGATTGAACAACAACCAATTGGAGCATCTTGTCATCCAAAGACCGAGGATCCTCATCGGGGCACTTGACAACGTCAAGGTAACCATAAGCAGAAAAATCTTATTTTCACCATCGTCTAGAGGACGAACAATATCTTTTTCACTCCTCTTCAGAGCCTGCTTCATCTCTTTTGCCTCCTGCAGAGAACAACAGTCTTCCCTCGAAGGATCTCTATCAACAGAAGTTGAATAAATGGAGGTGTGACGCACATAGTCAACAAGCCGTTTCTTCTTCGACACGCGATCGGAAGACAGAAACAACCGCTTCGACGGACTAAACGGCCTCGCCACTTTCCTCTTTCTAGAAGGAGGTCTGGTAGCACTACGGATAAGAGCATTGAGATCTGTAACATCAGAGCTCACTTTTCGATCAACACCAACTTCATCACCGGTAGCACGGGCAACAATCTCCGCAGCTTGCCTCTCGATCAACGAAGCTCTTTCGGTCTCATTCATGATATATAGACCACTGCGCCTCACCTTATCATCAGTAAGATGATAGTCCAATGGAACTACCGAACGCTCCAAAAAGCGCTCACTGATAATATGCTCATCAGCGGTCAATTTCATATTCTGGTGCTTAAGAGGAACTCGGAAATACCTTACTATCAGAAGACTCCACAAATTGAAGTAGCCAGAGCCGACAAACGCATAAAACCAATCCCGCGACCAGCCCCTGATGTTTTCATTAAGGTTACCAAAACACGCAGGAGAATACAGGAAACAAGTATGGTTGGGCCTCACACTGAGCCCTACCAAAGAGTGAAAGATTCGAGGGGTTAAAGAGATACCAGAAAAAATGGCCCTAGCATACGTGACAACCATAACCCTCCAGTTATTCAGGCCCATTTGAGCAAGAGGAGTACCTAAGAAGTCCGGATATGACAAAAAGAACTCCGAAATTGGGAACCGAAGACCGACGTAGAACATGCAAGGATAAAGTGCAATATATCCTTTCCTTGGGCAACAAGGACTATCGTTTTTACGAGGAAGAACGATTTCAAAGTCGTCAAGCAAAGCATAGCTGGAACAAACACTATCCATGGTAGCCCGAGAGGCTTTGTTTGGGAAAAAATGAGCCCCACAAGTAGAAAGTTGATCACCGACTAACATGTCATCAACAGGCATTGTAAACAGGGAATAAGGGACGAGAAAAAAAAGGCAATAGAGGAAGAGAAATAACACTAACAATAAAGATGACGTAAAGAAAATAGAAAAGTAGCCACAACACCTTTTTAAACAACCAGGAAACAAAGGCATCGCTCATGAAGAAACATACGGGACATAATGGCGCACTAAAAATGTGCACAAAAATGAACATACAATGAAGTAGTCGAGATGATCAAGCAAATAAAAGTTATTAAACATCAAGTTCAGTGCAAAAACACAATCGAAATACCAAATTTCAGACAGTTAGTGGATATGTAACCATACCCACTAACTAAGGGAGGAGTAGCTGATGATACATCGAAATAGACCGACTATCACGTCCATACACGTGGCATGAAGACCCATCACGAGAATACAACTCCCTATCTATTGGGGCAGCTCATAAAGCCCGGGAAGAATGATGCCAACTATAGAGGCCCAAACTAGGCCCACTATTAAGAAGACGTAAACATGACCTGAATCCGAGCCCAAACAAATCAATCCAAGTCCAAGCCCGTTACACGTTCTCTCATAAAAAATAAAAACATTGCACTAAGAAAGAACCGTGGATGGACTTACGCATCTTCATTAAGGAGGAGACTGTTACAAAAACATCTTCTTTTGTTGCGTCTCACATGCTTAAGTCACGCAAGAGTTAATCATGACCATTATAAAAGGTAAAGAGAACATTCAACAAAGGTATGCAACTTTAACTGAGTTTTGTCCAAATTTACATCCTTCTTCCAATAAAGTTAGTGACTTAAGCATCGAAGTGTTTTTGGCCATCAAAAAGGTGGTCCTTGGTCGTCTAACAATTGTTTTGCAGGTCAAACACACAAGAGGACGATTTTTGGACGCATCACTATTCATGGTTTATTATATCACTTTTTTTTGTGAAACTGTTATTCATTTTGTGACTAATTTAATTGACTTGAAATTGTTTGGCAAACTGTTACAACTAAAAAATGATACTGTTTTGGGAGTTGTTACAAAAATGTCAATTTGGTGTAGTGAAAGATCAAAGATTTGTTAAATTGTAGTCTGAATACGTAATTATTAGGTGTAGACATAGATACTTATTACGTTTTTGGTGTCCTGAATTAATATTTTTGTGGCCGTGAGTTTAACATCGACTGTTATAGATTTAAGTGTAATATAGACCCCAAATGGTGAATGGCACATCCCCGTTCACATTCTCCCATTAGATCAGCAAATTGAATCATTTACAAGGTGAATCATTTATAGTCTCACATCACCTAGGTGTGGAAAAGGGATGTGCTACATATGTGCGAGTTTAGATCTACAAAGTACTACGCATTTTAAAGTCATGCGGGCCTTAGGCCCAAAGCAAACAATATGGTACTTTTGTGGATCGGGTTGTACACCTTGGCTTCTTAGGCGGACTAGGTTTCATATGCGGCGAGCCATCATTGCCTTTAGTGGGGCCAGGCTCAGCCGCTCGTGCACCATTTGCCCCCTATAAGGATCGGGTGTTCCCCTGTAGAGGGAGTTGAGCGTGGAGTACAGTCATTTTTTAAGGAGATCATCTTTATTGATCTGCTTCGAAAGTGCTACATGCTAACCTCGTTATTCCTTACCAGTAAGTCATTCGCTTGTTGGTCCATTTTTTTGAGGGCACTTGAGCTAATTGTGGTTATTTATCCGATAGCTTCATTGCCACGTAATGGCATTCTCTGGCGGAAGACTGATCTCCCTTGATAGTTCCAATCTCTCCGTTGACAGGGTACCTGAGGCACTGGTGCCGTGTGGAAACTGCCCCCATCTGGTGAAGCCAAGGTCTTCCCAGGATTATATTGTACGCAGATAGGGCGGCCACCATGATAAACTTCGTCATTAAGAGTTTCACTTCCCCTGCTCATACAGGTAGGCTGATGTTCACAACAACTAAATAACTTCGGACGTCGTTGAAATCAACCATCACTTGGTTGTCCGAATTCAACTCCTCTTCTCTTAGCCGTATCATGCGGATTTCTTATAGGAACGGGATATTGGCTAAGCTCCCTGTGTCCACTAGTGACCTTTTGACGCCCCATTTCAATATGGAAATCGTGATAACCAAGGCGTCGTTGTGAGGGAGTGGTCCCCTTGAATGTCCTACTCGGTGAACGTCAGGTTCGGGGTTGGGTGTTCCACCCGGGCATGTTGGCCTGGGCGATCTCCACGGGGGAACTTGTTCACAGATCTCGGATTGCCCGCTTCCTTGATTGGTTAGATTTTCCCATTTCGTTATGCGCTCTGTGCAGGACGTAGATGGCATCTGCAACCTTTGTAAACACAAGCGAACGTGTGACAACGATGATCTCGAGTTTGCTAAGGCCATATCAAGTATATGAGAGGCATTTGAGCAAGCAAATGCTATGCCTATACGATTGAAAACCTTTCCTTTGCAAGAAGTTCAGAAGGCTGTAAGGGCGGTTTCTGGACTTACCCAATGTCAAATTTTGAAAATCATAAGGAAGTTCAATGGGAACGTAGAGTTTGGTACTTTCTTTTTAGGATTGACCGAAGAAACAAGGGAGAGCTGGGTTCTTGCAGAGAAGTAGTAATTGTTAGGTGCACGAGTCATTGTTAAGCCAGTTGCTATAGTTTATTTCCTTGCCCTAATTTCCCTTCCTTCCCGTCTCTTAATTAGTATGACTTCGAGCTTAGTTTTATGTTTAATAACTTTTCTTGTTTCTTAAGTAACACATTGTCTAATATAATTGTTGTGAGTCATCTGTGAGTATGGCATAGAATGGGTGGGGTCGGATTTCGAATTTAGGTTTACTAATCAGATTGGTAGTCTCAGAATAAATGTTCCTGCCCTTGCATTTTTTTTCCAAAGGTGTAAGGCAATACCTTGTTGTGATCGATTTTCCCAATATGTAGTTTTCTGCAGGGAGAAATAGATATATGAATTTGCAGTATGGACATGACCATATTTGATGAGATAATTTTTGTGATATCTGTGATTCATGCACTATGGGCAAAAGCAATTGATTCACCTGTGAGGACTAACAGTGTGCATCCAGCGATCAAAGATTATTGATTTGATTTGATTTTCTGAATATTGGAAAAAAAAACTATGCCGGTTCAGACTGAGTGTGCAATGATCAAATTATTAATAAATTTCAGATAAGTTTATAATCAAGATTAGTTCATGCTTACCCTGTGCCAGATAATTTGTTGTGTTTTTGTTGTTGAAGCTGAGTAGATGCTCAAAGACCCAAAGAGTTAACGGTAAAATGGTGTTATCTAATGAGTTGTGTTTTGATTAGTAATCAAGGAGTTAGGAAGCTGGGTTTTGTTTAATTGGTGTTTGGGAGCATGTGGTTTAATAATTGGTCTTTGTCTTGAACCCTTTTTATTATTTAATTGACAATAGAAGTCTGACTTGTCATGTTTATGCAGTAAACATGCTTTCATTTTGGAAATTTTAGTAAAAATATATATTGCTAATTTTTTTTCTAGAATTTTGAATACCAATATTAAATTTTGCTTTCTCATTGAAATATTTAAACAGACATTGGGTTCAAAATTACACTGTAAAGATGTTTTGCAGGAAGCAAAATCAAAACCATATTCTAGTTTATATATAAAGTAAAATTGTGAGATCTCCATAATTAAATTTAAAAAAAAAAAAATTCCATGATTAGTTTTAGGCAATCAAACACTCACAATAGGAATTAGTAAATTCCATGGACAACGGAATATCAAAGTTGGTATGACATGGGATGAGATTCAAATTCCCATCTTAAGATTCCATGCAACCAAACACAGCTTGAGTAGAAACAAATGATATGCTGCTGCTCGGGTCTCCCAGTCCAGGGTTTTGTTTGCAAAAATTTTGCGGGCCGGGCAGAACCTCCCTGCACTATCTCTCTCTTTCTCTTTCTACAACTCATTCAACTAGTCTCGTCTCGTCTCCAATCCAAAATTCGAGTGGGTGCATATAGCGAGGTTGGTTTACTTGGCTGAAAAATACTTGGAACCAGAGACCGTAGATGGAAGAATCCACCAAACGGTGGAAAGAAAAACACTTGTTTTGTTTTTTTTTGTTTTTTTTTTGTTTTTCTGTTTCTGAATACTTTTTTTTTTTTTTTTGAAAGGCAAGCGCGGGGTGTAAATGGGCTCCCCAGACCACAGAAAAAAATAGAACCGTTACAAGTTACATTCGATAGTACGTTCACTCGTTACAACATCCATAGGACAATAAACTTGCTTCAAATCTTCAACAAAGAACCTAAGTAGTACTAGAATCACCGTCTCCAAGTTGGGGAGTAACCCTGCAAAATGTTCTGTTACTAAAGTAGTTGCATGATAGACCTGCCATAACTTTTCTTCCTCATAAGTACCAATCAATCCTTTAATCACTCTCATGACGTGAGGTATACCTAACGTAGGCCCTAGGATGTATGAGAAGTCGTCGTAAGGATACGAGCCACATCGAATCATGATAAAAAAACCATTGAATGCAAGCACTAATCTAGCATCTATACAAGGTGCTAATAAGCAGTTGCATTCTACTTGTAGTATCATCATCAGTTACCCGAATTTGGGATTGGTCTTCTTGCTTCGAGAGGACCTTCGAGGAACATATGTCGTGGGAGACTGGATTGTGGTAACCTCACGTTCTTCTTCACTAGTGTTTTGCCCCACCTTTGCTGCTTTATCTTCAAGTGAAGTTTGAATTTCAGCGACCAATGCATCCTTGCCTATTTTTGCAATTGCTGAATGCAGACCCTTAACGGCTTGGGGTGTTAGGCAATCCATGAGCGTTGTGGGATCTTCCCTCAGTCCTCTTATACCAGCGATTGCGCGAAGCACCTCCACTACTTGCATTGGGTTTTCCTCTGAGGTAGATATGGGGGTGGACAGGCCTGGCTCGGCTTCTACTTCAGCGTCTGAATCCGCAGCCTGAATCGCCGTTTCAATCCCACTGGGTGAGTAACCTGCATCCCTGAATTCGTTTAAGTGTTGCTCCTTAACAACAGCAACCAAACTCTGCTGCTCTTTGAGCTGAATACTTTCTAAGGCAGGAAGCGAGGCTCTCATTTCTTCTTCTTTCTTCGTCGCGTTCGTTGAGCTGAGGTAAGCTATTCGTCTTCTCCACTTTCATCTCTGTTTCTCATCATTTGTTCGCTAGATCGACTATTCCCTTCGTGTTCCGATCCAATCTTATTTGTTGTTGTGTTTCTTTGCATTTATTCCTTTCCTGTTATCATCTCATATTCTTCTGTTTTCTATTGATTTATTGTATCAGATTGCTGTAATCTGATACGCCCAATACTAATTGATTTTGATAGATATAGATTAATCCCTGCTTCTCTTTGATGTTAAGATATGACATGAATTCTGCTTCTAATGATGATAAAAATATTATTTAAAAAAAAAAAAAAAAAGGCAGTTACGTTCTTCTGGGCTGTTAATTCATGCTCAAAGATTCTGGAGGAGTCGATTATTCTGTTTTGTAAGGATCTTCTATAATAATGATTTGTTTTTTATGTTTACTATTTTGGGTTTTTGAATCTCATCTCCGTGATGATTGCTTTGCAAATGAAAGTAGTGGACTGATATCCATTTGATGTTTATGCAATCTGATAGAGATTCTTATTTATCAATTGACGAGACATTTTGCTTCCAACATTTGCATGTTATCCACACTTAGTTATGATCTTACGTTTGGAACAATGATCTTTTGTTACTTTCATTAATTACACAACGAAATTTATCTGTTTGTATTTTTACCATGTTTAATGTCAAGGAAATGGTGTTATGTTTTGCTCTGGTGTGATCAGCACAAATATGCTGAAAGTATTGACCAGACGCTTTATTATATATTTTTTTTCTTGAAACAAATTATTATTATTGAATACATTGTTGTAGCCCTATTAAGATTCACATTCTGAATTCACCAACTGGTTTTGATTTTTCTTTATTGAAACAGATAATTTGACTACAAAAAGTCCTACAAAGTTTTAAGAATATATTTCAAGTTTGGTTGTAACTTGAAACGATCCACCCACTCTAACGATCTTACTTTTAGTTTAAATGACGATCAGTAAATACTTTCATTCTTCTGAGTTAAACCGTTGGAAACTTGTTGGAGACCTTTACTAAGGAGGCTTTAGGAAGATCTTTTACACGGCATTCTTAATTTTGTGTTATAATATTTGGTACTGCATTCTGTTTAAATATTCACATACTAAACAAAATAGTTGAATAATCTTCGATTTTTTTTTTTTTTTTTTTTTTTTAAAATTATAGGGATGTGCATTTCGTTGGCTTTTGTTTTTATCTTCTATAACTGAGCATCTTCATACACCACATTTACAAAACAGCCACACATAATTATGTCAGATTCGTAGGTAGAGACACACGTTAAGATTTTATGCATTCCAATGATTTCTCTCTTCCTATTTTGTTATTTATATACTGTTTGCCATATTGATGTTTATAACCTATTCTTCGATTTAAATGTTAAATGGTATGCACCAGAATATTGTTATTTTAGAACTTTGCAGCAGTAGTAGACACACCATTATATTTTGTACACGTGTATGTGATACATGAGTAGCATTTGAATCGTGCTACTTGATTATGTTAATGTAATATCTGATGATTTAATCTATAACTTTAAATCACTGTTTGTGTTCAAAGGAATTTGAGTACTTGTTGGAACAAGTGCATTATTTAAGACACGCACAATTTTTTAGTTAGGAATCGTGCATCATGGGTTGCAGGCCTGCTCGCTGCTACATGCAGATCAAGAACAAACCTTACCCAAAGTCAAGGTATTGCCGTGGTGTACCCGACCCTAAGATCAGGATCTATGATGTGGGTATGAAAAAGATGGGTGTGGATGATTTTCCTTTCTGTGTGCATCTTGTCAGCTGGGAGAAAGAGAATGTCTCCAGTGAAGCCCTTGAAGCTGCTCGAATTGCTTGCAACAAGTACATGCAGAAAGCTGCAGGCAAATATTCTTTCCACCTCAGGGTGAAGGTTCACCCATTCCATTTCTTGATAATCAACAACATGCTTTCATGTGCAGGGGCTGATAGGCTCCATGATAGACAACATACAAGTCAGAGTCCACATCAACAATGCCACAGTCGAATGCCACGTCAACAGAAAACACAAAGTGTAACAAGATGATTAGCTGTGTTCTTACATTCTGTTATATGGAACTGTAATTAGTTAGAGTCTGTTAGTTAGAAACCACAATGTACGTTGATTTACTATTATAAATAGAATGTCTATGCTCTACTCTCATTGATTGAAAAGACAAAGATTCATTTCCTAATAGAATTCTATCATGGTATCAGAGCTTTTGAAGCTCATCTTCTTCTTCTTCTTCTCCTTCCTTCCTTGAGTGATTGTTGTTGCAATTCCTTTGAAGCTTTTCATCTTCTACTTTCATGCCGACTGAGCTTGCACAATCTTCATCTTCTTCTGGATCTCTCAATTCAGGTCAGAACTCTATTGTATCTTCTACTCCTTCTTTTCAAGTCTTGAATCATACTCTGCCAGTGAAACTGGACAGAACTAATTACATACTTTGGAAGTCACAAATCGAGAACGTCATCTTTGCAAATGGTTTTGAGGGCTTTATTATGGGAATCTCAGTTTTCCTAGGGAAAGAACTAAGTCCAGGGGTTCCTAACCCTACTTTTGTCACTTGAAGAAAACAAGATTGAACAATATTGAGTTGGATTTATGCCTCTCTTACACCAGCCATAATTGCTCAAATTATTGATCATACCACTTCTTTCTCGGCCTGGAAGGCCTTAGAACAGATTTTCTCATCGTCTTCTAGGGCTCGAATTATGCAACTACGAATGGATTTACAATCTACTAAGAAAGGCTCCCTATCCATGATTGATTACACAATGAAAATTAAAAGTGGATAATTTGGCTGCCATTGGTGAAATGGTTTCAGAACAAGATCAAATTATGAATCTTTTGAGTGGTTTAGGCACTGAATACAATGTTGTAGTTACGGCGATTAATGTCTGAGATGATAAGATCTCGCTTGAATCAGTGCACATCATGCTTTTGGTTTTTGAAAGTCGACTTGAGCAACAAAGCTCCGTGGATAATATTCCACATATTTCAACAAACTTTGCTAACTCTGGGCCTAAACATGGTGGTGGTCAAAGTTCTGGTCGAGGTTATGGCTATGGTAGAGGCCGGAACCACAACTATGGTGGTCAGTCCAATAGGGGACGTGGTCGTGGCATGGGCTATGGCTCCAATAATCAGCATTATGGGCAATACTTTGGCAATCAGTATGGCAATAATCATGGCCAGCAAAGTGGTCATTACAATCATCAGCACAATAGACAATCCAGTGATAGGCCACAATGTCAATTATGTGGCAAATATGGGCATGTTGCTCTTGCTTGTTACCATAGGTTTGATATAAACTTTCAACATTCAGTTGGTTCATCAAATACTGTGTCTTCACCTGGTTCTAAACCTACTATACCAGCCTTGGCAGCAACTTCCAACTTCTCTAACAATGAGGGTTGGTATACTTAGATTCAGGAGCAAGTCATCATTTGACTAATGATCAAGCATGGCTTTCTAACCTTTCTTCATATACTGGTTCTGACAAAGTTACAGTTGGCAATGGTAATTTTCTTCCCATATCTCATGTTGGCTCCCTTTCTTTATCTTGTCCATCTCATGATTCATCCTCTTCATTACTTCTAAAACAAGTTTTTCATGTACCCTCTTTGTCCAACAATTTTATAAGTGTTGCTAAGCTTTGTGCCGATAACAATGTTTTTATTGAATTCCGGTCCAATTGTTTCTTTGTGAAGGATCCATATTCGAAGAGGGTTCTAGCTCACAGCAAGCTTGATAATGGCCTCTACAGATTTCTTGATGTTCCTAATCATAAGTGTGTTTTTTTGTCCAGTTCCAGTTCTTCTACATCTGTGTCCAGAGTTTCTCATATCTCATCTACTGATTCTAGTGTTTCAACTTCTTCTTGTAATACTAATAATGAACATTTGTGGCATTCTAAACTGGGCCATCCATCATTTGATGTTGTACTTCGTGTAATGCAATTTTGTAATGTGCCTTTCAATAAAACTCATTCTTCTATATGTTCTTCTTGTCAGCTTGCAAAAAGCCATCGCTTACCAACATCTTTGTCTTCTTTTCATGCTTCTAGTTCATTGGAACTTATATATACTGACATCTGGGGTCCTGCCTTTGTTAAATCCACTGCTGGTGCACAATTCTTTCTATTGTTTGTCGATGATTTTTCCAGATTTACTTGGTTCTTCCCACTTCATTCTAAAGATCAAGCCTTGTTTATGTTCAAAGTCTTTAAACTTAGAGTTGAGAAGTAGTTTAACATTTCTATCAAATGTATTCAGTCTGATAATGGGGGTGAATTTAAAGTTTTTTGATCTTTTCTCCTAGAGTCTGGTATTGGGCATCGCTTCTCTTGTCCACATACTTCATCACAAAATGGCCGCGTCGAGCGCAAACAAATACATGTTGTTGAAACAAGTTTAGCAATGTTAGCTCATGCTCATATGCCATTCAAATATTGGCAATATGCCTTTCAAGCTGCTGTGTTTCTCATTAATAGATTACCTACTAAGGTCCTTCATTATCAATCACTGTTCCATTGTATATCAGACTATCGAGCCTTACATGTTTTTGGTTGTCTTTGCTTTCCCTTCATCCGTCCTTATAATCAATATAAACTTCAATTTCGTTCTATGGCATGTGTATTTCTGGGTTATAGCATGGATCATAAGGGGTTCTTATGCTTAGATCAAATGTCTGGTCGAATTTATATCTCTCCTAATGTGGTATTTGATGAGTCTAAATTCCCTATGCAAGCTTCTCCATTCTCATCTCCATCCACTTCACCTTCACTGACCTGCCTATTGTTATTTCTTTTTGTGTTCCAACTCCAAGCACACTTTCCTCTCCTTATTCTTTACCACTTGCTGCTCCTTCTCTTGCTTCTGCTTCTGCACCTGCCACCCATTCACCCTTACCACTTGTTTCATCTCCAAGTCCTGCTACACCTGCTGCTCCTGTGTCACTGCCAACTGTGCCAATGCCATCACTCTCTATTCCTTTTCGCATGATAACTTGTTCTATGGTTGATATTTCAAAAAGGAAACCAGTCCTTGATTTATCTGCTATCAAAATCTCTGAGCCAACTACATTGCGTCAAGATCTCAAAGATCCTCACTGGATTCATGCTATGGAACTTGAAATTTCTGTTTTGCATAAGAATTCTACTTGGGTGTTAGTGGATCCACCTGATGGTGTTAATGTCATTGGCTGTAAGTGGGTTTACAAACTCAAATACAAGCCTGATGGAACCATTGAAAGATATAAAGCTCGCCTCGTTGCCAAAGGTTTCAATCAAACTTACGGTTTGGATTATTTTGAGACATTTAGTTCGGTGGTCAAGGCTGCTACAATATGGATTGTTCTAACAATTGCAGTAAGTTTTAAATGGGACATTCGTCAACTTGATATCCATAACGCATTCTTGAATGGTGACCTTACAGAGGATTTTTTATGGCTCAGCCTCCTGGCTTTTTGGACAAACAATTCCCTACTAAAGTTTGCAAATTGTAGAAATCATTGTATGGTCTCAAGCAATCTCCTTGTGTTTGGTTTTCTAAGCTTAGTTGTGCTCTTATGCGTTGGGGATTCCAAGCTTCGCGGATTGATAGCTCAATGTTTGTCAGATTTGATAAGCATTCTACCCTTATCATTCTGATCTACTTTGATGATATTATTGTTACAGAGAGTTCTCCTTGTCACATTTATGCTCTTATTGCTCAGCTACACTCAGTGTTTGCTCTGCGTGACTTGGGGCCCTTGTCCTATTTTTTAGGCATTGAAATCATTCAATGCAATGGTGCACTTCACCTAAGTCAGACTAAGTATATTTTGGACCTTTTCCAGCGAGCTGCCATGGTTGATTGTAAACCTTCCCCAACACCAGGTGCTATTGGCAAGTCCATGTCACAATACGATGGCACTCCTTTACTGGATGTCACTGCATATCGTAGCATTATTGGTGCCTATCAGTATGCTTCCATGATCAGACCAGACATTGCATTCACCGTGAATAAAGCCTGTCAGTTCATGCACATGCTAACCACGACTCATTGGTTGGCTGTTAAACGCATCTTGTGTTATCTAAAAGGGTCTATTCATGATGGTTTACTTATACAAACTGCTCGGGACCTTGCAATTGAGGCCTTCTCAGATGTTGACTGGGGATCTCATCCTGATGATCGACGTAGCTCTAGTGGCTATTTGATATACTTAGGTGGCAATTTGGTGTCTTGGTCTGCTACCAAACAGCGAGTAGTCTCCAGAAGCAGTGCTGAGTCAAAGTATCGCGGCCTTGCTATTGCCACTTCTGAGGTCATTTGGATTCAAACATTATTGAAGGAATTGTGTATCTCTGTTCCCAGACCTCCTGTTCTTTGGTATGACAACGTTAGTGCATATCATCTTGCTAAGAATCCTATCTTTCTTGCCAGGACAAAGCACATTGAAATTGATCTTTAATTATTTTATCAGAGATCATGTCCTCAGAGGTGCATTGTTGCTCCAATTTGTTCCCACGGCTGAGCAGCCTGCAGATCTTCTAACCAAGCATTTGACAAGTGCAAGGTTTGCTTTTCTCAAATCGCACCTTGGCCTTGTTCCATGCCCCTTGCACTTGCGAGGGGATGATAGACAACATACAAGTCAGAGTCCACATCAGCAATGCCACACAGGAATGCCACGTCAACAGAAAACACAAAGTGTAACAAGATGATTAGCTGTGTTCTTACATTCTGTTATATGGATCTGTAATTAGTTAGAGTTTGTTAGTTAGAAACCACAATGTACATTGATTTGCTATTATAAATAGAATGTCTATGCTCTGCTCTCATTGATTGAGAAGACAGAGATTCATTTCCTAATAGAATTTTATCACTCCAAACTGGTATTCGTGGCGCCTTTGGCAAACCACAGGGTACCTGTACATGCGTCAGCATTGGGCAAGTGTTGTTGTCTGTGCGGTGCAAGGATCACAATGGGGTGCATTCCCAGGAAGCTCTTCGAAGGGCCAAGTTCAAGTTCCCTGGAAGGCAAAAGATCATTGTGAGCAGGAAATGGGGTTTCACCAAGTTTAGCAGGTATGATTACATCTAGTGGAGGCAGCAGAACAGGATTCAACCAAATGGAGTGAGCGCGAAGCTGTTGGGTAACCATGGACCTCTTGCAAATCGGGAGCCTGGAAGAGCTTTCTTGACCGGAACACTAGCATCATCTGATGCTTAAAGATGATAGTGGATTTATTGAATAATTCTGAATGGACATTTTACTAGGTAGTATCTTATTATAATGTGTCGTCCAATAATCATGGTACATTAACCTTGGTTTTGTGTTAACTAGCATGACAACATATCAACCTCCTTGGATTGGTTGGTTTTTCTACATAGTATGCAGGAATGGATGCAAAATTATTTTACTTAAAATGTACGGAACGTTTACAGATTGTGTTCTGGTTCTAAATTAGTAGCCTTGTCTTGTTAGTACATGGCATCATTAAGGAATAAAATGTGTTGTCTTGGCTTGTACGTGTTATCACTCTTTGCATTTTATTAGTGTTGGATCGGCTCTAATTGTATTTTGTTCATTGAGATCATGTGTGTGCCCTTCTTTTGGTTTACCATGGTAATTGTGCATGTACAACTGGAAGGCTACATATGGTTTTGCACTTGCATGAATGTTGAATCCAATGTCATTATGAATAGACGCAATATTTTGCTTGTGGCTGGGTAATGGCATTCTGCTATTTGCATCCTAGTCCTGTGAAAGTTTCGCCTGCAAAGATTTTTTGATTTGTGCCTGTTTATAGCTAACATAGAAAACCATATATTTACTAGAAGTCGCATACATGGATTATAATTCAACCAAATTGAGCTAGGATTGTTTAAGGAGCTTCCATCGAAGCTTAGCAGGAGCCTTACATGCATTCCTTTAGACAGAATGCCGAAGCATCCTCTTCTGTTGTAAAACCAAGGCTGAGCATCCTTTCCACTCAAAACATCTATATGCTGAAGGTGCAAAGCTTGCTCCGTATTTTATGCTATAGGTAGGAGAGCTTCCTTGGTGTGTTCGCACTTTTCCTTGATCGGCAAACCGAAAATGGGCTGCCATCTTCATTGTTGGAGCACATTACATGGATCAGCACCTATAATATCATAGCAAGACATTTCTCATATACTGTCTATGTTTGCTAGTTTAATGTATTGGATGTTATACTCAAGCAATTCCTATATGCAAATATAACGCATAATATTCATCCAAACATTAAGCATACTATCAATAGCACATGCAAATAAGCATACTTAATGTAAGCAAACATAGCAAACATTCTTTGAAACACAAATTCAATCTATGAAATAAATTCATACCTGATTGTGTAACTTCCGTATAAGATTCAACAGCTGTAACACTTCAAATAAACAGTTAGATAAAAATGTACCATTTTGTTCTTGGGTTGAGTCGCGGACTAGGTCGCTCTCTTTAAGACGTTTCGCGGCTCTGCCCAAGATCGTGCTAGCAGTGTTATAGCCCCGCCGTCCCCAGGATAAAACAGCCCAGAATCTTCTCTGTCTCGTTCAACTATGCACAGTAATTGAACGGTATACTATTCACCCTCATTCTCATTATTTGCTCGGAATCAAAAATCAGAAAACACGTTCTGGATGCACTTCTGTTTTGAAAACAAAACTCAAGAACTGTTTCTGAATTTGCAAAAACGCAATTACTATTTCTGAATTGCAAATCGCAAATACTGTTTCTGAATTGCAAAACGCAAATACTGATTCGCAATCTCTGTTTTTCTGATTTCGAAAACTGATATAAAACTTCGAAGAACATTCTGAAGCTATGCTGAATCAGCAAGTTCTGTCTTCATTTTTTAAAAAACTCGAAACAGAAAACAATCACTAAGACTGTCTCTGTTTTCTTCATTCTCTCAAGCAGAAAACAATTTTGCAATCACTCTGTTTTTCATTTCAAGAACTGAATGGAAGAGACACTCTGTTTTTTCCGTTTTGAAGATGAACTGTTTTCATCATCTGTTTTGTATGAGCTGGATTCTCTGTTTTTCGAAGAACTCTGTTTTTCATTTCAAGAACTGAATGGAAGAGACACTCTGTTTTTTTCCGTTTTGAAGAAACAAAACTGCTGCTCTGAAGAAGAAGCAACCAGCAAGAACTGCTCTGTTTAGCAACGAAAATCAGGAAGCTCTGTTTTTTTTTTTCGAGAACTTAATTGAAGAGACTCATATGCTGCTCTCCTAAAAGAACTGTGTTCATCATTTCAATTATTTAAGCTCTAAGATCAGAGAGTATAATAAGAAAGAGAACAACCACTAGGAGCAGTAATGGCTGAGAACATGGCGGGATTCCTGGAACCACTAAGCCGCCCCACTCATTGTTTTTAAATACGTTTTTAATCAAATTATTTTAAAAACCCACATATGTTCCAACAATCCCCCACTTGGATTTTTAAAACAATTGTACAATCCTCCACTTGGATTGAAAAAACAATTTTCATCGAGCAATCTGTAACATATAAGATTGTGCATAAACAAAAGTGTCTTTCGACTTGAACTCTTGCGTAGTGTTAATGCTTTAGAATATACTAGAGTAACTCGTAGTTTTGAACTCTATCTCTAACAGACATTACACGCACAATCTTTTCCTGGGTGAAGTCTAAAAAGCTCGTGCTTTACGGCCATGCACGTATATCCCAGTAAGTGAAGGCTCTAGGAATTTTGCCCACAAATTCCATAGGAAGCGGCCAAACTTCCACAATCACTTAGGTGAGTCTATCAAGAGTACTCCTGTAGCTAGGTACTCCACTCCACATAGAGTATAGTCCTCATTAAGAGTTTTTCAACTCATCCTACTATCGCTTCAGGAATTCATGCTGTATTCTAGGAATGAGATTATTATTTTGTCAGCATGATTCACATCATATCATTCACAACTTGTTATTACCCATTGAACCTATTTCTTGGGATCTCCAGTCTATAGGTTGGGTTACCGTCACGAATGACTCATCCATCTAAGGGCTTTAGTCACATTCCTTTCGAGGTTTCAAAACCTTCTCTCTAGCTAATACTTTCGTCAAAGAATTAGCCGAGTTCACATCAGTTCGTACTTGATCCGATCTCACAGCACCAGTACATGGAATTCTCTATCCTTACTGTGCTTACGACGTATTTGTCGTTTCTTGCCGTTATCATAACGGTTCTGTATTATTCTTGCAATAGCCGCGGAACTATCGCATTGGATCAAGACAACTGGAATCAGTCTTTCCCATAAAGGGTTCTCTGCTAGCAGGGTTCTCAACCAAACTGCTTCTTCACTAGCCGTAGCTAATGTTCTAATCTCTGACTCCATCGTGGACTGTGCCAAAATGGTCTGTTTCTTTGACTTCCAAGAAACAGCTCCACTAGCTATATTGAAAATATAGCCACTGGTGGCTTTGGAGTCTCATCTGAAAGGGCATTCCAATCAGCATCGCTCTATCCTTCAAGGACAGCGGTAAACTTCTGTAAGACGAGGTTCGTAGTCCTCTTAAGGTACATCAAGACCTTTTCAATTGCATCTATTAGGCTCCTTGAAATCTAAGGAAAACCTTCTTTACTAAAAATACATAGTAATCGGGGCCAAGAAGTTCATTTCTGTTTACTTCTCCTAGGCTCAGATTCTATGACTTTATCAGTTTCATGCATTCTTATCATAGGCACGTTATTTGAGGATATACCCCCACTATTCCTCGAAATAACCCCCACTATAAATGCAATTTATCTTTTCATGAAAAATTCTTTGAGAAACACAAAAAATATTTTCACAAAGAATCAGAATCCACAAAATTATTCTTAGCATGTATAAAAATATACGTAAGCTTCCCATTAAGGGACTTTTGAACTTAGGTCCTTCCTCACTATTGTCAAAAACAGGTTTAGCTACCTTTTTGAATGCATATTCAATGACGGTCTTCTTGCTATCTGAAGCGGACCATGCATTCAATTCTTAAGGACCCATAAAATGAGAATATCGAATAAGATACACATTCTATTCATCTCGCTATTCTCATTTTTTCTTTTAAGTTCAAGGATCAACTAAAAATATCATTAGAACACGTATCTTAAATTCAGCTTCTGAATTTTTCAAATTTTGATGTAAACATCAAGCTTTCTGTGTTCAGCCTCTGAGAATTTAGTTGCAAACTTTGATAACAAAGTTCCGCAACAAAATCAAGCAATAGCTTCAATTGATCTATATTTTCATCAACATCATCATCATGAGAACATATCCTTTACATAAGAATACATGTCCTCATGTGGAAGTCCGACCAACTTATGGTCTAAGCATAATCATTTATTTATTGACATTAAGAACAAAATCCACAAGTCAATCTTTATATAAATGATTCCTTATTGCCTCTTTATGTCAGCTTAACATCAAACATAACATAAAACACAAGGTTTTTCTTTCCATCAATAGTATTGATAATTATAGGCATTCTAATTTTCACAATAGATCAATTATTGTTCTCACCAAAATAGACTGAATCTTTCAAAATGCATAACATAATTATCATATAAATGCATACTCATTATCTAAAGAGTAACATGCATAGATGATATTATTCACTTCTCATGAAATGTTCAAATGAAATTTATTGATTCAGATTTCATGATATTCCAACTCAGAAAGCATCAATTTCATAGTTACATTTCTATGAATGGTGTTCTATTCCTCCAAGGTTTAGAGTTTAGACTACATTTTACATGTCATCATGTGTATATGTATGTCAATCTCTAACTACGTTAATCATAATTAATATGATTTCAATATGGTAGTAAAGTCACCATAAAAATATCTTTAAAATTTCACAACATGGTAAACCACCATTATAGCTAAAGATATCTAATATTGCAAACGTAGTTGTAAAACTCTAAATCATGTGGATCTTTAAATATATCCTCCTTTCTAAATTTTTCAAATATTACCATGGAGTGTGTCCTTGCATAGATTCTACCATAACCAATTTATAAAATAAATAAATGGAGAAACATGCTTCCATCCCAATTTCACAACAAAACACTACTACCCAAGGATACATAAAATCATCATAGTGTAAACAAAACTAAATTCCAATCCTTGGAATAAATTTTGTTTAGGTGAATGGGATCCATAACAGACACATTCAAGCAACATGGCAATAACATACATTTTTCTCATCAAAGAAATGTTTGCCAACCTATCCTTGGATCCCTTTGAATCAAGGAATAGTCCATAGCTAAAGTCAGTATCATAACTCAACTTCACTTCTAGTGTGATCACATGTGTGCATTCTAGTATTACAAATACATGCAAACTTTGTTTAGCAAATTCAGTATTTGTAATCATGGCAGAAAGAACTCGTCTTAAAATTGTTGGAGCACATTACATGGATCAGCACCTATAATATCATAGCAAGACATTTCTCATATACTGTCTATGTTTGCTAGTTTAATGTATTGGATGTTATACTCAAGCAATTCCTATATGCAAATATAACGCATAATATTCATCCAAACATTAAGCATACTATCAATAGCACATGCAAATAAGCATACTTAATGTAAGCAAACATAGCAAACATTCTTTGAAACACAAATTCAATCTATGAAATAAATTCATACCTGATTGTGTAACTTCCGTATAAGATTCAACAGCTGTAACACTTCAAATAAACAGTTAGATAAAAATGTACCATTTTGTTCTTGGGTTGAGTCGCGGACTAGGTCGCTCTCTTTAAGACGTTTCGCGGCTCTGCCCAAGATCGTGCTAGCAGTGTTATAGCCCCGCCGTCCCCAGGATAAAACAGCCCAGAATCTTCTCTGTCTCGTTCAACTATGCACAGTAATTGAACGGTATACTATTCACCCTCATTCTCATTATTTGCTCGGAATCAAAAATCAGAAAACACGTTCTGGATGCACTTCTGTTTTGAAAACAAAACTCAAGAACTGTTTCTGAATTTGCAAAAACGCAATTACTATTTCTGAATTGCAAATCGCAAATACTGTTTCTGAATTGCAAAACGCAAATACTGATTCGCAATCTCTGTTTTTCTGATTTCGAAAACTGATATAAAACTTCGAAGAACATTCTGAAGCTATGCTGAATCAGCAAGTTCTGTCTTCATTTTTTAAAAAACTCGAAACAGAAAACAATCACTAAGACTGTCTCTGTTTTCTTCATTCTCTCAAGCAGAAAACAATTTTGCAATCACTCTGTTTTTCATTTCAAGAACTGAATGGAAGAGACACTCTGTTTTTTCCGTTTTGAAGATGAACTGTTTTCATCATCTGTTTTGTATGAGCTGGATTCTCTGTTTTTCGAAGAACTCTGTTTTTCATTTCAAGAACTGAATGGAAGAGACACTCTGTTTTTTTCCGTTTTGAAGAAACAAAACTGCTGCTCTGAAGAAGAAGCAACCAGCAAGAACTGCTCTGTTTAGCAACGAAAATCAGGAAGCTCTGTTTTTTTTTTTCGAGAACTTAATTGAAGAGACTCATATGCTGCTCTCCTAAAAGAACTGTGTTCATCATTTCAATTATTTAAGCTCTAAGATCAGAGAGTATAATAAGAAAGAGAACAACCACTAGGAGCAGTAATGGCTGAGAACATGGCGGGATTCCTGGAACCACTAAGCCGCCCCACTCATTGTTTTTAAATACGTTTTTAATCAAATTATTTTAAAAACCCACATATGTTCCAACATCCTCCATAACTTCTGTAAGCACCCCATGGTTGAAATGTTGAAAGAGCCTTCATGTCTCTACTGCATCACAAATGGAGTCAGGCCATGCTGCAGTTGGACATACTGATTATGGGAGTGGTGTGTTGTTGTGGTCGTGTACATGTTGCATGTTAATCCTTTCATCCACTGGTTGAATGTATTGTTTTGGTTGAAATAGTTATTTAGTCGTGAACTCAAACATTGTAGGTTTTTAGATCAATTTGAAAATCCAATTGAATATTAACAACATTGGATTTTCTCTGTTTTCTCGTAATCCGCACCTACATGTGTTATGATGATCTCGTCAATAAAGTAAAGTGAGCCTAGTTGAGCGTCTAATCTGGCAAAGCCTAGATAATACAAGCCCACTGAGGCAGAGTCCAGGAGGTTGGACCCAATCAGCGGTGTCGTATTAAGCCCATACGTCATATATGGTAAAACCCATACCCATAAGATCTAATAAAGCAAGTATCTAGGAGTTTGATCTCAGACAGGCAGACTAGCAATACATTGACTCCTACTAGGAAGCAAATACCAGAGTATAAGTCGTGTATAGAAATTCTCCTGCATAGACAACACTCCACAAGGGAAGAATCCTCAGATATATATCTACATAACTCAATTTACAACATTACACCTCCACCACAACGGTGGTCTTTAGCTCACGTGTATTCCCTATAGGTCAAGGTATTTGGTTCACGTGTGTTCCCTGTGCAGGTCACGGTCAAGTCTAAGAGAATGGGATTTGTGGCCGGGGTCTTTGGCTCACGTGTATTCCCTATAGGTCAAGGTCTTTGGCTCACAGGTGTTCTTGTGCAAGTCAAGGTCAAGTAAAAGAGAATAGGATTTGGCACCATCACATATGATAATGTGCAGGTCAAGGTCAAGTCAAAGAGAACATGATTTGGCACCATCACATATGATAAAGAGGTCCTTGCAACAAAGAATAATCAAATATGGTTGGGTTGGAATAAAAATCAAGATATTTTAATTAACCATGCATTGTCTCAAGTCTCAAACAATTGCTTCCATATTGTATTTTTGTTTTTGTTATGATACTGGTTCATTCGAGTTGTAGAGGTTGGTTTTGAGTGGTCGTGTGTAAGTGATTGCACTTGGGATGTTCAATTTATTTTGAAATTCTTGTTTTGATCTTATTGCTGCCAAATTTGTTTGCGATAATGCCCCTCGGCAAGGCAAAGTTGAATAGTCTCCCCTTGCGAACCCCAAGACCACCACTACAAATTTTCATGCCAACAGAGTTGAACCCAAAAAAAATCACCCACAAGTTTCTCCATTTTCATCATCACTAAAGTTGGGAGAGTAAATAACGGGACTGCGATACTCGAGTACACTAGCAAGCATGGACAGGATTATCATATCTGCTTCCAAGTTACAAAGCAGCCACATCCTGTCAAACTTCTTTGTCAACTCCTTCAAATTCAAATTAGAAACACACTATGTAAGACTATAATCTGTTGTAGATCCCGCACATTACTGTATTGTCCACACATTATAATCTCCCCTTGGTTGCTTGTACATTACTATATTGTCCGCTTTTGGTTGAAGGCCAGTACTTTGTAGATCCAACCTCCTACATATATAGCACATCCCATTCCCTCACCTAGGCGATGTGAGACTATAATTTCCAACTGGTAGCTCGCCCAACCCCTCTTAGGATCCATGAGCCTATTGTACTTCACCATCACGAGCCTTTTCCACACCCTCCCCTTTAGGTCCTCCCACACAAGGGTATCACATAACAATTATCCTCTGCATACTGTAAAATTTAAAAACTGACATGGAGAACTATTATGTGACACCCGAAAAGCAGAGATCGACCCTCTTGAGTTACATTAAGGATCATCTGAGTTAGTCTCTCTCTCCCAATAGTGAAGGGAAGTGGGGAGACTGGGTTTCCTGGCAAATGCTTTTTGACCTTCTAAAGAACCACTCCCATTCACTTTCATGGAGAAGTTGGCCATGGATGAACTAGTGTGAAGCCACTTTCCATTTCCTCTCAAATCCAAGGCATTTCCAAGACACATTGTCAAAAGCCTTGGAAAAAATCAAGTTTAATCACCAATGCTGGAATATTCTGCATTGTCCTACAATCAATCAGTGCATTTGCAAGCAATGGACCATCCACTATTTGTTCCCTTCACTGTTTGGCTAAAAATTGTTGTGAACACATTAATTCCAAACCAACCCAAGGGCTAAAAATTGTTGAGAACACATCAGATGGTCGATTGGTGAGCCAGGGCTTCCAACCCCGGTACATGGGAGTTGCTTTGATAAGGTTACAAGGACTGAAGGTGTTGGAGGACTTTGGCAAGGGGTGTACCCCAATGCTCAGAGTGCATTTTTGGTAAACATGGGGGAGTTAGCTTGCTATGATCATGCAAAACATTTTGTTATCCAGAATCATGTTTGTGGTGGTGATATATATATATGCCCACACCTTGGCTTTCATAATGTCATGGCCTATTGGGAACGAGTAATTTTAGCCAGCATTTTTTGGTGGTTTTTTCTTGGCCTTGTTTTGGTGTTTTTACACTTTTTGTCCATCCTCTTTAAAATACAAGTTACATAACCACAAACACTATCTATATAAGGGGTAGAAGTGTAAAAAAACCCAAACAAACCCAAAAAAATGCCAGCAAACAAGGCTGGCTAGAATTATTTTATTGGGAATTGCTTTGAGTTGTCCAGCTGATGTGGTAAAAGAAATAATGATGAATCAAACTGTAGGCAAATAAGTTATTTATAAGAACTTTATGATTGCCAATGGCATGACAGTTCAACGGTTAGAGCTTGACAGATGGTTCAAACCCAGCTTGCACTTTATCAGATCCTATATAAAAAAAAAAAAAAAAAAAAAGACTCGAGTTTTTTAACAAAAAAAAATAAAAAAAACTATTAGAGTTGGTGTCAGGCTTCTTTCCTACTTGGGCCAGGCTTGGTCCGTGGCAATTTGTGTTTTGGGTTTCTTATGAACAGTTTGAGGCCAAAAGGATAGATAATTCCAAGGAAGGTAATTCCAAATTGCAATGTTATATTGAGAATTTGGTCATTTGGCATTTTGTCAACCAATAGAAACTATGACAAGAACTTTATGTTAGGGAAGTAATCATAAGAAATAGAATATCAAAATTGTTTATTTATGTAATTATAAAGTCACAAAGATGATCCGCGTCATAGAAAAACAAATTAATTAGTGGATCGACATTATTACGAAATTTGTGGCTAGAAAAAGAATATACAAGGAAAATGCAATTTCATGAGAACAATTATTATTTTGACACGACTGAGTGTTTTTTTTTAGGCAGTAACTACTCCACACTACCATATATGTTGTCTTACACCATCACGCACTTTTTTTATTTTCCCTACTAACCCACACCACCCAAATAACTGTTTAAAAAAAAATAGTAACTTAAAAACAAGGTAACTTTCGACAAATTTAAATCCCCAATTGAGATTGATTCTCAATCTCATCAAAACACGAAAATTGTAGTATTATGAGTTATCTAATAAACACAATTTGAATCACTTGAAAATGTTTCGAAATTAGCAAGTTATGGTGATTTTACTAAAGTCGCGCAAATCTGTCTTGCAATGTAAATGGGGTAGTGTCCCTGACTTTCGGCCAACTTATATGCTTGATCAAGACCGATTCTCAAGCTCATCAACACGAAATTTGTAGTACTCTGATTTATCTAATAAACAAAATTTGAATCACCTGAAAATGTTTTTAAATGAGAAAGTTATGGCCATTTTACTAGAGTCATGCAAATCTGTCAGAGAAAAAGAATTTGTTTTTACCCATTTACATTGGGCAATGCGAGGATTGGTCTCAACTTCGCCCAGACCTATGCGAGTTAAAGTCTCAAATTTGCATAGGATTAGTCTGTTCTTGAGAGAAGAAGCTGTTAGTTTTCTGTCTGTGTTGTTGGATTTGCAGTTGCTCTTGACAAGCTGTTTAATGATTTTTGTTCCTTTAATTAAGCACTTACCTTTCCTTTTTTGATAGGTAGAAGGAAGACCAACCAAACCTTGAGCCTAACCCGAGGGAATGAAGGTTCAGCTTGCCTAAGAAAGAGCCTTCAAGGAACTTACATTGAACAATAAAGATCAGATGTCTGGCCTTGTACACTCCTTTCTCATTACAGCCCAAACTCAGGCTCGATAGACCTATTAAAGAGAGCAGCCTTGCAACCATTCTTTGCTTTTTCTTTTCACTCTCACTCCCGGATTCGTATCGTGGGATCAACTAGGCTAACAGACCTGAGTGAGTTTGTTTTTTTTTTTTTTAAGGCCCTCGCCACATAGAAAGCATGATAGCTTTGTCCCATGACAGTTTAAGTTATTGTTAATTACTTAATTAAAATTATTAAAGTCTTTAGATGTTGCAGATTGATTGTGATTTTGCAGTTAATTTTGCGAATTTTTAATTTGAACTTTGTTACTAAAACTATGTCGCGCTCTTCAGTTAATTCGACAAGCACAATGGGACCAAATTCTCCGGTCAGTGAATCATATCTATACTCTTTAGTTTTTTCGTTGGGAGTAGAAAATTAAACGTAATCATTCGAATTTATGACTTTCCGTGAAATTGAAGTTGTTGATCACTTAAACTCTATCTTATGCCAGAGCATAGACCATAGGTTTTGCATTAAGCACACAAATAGTTTGTATGAAGTTCAAGTGACGAACTTTCTATGTCAAATTTGTGAATGCATTAAAAAAAATTAGACCATAAATATTTTCTTACCTTCTAACTTTTAATTACGAATCCTAATAACTCAACGTTTTTCCTGTTACAACTGTATGTAATTGACATCCATGTCGTTTGTTGACAAATGAACTAGCAGAAGACCACGGCCAAAACAATTGTTTGACGTGGCCAATGTAGCACTTAGGGGTCATTGTATTCATGCACGAGATAAGAAAAAATTCCACAGGTATAATAACCATTCTAAAAGTAGTTGAGTTTTGCAGTTATTTTGTTGCCATGGCCTTGAGTACAACATGTCTGGTCTCACGTAAGCCTCAACTGAATTTTAAATTTTTTATTACTTTATGTGGCATTTTAGTATAACAACATTTCTACTGTCACTCCAACTTAGCAATGCCATTGTTTGTAGAATTGTCATCTAACTAATTATTGTGCCATGTGTGATTGTACTCGTGGCATTTTACTTGTTTGGATGGATTTAAGTCAAGATCTGAAGACGATATTTGCTAAATTAGTGTGTTATAAACTATACTTAAATTAGTGTTGAGTTGTAGATGCTCTGGGTAAGCTTCTATGAACTTACCACTCCAGATGCCGTCAGCTGAAATCAACCCCGTGACCTAGTGATATTATCCGTCACTGCTCAACCACTGAGTCATCACACCTTTGACAAGTAGATATAGGCTACTTACAAGGTTTTTCACTACAAGAAAACTGTATTTTAGTGACGGTTATAACCGTCGCTACATAATACTGCGACGGTTGGACAACCGCCGCTAATAAAGGCGTCACTGGGGTATTCAGCGACGGTTTTCAGCAACCGCTGGCATAACCGTCGCTATATACATATAGCGACGGTTGTCAATAAACGTTGGCAAAATCGTCATTGAATACCATATAGCGACGGTTGCAACCGTCGGCAAAACCTGATGACCTATACACTTTTTTGGCGACAGTTATTAACCTCCGCTAAAATTCATAAACACACAAACGGCTATAACCGCCTCTAATTCTCTTTGATTTTTTTTTTTTTTACCAAAAAACCCACATTTTTCAACCTGTAGTGCTTTCTTTTCATAGGGTGAAAACAATCTATCTAACATGTGCACAACTTCTAAACTCAAATAAAAAATCAAATATAAATGACACTAAACTTTGATACCATCATCACACATTAAAAGGGACCTTAATTTCATTTCAAAATCAATATCTCATGGTCCAAAGAAAACTATAAATTAAATTGTTACATATTCTCAATGTTCACATCTAACCACCAAAACCGAAGTTGTACAATGGCTGGCTAGTTAGCTTAAAAGAAACTGAATTACGAAATGCTCCAGAAGCTTTGGTGCTCATCAATGATCATGTTCTCCCTGCAATATGGAATCACAAAAAAATATGAGAATATTTCACCACAAAACCAAAACAAAGGAAATCAAGAACAATGAATTTAAAATAAAATCATATTTCAATCATCTATGCTCCATATGGCTATATTATCATTTGGTTAAATCCACAATTGAACTGGAGGAATCAGACCTGTTAGATAAGTAAGTAACAGAGAACCATGGCATCAAAGACAAACAAAAGTTCTGAATGATGCTCAGTTAAATGAAATTGATGCTGAACAAGAGAAAAATAAACAAAAAAGATGGGATTATTCTTAGGGTGCTAGGAATACATCTGTCTGCAATTATGCAGTCCAACAAATCTTGGTTAATAACCATTGGGAGAACAAGAATAACAACCCAAACTATATGAAATAATGTAGTATTTACATGGATAAAGGCAGTGACTACTGACCTATTAGCAAACACAAAACTAGGAAGCTAACAACCATTTTACCTTTATAGACAACTGTGTAAAAGATTTCCTATTCCATTTGATAATAGCCTCCTACGTCCCAATTGGTATTCGGGAGTTTGAAGGATCTAAACTGAATCGATCTTAGATATCTAACATTACAGCAAGAGGCCTTATCATTTGAGAATAATAAGGGAGAGAACGTGACTTAAGGCATCCATGATTTTTTGAAGAGGTATGAACAATTTTTCAGTGAGCTTAAGGCACTTCATTAGGACCTACTTTTCTATTCTTCTAGCCAATGACTTATTGTGTATGTTTTAGGGAAGGCAATTTTGTCGCTGACTGGCTGATTCTTTGGCTTCACAAGCTCAACTGTCAAAAAATTAAAAGTTGTAGGACTGCTGGAAGCTTGCCTTCCAAAGCAAAAGGCTTACAGAAGCTTGACAAGGACTGAATCTTATCTTTGATAAGGAAGATCATTAGTATAAAAGGTTGCACACTTGCACATAATCATGGATGCTCATAGGGTGAAGACCTATTTGGGATGTCATGATGTCCAGAGATGCAGGAATGTCTCTGATGTTTCATGGTGGAATGGTTGTACGCTAGGTTTTAGGGGTTAAGTCCTGTTCCCTGCCCCACAAATATGAGAGAAGAGAGAGAGAGAGAGAGGATATATAAAAAATGCATCAAAATAATTGAAGGAAATTAGAAAAAGAAATGTCACAGTAGTAGACAATCTTTTTCTTCTTCATCTATTCGTAATATTTACACTGCTACTATCAAGGCAAATTTTACAGAGAACATGCAAACGTGAAGGTGATACACAGATCACAATTTGAAAATAGGGGGAAGGAGAACCAACCAGGAATACTTCATCTCCAGTAGCATATTTTCCAGCATAGCCTTTTAGAAGTTTCTCAAGTGCTGCAACACGAGAAAAGTACTGATCAATTGAGAACAAAGTATTGGTTTATAAAAGAAAAATTCAGCAAGGTCAATCCTTCCCATCATCACTACATTTCTAAATGCAGCCAAGTTATTGAGGAACTTCGAGCAGAGTCGGAATATCACTACATTTCTACATTTCTAAAAGAAAAATCTACCTCTATTCAACTATAACCAAATTTCGATTACAAGTAGGGTCTTTATTCAATTATAATTAAACTTACAATATCCAATTACAACTAGGGTCTTTATTCAATTACATTTGAGGTATGATGATCCCTACTAGGTGTAGCCTATATGAAAAAGCTGAGGAAACTATGGATCATCTTTTCTAGATCTATCTCTGAGGAAGACAACACTCCCACCCCCACTGCTCATAGCTTCCTGCAGATGGCTTCAAAGTGACATGAAAATGAATGTTCTCATATGGGCACTTGGCTATGGAAGAAAGTGTTTTTTGCAGTTATTTGGGTGGTCTGGAAGGACAGAAATGGTTGAACTTTCAAGG
This sequence comes from Berberis vulgaris, assembly GCA_963556465.1. Classification (NCBI taxonomy): domain Eukaryota; kingdom Viridiplantae; phylum Streptophyta; class Magnoliopsida; order Ranunculales; family Berberidaceae; genus Berberis; species Berberis vulgaris. The sequence goes on from OY747134.1 coordinate 54,590,197, forward strand.
ACAAAAAGAAGGACCATTCGGAGTTATGTAATGAAATCAAGGCTCTGGCTTGACATTGGGGAAACATATGGGAAAGTTTACGAAACATTCCATTCCACACTTGCATGTTTGAGTGGGAGAGCCTGTTTTATTTTATTTGTAGCTAAAATCTTGTATGTTTATGTTCAGTCACTAGTTTTCCTTCTTTTTAACGAAATGAAATCTGCTTTGTTTTGTTGATCATAACAAAAAAAATTTATGACACCCTTATTTTACTCTATCTTTCTCCCCGCCAGGAATTCGACAAGTTTGCCGCCAATCCACACATAGGAGGCTATTATTGCTTGCAAGAAGAAAATGGACATCATTATAACAGTTGTAGAACTGAGACTACGATCAAATAGTCCCTGGGTTCATTTTATCTCCTATTGTCCAATATCAATACATATTAACTACAAGAACATATGGAATTCAGATGAGGTGGATGCTTATGAGTGTGGGGAGATGATAATCACACAGGATACACAAAATATGAGGGGTTTTGGTGCCACAAACATATCTGAGGATGAAGGTAATGCCAATGAGATGGGCGAGACATTGTGTTTGTGTGTAGAACATCAGAGTCTTAGGAAAGGTGATGTGGTGTTAGCCCAACAAAAATTACATGATAGGCATTATTGCTATAGTTGCAGGGCTGATCACATTCTCTAATAAGTAGGAGGCTATCTCTCTTCTCAAATCAAGTAAAAAATTTACCATGGCAATACAGAAATAAACCTAAACGCAAGTTTGATATAAGAGAAAGCAAAAAAATGAATGAAGAAACATGTAAAGAACTAATGATACTGATTCTGTTTTGCATTTTTGTTAATAAATTGAAGATAATAATAAGAAAAGAGTACTACACTAAAAATAAATAAATATTGCTATTACTTATATCTTACCACAAACCAGCCAGAATAGCTCAAGAGTTCATCAGTATCAAGAAATTTGCTTCTAAAGGCGCTACCTTCCAAAGCCAAAGGAACAAGTTTCAGTTCTATAGGCCGTAGCAGAGCCGTTTTTTCAGCAACCTGAAGACAAAATGATGTAATTTCAGGAAAAAATATTCAGAACAAAGACTAAAGTTAAAAAGAAGTCGAACGTTTCTTGCATTTAATAACCTTCATAGCCATCTAAAAGTCATTTGATTACAAAATGTTATGCTTGCTTTCTTATGTAATTTTTTTTTAATAACTCATGCTTGAATCCCTATCACACCTCCCCTCCCAATCGCCCTTTTTCTAATTGTAGATGCTTTTATATATACAATTAACACAAAGTTGGAATATGGGTGTAGGAAATTTCTCACAGAGGCTGCTGAAAAGGTTGGAATAAAAGCCGCGGAATTTCTAGAAGATGATAACAAGGGACTCAACGAGGTACTTTTTGCATTAACCTCATCTTGTGATTATCCTCTTCATTTGAATTTTTATTTGCAACCTAAGACAAATGTTCATTCAAATCTAAAACGATATTCTTGTTTGTTATATGAAGGTTTATGAGGACCTAGATAAGTACTCAACAAACATCGGTGGAGTCCCATTCTATTTGGTATTGTTGAAAGTAACGTAAAGAAAGCAAAAAAAAGAATAGGGAGGAAAACAGAGAGCTATATTATTCATTGATATGAGCCTCTATATATAGAGGTAGCAATTACATAGTATCCCAATTTGAAACGAGATAGGAAACCTATGACAATAAGGAATCTAAATCCTACTCCATAACAAAGAAGATATTCTTCCTCGTTTGGACTAGTCACACAATCCTAGTTTGACTGCAACACTCCCCCTTATGACGTCCAAACGCGACGCTACGTTACGTTGATGATGCATGCCATGTTGCCTCGTTAAAACCTTGCCAAGTAACAAAAGCCCAGTGGGAAAAAATAACCTTGGTCGAAGGAAAAAAAAGTACAACGCGTCCTTTCATTGAAGATGAAGCAAACGTTTCGAGAAAATCTTCGTTGCGCATCAAATCTCTCTCTGATACCAACAATCAAGGGAGATCAGATAATTTACGTAGTCCGATACTACGTACATGCTTTTCGAAAGTTGCTTTCGGTAAAGCTTTCGTGAAAAGATCTGCCACATTGTCATCAGATCTAACCTCTTTTACTTCAATCTTCAGGAACATGTGTTGTTGCTGATTATAGAAGAACTTCGGCGATATATGCTTAGTATTGTCGTCTTTGATGTAACCTAGTTTCATTTGTTCAATGCAAGTGACATTATCCTCATAAATGCATGTCGGTTCATCTGTGGTTGACTTTAAACCACAAGTAATTTGAATATGCTTAATTATGGATCTCAACCATACACATTCACGAACTGTTTCATGAAGAGCAATAATCTCTGCATGATTCGAAGAAGTAGCAACAAGAGTTTGCTTTGTCGACCTCCAAGATATTGTTGTATTCCCCATGGTAAAGACATAACATGTTTGGGAACGTCTTTTGTGCGGGTCAGAGAGATACCCGACATCAGCAAAACCTGTCAAGACATTACTTGGAGTCTGACCAAAGCGAGCGGCAGCATGTTTGCCAGCGTTGACGGTGGCTTGATCGGCGGCCGGCCGGCGATGGGAGATGTGGCCCTGTCGTTGGTTTTTGGGAATTTTCCCACTTCGTGAGGATCAACGTCCGATTTTGATCTCTCTCTATAGGGATAAAACAAGCCAATATCAATCGTACCTCTTAAGTATCGAAATATGTCTTTAATGCCAGTCCAATGGCAACGTGTAGGCGCAGAACTAAATCGAGCCAACAAGTTCACAGCGAATGAGATGTCCAATCTCGTACATTGCGCTAAGTACAATAATACGCATATTGCACTTAGGTAGGTCACCTCTGCCTCTAGTAATGCCTCGTCCTCCTTTTTGGGATGAAATGGATCTTTTTTTGGATCCAGACTCCAGACGATCATGGGAGTGCTACAAGGCTTAGCTTTATCCTCATTAAAGTTCCTTAACAATTTCTGAATATAGCCCGATTGGTGAATCATAATCTCATCGGCACGGTGCTCAATTTCCAATTCGAAGCAAAACCGAGTTTTCCCAAGATCCTTCATCTCGAATTCAGACTTCAGGTGATCAGCAGTTTCCTTTAACTCTTCTAGAGTTCCAATCAAATTCATGTCATCGACATAAACTGCAACAATAGCAAACCCGGAACTTGTTCTCTAAATGAACACACATGGGCATAACTCATTGTTTATGTATCCCCTTCCGATCAAGTATTCACTTATTTTGTTATACCACATCCGTCCGGATTGTTTCAATCCGTAAAGTGAACATTTCAATCTGATAGAAAACGTTCTCCGTGGTTTAGAGCTACTTGATTCGGGCAAACGAAGTCCATCCGGGCCTTTCATGTATATCTCTGTATCTAGATCTCCGTAGAGATATGTCGTAACCACATCCATAAGCTGCATATTCAGTTTTTCGAAAACTACCAAACTGACAAGGTAGCGGAACGTTATTACGTCCATTATGGGAGAATACGTCTCCTCGTAATCGATCACAGGGCGTTGAGAAAAACCTTGCGCCACGAGACGAGTCTTATATCTCACAATCTCGTTTTTCTCATTACGCTTCCTAACGAATACCCATTTAAATCCGACGGGTTTTACACCTGGAAGGGTTGGCAGCACCGGCCCATTTAAATCCTAACGAATACCCATTTAAATCCGTTTCGTTAGGGAATCTAATTAAACCTGGATCACATCTTTCCATTTTGGCCAGTCAGCTCTACGTTGACACTCTTCAGTGGAGCGGGGTTCGATATCATCGCAAGCTATGATTTCGCGCGTAGCCGAGTATGCAAATACATCATCGATGATGATCTCGTTTCGATTCCATGTTCCCATCTATGCATGCATAATTGACCGAGATTTCTCTATTCTTGGGAGTAGGTACCGACGTTGAGGCGTTCCCCAACAATGACTCCTCTCGGACATATCCATAGTCCGGGATATTCTCATGGGATGGTTTGATCGAGATAGCGATGTCAGATGGATTGTTAGTGTCGTCTGAGTCCTCTTCCTAGGATGAGAATCCATTGAACCCAGTGGTCTATCGCGCTTTCTCGTGGGATCAGATGACTGGTTAGCCGCCAGGGTACCACGCGCATCGTTTTCGTCACGGGCGGCGGCGCTACGTCTTGTGGTGGGGACGTCAATCCTTGCAGGCACGTTTGCAGCAAGTATATGTGATCTCGTCACATTTGCGATACCAGTGAAAGCGTTTGGCAACTTATTTGCTATGCTCTGAAGATCGAGAATTCGCCGCACCTCACTCTCAGACTGTGCGGTTCGGGGATCAAGATGAGACAAAGTGAGGACAGACCACGACAATTCCTGTCGTTCCTGTTGAATGTTAACATTCTTGTTTCCCCTTAACGACGGGAAGGTTGTCTTATCAAAGTGACAATCCGCAAATCGTGCTGTAAAGAAATCGCCTATCAAGGGTTCCAAGTAGCGGATAATTGATGGTGTATCATATCCCACATATATGCTCATCCTTCGTTGAGGCCCCATCATGGTACGTTGTGGCGGCGCAATTGGCACATAAACCGCGCACCCAAAAATGCGTAAGTACGAAAGATCCGGTTCGTACCCAGTTACTAGCTGTGACGCAGAGAATGGTTGGGTGGCAACCGGCCTCAAACAGAGTAACATTGCGGCGTGCAAAATTGCATAGCCCCATGCGGATATAGGCAGGTTGGTGCGCATAACCAACGTCCGAGCGACCATCTGCAACCTCTTGATGGTGGCTTCCGCGAGACCATTTTGGGTGTGAATATGGGGAACCGGATGTTCAACATAATTCCCAATGGACATGCAATCATCATCGAATGTTTTCGATGTAAACTCTCCAGCATTATCGAGTCCTAACCCTAGCAGCTATTAAGAAAAAATCCCCACGCAAACACCATTCGCCGTTAGCAGCTTCAGAAATTCTTTTATTCGGAGCAGTGGTATCTCAAACCCAATTGGAATCATTATATTGCCAACCTATCCTATCTTGGATTCTGGTATGTGGTTTATTGTGTTCAAAGTTCATGGTTTTGTATGATCGTGCTGATAATGTGTTGAAAGTAACGTAAAGAAAGCAAAAACAAGAGTAGGGAGTAAAACAGAGAGCTATATTATTCGTTGGTATGAGCCTCTCTATATATAGAGGTAGCAATTACATAGTATCCCAATTTGAAACGAGATAGGAAACATATGCCAATAAGGAATCTAAATCCTACTCCATAACAAAGAAGATATCCTTCCTCGTTTGGACTAGGCACACAATCCTAATTTGACTGCAACAGGTATTAAATTATTGTTTAAATGAGAAAAAAACTCATGAGATCATGATACCAGTTCCCTGAACGAGGATTTTTTTTCTTCAGATCAATAGGAAGCACAAGTTGAGTGGTGGCCAACCACTTGAAGTGTTTCTGAGAACTTTTCAAGTAGCTGCAAGGGACAGTCGTTAAACTTGTGATGGATTTTAAATAGTTATAAACTGGTTTCTTCCTAAGGTGTGAGAAAATTGTTCATTCAAAACTTCAAACACTTTATGATCAAAGTATTGGCTTCTGTTTGTTTCATATATTGGAATGTTTGGTGATTATTTTTCTAGGATATAGAATAAAAATATATGGCATGGTTTAAGCATTACTAAAGTGGAATGGAAAATACTGATATTTCCACCCTAGCTAGCCTTGTATGCAGGCACGGGTCTACATAGGGGCAAGTGGTCACACTAACTTTTGAAAGTATTTTTTGTCCACATATAATGTTATATTTGAAATTAATTTTTGAAACTTATATTTTTCTTATTACTATGTACTAATACGATGAATGGTGCTTTGTAGGGATACGTTGGGGCAGTGATGCAGGGAATGATGTCCAATATGGAATTATCGAGAAAGCTTGGAACAGTTTTTAGTTTTCTTAGTGTTAGCATACTAATGATGTACTTGATACAGGTACTTTTATTTTTTTTAAATATTGATCCAATATGAAAAACGATGTTGTAATTGATTGTAATTATTTCACTTTGTGATGGTTGCAAAATTAAATTAATTTGGGTATTAACATTGGTACTTGAATATTTGGGTTTTATAATCTCATTGGATTTCATTCATTTGTTGATACCTTTTTATTTGTTTAATTAAAAACAAATAAAATTTTACATATTGATTTTTGTAAAAAAAAAAAAACATTTGTAACACGTCGATGTGTTGGTAATATTCGAAAATTATAACATGCTATAGTGCCATTAGCAACCTTAGACAACTATTACGAAATTTGAAGGTCGTAACACGTCGAGGTGTTACTAATATTTGTAATACCTTGATTTGCAAGATTTATTTTGTGTTACAATTTTTTTTAGGAACAAAGCTAGTATGTTACAAATTGCCTTTTATGGTGTAGTGGCTCAACATACTTTCCAACTTTCAATCATAGTCATCTTTTATCTCCAATTCCTTAGCGATAGTGATAGCTGATTTGTAAGACACTAGCATATTACCCGTGTCATTTCCACATACACCTTTTTTTGCTACTAATTATCATGCACTGACACCCTCACCACCATCCCCCTCCATTGCCCACAATCAGTTCCATAAAAAAATCATATTCTAGAGTGTAAATTATTTTTTTTTTAGAGTCAAACTCGATTAAAATTAGAATTGATTGAATGTTTTTGATCTTTGTTTGAATGTTCGCTCGTTTCTTTGAAAATTATAATACTTAGGCATGAAAATATTAGAAATATTTGCATGTTTTAATAATAAAATACTATGTTATAACAATAAAATACATAAATACACATGAAAATAATAAATGTTTGTATTGATCATTGGTATTGTTGGAAAGATCTTCAAAATTGCATTTCAATGATACAAGGTTTATCAAAATCCGACAACTAAGTAGATAGTTATTATACATTTTGGAAAAAAATGAAAACACAATACTTTATCTCCCTGCCACATGTACATTCCATCAACTTTTTTTTTCAATTTTGTTTCATTTTCTTTGCCTTTTACATGTTTTATATTTACCAGCATGTCATTATTGGAAATGAATATCAACCCTCAACACATTTCCCAACTTTCAATCTTAGCCATATTTTATCTACAATCCTTAGTTTTTCATAGTCCACAATGAAAAATAAAACACCACTCTGAATTGTGATATAATTTTTATTTGCTAAATATCTGTACTGAACACCCGCCACCATCCTCAATTTTGCCCTTAATCATTTTTGAAGTGTAGACCTTCTATGGTAAAAATATATCTTATAAACTTTAGGGTTAGACTCGGTCAAAGTTTAATCAGTTGGGGAAAAAATCAAATATCAAAAGTAAAAATACAAATGTCAAGACTGAATTTTCCCCCAAACTTTTAATTTGCCAAACATGAAGTTTAGGATTTTTGTTTAAATGTGCATTAAGATATCCATCTCAATTTTTTTCCTGGCATGATCAATATGTATCATTTCTTTTGAAAATACTAACGATGTGAAATGTTTTAGACATTTTAAAATGATAAAATATATGTTTTAAATTTTTAGGGTTTGTATTGATCATTGGTTTCAGTAGAAATATATTCAAAAATGCATTCGAACGATACTAAGTTTACCAAAATTTGACAACCAAGTAAATAGTTATGATAATTGATGCATCCAAATCTATCCTTGTTGATCTTGAGTATGTAAAAATGAACAACGGTGAACCATGGACTACTGTTGTGGTGGCCGAAGGCACTCCGATGCTTAACAAGTAACGGTGAACTGAATAATGAAGACTAGATGTAATTAGCAAAGTGTGTGCATACCTTTATTTCTTCCCTTTAATCACTTTTTATAGCGAGTGTTCCCTCCTTAACTGTCTTTGCTATTGAGGGTGTGATGGATGGAGGAGATCTCGCCCAAAGTCTTACTTGTACATGACTGAGTCTCTTTGGCACTTGGCTCTGTTTAGGACCCAATGCTTGATTGGGCTAAGAGTTGATTTGTGCGAGTTGGTCGCGGGCCTATTACTACTCAGAGACTCGTGTTCGAGCCTTATTGTCCTGAGCCAAGCCCCAAGACCTATGTCTCTTGGGCTGGCGTGACTTGGGCTTGAGCGCTTGACTTACGGGCTGAACAATAGTATATGAATGGGTCCACTCGGGACCGTGTTGAAGCCTTTCTCGTGTTAGGGTTGACTCATGCCACGTATACGGCTGTGATCGTAATCATTATTGATGTCTAATCACCTACTCCCCTAGTTAGTGGGTCTATGCACTGGGCCACTAACTGACAATGTATGGGGGTTCGTGTTGTGCCATGATGGCATATTTTGCGCCTTTTCGACTTTCGTGCCATATTTAATTTTCATGTAGCGGTTAGGTAATTTTCTCCTCTATGCGCCAAACCTATATAAGCCTAGTTGGGGGAATTTTTTACTTTTACCTTTTTAGAGCTTTCTTTTGTTATCTGTATTTTACTTTTTCGGCTTGATTGAGCTCGAGTTTTCATTCAACCATGTCTATCCAACTTAATCTCTCACGCGAGCAACACCAAGGTTGTCTAAACTTCTTCAGGAGGTTACTGATATCCGAGGAGGACCTGGTTGCTCTTTGTCAGCAATATGAAATCTCTAGTGATCTGAGGAGGGGGCATATGCATGTAGAAAGCCATGTTTGAGGTCGACCCACACTTCACTATTTCGAGCGCCATCTGGCGCTACTTGTCTTACTTGGCATTGCCCTGACTCAAATAGTGCCAAGTGGTGGAGTATACTGATTGCTACTCTGATCAGGGCAAATGATGTCGAGCTCCACTTGTCGACGAAGTTGCTTCATTCCCTGACTTCCATCAAGATGAATAAGCATGGCATCTGCTGGTTGGTGAATCCACGTTGTCTGATTGGTCAGTTCGAGGACTTGGAGGATTGACAACTGTATTGCTTTTATGCCTATGTGAAGTCTAGTACTTCACCTTTGATGGTTTGCGGGCCCTCCGCTGCTTTGGGGACCTTCGTAAGTTTTTTTTTGTTTTTTATTTAGTATTTGTTATTGTCTGAATTGTTCGTTGTCTCTAACTAGGGCTGCATGACCCTGTTGTCTTTTCTCCTGAAAAGGAGAAGATGAGAGCTGAGTTTCTCACTTTGCCGCTGATGCCTATCTTGGAGGTTATCCAACCCGACATTATTAGACGGAATGGCATATTTTCTGACGAGACCAGTGGCGTAGGGATGGCTCTGATTGCGCCTACCAGTTCTTCTTCGGGTGTCGAAGTCCAAACACTTGGGTCACAAAAAAGGAAGGTGTCGAGTATGCCCAACCCGACAAAGAATAAAACTCTGGAGGGATTGTTTTTTCCCTATCGCTTTAAGAGGCTCAAGATGGAATCCAATCCTCCTCGTGCTGTTCCCCAGAGTGTGGAGAGGGATGTTGTGGACTTGACCATTGATGAGGATGAGTATCTTCCTTCGATCAGGAGGTGTAGGGGGCGAGAAGGGATTGGCTTCTGGCCCATGAGTTCTTCGTACTGACACTGGGGTCAATTCTCGTGCTCTGGCGGCTGCTCTCCTGAGTTCTGGGGAGCAATATATGTGGCATCAATGGGTGGATCAAAGGACTAATATTGTCGACCTGATGAAAAAGATTTTTCTTGGTTAGCTGATCACCTGTCGTTGGAAAAAGGTGGTCGTGGGAACACACCTCAATTTTGAGCAACAACCTCTGATGTTGGTAATTTGACAACTCAGTCGATTTGTCGCTTGGTTTTTCATCATGTTCTATCATTTATACTCGTGCGTTGTTTTCTAATCAGGGAATGGCTCACCTGACCTAGGCTAGTATGGCATATCTTGAGATGGAGTCTGTACCGGACAAGTTCTTTGCATTGGATACAAAGTTCGTTGATTAGGAGGCACAACTCTCTGATGCCTTTAGTAAGGAGACTCACTGACTAAGCGCTAGGCCGCCGGACTAATATGGAAGTTCAGCGGATTGAAGCCCAAAGAAGTCAGAACAATGCACTAGTTGCCCAGTCGTCCTTAGAATCTCAACTAAAAGGGATCCAAGTGAGTCTGAATGAAGCCCAGGTTGCTCGAGTCGAGTTATTGCTTGAGCTGAAGAATGCCCAGGAACATCGAGACAAGGCGATAAATGAACAGGTTACGTTCGTTGAGCGCTTGTCAAATGTCATGAAGTATGTCAGTGACTCCTAGAGTGTTTTGGATTGTGGGCGCACTGAGGCAGTCTGCAAAGGGCTTGATGAGGTCCTTTAGGCACAACTTTATGTAGTTACCTAAGAGCTTGACTTCGAGCGTGTACATAGAGACGAGGTGGCCCATAAGTTGACGGACTCCTGACAAGGTAGTTGGGGAGCTGAGTAGCTTGAAGACACAATGAGATGCTAGAGAGAAATAGCTTCTTGAGGCTGCCAATTATGCTTAGACGCATGAGGTTGTTGTTGGGGAGCTGAATAGCTTGAAGGCACAATGAGATGCTAGAGAGAAAGAGCTTCTCGAGGCTGCCAATAATGCTCAGATGCATGAGGTTGTTGCTGGAAGGTTGGATCTGTTGGATTATATCGATAAAATCGCGAGGGTTGGGATCTTTACGCTTATAGGCCTCTAACTTACGCTCAATTCGAGGAGGCATATGACTTTTCCTCTAGTACACGAGGTGGCCGTGAAGTTAGTTCGGGTGTCGTGGAGATGACTCCCCATCTCGATGTCCCAGAGCTCGCTTTGGATCTTGCTGCTCAGAAAGCTGCTTCTGACTTTGTTTCTCAAGGAGAGGTTCATAACTCTACTCCACTGAATGAGTTGTTTCTTGTATTGAGAAACTTATTAATGAGAAAAAATTCCTTATTATCCATGTAGTATCTGCCGTACTTGCCATTTTGGGTGTGTCCACCCCTACCTGAAATAGGGCTTTAGTCCAGACAGGAGCACCTTTTTTGTTTGTCCGAGCTCATATTCTAATAATAGCAATAATTTAATCCTCAGTAAGAATTAAGTTGTAGGGTAGTCACCTTTGTTTGTCCAGGTCGCCTTCCCTCACTAACATGATTATTGCCTCCCTTAGGAGTTGATTTGTACGGAGGTTGTCTTTGCATTGAAGATTTGACTTCCTTGAAGGTTGCTGACCCGGTTTTGTAGTTAGGTTGCTTGAGAAACCATCTCTTGTTGGACTAGAATTCGGTAACATGTACATGCAGTCCTGTCAGTCCTGAGGATGACTTTGAGTTGAAAGGGAGTCGCCTTTGCATTTCTGGGCTGGACTTCCATAATAAACCCCACTTTTGAAGAGGAGTTAGGATGTTGAGTGACCATCTTTGCCCGAACGGCCTTGAATCCTCTATTCGCCTGCCTCAGTCCTTGGGTGGACTTGAGCTTGGAGGAAGTTTTCTTCGCTTGCTTGGGTTAGACTTCGTCATAGACCCCAGTCCTGAACAAGAGTTGGGTTGTTGAGAAACCATTTTGCCTGAACAAAGCTAGATTATTGTATTCATCTGGCTCAATCATATCTCTGCCCGTCTAGGCTATACGTCACAATAGACCTTTATCCTAAACAGGCGTTGGGTTGTTGAGGAATCATCTTTGGCCGAATGGGTTTGACTCATGTGTTCGTCTAGTTCAATCCTTGAGAGGACATGAGCTGGAAAGAAGTCATTTTTTCCCGTCTGGGATAGAAATTGTAATAGATCCCAATCCTAAACAGGAGTTGGGTTGTTGAGGAATCATATTTGCTTTAATGGGCTAGATTCCTGTCAAACGGAATACGTCTCTTATTGGGTGAGTTGTCGGTATCCTAAACAGGATTAGACATGGCTCTCTGTGTGCCATCTTTGTCCCTCAGACCAAGGATTGTGATTTTGCGAAATCACACGAAATTTCACCGAATTTATTTTTTTGAAATTATGAAAAGAAAAAGGCGAAAGTACATTTTTCGAAGGTTTTTTCATAAAAATAAAAAATCCAACTACTAAAAATTACATTTTTTGAGGATTTTTCGAAAAATTCTGGGTTTTTTTTCCTAAATTTCGACGTTTTTTTCTTCTAATTATTCATTGATTTTTTAACCATCCCCTATTTTCTTAATTAACGTTTCTTCTACTTATATATTGATTTTGAAACTAACCCCTGATTATTTACTTGCATCTTACTTTTTACATATGAAATATACACCCAAAATTCATTATATATTTCAAATATCCTAAAACTGTTTACCTTTTTTCTTTGCATACCAAAATATTTCTCGAAATATTTCACTGTATCGTACCTCGGTTCCTTAGGCGGACTAGGTCACTTATGTGGCGAGCTATTATTTATCTATCAGGCCTGGCCTCTGTGCAGCATTTTGGCCCCCGTGACAGGACTGGTTTTTAGTGCGGTGAGATGTCCGTAAAGTGGGCTTGGTCTGTTGTGTGGTACCTTGGTTCATTATGCGGACTAGGTCACTTTTGCAACGAGTTGTCGTTGCCCTTAATTGGACTAGGCTTGGTCGTTATGCGCCATTTTGGTCCCTGTGTTCGGACCAAGCTTTTTTTAGCGATGAGCTGTCCGTGGACTGGGCTTGGTTTATTGTGCGGTACCTTGGTTCCTTATGCAAACTAGGTCACTTTTACGACGAGCTGTCATCGCCCTTAATAAGGCTAGGCTCGGTCGTTGTGCGCCATTTCGGTCATTTTACGACCAAGCCCTTTTGCGAATGTCAGATGTTTGTGGATTGGTCTTGATCTGCCGTGTTACCTTTATTGATAGTTCTTATAAAAAAAATTCTACATGTTACTCTCTTTACTCATATCTCTTACCAGTAAGCCCTTGGTCTGTTGGTTCTTTTCTTTTTAAGGGGATGTGAGTCGTCACAACTACTTACTCAATAGCTTCATTGCAACGTAATGGCAGTCGCTGGCGAAAGAGTAATCTCCCCTGATAGTTCCTATCTTTTTTATGACAGGGTATTTGAGGTACTGGTGTCGTGTGGAGACCATTGCTCCCATCTGGTGAAACTAAGGCCTTCCCAAAATTACATTGTATGTGAAGGGGGCATCTACCACAATGAACTCTGTCACCAGAAGCTTCACTTGCTCCCCCGCTCCTACGATTAGTCTGATGCTTCTGACTGAGTAACTTCGAGCGCCGTTGAAGCCAACCATCACCTAGTTGTCCGGTTTCAGCTCTTCCTCTTTCAACTGCATCCTGTGGAATGCCTCCTGGAAAAAATGCTGGTTGAGCTCCTCTTGTCCACCAATGATCTTTTCACGCCCCATTTTGATATTGCAATCGTGATAACCAGGGCATTGTTATGCTGGGAATAGACCCCTTGCATGTCCCGCTCAGTGAACGACAAGTCCGGGGTTCACAGTTCTTGGATTGCCTTCTTTCTAGTCTGGTTGGATTACTCCGATCCATCATGTGCACTGTGCAGGACGTAGATGGCGTCTGCAGTCTTTTCTTTGGACTCTAGTGTCATTTATTCCTTCTCTTTTTCTTAGGGTTGTTTCTCCTTAGAATTCACAAATTCCTCGAGTCTCCCCCTTCGAACCCAGTATTCTATCTCATTCTTGAAATTTTGACAGTCTTGGTGATGTGAGTGGTCTTTGTGATAGACATAGTATTTGCTCCTATCATGCTTCGAAGGATCGCTCTTGAGCTTGGGGGGCTACTTGATGTCGTCCCAACTCTTCATGGCAGAGAGAATTTTGGGGAAGTTGGAGTTGAAAGTGGCAAATTCAGTGTACGTAGAGCCAACGTAGTTGGTAACCCTGTAGGGTTTTGCCTTGTCATACCCGATTTTGTTGTCATTTTTCTTCCTATTTGACATGTCCTCCTATTCACGCCTATTTTCCTCTCATGTCTCAAGCCTTGGAGGCCTGCTTGGCTTTATTATCGTCTCATTTCTTGGCTGCCAACATTTCTTCAAGAGTGATATGCTTTTGCGCACTTTTGAGTAAGACTGTCATATTTCTCGGAGGTTTCAGGGTGAGGAAGTTGTAGAGTTGACCTCGTCGGGGGCCAGAAGTGAAAGCGGTGATCGACATGTTGTCGCTACAATTGTTGATCAAAATCATTTCGTCGTTAAAAATAGCGGCGTATTCTCTGAGAATTTGCTTTGCTTTTGCTTGAGACTTTGCAGGTAATGAGGCATTTTCCTAATTAGTTGGCTCTCGACGAACCTAGTAATGAATGCATTTGCCAAGACCTAAAACGAATCAATAGATCTCGGTTGGAGACTATGAAACCAGGTTAGCGCGACCTTCTTTAGGTTGGTGGGAAAATTATGCACAGGATGGCTTCTAAACTTTACTTCAGCGCCAGTATGTGGTGGTAATGATGCAAATGATTTAATGGATATTATGTACCGTCATAGAATTCGACCTTTGGAGGTAGAAATTTCTTTTGCATGGGGTGTTCATGATTTCCTCTGAGAATTGAGGAACAGTGAGGTCGTACAGGACATCCATATTGGTTGCTCCCAGTCAGAACGGGTTCCTGACCGTGGTCCGGTCTGTCTTCGAAGCATGATCCCCATCACCCCTTAAGCTCTCCTGTCGGCCAACTATTTTCTCCTCTTAGGGGAGGTTCTCGCTTTCCAGGACGCGCTCTTGGGCATCCTTCTGGGTGTGGGACATCCCCGCGTCTTTGTCATTTTTGGGTAGCTGATGTCGATCCAAGGTGACTCTTTCCACCACCCACGCTAGATGATCGATGTGAAGCAGGTTTTGGTCTTTGTGAGAGTCAGCCACAACTGCCTCAGTCCCTCGGTTGGATTGATTTGGCGTTGTGCTAGGGTGTCCCTGGCCGGAGGGTTGTCTGGTTTTGCATTGTTGTTGAATGCGTGAAATCTGGTGTTGGTGACCATGGTTCAATGCTTTGCTTAGTTAGAAGGAGTATATGTTCTTTTCAAGGGAAACTTGTCGTTCTCCTCACGGACGACGCCAAACTAATGCATTCAAATCTTTTCTTATTGATTTCAAGTATGCAAAAGCGAATAGCAGTGAACTAGGGACCATCATTGTGGTGGCCAAAGGCACTCCGATGCTTAAGTTAGGTAACGATGCAAAGAAAAATAAAGACAAGATGTAATTAGCAAAGTGGATGCATACATTTTTTCTTCCCTTTGATCACCTTTATAGCGAGTGTTCCCTCCTTAATTGCCCCTACTAGTTAGGGTGTGATAAAGGGAGGAGATCTCACCCAAGATCTTACATGTGCATGATTGGGCCTCATCTAGACTCCCTTGGATCCCCTTTAGCTGAGATTCTAAAGACGGTTAAATAGCCAGAGCACTGGTCATATCCCTCTGGGCTTCAGACAGTTAGGCCTTTAGATCAACTCAAGCGGCCAAATAAGAACTGGAAGGCATGACCAGGGCATCCCCCACAACATCAGCCTCACCGGAAAATAATCTACTCCGCTTAATATTATCTGGATAGATCACTTCTGGAATACGCATCGACGACAAAGCAAGAAAGCCAGTTTTCATCTTCTCCTCTTCAGAAGAGAGGATGGTAGAGTTGGGAACTCCTAGTCAGAGACAACGAATGAGTCAGATACTAACAAATATTAATAAAAAAAGCAAAAAGAACTTATGGAGATCCCAAAGAGGCAGATGGCCTAAAAACCGTCAAATGAGAAGTACCCTGACTTCTCAAAATAAAATAAAAAACAATACATCTGCTAATCCTCTGGATCCTCGAACTAGCAAGTCAGACAACAAGGCCTCCACACACAAAAAATACCACGATTTCATCATGATAGAAGCCAAAAAATGAAGCAACCTTGTTGAAATGTGGATTTCGACATCTCGCCCTAATCAGAATAGCAAGCAGTATGCTCCATCCGTTTGGCATTACCTGAGTAGGGCTAGTGCCCAAAGAATACAAGTAGTGCCAGATGATGCTAGGAACAGAAAAGCGCAAGCCAGCCTCAAACATGGGTTTGTACAGGCAGATGTGTCCCTCCGTCGGGACAGGGTGACAGTCCTTTTCCATAAGAAGTGACACTCCCAGATTATTGGAGAGTTTGTATTGCCTACAGAGGGCAGTCGGGTCCTCCTTGGACAACAATGATTTTTTGAAGAAGTTTAAGTTTCCTTGATGCCTCACTCGCGAGAAATTAAGATGTGCAGACATGATTGAATAATAACTCAAACTCAATCAGGCCCCAAAAACACAGTACACAACGAAAAGAAACTCTGAAAAGGTAAATGTAAAAACTCCCCACAAACCAACTTATATAGGTTTGGTGCGAAGGAGAGACAAATACCTAACTGCTGTATAAACATTTAATGCAACACGACAGTCGAAAAGGCATCGAAAATATGTCATCATGGCATACCACGAACCCCCACACGCTGTCAGTTAGTGGCCCAGCACACAGACGAACTAACTAACGGGAGTAGCTGATGAGACATCAAACAGTCACTCAATCACAATCTTACATGTGGCGTGGATTAGCCCTAACATGTTAAAGGCTTCAGCGTAGTCCCACGTGAACCCATGCGCAAACTACTGTTCAGCCCGTAAGTTAGGTGATCAGGCCCACGTCATGCCAATCCCAAATGCACGGGGTCTCAAGGCTTGGCTCAGGATAATAAGGCCTGAACAATAAATCTCAGAGCTGCCATAGGCCCGAGATCCACTCACATGAAATCAGTTCTCGCCCAATCAAACATTGGGTTCTAAATAGAACCAAGTGCCAAAAAGTTTATGCACAAGTGAGATCTCCTCCCTTCATCACTCCCTTGATCGAAGGGATAGTTGGGAGGGAACACTTGTTATAAAAGATGATGAAAAGGAGAAAGAAAGGTACGCATAGACACTGCAATTTTCCTACAGTCTTCACTCTTACTTGCATCGATACAGACTTAAGCATCAGAGTGCCCTTGACCACCACAACGATGGTCCATGGCTTAACCGCTGCTCATTTTGCAAGTTTTTATATTGTCGGGATCAGCGAGAACATATATGGAAACATTAGTTTGGCGCTGTCCGTTGGGAAGATGATGTTTCCTTAAATGAACATATAAAGTTCTTTCTAGCTAAGCAAAACATCAAGAAATGGTCACCAATGCTAGATCTCAAGCACTCAACAATGCAGAACCAGACAACCCTCCAACCAGAAAGCCCCCCATAGAGTCAAATCTATCCAACAGAGGGGGTAAAGCAGTCGCAAAGCCCAGTCGTTGAGGCAGCCACGACTGATCCCCACATTGAGAAGATCATGTTTCATATGGATCATCTAGTGCAGATGGTGGAAAAACTTACCTAGGATCAACAACAGCCACCCGAAAATGTCGAAGATCTGAGGAGGTTCCACACCAAAGAGGACGCCTGAGAACACATCCAGAAAAGTGAAAACCTCCCAAAGGATATCAAATAACTAGCCAACATGAGAGCCTAAGAGACGACGAATATCACAGGGACCATGCCTTGAAAATAGAACCTAACCACAATCATGGACTTCCTCCGACTGGGGGCAACTAATCCGAACATCTTGTATAACCTCACCGTCCCTTCATTATCAGAGGAGATCATGAGCACCCCGCTTTCGAAAAAATTCATCCTACCAAAGCTTGAGTTCTATGATGGAACATCAGATCCGTCAGACCATTTTCTCCATGACCATCACGTTATGGCTCTCAAAGAAAGTTTAGAGGCCATCATGTGTTGAACTTTTCCCATCAGCCAGAAAAAAGTTGTGTGACCTGGTTCCACAGTCTCTGACCAAGATCTATCGATTCGTTTTAGCTCTTGAAAAAAGGCATTTATCAAAAGATTCGTAGGGAGCTAGCGAATCAGAAAAGGTCATCACTAGACGATGTAATAGAATATGAGGAAACATCTTCCCTGTTTCCAGTGTCTGTATGGACACTTTCACTTGCTTCAGCCATGGGTTCTTTGTCATCATCATGACCTGATATACAGCGGTCGCCAGTTGCTTGATCATTTCCTATGATGATTGCAAGGTCGCCATAGTGTGGAAAGATTTTGCCATGAACTGTCATTGCTTCCTTGTGTGCCTAAACAATGTTAAGAAATATAATTGAGAAAACAATCTAATTTAACAAAATAAAGATTAGAACAATCCACAAAATAAAGATAGTTGGGGAAAAGTTTTCAATAAAGATTAGAAAACTAGCATTCTCAATAAGATAAAAAAAATAACTCGCATGAGGTCCTATCGAACTATATTGAACCATGCTTAAGAAAGCTTACCGCAACATAGTCTTCCCACACTGTGTTGTCTGCAGTAATGAACCCGCTACTATAGTCGAATCCAAACCCACTTTGCTTGTGAACTTCTTAGACTACCAAATATTTCTTCTAGAAGGTCTTCAACCTTGACCGGATATGATCATGGGATATTACCATATTGTGAATTTTCTTAATTTCTTCTACCACGCGCTCTAGTGCGCTTGACTTCCACCCATTATATGTTTTTTTTTCCTCCTGTATTACTTTCATTCATCAATGTTCTAATCAAAACCAAATCCATCGAATCACTCCATTGTAATTTGGATGCCATACCTACAAAGATAACCTATCAATTATCAATTATTAAAAGCAAGATAAACATATACTAACAGATATCAACAAACTATGCAAACAAGGTCTTAAAGTGCATTTGAAGCTTATGCAAAAGGAACCAAAAATTCTTAAGTCATAGTCAAAATCCAAATAACAATCTGAAAATGAAAATCATATTAATCATACACAGAATCCATCATCATTCATCAACATAGGTTAATACCCACATGGTAACAACAAAAGTGTAACACATGAACTCATCCACTACATGAATCACATAAAAACATAAACAAATACAAATCTAATCTTAAGGTCCGTCTTCCCTAAAATCCCACATCCTAATAGCCATTTGATTCCTATTGTTTGTCCACTCAGGTGTCCTAGCAATGACAATAGATTCTTCCTCTTCCTCTTCATCTTCATCTACATCTTCATCTTGTTCAGCGACAGTGGCTTTGACACGAGTGCCATCTATTGCACCTACAACATCCTATATGAAATGTCACTAGTTAAATATTACTAATAAAATAATACGATTGACTATATTTAAATATGTTAAGTTTGATTTCTAAAGTGATGTCAATCTAACCTGAAAATGATGATGCCAACTACAGTGACTAACACCATCAGCCGAGGAGTTTGCTTTTGTAGCAGGATTGACAACATCTTTGTATAATCGTAATATCGAAGATAACACATGGTGAAAGTAAATACTAACAGTGTGGCCAGAGCGAAGGAACTTGAAACACGAGTTTCAATTACGCTTATTATGTCTAACGGTGCAATAGATCAGTGCATTTCACTATAGCCCCACCACAGGAAGCAATCATCATGCAGTTTCAAAATCAAACAAGGTAAAAATCAGGAGATAACAATAATTCTAACTACAATAAATATTGATGATGTGATCAGATTTGGCTTCAGCTGGACCTCTAAGAACCATGCAACTTCTATAGGAATTCCTGTGGACACACTTAGTCGAAGGATAAATTTTTGGATTAGCAAAGTAAGTCAGATGGTTTCCCCCATAAAATATGTTTATTTGATTCTCTAATAGAAATATATGCAATTAGGTTTGAATTGTTTAATAAATTTAATTGTTAAAGGGCTATGCATATACTGGTAATATTATACAGTTGATATGTCGTTTGATGTTAGTCAAGCAAGAAGTTATTTTAATTCACTTGGTTGTGCTTGAATGCATTTCCTTCCACTACAACAATTAAGGCATTTTTCAAGAAAAAATGTCCTTAACAAAACTCAAAATTTTGTTGAAAACTACTTTTAACAAGGAAACAATTCGTTAGTGCGTTCCTGGAGGCATCCCGTAGCTAAAGGTATTTGCCAAGGAATTACAGTTTTTGTTGGTAAAAGGGATGCTAAGTCAAGAAAATATTTTGTTGGTAATATTGACAACTACCAAGGAAATTCGTTGGTAAAAATCAAATATCGTTACCAACAAATTATTTGTTGCAAGAACTATTTTATTTACCTACAAATTTTTTCTCAAAATATCTTAAAATTGTCGTTGGCAAAGGTAACAATCTTTATCATAGAACTTTTTCGTTGGTAAAATGCATGAATATCAACGAAAGTTGTCATCGGTATCGTTACCAATTACCAAGGAAATTATTTTCAATAAAAAAATTATATATTAAAGTTGTCTAAGAGACGACCTAATCTAGGTCCCAAACTCTAAGGACACCACCCACTACCTCCCAAATTCTAAGGACACCACTCTTGATGATAAGACCCCACTATGGAATTTCATATATAATATATTTATTTTTAGGCTCAACGGGAATCGAACTCCTGACCTATAGTAAAATCTGTTGCAATATTTACCAATTGAGCTATTTGAATAATTGTGTTGTGTGAAGCAACTTTATAACTTATTAAATCAAATTACTCATTTTTTGCAATAAAAAAATCATTGCTACGTATATAATAGAGACCAATAAATAATATTTCGTCACTATAAATTATAACTAAATATTTTCATGATTATAAGATTTATGTTAAATATCTACCACTTTTAGCAATGAAAAAAATTTCACAATAATACCATTATAATTAGCAACAAAATAGTAATAGCATTTCAATGCTATATGTTATTGAAATTGGTTATATCCCCAATGAAATAAAATTAAATTGTTGTAAATAATAAAATGAGCCTTAATAAGAAAAAAGTTCATGGAAATTTTATCAATATTAGCAACGAAATAAATTGTTACCATTAATATTATAATTAACAGTAAAATAATGTTGTATTGTTAAATAAATTTTATTTGATTTTTCAGATGAAATAATATCAATGCTACTAATAAAAAATTTCAACGAATTAATATTTTTCCACTATAAAGAAGCTAGGAGATTTAAATATAAAAAAATTCATTATAAGTAACCAAATAAATCGTTGCAATAACGTGGTAATTAACTAGAGAAAATTTAGTTTCATTGTTGAAGATACACAAACAAGTGTATAGTGCATTTACTAAGAAAATGTTTGTCAATAATATTAATATTTATTAGCAATGAAATAATTTATTGTAAATGACGTCATTATAACTATAAAACTAAAATTTCGTTGAAATAGAAATATTTTGTTGCTAAATAATGTTGGTGGGAAATTGGTTTTGGAATGAATATTTTTTGCCACCTCTTTACAAAGAAAAGTTGCCAACAAAATAGATTTTGTTACAAAAAGTGACAACTCTATGGTTTTTTCAATGAAATTTATTTTTGTTAGAAATAGTAACATATTAACAAGGAAAATAAAATTTGTTAGTAAATAAAACATTTTTTGTAGTGATTATATCAATTTCCAACAAAATAATGACTTGTCGCTATAAAATAGTTAGTGAACTTTAATGAGAAACAAATTTTCATGAAAATAATTATCAATTTTTACCTAAAAGACAATTTGTTACGAACAATGTTATAATTACCAACAAAATCTTATTTCATAGCTACAAAGATTTCATTAAAAAAGATATTACTTTGTTGCTATAAATTAATAAACGAGCTTTAACAAGAAAAAACCTAATGGAAAAAATTATCAATCATTATCAACGAACCGAATCATTACTAATAATGTGATTATTGTCTAGGAAAACATATTTCCTTATTAAAGAGGGATGAATAAGATTTAATATTCGTTAACAAGGAAAGTGATTTGTTGTTAAAATTAGTCTTCTTTAGCAACAAAATATTTCATTCCCGATGATGCTATAATTACCAGGGAACAAGTATTTTGTGGTCATAAAAATAACTTCATTGTTAAATCAATTTGGTGAGAAATTGGGTTTGGAGGGAATGTTTCCCGCCACCTATTTAACAAGGAATGTTTCCTACAAAATATATTTTGTTGGAAAACAGTAACAAGTTTATGGCTTTTTCAAGGAAAGTTTTTATTCGTTGACAATGCTACAATATTAACAAGAAAATCAATTTTCGTAGCAATAATTTTGTTGGTAAAAGATAGATTTCTTGTAGTGTTCCATGGAAGTTGTTTCCGATTTAATCTTTTTATAATACATTATGGCTTCCATCTCTTCAAATTTCTATACCACAAAAAGTCCACAGAAACGGTTATGATCAATTAATTTAGTCAATTAAAATTTTTCACCACGATAAAGCTAGTAATCCAAACGTAAGTTATGACAACATAGATGGTTGTAGTAATTTAATCCTTACAAAACATCTTATAAGTGAATGGTATTTCTTTTAGGATGAGAGCAACTCCGACTGCTCACATAACAAATGCCCAGGAATATCAAATGATGACAGTTATCCCGAATCACCAATTCCTAAGTCTAGAATCTTTCCTTTTTTTTTTTTGTTATTTTCTTTCAAGGCTACGAACCTGTGTAACAAGAACTTTAGCTAGTTTTGGTCTTTTTGGATGTAATTTGTTTTAGGCTTCACATATTCTTGTGTTTTGAATGTTGTTGTGTTTATCACACTATGTGTTGTTTCTGAGATAATAGTATTTCTGTTGTTTATGGTCTTCATTTGTTCTCATTAGGATCCAGCTTATTCAGAGTTTCACATGTCACAATATATATTATATAAGCACACAACACTTACAACCATGACAGACAACACCTGTAACCCGGTTGCATGGAAACTTCTTAAAGAGTGAGTGTTGGACATGTGTATGTTCAACACAAAACAAATAGTTGTGGTCTTTTGAAATTTGAAATGTGTAACCTATATAAACAATAAAACTCCAGGCTTATCGCCTAATTACTTTATTGTTATTCATTATTGCTTGCAAGTGAAGTATAACATATTGTTTGAACTGATTCCTTCTTTCACAAGTTTTATGTTTATTTTTTTTTGAACAAGGCAAGCAGAGGTTGGAGGGGACCCACTCACTATAATATCTAAAACAAAACAAGGTACAAGGCATGATTTACCCAAGCCCTAAAAAACACGAAATATATAGAACAACCACATATTATAACTTTTCCATCTTACATATCATTCACCTCTAGCATCTTGGCTAACTAGAACAACCATTGTTGGAGTGTGCCTTTTGAAGAGCTTCCTGTCAATGCATCAGCTATTCTATTGTTTTCTTTAAACACATGAAAAATTTTGCATTCTTCAAACTTCATCGATAACTCTTTTATGTTCTCCACCATACTCCAACAATGCACAATGCCAAGGCATAGGATATTGTTTCTGAATACATAGCACTGGCCGTTCGAATCAGCTTGAACCCAGATGTTATTGTACTTCTGCGCGATACTAATCAACAATCCATTGAATTCCATTCTCTATCACCTACAATTTCACTTCCAAAATGTTCTTTAATCACTACAACAAAAGTCCTCTTTTATAGCATTTCATAATAGCATTTTCACACCTTTGCTATAAAAGCCAACTTTTAGTTACTATTGAAATCAAAAAACGCTACCTAAATTGGGCGGGATTTTAAAACGCTGAAGGCGCTCGCCCAAATATTGACATTGCGCGATTTTCCTCCCCTCCAACCTACAAACCTAAAAAACACAACTCTGCTGCACCGACATCCTTCTCATCTCTCCATCTGCTGCAATTCTCCTCCCCCCTGTAAGTTCAAGTTGTCTTCTTGAAAAACCATTTGGGGATGTGACTGTGAGGGTGAGGGTTGAGTTCATTGTCCATTCTTTGATCTCTTGGAACAATCCAAGTTTCTTCAAACCCTAATTCGGTCAAGAGATTTGAGGAATCAATTGCAACATTTGAAAGAGGTGAATATCTGCTCGCTTTTCTACTCCCTTTCTCTGCTTGCCTTTATCTTTCGCTCTTTATGCTGGATTTTGGAACTGGGTTTTAGAAGAGTATTTCCCTGTGTGTAGGCTTGGGCGAGCTGAGAATAGAAAAGCAGATATCAAAAGACAATCGATTGAGACGGGCTATTTTCTTGTGTTGCTCTAGAGAGTAGGAAACGAAGCAAGGACGACAACAACAATTGTCTCTCTCTATTGCAGATCTGGTTTGATTTGAGTGTTTGAAGTAAAGGTACCTCTCTCTCTACTCCTTTCATCATCTTATTCTTCTTGTTCATTTCGATCACTTTTTCTCTAAAACCCTAGTTCCAAAAATGTGCTCAGATAGATTTTAACTTAGGGTTTCTATTGATTGTAGAAGATTCGGGTTTGATCAAGCATGAATTTGAAACACGGATGATATTTGTGGTTCCAAACAAGTCTACCAGCGCTTTCTTCGTAGTTGCAAAACCCTAAAACTCCATTGCAAAGCTTTGTATCTCTCTCATAAATAGAAGGTAACACAAACCGAAACATTCTTCTTTTCTCTCTGAGTTGTTTTTCAATTTTGTCCTAATGGGTTTCTTCATTGACGATCTCAATTTCAATTGGAAAATATTCAATCTCTTTTCTTTTGGTACTGCCGCTCTGTTCCGGTCTTCTCTACAATTTAACCGAGAAATCACAACAGGTAACATTTAAATTTTCTTTTGATTATTTGAATATCTGAATTTTAGGTAATTTCTATCAAGTTTAATTGTTTTTGTCAACGTTTTGGAAGAAATAGATGATGGTTCATCATCATAGTTGACAATGGATATATAGATAGTAGTTGTAATAAAAATACCTGAACTATTAAGATTCTAAGCCAATATGTTATCTATGTTTACATTAATTAAGATTATATGATGCAAATTAATAATGATTTCAGGGAGAAGTAGGGGGCTAAGAAGTACCCAATTTCAAATTTATTTGTCTTCTCTGAAATAGTATCTAACCTCATTATTCAATTGTTGGCTGGGTATATGTTGAAGAGCAACCTCTTACAAGGGGGTGTTTAAAATCCAAGATCGACTCCAGATTTTAGTTTGAAGACAAGAGTTGAATTTAATGACTATCTGATCTTTAATCACATATTTTCCTGCTAATAGTATCTGCCATACTGAAAAGCATTGTGGTTTGCGTTGGCCTGTAAAAAATTGTTGTGTTTTAGATACTTAGTGTGTGAACCCATAAAGCTTTGGGTTCTACAAGAAATCGCCATGTCATCTTAGCAAGCAAAGCGAGATTCATAAGATAGGTATTATGAATACCTAGTCCTCCTAATTTAGAAGGAAGTTGGCAATTAGTCCATTTGATAAAATGAAGTTTATGGGTAGTAGAACTGCTCCCCCCACAAAGTTGGAACAAATAGAGTCTAGGGGGGGTGGCGAAATGAAAAATACTAATTAGTTGATAATAGTAAGTTATCAATGGTTTTAAATATCAATTTTACAGAGTTTCAGAAACAATTTTCTCTGTTGGTTCTATATAGTGTGTTTCGTAGAATACCATTTAAATCATGTTGTTATTCCTCTTGCTTTATGTTGTGAGTAGAGATGAGAAGCAAAAACTTCTATTGGGTATGAAAAGAGCTAACAGACAACCCGCAAATATTTCATCATCAATATTGTCAAGTGATAGTATGCATATAGGGATCCTAAGTAGCAGCAGCCCATGCAGCTGCAAACAATAGTCCCTTCACTTTATTTTACAACCCAAGGTCCATAACTACTCTTAATCGAAACTATCAAGTACCTCAAATTGATGTCATCCATCTATAGCATTTTTGAAGTATAATTTGTTTCTGCAAGGCTTGTCCATCAGAATTTGTTATTCCTTTAGCCAAGTATTACAGGGCTGTATACAACAATCAAGTATCCCTTGGCATGCGCTTCCGATTGATGTTTGAGAATGAGGAATCCGGAACTAGAAGGTAAACCACATTTGTGTTATGGAGATTCTAATATCGAACATGTCATTTTACTAGAAATATTCTTATTTTTCAGTTTAGGCAATAATTGTTTAATGTACTTACAAGCATTGAACTGAATGTATATACTTCCCTGATTTTTATTACTTAATATCATATGAACAAAATGTCAAATTCGATAACTTACGTTTTTATTTCTTTTGCAGGGAACAGTTTATTTCATTCTTGTTGTCACTGCTCCTTTCAACTTCATTGCTTATGCCATCACCAAACAACATAGTTTCATGTATTTTGGAGTCGCTTTCATATTCTTGTCTGGAATATACTTGGGTTTCTTCCGTGGACAGATCCGGAAGCAGTTTAATATTGGGGTAAGCATGATAACACGTTCATTGATTTTCAAGTTAGATACCTTATATTGCACTTTGAATCAATCCAATATATTTACAAGTTCTTTCTCGTTCTCTTTTATTTTTGTTCAACTTTATTTCTTCTTCTTCTAAATACAAGCAGTTTCATTTACCACTAACTGCTAGGATAATAGGCAAGCGTGAAGTCTAAAAGCTATATCACTACTCCTATGCCTAGTTTAGCCTTTTGTCTAATTGTAACCTGGTTGAAGCACAAAGTTCTACTTTTGTACTCTATAAGGGGCTGATAGTCAGTTTTTGGTTATGTTTTTACATCGTTTTGGCAAGAGCTTTAGATCTATGCTTTAGGTCTGTTACCTTCCTACACTTCTTTTGCTTATGTCTTCTTCTTTAATTTCTGGGGAATGGGGGTGTGGGATAAGACCCTTTCACTTCTTCAGAAACAAAACTGCGAAGATCTTGTATAGTCCATGTCTTTTGAAATTATATCCATTGTACTCCGTGCTTGAACAATTGGCATCTTGAGCTTTCAGGGGTGCAAAACAAAAAACCATGTGCTTTTAAGCTTCAAATTTAGCCTCTTATTGATGATGGTATCCTCATTGTCATTAGATCAGATTCTTTCATTTTTTTTCAAACCAGGAAGGGTATTAGTTCTGAATTGGAAGGCCGTTGATGGCTTTCATGTTTCAGTTTGATCCTTGGTTATGGATTCATACAATCTTTGCATGTCTGTATATGACTGATATCCTTGAATCAGTTGCATATGAAATTGTCATGCCCAGAACAATAATGAGACTGTCTGTTATACCTGCTAATGATTGCATTGAATACATGGCATTGCAAAAACTGATCCGGTTGGGTAACATCAATGAATCGCCTCCATGAATCTCTCACATGTTACCATAATGTTAATCTCAAATGAACCCACATTTTTGTTTCTTTGATAGTATTATTGGCTTTGATTTCCTCGATTTGACATGCCTATTGGGTTGGTTTACTTGTACAGGGAAGCGACAACTTTTTGGATGATTGTGTAAACCACCTAATATGCCCCTGCTGCACATTATGTCAGGTATGTGTTTTTATTTAAAATGTAATCAAATAACTATGAAAATTTTAACTGAAGTTCAGTTATATGTTTCTGTGCTACTATGGGTTACTGTTAAGTGTTAAGTTCAAATTTATAAGAGAGTAGTTAACCAATATATGTGCCTGATGGTTGGCATGAGTCGAGAACATTGGAGATAAAAAATTTCCAAGATGGTGTATGGCGAGGCAGAGGTGACACCATATGCATAGGGAGTCATGGCAAGGGGAGCAAAGGATTCCTGGAATTACGCCAGCCTCCTCTGGCGCCAACAAAATCCCCTGATCTCTGCAGCATGCAAAGACCTTCAGACAATAATGATCACTCGTGGAGTTTAGATGTAAACCACACTACACCACAATTAGCTATTAATAGCATTTAATTATAGCATTTTTTATACTTGTGCTGTTATAAGCCCAATTTTAATGCCATTTCATTGTTAAACGCTGTGGAAAACCATAGCGGGGATTGAAAAAATAACACCGCTCAATTTTTTTTTATAAAAACACAACGCTCTCTCTCTCTTTGACTATCCCTCTCTCTCTGACAACCCCTCTCTCGATCTCGTTGTGATGTTCTTCTTTACTCTTCTCATTTTGTCTTTCTTTTCCTCTTTGTTATCTTCTTTTTTCATTGTCTCAATTGATTTGGAGCTAGGGTTACTAAAATCCCTAATTTTCTTTGACTTAAGAATACGAGTGAGATCCTGGGTGAGAGAAATTGAGAGACAAAGATTGATGGAGAGAGAGATCCATAGGCCAATTAACAGAGTTTTCCTCTCCTTCTCACCCTTTCTTCCTCCATGCAAGCAGCAAACACGATTTCGACAGACAAATTTGTTTCTTGATCGATTTGGTTTCTAGGTAGTTCTTGATCTTGATCTGTTCAAAGGATGAAGAGAGAAATTGTGAAAGGAAATCAGGACGCCATCTAAAGATTGGAGACTGAAAAATCTGCAATTGGAATCACAGGTCCACTTTTCCTGTTGAGATTTTTTACTTTTTAAATGCATTTGGTCATTTTGCCACTGATTAGTCCATGTTGTTCAAGTACTTACAATTGTAAACTTTTCTCATTTATGAGCAATTAGAAATACAACGCAGGATAGTTCAGGAACTAAAGAAGAGGACAATGAAGTTGGAATTTTGTCTACAGGAAGCTCGCTCCCAAATGTGGAAGCTTCAAAAGGTAATAGATTTTGTATATGCATTTGGATATGTTGAGTTTTAATCAAATTGGATGTTGGCCATTGATGCAAGAAAGGAGATATTTACGTTGTAGAAAAAGAGGACACAAATCTCTCTTCTTTGTTTCTAGATATCTATTCAATTGGTTACTGTGGTTTTGAGTTGATCCTATGTTCGAGTCACAAGCATAGCTTTTAAACACCACAGTCAAACCCTACACCTACACGTAACACGAGGAAATTTTATTAAACATTATGACAAGCTCTCGATAGGGGATGACGATATGATAACTGACGAACGTGATTCTTCATGTTCATAGTGGTAGGAGCATCATCGACATACTTTTTTTTACAATGAGTTAAAAACAATTCAGGGTAAAAGGTACCACAAGCTTGGTAATGTAGTCTATCACATATTTGCAAGTATCCGTGTTTGTTTATTTTTTTATTTTTTTCACAAAGGGTTTGTTTCTTATCCTATGAAACGTTTCACTGGTAAATACATGTCACTTTTTTTAGATCATGACACATGTTAATTTGTTAATTTTAGATAGTTATTTTAGTAGCTTTATTACATCTGTTGTTCTGACTTTCAGTTTTCCTGGTTGCATAAGGACACCTTTATAATAGGAAAGGACCACAAGAAGAGCCGAAGAGAAGAGAAAGACCATGAAAGTAAAGAGCGTGAGTGCTAAAAGACTACCGATACTACAAGGGAAAGGGAGATGGATCGGCGGGTTTCCAGTAGGGATGCGAGAGAAGATACGGATGAATACAATAATGGGCATAAGGAGAAGGTGAGGGAGAACGATTATGATTATTAAAGATAAAGAAAGAAGAAAGGTTAAAAAAAGGTTTTGAAGGTGTTCCTAAGATTGTAGCATGGGTTAGCAAGAGCCGCAAACTTGAGGGGAAAATGAATGCCGAAAAAGAGAAAGCTTTGCATCTCTCAAGAGTTTTCGAGGAGCTGGTATGTTTTAGTGTTTCTCTTTTCTGATTAATTTGCTTTCTTGGGCGGTGATATTTTTTACTTATTTGTGGTTTTTTTCATTTAAGATAACTCCTTGATTCAACTTCCACATGATAATATTGTTCTAGAAGAAGATGAAGAAAAGGAGTCAGCTCAGCATACTATGAGTACTGCCCTTGCTCTTCCTAAGCCTCATTTACTTTATTTTCTTTGAAAATTTACTGAAATTTTTGTACATCGTTGTTAATCCAATATTGTTCCTTGTATTGGATTATGACCTCTCATTATGTAGTAGAATTCTAGATGAGTATTAGAATCCTGATAGACACAGGTTTTCTGTGAAAGTGATGCACACCGTGTCTTATATATGCGCTATGCCTTGCACTTCAGTGTGGATTGGGTATATGTGTAAAACCTCTTTAGTACGACGATATCACATGAAAAATGCATTTTGCATGTGGTTTGTTGTTGCAAACTCAAAGGGATCTATTCAATTAGTTTGTTACATGCATGAATATATGCCATCAAAACTTCAACTTATTTTTTTCTTCTTGCTAACAGAGGACCTTGCTGGAGTTAAAGTACTTCACGGTCTTGATAAAGCCGTTGAAGGCGGAGCAGTTGTTCCGACTCTCAAAGATCAGAGCATATTAGCTGATGGTGACATCAATGATGGTAATTATCGTTTGCCTGAAATTTTCTTTAAGGCAATGTTTATCACATCTAATTCCTTAAAATCTTACAACGACATTCTGATTAACAAAGGTTGATATGCTTGAAAATGTGGAAATTGGAGAGCAAAAGCAACGAGATGATGCTTACAAGGCTGCGAAGAAAAAGACTGGGATAAATGATGACAAGTAAGATTGATCTTATTACTGTTGTATTTTTCTCACAGATGTGCTTCATACAACTAAAATATCTGCCATCTGTATTATCTCTTCTCAGGTTCAATGATGAGTCTGGTGCTCAGAAGACAATCCTTCCACAGTATGATGATCATGTTGATGACGAGGTTAGCTCCATGCCCTAGCATTGGATCTTTGTAATACCTTGTAATATATAGGCATATATAGTAGATCATATTATCTTTAATTATTTATTTGTTCAGGTCGTGACTTTAGATTAAAGTAGGCGTTTTACTGGCAAAGTAGAGAAGAAGCTGGAAGAGGTAACTCTCAGCTCCTTCCCAATGTAATGTTGAATATAGGGGAATTTTTTGCGACAAATAATTAATTCATAAGAGAAAAACTGTTACTGTTTCCAGCTTAGGAAAAAGATATTAGGTGTTTCCACGACCAGTGGGTTTGAGGATCTCAATTCATTAAGAAAGGTATCATCAGACTACTATACACAAGAGAAAATGCTTCAATTCAAGAAACCCAAGAAGAAAAAGGCACTCATAAAGAAAGAGAAACTTGATTTCGATGCCCTTGAAGCAGAAGTTGTCAGTATTGGACTGGGTGCTAGGGATCTTGGCTCTAGGAAAGATGGGAAGAGGCAAATTGCCAAAGAGGAACAAGAGCAATCTAATACGCAAAGTAGGAATGATGCATACCAAACAACTTTTGCAAATCTGATACGCAAAGCAGAAATGATGCATACCAAACAGCTTTTGCAAAAGCTAAAGAGGCATCTAAAGCACTCCGTTAAAATATATCTTCAGTTAAAGTGGAGGAAGAGGAAACTCCTATTTTTGGAGATGAAGATGAGGATCTCTACAAATCTTTAGAGAAAGCTAGAAAACTAGCTCTGAAGAAGCAGGAGGAGGAAAAACCGACAGGTCTGCAGGCTGTTGCTTCCTTAGCTCTTGCTTCTAGAAATCAAGCGCCTGAGACTCAAAACGTCACATTGGGAGAACCACAAGAAAACATATTGAAAGGAGAGATGAGTTTGTTTGCATTGTAAGTTTTTATTTACCGCCTTTATAATGTTAATCCGTTCTATATATAGCATGTTATCATAATGACTAGAATAGCCTTGCAATTGGTAGATGCAGTAAAAGTATGTTTGTGTTCAATCATCTGAATGCAGCTTGACCTTTGAGATCTCAAAAGGCTAACACTCAATTCTGACCATAGCTTCCAGTTATCAATGCATTTTCAACCTGTTAAGTCTTTTATTAAGGATACTTATTACATTAACATCATTAGCTTCATATGATGAATCTAAGCTCCTTTGTAAATTTCATTTACAATGTTTCCCTTTGTATTAACCATTTCCTAAAGGAATTAAATGGAATCCCATCAAGACATATTTTGTTTTCCTAGTGTGACATCCTTTAGAAGTTCATATTTGGTTTTCAAGCAATTTATTGTATTCTAAAATCTTCTCTGTTTGCGTTTCTTAACTAGATGACCCCAAAAGAGGCTTTTTGAATGATTTCTCATAAATTTCATGGGAAGGAGCCTAGGAAAATGAAGAAAGAAAAATGTATGAAGCAATTCCAAGATGATTTGAAAATGAAACAGATGAAGAATTCTGACACGCCATCATAGTCTATGGAGAGAATGATGGAAGCCCAAGCTCGCTTGCAGACGCCCTATCTTGTGCTCAGTGGGCATGTTAAACCTGGAATTTCTGCAGTGGGAAATGTATTTTAATGTTGAATTGGTACAATGTTATAAGAGTTTACAGATTCTTTGTCGTACATTTCCAAAGATAGATATTGCCATTGTTTGGATTTTTCAGTGTTGAATTAATTTTACAAGAACTTACAGCTAAAAAAAAAAGTGTTGTATATCTCCAAAGATAGATATTGCAATAATCTTCTAGAGCTTTGCTACAGAGCGAGGGAGGGAGCGAGGGAAAGGGGGCGAGGGATGGGTGGTAACCACCCATCCTCCTCGAGATGAGCGCATCAAATTTGAGATGTGCGATGACGCTCATCTCGAGGCGGATGGGTGGCTTTCACCCATCCCTCGCTCCCTCCCTCGTTCCCTCCCTCGACCCCTAGAATTTTCCAATCTTTTATGGTCAAAGAAATCAGCGTTATAAAAAATCATTTGATAGCACTTGATGAGTGCTATAGAAAAAAAAAGGATTTGAGAAACACTATAGAAACTAATGCAATAGCATTTGTTAAATGCTACGTGAGGGAAGATAATAGTGTTTCTATTGGTAACTATACAATAGCGTTTCTTAAGTGTTGTCACAAGCTAAACAATAACACTTTTTATACGCTATTATAGGTTTAACCATAGCATTTTTAGAACGCTATTACAATCTAAACAATAGCACTTTAAAAACACTATAAATGGTCTACTTACAATAGCGTTTCTAAAACGCTATAAATAACCCAGTACCTATTATAGCTCCGGTAGACACAACGTTTACTAAAACACTATGATATCCTACAATAGCGTTTTTGAAACGCTATGAATAAGCATTTGTGGTGTAGATTCAACATTATACATTAGCAACATATTCCATTGCAATCCCTGAGAACTTCTCCGATCCCTGCTTTCATTTGAGTTACAATACCATCAGTGTTCAAGCATATCCAATTTGTAGGGGGAGGATCCCATTTGTTAGTATGAACTCTGCATTAGCATTGCTCGTCTTGATTCCCCAATTCAAATAAGACTGAATGTTAGGACTATTCCTGGTTTTCACTTGTCCCGCGGCTAAATAAGTTATGAATATTGTTCAGCCATAAGATTGAAGATTGTTTCAGCTGAGCATATAGTACCATTGAACCCTCTATTATTTCTTTCCTTCCATATGTTACTTATTGTAGTTTGGCAAAGAGTTCTCAACAAATCCATGTTAAAGAAATTTGCTTTGTACTGTTTCATTATCCACTTCCAATCAAAAGTACAAGTGCTTGATATCATTCTTCCCTGCATTGCAAAAACAACAATCATCTATCATGCAGGGAGTCTTCTTCAATTTAGTTCTTGTCTGCATTGCACCTGAGAATATCTGTCACATAGTAACCTTCACTCTTTGAAGAGCGGGGCATCCCCACTCTAGACCATGCCATGTACAATGGGTACCACGGTGTCTTATATCAGATTAAGCATCAACAATACTGAATTACCACTAGTAGAGCTAATCCACACAAGTTGATCCTTCCTATTCAGAGTAGTGGTATTATTCAAAGAGTTCCACAGGGGAAAACAGCTAAGAGTGTTGCATACTTGCATGTCGGAGTTCCTTTGCTTCACTTTAAATGAAGCCACTTTCATATTGTTTCTTGTCTTAACACGATTTCTAATTTCAAGAGTCATTTCTTGGAGAATCCCCATAGGATGCCAAGGATCATGCCATAGGCTAGTTTGTTGACCGGACCCATCACTACTCTACATTTGTTCTTGACCCATTTCCTGCTAGCCAGAATCTTCCTCCATACCCATGAGCAATTAGGGGTGCCACCATTGTCCAGAAGTACCTATGCTTGATCAAGTGCTTCCAAACCCACTCCATCCATAAAGAGTCTTCTTTACTAGCTATTGCAAATACTAACTTGCTCGCTGCCCTGTTCCAAGTGTATATGTTATGTATACCCAATCCACCTTCTTTTGGTAGACACCTTCCAACCAAGAGGTATGAGCTTATGTTCTCGACTATGACCAAACCAAAGAACTTTCGAAAAACCTGGTTCATTTGGTGAACAACTGTCTTTGGGAGAATGAAAATTATACTCCTGTAAACATGAAAATGACCAAACAACTGATTAGATTAACTCAATTCTACCAACTTGAGATAACATCCTAGCTTTCCATGAATGGATTCTGGTTTGGAGTCTCTCTACAAGGGGGATGCAATCAGTTTTGGACAACCTTGCATCAATAAGAGGCAATCCAAGATACTTCATTGGTCACTACAAAAAAAAGCTTCAATAGCTACAGATACTAGCGACGGTTTTTTGATACCATCGCTAATTAAAAGATTTGCGACGGAAAAAAACCGTCGCTAATGCTTTTGATAGCTGACTCAACCCATAATCATAAAAAACCGTCGCTAATTATTTTGCGACGGCACAAAACAGTCGCTAATTATTTTATTAGCTACGGTTTTTTAGCCGTCGCTAAGTTTTACAAAAAAAAGTTGGCAGCTACGGTTTTTAGCCGTCCCTAAAAGATTTTTTTATTAGCGACGGCAAAAAAACGTACCTAATTGATTTTTTTGAAAAAATAATTATACACAAAACCATTTAGCTACGGCAAAAAACCGTCGCTAAGTTTTACATTATTTTTTATTAGCGACGGCAAAAACCCGTCGCTAATTGATTTTTTTGAAAAAAAAAAATTATACACAAAAGCATTTAGCTACGGCAAAAAACCGTCGCTAAGTTTTACATTATTTTTTTATTAGCGACGGCAAACAACCGTCGCTAAGTTTTACATTATTTTTTTATTAGCAACGGAAAAAAACCGTCGCTAATTGATTTTTTGAAAAAAAAATTATACACAAAAACATTTAGCTACGGTAAAAAACCGTCACTAAGTTTTACAAAGATTTTTTTATTAGCGACGGCACAAAACCGTCGCTAATTGATTTTTTGAAAAAAAAATTAACACAAAAACATTTAGCTACGGCACAAAATCATCGCTAATATTTTTTTTGAAAAAAAAATCACGTCACCGATCCGCGTGAAACCTCATCTCAACCATCAATAACACCCAAAATCTTTAGCTCAATCCAACGCACTAAACCAAACCACGTCACCGATCCGCGTAAAACTAACACAACCAATCCCCTTCAATTACCTCTCTCTATATAAATTTAAATTTTCTCTACCAACCAACTTAAACAAAAAATTTCTCTCAACCCGCAAAGAAGAAACCCACAGAGGAGAAGTCCACCACCTCCCTCTCCCCTCCCTTCCTCCGCCGCCTCCCTAGCTGCAAGAGATGTCAGATCTCAGAGATCTGAAATCGCAAATCAGATATCTGAAATCGCAGATCAGAGATCTCAGATCTCAGATATTCTATAGATCGAAAAAAAAAAATTGTGGTTTTTTGTCATTTTTGTATGATATATTCTAGAGATTCTGTGTAATTTTTGTTATAATTTTGATCAATTAAGTCTCCTGTCATGTTTTTGATCAATTAAGTTTAGTTCTGGTAGTTTTTATTAATTTTCAGAATGGACAATCATTAAGAGCTAATTTCATTATAAAAAATGAATTATCATTTATAATTTGTAAATTTCATTTGTCAATATGATTTGCAACAAAGCTGTCCCTAAATAGCCACGGCAAATACCGTGGCTGTTTTGTCAATTAGATTTGCAATTTAGCGACGGCTCCCATGCCGTCGCTAAATAGCCACAGCAAAAACCGTCGCTATTTTTCAATTTGCGACAGTTTTAGCCGAAATTTTCAACAGCTTTAGCGACGGAATTTTTTGAGTTAGCGACGGTTTTTTGCCGTTGCGAATTAGCTACGAGATAGTTTACCGTTGCTGATTCAAATAGCGGCGATTAAAATAGCCACGGTATTGCGACGGTTGTTGAGCCGTTGCTAATTCATTTTAGCAACGGTTTTTTGACAATTAGCAACGGTTTTTAGCCGTTGTTGAATTGTCTTTTTTTGTAGTGGGTCCACACTACACCCCAAGTAAGTTCACCATATCAATCTTTTTGCTGGGTTCCAGACCACTACATATAAGCACACTCTTACTAGGATCTTCAGCCTAGATAAAGAGTAGAAATTGTTGAAAACTCTTGCAAGGAAACTGGTTGGGGTACTCCCGCCTTTAGTGAATGCTAGGAGGTCATCTGCAAAGCAAATATGGATGGTAATGGGATCAGTGTTCTAAAAATCGGCCTAGGCGCTAGAAGGTGGAAAATCGCCCAGATAAATGGCTGGGCGGGCTGTCTGGGCGGTTCTGGGCAGGCTGGGCGGGTCTAGGCGGGTCTCGGCGGGATCTAGGCGGGGTCTAGGCGGACTCTAGGCGGGTCTAGGCGGTCTGGGCGATTTTAATTTTTATTTTTATTTTTTATTTTTTTTTAAATAAGGCTGATTGTGTTCCTCTTTTTTAGAAATAAACTATTTAATTGTTTTTTATTCAGTATATGTCTAAATGTAGCA
The DNA here is from genome assembly GCA_963556465.1 of Berberis vulgaris. Classification (NCBI taxonomy): domain Eukaryota; kingdom Viridiplantae; phylum Streptophyta; class Magnoliopsida; order Ranunculales; family Berberidaceae; genus Berberis; species Berberis vulgaris. The sequence goes on from OY747134.1 coordinate 54,626,632, forward strand.
AATGATGATTACTTAATGGAATTCTCAAAGGATCTGCCGGTACCAATTTTACTAATGTAGATTTTATCAAACATAACTGAGGTTATTCATGCAATTTGAAGAAAAATAAAAGAGTACACAAATTCAAATTTATATAAAGTACCCATCATGACCAACTTCAGTCATTTGAGTTTTAATAAATTTTGTTCGCGATTGTTAATTTTTCATGTTTTTAAATTTTGCATATGTATATTGGCATTAAATTGGATGTAATTGATAATGTATTATGCTTAACTTTTGTAAATTATTAAAGTAATAATACAAAACCCAAGACCGCCTAGGTGCCGCCTAGGCGCCCGCCTAGGCCCCTGGGCGCTAGGCACCTGCTTGCCGCCCGCCCAGCGCCTAGCGATTTTTAGAACACTGAATGGGATTTTTGCATTTAGGGTGAACTTCAAATTCCTTGGATGCCACTCCTTTCATCGGCATAGGACTAAGCACCTCCATAATCAACACAAACACAAGAGGAATAAGGGGTCCCCTTGTCGTAAACCCCTTCTACCTTCAAAATGACCATGGGGAGCTCCATTAATTAACATTGAAGACTTGGGGGAAGTCATGCATGTTTCAATCATTTTCACCATCAAAGGGGAAATTTGAACATCCTAAGAACCAAAGACACGAAGTTCTTATCCACTGAATCATAAGCTTTCTAAAAAGGTCAATCTTGAGAGTACATCTGCTAGGTTTGTTCTTCCTTCCACAACCTCTAACCAATTCATGGGCAAATAAGATGTTATCACTAATTGATCTTCCTTCCACAAAGGCAGACTGATTAGAACTTACAATAAGAGGTAACACCCTTTTAATCCTGTTGATAATCACTTTAGATATCATCATCAAAGCCCATTCCGGTCGGCTACACGGATTTTGGATATGCATTTATAAATTACATATCCTGTTGATAATCACTTTAGATATTAAATTACATTTCAGCAGGATATTGGTCTATATTGATTGACGGTACCAACAGTATTGCTATTAGGAATAAGGGTAATGAAATTATACCTTTTAGCAACTTACCAGCTGTGAAGAAGTTTATAACATCCCAGTAGAAGTCTTTCCCAACCACTGACCAAGCATTTTGTTTTTAAGAAATAAACATTGAAACCATCAGGACCTGGCACCTTGTTCTCTCCCATTGCAAATAGAACTTTCTTGACCTCCACCTTTATTTCTGCTCTTTCCATGTTGTGCTGCCAATCTTCATTCACTTTATTGTTGAATTCATAATTCTCTAGACTGTCACACTGAGTTTTATTGTCTAAAGTGCCTAGTGATTGCTTATAAAATGTTACAAACTCGCCAGCTATAATCTTGTAATCTCTTATTACACTTCCCATCTTCCTTTGTCAGACTACCTATGTTGTTTCTATTTCTTCTCACTTATTGTTATTTGGAAGACAATTATTTTTTTTAATCTCTAAGAGCATACCTCTTAATTTTTGGTGAGCCTCTGACTCTTCATCCCTAGCCATCTTATAGTACTCATTTGCTGCCTGCCTTTCTAAACGTTGGATGTTACATTTTTTGGGTCCTTGCTTAACATATCTTGAATTTCCATCAGATTTTACCTAGCTTCCACCATCTGGTTTGCTAAGTTAGGGAACTTAGTCTTTCTCATCCTTTAATTCTACTTTTAGTCTTTTGAGATCTATTTGGAGGACAAACATACAGTTTCCCTTTACTCTTTCTTGCCAACTGTGGGTCACTATGCTCATAAATTAGTCATCATTTGTAAAATAGTTAAAGAATCTAAAAAAGGGTAGCTTTGTTTGGTTTTTGTTGTCCACCATATGATGAGAGGGGAGTGATCAGAAATACCATGGTTGAGAGCTACAACACGCGCATCTCCATAATCATTAAGCCATTCATCATTAGCTAGAATCCTATCTAGTCTTATAGTGACCCTGTTATCTCCTACTGAGTTATTTGACCACGTATACTGCCCATTAGCAGTATTAACTTCCAACAGAGATGCCTCAAATATACATTCATTAAAGTCACTCACATCACTGGTAGTAATGGTGAATTGGAGAATTACAGCAGAGTTTACTAATGTTAGCTCTTTGTAAACTGTCATTGTACTCGTTATTATCCACTATGTCCCGGTCTATACAATTGTTCTTGACCTTGGCTTTTGTTTGTGTCTTTAACTTTTGTTTCTACCATACCTAACAACTGTATTGTTTGGAGCCCTTCCACCTCTAATTCCCTTCTTGGAAGAGTTCTTCCTACTGGTACTTCCATTATTCTTTTTCTTGTTCTTTGTGCTACTTCTAGTGAATCTACTGTCAATGGTCTTATCAATTGTGGGTTTGTTCTTGTATTTATCCGCTGGGTCACCCTGGTCTTCCTCTTGGTTGATGTCATAATTACTTTCCTCAGTTTCTTGCTTATCATCATCTTTACTGATCTCATCATCCTCCGTAGTTATACTACAATCAGAAATACTTCTCTTGTCAGCTTCTGTGTGGTTGTTATTTATTTCTTGGCCTTCACTACACTTTTTTCCTGCCTTGACATTCTCGTTTCCTGTTAAAGGAATCACGACTTCTATACTATGATTTTCCTAACTATGATCTTCCTCTACCAAGCAGTTATGCCCTGCCACTGTCTTTATTTCTTTAATCGTCAGCTCAGTTTGAGTTGTAACACTACCTTGTTGCACATTTCTGACTTCTTTCTCCTTTTCCACATTGTTGTCACTTGTACTAGGTTTATCAGCTATAATTTGGACTTGATTGATATTTGATTCCTCCTTATCGGCATTCTGAATTTCCGTACTAACTTTTTCCTTCTTGTTCTGATTGCTTCTACCTTGTCTTAGTTGGGGATTAAGCCATTAGGATGGCTAACACTGTCATGTTGGTTTCTACCTATTCCTTGCACATACTCCAATCTAGCATTGATTCTACCTCCATTGTTTTTTTTTCATTATCTTCATGGTTCTGCATCCTTGTCGTTTAGAATCCTCAGCGATTTTCTGCGTTTTCCATATTTTTTTATGGTGGGTTTAGATTACATACCACATCTACTGTTTGCATGCCCAAATTGACAACACTTGCTGCATCTTTGTGGTTTCCAAGGATACTCCAAGAGCACCTCAAATCCTTCTCTTTCCTCTTTACAAACTGGAGAGTTTCGGGCAGTTCCTTACCATTATTTATCTCTATATAAACGTTAGCAAACACAAACCTACTTCTCTCCTCGGTAGCTTTATCCATACATATAGGAACCCCAATGAAGCTGGCAATGTGATTAAGTCCTTTAACATACCAGTATTACTTGGGAATCTTAGAACTTTACCCAAATTGGGACCTTTGTAAACTTCTCCTTCTTTCTCTCCATCTCCTTCCCCCATGGCCTAAACATGAGAAATTTTCCACCACTCACATACACATTACCTCCTTCCAAAGTTATCACTGGCATCCAGGGGCGGAGCCAGGATTGCAAATAAAGGGGGGCAAACAGTACATAACTATTTACGAAAATACTAAAAAACTGAGTTTTTACAACTATATTTTGCAATCAGGGTGACATGGCATGATCGTAAAAAAAATGATGATTAATTCAACCATACAAACAATATACATGGTATGATTAATTCAATTGTAGCTAGCTAATTAAGAACTTCCATTTTTTACTTGAAGAAAACAGAAGCAGGCAAGGTGGTATAAGATGAGAGTTAGCGAGGAGCAGACCTCTGGCTTTGAGGTAGCAAGACGGTATGGTCCAAGTCCAAGGAGTAGTAGCAGCAGTAGCTTGACTGGACTGGATGGATTCAAGTGAATTTGTCGGACAACAATTTTATTTTTGGAATCCTCATTCCTCTTCTCCTCCTGCTTTATCTGTCCGTCTGTCTCTTCTTCTTTGAAACTCACTCCTGAGTCAGAGCCTCTGAGGATAACACTTACACAACCAACCCACTCTTTTTTGTCTTTTTATTCTTGTTTGTCTTCTCGGAAGGGAAATATATGTGTGTATAGAGAGAGAGGGCTTTCTTTATTTGGGCTAGCTCAGGTGAAGCAGACAAACAACATCTTAGCTGAATCGACCTACAACCATCGTGTTTTTCCAACCGCCCCAAACCCAAATGATTACTTTTAATTTTGAAAGATCAGAGAGAAAGCAAAACATATCAGATCCCAACCCCCCAAATTAATCTAATGTGTTAACTAATTTTTTATCACTCTTACCACCATATGCTAGCTGAGTCTGAGGTAAGATAATCCTAATTCTTTATTTTCTTTATTTTTTTTTAACAAAACAAAAGAAAACCAATGATGATGACGATGTAAAATTTTCTCGGTCGGTCCCCAACCCAATTAAAATTTTTAATATGAATATGATCACATGGGAAGCAAACCCACCATATATGGCACCTCTCTTCTAGTTTCTTTGTTGCTCTCTGCGTGTGTAGGGGGTGAATGGATTAAAATGAGTTGGTAGGAATTAAGAGAGAGGGGGAGAGATTAAAAAAAAAATGGGAATTAAAAAAAAGATATTAAAAAAATAGAGAGATTGAGTGGGATTGGGATTGGTAAGGGTGGAGTTTAAAAAAAAAAGGAAAAAAATTTGTTGTTTTAATTTTTAGTGGAGTTAGAAGTCAAGATTTCATAAAGAGGGGCAACATAAAATTTTAAAGGGGGGCAATGTAAAAAATACGAGTAATTTAGTGAAATTTTTTAAAAAGATAAGGGGGGCAATTGACCCCCTTACCTAACACGTAGATCCGCCCATGCTGTCATCAGAGAGTTGTTTTCCATCTGTACTGATGTCAACACTCCCCTTAACCTTCCACTTTCTATAAACAACTTCTTTAACAATTGGCAAAGCAAATTTTCTATCGATAAAAAAAACCAACCAAGTAATTACACCCATATGTCAGCTTACAAAGGTAACTACAACTCCGGCGTTGAAATTTGGCTCATCTTAGCGTTATTGGCCGAGCTCTTGGTTTGTGAGAACAAGGCTTTCCATGGTCTTGGGGCATCAATTTGAGCTTCGTGATGGCTTTCTAGTCGATCAGTGTGTGTCTCGTTAGAAGCCAGGTCCTTGATTATTTCCCCTTTTGTTGCTTTCGAAAGCCTTAATTGAGGAAATTCCTCAATCTCGAGATCCTTGTTCTCTAAGTGGTTGTTTTGTTGAGATACTAAAACAGCATGAGCTAGAACAATCTATAATCCACTGGAAAAAGAACTAGAATCCACCAGCAAATATAAAAACACAAAGGTTCTTTGAGTAATAATTGATTGAATAAATATTTGAGTTATACATGAGACCTATTTAAAGACCTAACTCAACCTTGGATTGTCCTAGTAGCCTTTGGAAATCTAAGGTCTATTGGGAAATAATTACAATCCTATTAGAAACAAAACTAAAATATTATTTGTGAAATATAAACTAAAAACCTATGGAAAATAGAAACTAAAATTTTATTCCAATTAACCATACGTACATTACGTCTTCAATTAACCATGTGTCCTACATCAGTCCCTTCCACTTTAGAAGAACTCAACCCTAGTTATTATCAGGATAGATAGCCTCTTCCTCACGGAATTGGTACAAATAAACAATAGTGAAAGTGTTGGAATTCACATGGATCAGGCAAGTCGATGACAAAAACCTCTACAAAGTAAGTCATAAAAACTTCGTACCACGATCAGAAGTAACAGATTTAGGAACTCCATGCAAACGAACAACCTTCCTAAAAAATAATTTAGCTATGTTAAAAATAAGTTCCTCAAATTCTTCCAACAACTATTGCACTAGAAGAGGAATTAGTTTTCTTCTTTGTTTGTTGCCAACAATCCCTTTACTACCGCTGGATAGAAAAAGTCAAGAGTCTTTGATAGACTCAGTTCACTGTCAGTCAAAATCGAAAAGCTAGAGTTCTTTCCTTTATGCAAACTTGTAGATTTCAATATAAGAGGCATAGCAATTTTACGATTTTTTAAATTAAAAATCACAACATTATCACGACCCTTCAATGTAGTATCCACATCATATTGCCATTGACGACCCAATAAAATATGACAAACATCCATATTGATCACATCACATAATACATCATCTTAGTAATGTTTATCAATGGATAATGGCACGCGACACGTCTGGGCAACATGAACGGGGGGTTCTTTCTTCAGCCATCCAAGTGAATATGGTGCGCTATGTGGCTCTATAGGCACTGTAAATACTCCACCAACTTCTTCGACACAAAATTCTCACAGCTCCCATTGTCTACAATCACATTGCACAGTTTAATTTTTACTGAACAAAGTGAGCGAAAAATGCTATATCGCTGCCCTTCTTCTTTTGGTGCCAACAATACTCGCTGCAAGACCAAAACAAGTCTTTCCATGCCCTCATCGACTGTGAATTCAGCTCCTGCATAGTGATCATCGAAATCCCTTTCGTCTTCTTCTTCGTCATGATTTTCACTGTCAACCTCCAATAAATTGGCTTATTTTCTCTCAGGATAGACATTGGTGCCCAGGCTTGTTGCACTTATAACAAATATCTATTGTTGGTTTTGCATATGGATTTTCCCTTTGGATTTGGTTTCTATTCTGCCCTCGGTTGATAGTATTACTACTCCCTTCCCTAGATCCTTGGAAAGAAAATTATGCAGGTTTCGATCCTCCAGGACCATGTTGCACGATTTTCCCTTTATCTGTAGGTGAAACAACAGAGCCATCTGAATATTTTGTCATATTCATTCGAAAAGAACTCTGACGCCTCTTATTCTCCATTAGTTCTGCCCTCAATGCCATGTTAATGGCCTCCTGTATAGTCTACAAATTCTACAACCCAATTTTTTTCTTGAATGTAGGGTTTCGGTCCATTCGCACACCTTGCAACCTTCTGATTTTTCGTCTCTGTTAGGTGGTTATATTCTGCAAGTCGCACGAACTCGTTTGTATATTCTATTGTTGTTCTAATACCTCGTGCACAACTAATGTACATAAGATAAAAAACTTGCTCATAATCACCAGGTAAAAATCAATCCATCATAAGCTATTTCATCTTCCTCCATGTTCGAACTTGATTATTTCCTTATCTTTGACGGGCATTTTGTAGTTGATCCCACCAAACAGATGCAAAAGCTTGCAATTGGAAAGCAACCATCATGGCTTCCGTAACTTCCATGATCTCAAAAACCTTTCCATTTCCACTATCTAGTCAAGAAAATCTTCAACTTTCAGATTTTTTGAAAAGTTTGGTGAATCAGCTTTGATCCGATAATCGTCAAAATTATTGTGGAGGTAACGATTATTCTGATGATTTGGATAATTTTTTGGCGGCGGTTCCTCGACTTCCTTCTCTGATTCAGACTCACTCTCCTGAATAAGAAGTCTTCTTCTGTTTTCCCCATAAGTCTTCGATTATTGGCTCTGTTATCTCCTCCATTGTTACCTCTGATATTGCCTCCGACAACTTGTCGCAATAACTCACGAATCTCCCCGAATTGGTTAGTCAGTGCATCTATGCGAGTATTCTGGGCATCCAATTTTTATTTATTTATTTTTTTTTTGAAAGTGAGCAGGGGTTTTGAGGGTCCCCAAACCTTTATATTAATAAAAATCAATTGTCGACCTGCAGTAGGGATCTTTAGGTTCCCAAAGGCACGTGTCATTGGTAAAGCTCCGCGATGGATGAGCATCCAAATCTTCTCGAGTAATAGGAACGCCATCTCCACCACGATCACCCATGGATACAAATCAAGATAGCAAGAGCGAAGAAACTCGCTCTGATACTACTTGACGCAGCACAAGATAGAACAATCTGAAATCCACCAGAAAAAGAGCTGAAATCCACCAGCAAAGATAAAACACAAAAGTTCTTTGAATAATAAATCTTTGAGCAATACATGAGAGTTATTTAAAGACCTAGCTCAACATTGGATTGTCCTAGTAGCCTTTGAAAATCCAAGGTCTATTGAGAAATAACTATAATCCTATTAGAAACAAAATTAAAATACTATTTGTAAAATAAAAACTAAAAACCTATGAGAAATATAAACTAAAATTGGAAAATAAATTACTATTTAAAAATAGAAACTAAAATTCTATTCCAAAACAGTAAAATGTTATTTTGGAAACCTAAAATCTACCATACGTCCATTACGTCTTCAATTAACCATATGTCCTATACACTACGGAGTGGATAAGATATAAAGGACTAATATTGTTCAGTCAATATTTTTAACTAAATATTTATCACTACAATTGTAAAGAACAAAGGGTCTAAGCTATGTGTGCTTCGTCTGAGCTTCTTCAACGCACAGGGCACTATTGTAATTTCATCTTATTTTATGAAGGCTTTTTAGACTTTTTGGACCTAAAACATAATCTCCCCCTCTACTTCCTGATCCAATGCATGGTGCATCGCCATCCCACTTTTTACTTCATTCAAATGATGGTGAGATCTACTAAAAGAGTGTGAGTGTCAGGAGGTGGTAAAACGAGGGGCTGAGATCATTGATTGGTGGTGTACAGTGGTGATTTCTGATAGAACCGAAACAGGTTGTGTTGCATTAATGGAAGTGGTGGCGATGTGGGGGCGATGTGGTGCAGATGACATGGAGTCGATTTGGTCGACTTGCAGAAGTAGTAGAGGTGATTCTGCTGTGTGTAGAAGATGGGCTTATGGGTGTCGGAATGGAGCTTTTTGTGGGGAAGAATAAAGGGATGTTGTGGGTGTTAGACACCTTTCGATGGTCCTCAAGATATATTTTTGTAAAGATTTCTTGCGAAATATGTTTTGGGTTTAGGTTTAGTACAAAATTTTCATCAATCAACAACACTATTGATTGTATGTTTTGTGAACTTCATGAATACAAATTAAATGCATATATGTTTACATTAATCATTAAAAAAAACTTATTTGAAAAAAACCTTATTAGGATATAGCTAATCAACCAGTATTTTCATTTCTTATTAAAGAATGTTATGACAAAAAAAATTTATTAGTTGATAATAATAATAATCAAAACCTGACTATGCGAAGGGAAACATGTATGCCCATATTAAGAGTAACCAAAAAGTACTCGTGTGCACGCATAGTGCACGTCTGGAGCTATTAGAGTAAAAAGTTTAACTCATGTTAGCAAACTCTAACTAAGGCTCATGAGTAATAAATATATAATTAATTAACACAACTCCTTGTCCCCGAATCTTTTCTTTTAGATTCATCGGGTTGGACACCCATATCCCTGTATCTGTGCAACCCAAGCTATAATGGTGATATATCTGTTATGAAAAATTCTAATTGTCGAGGGAAATGGCTAGGAAAACAGCGAGGGACCCCACAGGGTTGGGGGAGCCGTCCATCCCCCCCGGATGCGCGCTTGAAACCCCGGGATGCGTGCGTTGAAAAGTCAAGTGCGCATCCCGAGGGGGGTGGACGGCTCCCCCCAACCCCTACCCCACCACCCCCCAACCCTGTGGGGTCCCTCGCTGTTTTCCTTGTTGTTTTCCTCGACACTTAGACGGGTTCATCTGATATATATTTTAGCAAAATTTTAAATCTTAGTATAGCAATATGATGTGACATTCTTCCTTTACTGCTTTTGCTCAGGGAATAATTACATGATCACCTAGGACAGGGCCGGATGACCATGTATTTACCCTTGTTGAGGGCATGGTTGACAGTAGCAGGAATGGTGTTGCCTGTGAAGATCTTTTAGGAGCTGAAGAGGAGGGAGAGACATCTATTGCTTTCAGTGAAGAACAACTTTTGAAAGAATGACCTAGAATGCACCGGCTCTCCGAAAATCTTCCGTATCAAGTGTCAAATATGTGTCGGACATGGATACGCACTCGACACGTGGTCAACGGTCAAAATTCATTGAATAGCGCCGACTCGTCTTGGACACGGTCCAGACATGTGGTTGCAAATAACCAGTTAATGGGTGAAAATAACATCCAATTTTTATCCTCCCTCGATCAATCCTAATTCCTAAGTTTTTTAACCCTAGAAATTTTCTCACTGAGAAAAGAAGAAGAGAGAATCAAAGAAAAAAGGAAGAGAAGTCAGAGAGGAAGTTCGATCGACCGATTGAGAACCTCATCGAGCCACATAGAGTTCAATCGATCGATTGAGATAGAGAAAGTGATCGAGCCAGATAGAGAGAGGGATCGAGCTAGTGAGAGAGAGATCAAGTCAGAGACAGAGAGAGAGATCGAGAAGCTCAGGTTGTTTGCTGGACGGAGCTAGAGAGAGAGGGAGCTTGCAGGAAGGAGACGATGTCGTCCTCAGCATGTACCTTTCTTCTTTCGTTTTTTTTTTTGTTTTCCTGCGATTTTCTTCTATGCTTCATTCTCTTCTCTGATTTTGTTATACTCTGATTTTTTTTTTGCTTTGATTTTTTTCTTTAATTTGGTTTTTTTTCTGCAATTTTCTTCTATGCTTCATTCCTTTATCTGATTTCTATGCTTCATTCTCTTGTGTTTTCATCACTGATTTTTTTCTTCTTTTTTTCTACTTCTTCCATATTCTGATTTCATGAATATGAGACTCTCTGCGTCTCTGATCTTTAAGGATGTGTGTTCTTCCAACACCAGTAGAATAAAACAATGTTGATTTTCTACTATTTTATACTCTTCCAACACTGGTAGAATAAAACAATGAGTATTTCTGCTGATTTTATTTTATGCTCTCTGTCTCTTATCTTTTATGCTGATTTTTGTTTCAACCCCAAAGAATAAAAAAGTAGATTAGCATTTAGCAAAGAATGAGTATTTCAATCAGTGAGAGTGAATCAGTATTACAAATAATGAGTTTTTCAATCATTGAATCAGTTTTTCAGTATTGTTAAAGCTTTTTCAGTGAATGAGTTTTGTAGATTAAATTATAGTATTATACTAATACAACATTTTTTTTGTCTCTTAATGTTTCTTTTAGGCCAAGTGACTGGAGATGATCTTTGGAGACATGTGACAGTAATAAGAAGACCAAATGAAGGTGGGGAAAATCTTAGATGGCGATGTAACTTTTGTCAGAAAGAGTATACGAGATCTCATACTAGATTGAAGGACCACTTGTTGAAGATAACATACCGTGGGATAGCTATTTGTGCCAAAATCTCCCCCTACAACTTAGAGAGGTGCAACAATTTGTTGAAAAAACTGCATTGAGAGCAAAAAGTTCAAGGCTGCGGAGTGTTCCTTTACCTCCTTCAGTGGGCTCAAGTAGTCACCCGCACCCGGGTTCAATAGTGGAGAGAACCACTAATAATCCTATTGCAAATGTTTTCAATGTGAGTGAGTGACAAGAGTTGGATGTTTTGATTGCAAGGATGTTCTACTCAGCTACATTGAGTCCATTAGTGGTTACAAGACCCCTGGGTATAATGCAATGAGGACAACATTGCTTCAAAATGAAAGGGGCAACATTCAGATGTTGTTGGAGGCATCAAAGTTCACATGGGTTACCAAATGAGCAACCATTGTTTGTGATGGGTGGACTAGTGCTCAAAGGAGGCCTCTCATTAATTTCATAGTGATTAATGAGGGTGGTCCAATGTTCTTGAAGGTTGTGAACTATGAAGGGGAGTACAAAGACAAGTTCTTCATTGCTGGTTTGATCAAGGAAGTTGTACGTGACGTTGGGCCAAGTAATGTGGTCCAAGTCATAACCGACAATGCTCCAGTTTGTAAGGTTGCATGTTTACTTGTTGAGAGCCAGTATCCTAAGGTGTTTTGGACACCTTGTGTAGTCCACACTCTCAACCTTGCCTTGAAGAACACATGCTCTCCAAAGAACACGCCTGCAAATGAAAAGGCCTACAGTCTGTGTAGTTGGATTATTGATGTTGTTGGGGATGGGGTGCTGATCAAGAACTTTATCATGAACCATTCCATGAGGTTGCATGTGTTTAATGAGCACTTGAGCTTGAAGTTGTTTTTCATAGCAGAGACACGCTTTGCTTCAAGCATAAATATGCTCAAGATGTTGAAAGACATTAAAAGTAGCCTCCAGAGTATAGTGATTGGAGATCAGTGGGATTCCTAGAGGAAAGATGATGTTGAGAAAGCATGGCTTGCGAAAGGAAAACTATTGAATGACTTGTGGTGGGACAAAGTGCACTATGTACTTCGTTTCACAAAGCTTATTTATTCAATGTTGCGGAGGGCTGATATAGATGAGCCTCTTCTTCACTTGGTGTATGAGATGTGGGATGTTATGATTGAGAAAGTGAAGCAAGTTATTTACCGCCATGAAGGAAAGGCAAATAGTGAGGAGTCAGAGTTTTTTTTTCAATGGTGCATCATATATTGGTAGATCGATGAAAGAAAAACAACACACCACTGCATTGCTTAGCACATTCCTTGAATCCAAGGTAAATAATTACATTGTTTTTAACTTTTTATTCTACTTAGTTTTGAGTCTTGACTAGAAGACTAGAATTTATGGGTTATGCTTATATATTAATTTGTGATTGACATTGCTTATATATATGTATTATAACAGAGAATGGCTTGAAGAGGCTCCTAATCGTGTTTTGCCACACAAAGATCGTGAGACTTCAAAGGAGAGGGATAAGCGCTTCAAGAGATACTTTCCTAGTATTGAGGAAAGAAGATTGGTTATTACAAAGTATGTTAAGTTTTCAGTGGGTTTAGGACAGTTTGCAGAAAGTGATTTTCTACAGAATAGAGCATACCTAGAATTTGATGTGTGGTGGGTTTCTCATGGTGCTTCTGCACCATTACTCCAGACTTTAGCTTTGAAGTTACTTGGGCAGCCTTGTTCTTCCTCATGTTGTAAGAGGAATTGGAGCACGTATAACAACATCCACTCATTGAAAATGAACCAAATGACCCCACAACGAGCTGAAGATTTGGTGTATGTGCATTCCAACCTCCGTCTTTTGTCAAGAAGAAAACAACAGTACAAAGAATATGAGACAAGGATGTGGGATATCGGAGGAGATACTATTGATTCATTGGATTTGGATGTTGCTGGAATGCTTGAGATTGTCAGTCTTTCACTTGATGAACCTGAGCTAGAGGTTGGGCTGTTGAATGAAGGGAATGCGACAATTGATCTGCCAGTTAATGAAGAAATTTAGCCGCCTAGCTGGTGAGTTAATGAAATTATCAATTTACATTCTCAAAATAATGAAATTATGTTGCTTATGCTTTATGAATATGACTTGACTTTATGATGCATTTGAAATTTTGATTAAATGAATGTTTTATTGATATGTTTGGATCGTTCACTATTATTATTTATATTCATATGAGTTGCAAAAATAATATATTAAAAAAATAAATTTGACCATGTCGCTAAGTCTTTTTTTTTTAATTGCCGAGTCGCCATGTCGTATCCGTGTCCGACACAACACGCGTATCCGAGTCCATGCATCCTTGGAAATGACTGTATATGAGGTTTGTATTCTACTCAGCCTAATTTATGACATCATTCCATCAACATCAACAAAGCCTTGATACAATTATGTAAAGCTATTTAGTGATAATTCAAGCATCCAAAATCAATTTCTTTCAGCCGATATTCATTTGAGCCTTCATAAATATTTAATTTTTGTAGAAATTTATCCTGGGAATGCTTACCAATTTTGGCAGCATGACAATTGAAAGAATTCACAATGCTCTGAAGATGAAGTCGTTCTCAAATCATATTTGGATGAAATACTCTGATTCTTGTGTGGAAAATCTTCTCATTTGCACAAAATCCTTCATCTTCAAACTAACGGCTCCAATCATTGTATTAAACTTAATCATGAAAAACCCATGGATGCTTTCAACATGTTAAGCATTCCGATGTAGATTTTCTTTTATTTTACTTTCATCTATTTATTTTTATGGTGCATCGGTTTATTCCGATGTAGTCAAACTTTTGCCTGAAAAATTCGAGGCCCTGATGCTAATCAATTACGCAAAAATTATGTGGTTGCAGATGTTTTTTGTAGCGGATGCTGCCTATGACAAGTCATTGCAAAGTTTTGATATGTATATCCTGAAAAGGTGAAGGGCCAGTCCAACATACATGGTCATGAAATTTACATTCTTCACTGGATCCATCCATTACGGAAAGCCAAATACAAGCGTCCCCACATTGACCCGACAAGAAGGTAGGTTATGTGTCCAAGTCAGCATCAAATATGTAATATGGACCGTCCATTTTGAAGATCTTCCAGTCAGATAGTCAGAACTTGAACCAAATTTTGGAATTTTAAAAAAAAAAAAAAAAAAAAAATCAAAATCTGGGTTGGGTTGGATTGGAGTGGACATATGCCGTCTATAACTTCATTTGCAGGACTATTGTATCTGCTTTGGAGGGTCGTTTTTTTCTTGGCTGAAGCTGTAGCAGACCTCTTCACTCGCAGGCTGTAGTACATATCATCTGTTCCAACTGTTTGCTTTTGTCTCGCAGCAACGCAATCCCTCCTGCATTTAAATTTCAGGTATTTGTGTAATTAATATGAGATGAATTTAGTTGTATTCATGGTTTTACCTGGCACACTCTATTATTCCAAACGGCCGCTCCAAATACTTGTGTTATTGTTAGTGTTTCATGTAAGTCATCAGAACATCACTTGTTGGACAAATGCCTCTGCCCCTATGTGTGAAAAATAGTTCATTAAGTTGAAATTTAATAGTTTTTACATATCTGGAACATTAGTTCTCAAATTAGAAACCCATTTTCCAAACATAAGCAAAAATAATGGAAAACCTATTTTATAATTTAAAAAATGCAATTTCATCAGCATTTCAGTATTACAAAAATAACCTAATTATGAATTATTGTAATTATGTTCAATGTAATTTTGTTTTAACATCTCAGGTGGATTGTAAAATTAAGCTTCAAAATTATGATGGAAGTGTTTCAAGATGCCCAAAGGTCCTTCAACAAACCCAGTTCTGCCCCAGATGCTGCTCTCAGTAATATATATATCCTCAAAGAACTTAACCAACATCGATGGTACTATCCTGATTAAGTACTGTCAAACAACGAAGGATTCAATCAAATTTCTTGTCCCATTTTGTGATATGAACGGGCCAAAGTCAATGGGGGCAAACTGGACGAGGTTGAAGTGGGTTGGCCACCGGTGTCAAAGTCAAGGATGAAGCACCAATTTGCTGGCGATAAGAATCAAAGGTCAATATCGTCAGAGTGCATGCATATCTGAAGGACGAGAACGTGGTGATGAAGGAGAGGCTGAGGAACATGGCAAGGAGTTGTATGGGCTTAAACACAGGGTGAAGATAGTGGAATTCGACCAGTCTTGTGATGCATCCATTGCTTTTTTTTTTTACTAAGAAACTTTGATTGCTTCAATACTTCATTATCACCTCAATCTTTTGATTAACAAGGCAGGTATCATTTTGTTATTTCACGACTCTATTACGTTTTTTTGTTCTCTTTTGTCTGTTTTAACTAGGGCTGGGCAAGTCCAAGTAACCGGCTCGAAAAGCTAAAACCGAAAACTGGACCGATCCTCCAAAAATTGAAAATTTGGGACCCGAACCTGGACCGAGTGAGGCTGGTTACCTGAGGTCTGGTTAACCGAATGTTCTAGCCGGGCCGAGTCGGTCTCGGTCTTTTTCAGTCTAATCTCCAGCCCAAGCCAGTTTGTTCATCACAATTTTCAGGTCTTCTGCTTATGAAACCCTTAAGCTCAAGTCGTTAGCTCCTTAGAGAGTGTTCGATCCTTTCGAACATTGAACCTAACAAATTAAAGTCTGATTTCAGAATCGAAGGCAAAAACAAATTTAACAAAACCCCTTTTCAATTTTTATTGAATTTTGTTCTGTTTCCTTTAATTGGGAACCAGAGCCCCACATCTTGTTAATGCAAGATCACTATTTAGAGATGATCTTATTAAAGCCAGCTTGAATATCTCTCATTGAAATCAGATTACTCATGTTTGATTATTTTAGTAGAAACAATTACAGGAACCTTTTCTTTATAAAAGAGGGATCTATTTCATTAAGGGTTTTGATTCGTGGAGTTTCTTCAATCGAATGAAAAGGACTTTTAGGGTTTGAGAAAAAAAGGGTTGTTACAGCGGTATTGATGCAGGAGGGGTTTTAGGGTTTCTAATTTGAATTTTTAGGGTTTCCAATTTTGGTTTTTAGGGTTCTTAATTTAGGTTTCTATGGTTCCTAATTTGCTCTTTCAATTTAATTAGAAGTCTTTTTAGTTTTCTTTTAGGATTAAGCATTACCTTTTCTTTTAGGAATAGACTGCTTGTTATTTTAGTATTTGATTCTAATTTTTCTTTTAGGAATAAACATCCTTTCAGGATTAGATTTTACTTTTTTTTTAGGAATAGACTGCTTGTTATTTTAGTATTTGATTCTAATTTTTTTCTTTTAGGAATAGGCTGCTTATTATTCAAGTTATTTGAGCACTATAAATAGAGTTCTTCCTCAATATTGTAAGAGACCTTTGATTTGAGTAATTTAATTGACATTAGAGTTATTTCTCTGTGTTTTTGGGTGATTCTCTTGTGTTCTTCCCTGTGGATTATCTGTTAAAAGTAGGGGTGGGCACGGTTCGGTTCGGTTCGGTTCCAAATTTTGAGGAACCTAACTCTTACCGTTTAAAATTTTATCTGTTCCGATTCGATTCGGTTCCTCTATTTTGAATGTTGGAACCGAACCTAACTCGAACCGTTTACAACGGTTCGATTCCTACTGTTCCAAACGGTTCCTTGAAACAAATAAATTTTAATAATACAAGTAGACTTGTCAAGTTTACAACAGACTATAGCAAATAGAATCTCAGTCCTCAGTTTGCTCAAATAAAGAAAAATTGGAGATGTAATTCAGAAATAATATGGTTTGTACCATATTCGAATTTCCACTAATTTTCAATCAAAGTCATTCTCAATCAATATCGAACAGGCTTCGATGACCCAATCAAAAGTGCACAAGAGATGGAATCAATAACAAATGAACACTCACAAACTTCACTTTCAAAGATTGAAACCAATCTTCCAGTGACTCATCCATTTGAGTTCCATACATTCTTTAAGACAACCCCATCTCGCGGAATTCCTTTCTAGTCAAGCACAGAAAGAAAGAGAGAAAGAATGCTCCTCGATCGATTTGACTACAATCGCGATTAATTTCTTTGCAGGATGGACGAATTAATGATGAGGAAAAGCAACCCTGACTTGGTAACAAACAGAAGGAGGAGAGGTTGCTCGCGAGTCGCTGTGGTCGTGGTTGCTCGCGAGTCGCTGCTGTGCTGCGGCTGCTGCCTGCTCTTCGCCTCTTCGCTGTGGAGAAATGAGATAAATTGAAATGAAAAAGAGGAGAGGAGAGGAGAGGACCTAGGGTTAGAAATAGAATTAGAAACTAAAGTAATTAGGGTTGGGTATATGTATTCGGTTCGAAACGGATCGGAACCGAACCGTTTGAAAAAAATAATTAGGAACCGGAACCGAACCGTTTAAGAACGGTTCCGGAACCGAACCGAACCGTTTCACATTTTAAAAAATCAGAACCGAACCGTTTGGAGTAAAACGGTCCGGTTCGGTTTGGATCCGCGGTTCCTCGATCCGTTTGCCCACCCCTAGTTAAAAGTAGCCTACAGATTATCCACTATACATAGCAACGATATTGTCTCAAACTTAAACACTGCAACTTGGGCCTACCATCCGGGCCATGGGTGTGGGGTTTTTATCTTAAAAGGTCTCGTTACTATTAGGGAGTGGACCATCTCCTTATAAACCTCAGTGACGACTCATCTTTACTTGATGTGGGACTATTCAAACCAACTTAATCCCAACAATCTCCAGCTTTTGCGCGAATCGTCACACATCCTACAATCCATCCACTAGTCTCCAACATCTCAAAGTACACCTCCTCCCCGAGTCTCATGTGCGACCATGATCTTGTGGGTAGCACTCGGTGTACGGGCTGCTATCCCGGCGTTATTGGCTCCACCTTAATTGCAACCACCGCACTAACTCCACCTCATCCGGACTTGTAGGATACATTCTCTTGGCAAGAATCTGGAACCTAATCTGGATCCATTCTTCTGGTGGACCGCGCACATGCGACGCTCTACCTGGCTCGCTACCTTACGCCTGATCCCCAGAACAATGTGCCGCCTGCACCTTCACCTCGGACCGCACACATGCGATGCTCTACCTGGCTCGCTACCTCGCGCCTGATCCCTTGAATAATGTGCCGCCTGCACCTGCTCCACCTTGCCAAGTCCAAGCCGAACCATCGGCTCTGATACCACTTGTTGGCGTGCGCCGAGCAGAATAGCGATTGTTCTGCAGGCTAATAGCAACAGATAATTGACAGGGATGAACACAAGATGATAGCCCAAAACACAGAGAAATAGCTCTAATGTTTAATCAAATTATTCAAATCAAATGTATCTCTAAAATCAGCCCACAAGTCGGGCTTTATAGCTAAAACTCGCGATTATTAGAATTTTACCAAAATTAGCAAAACCCTAATAATCATGCTAAAACAAAATACGTAATAAAAGAAACATACTGCTAAAACTCTGGCCCAAATTGGGTCCAGAATCACTTCCTAAACAATAATTGAAATATTACTATAAAGGGAAATAAACTGCTAAATTTGTGAATTCGGTAGGGAAAACGGTGAATTTTTGCCTCGAAAAGATGTGCAACGAGCAAAGTTGGTTGACCACGATGTGCGCGTTGAAAATAGTTTTCGTTTGCGCGATTCTAATACTCGTAGCCAAAGTTATGGCCAAAATACTAAAACGCGCCCTAAATTGCCAAATTTGAAATAGAATTATGATTTCTTGTCATTCTTGCGCTGATCTGCTAATTCGAGATATCTTAGTGCTAATAACGTGCTATCTGACAGCTCAGCATCATCTGACTCGGATCTTCTTGCATCATTCGCCCTGGGTTGGAAAGAACTCGTCCTCGAGCTCACAATAGCATCATTGGGATCTGCAAAACAAAGACTCAGGTGTTTTACATTAAAGACATCAGAAGTCCTCAAATGACTAGGGAGGCGCAGTCTGTAGGCATTATCATTGATCTTCTGCAAGATCTCACAGGGTCCAATCTTCCACTCCTTAAGCTTATTATACTCTCCAACAGGAAAACGATCACGGGTTAATACTGCCCAAACAAAATCACCAACATCAAAAAGTACCTGACGACGGTGACTGTTTGCTTGAACTTTGTACTTGGAATTACTCTCGGGAATAGCCAGCTTCACATGCTCATGGATACCCCGAAGATGTTATGTCAATGCATCTGCATTGGGATTCAAACGACCCACACGTTGAATAGGGGCTAAGTCGAACACCTCGGATGGATTCTTGCCATAGACAATCTCAAATGGGCTCATTCACGTGGTTCTGTTTTTGACTTGTTATAGGCAAATTTTGCCTGAGGTAACACCAAATCCCACTATTTTGGTTTAATGTCTGCCAAACTCCTCAAAAGGTTCCCCAAACTGCGGTTCACCACCTCGGTCTGTCCATCCGTCTAGAGGTGGTAGACGATGCTAAAATTCAAGTTCGTCCCCAGTTTCTCCCATAAACTCCGCCAGAAATGACTCATGAACTTGGTGTCACGATCTGAAGTAATGGATTGGGGAACACCATGTAAACGCACAATCTCCCTGAAATAAAGATGGGCAGCATCCATTGTTTTTCTGCAAGCTACAAAATGGGCCATCTTGGAAAACCTGTCAACCACAACCAAAATAGAATCCCAAGCCCGTTGAGTACGGGGTAAGCCCAACACAAAGTCCATACTGACATCAAACCAAGGAGCCTCAGGTACAGGTAAAAGTGGGTACAGGCCCACATTAGTGAGAATTCCTTTGGACTGCTGACACACATAACAACGTTTCACATAATGAGCTACATCACTGGTCAATTTGGGCCAATAATAGGAAGAAGAGATCAAGGCCAACGTCTTATCTCGCCCAAAGTAACCCTCATTATGAAGTTCATGAATAATCTGCTGCCTTAGTGAACAATCTGGAATGCACAACTGTAATCCACGAAACAGATAACCATTATGCAAAATAAAGTCATGTCGTTGACCATCAGTTACCTCCTAAATTATCCTTCCGAAGGAAAGATCTGCAACATACATATCAGAGAAAGCATCAAATCCTGCAACTCTAGTGCTCATGGTGATGAGGAGTAACGTACAACGGCTCAGTGCATCTGCGACACCGTTCAGACTCCCTGCTTGGTGACGCAGCGCAAACGTGAACTCCTGCAAGTACGCCACCCACTTGGCATGCCGTCGACTCAGCTTGTGTTGCCCATTTATGTACTCTAGGGCCTCATGATCAGTGACAAGAATAAACTCCTTCTGTATTAGGTAGTGACGCCAATGTTTCAGGGACTGAACTATGGCATAAAACTCCAGATCATAAATGGAATAATTCTTCTTTGATCCTGATAACTTCTCACTGAAAAAAGCTATTGGACGCCTTTCCTGACTCAGAACACCACCAATGCCAACCCCAGATGCACAATTTACCTCAAACACCTTTTCAAAATCATGAAGTGCCAAAACTGGTGCTTCTTTCACCTTCTGCTTTACCAGTTTAAAACTGGCCTCCGCCTCATCGAACCACTGGAAATCACGTCCCTTGAGGCACTTTGTGATAGGAGCAATCAGAGTGCTGAAGTTTCTGATGAACCGACGGTAGAAGGACGCCAATCCATGGAAACTTCTGACATCGTGTAAGGTCTTTGGTTTGGACCACTCCAAGACCGCATCTATTTTCGACTGATCTGCATGAACACCATTAGTAGACACAACGAAACCAAGAAAAGTAACAGAAGTAGTGAAGAAAGAACACATCTTATGATTGACGAACATGCGCTCCGTCCTCAACTTATCAAAAACAACACGAAGGTGATCAAAATGTGACGCCCATGTCGGACTATAAATGAGGATGTCATTGAAGTAAACTACAATGAATTTCCCCATAAAATGTCGTAAAACCAGATGCATAAATCTCATAAATGTACTGGGTGCATTGGACAGGCCAAAAGACACGACAATCCACTCATACAACCCATGATGCGTCTTAAACGCTGTCTTCCACTCATCTCCAGGCCTTATTCTAATCTGGTGGTATCGGCTTTTAAGGTCAATTTTTGAGAAAACCTTAGATCCGGACAGTTTGTCTAACATATCATCCAGGCGGGGAATTGGAAACCTGTATTTTACTATAATCATGTTGATTGCCCTGCAATCAACATACATACGCCAAAAGCCATCTTTTTTTGGCACTAGCAGAGCAGGTACTGCACATGGGCTCATACTCTCACGGATGTAGCCCCTCTCCAACAACTCTACCACATGTCGCTACAACTCTTCAAATTCCTTATGACTGAGGCGATAAGCCAGCCGATTAGGCAAACTGGACCCCAGAACAAGGTCGATCTGATGTTGAATATCCCGCATAGGCGGCAGACCCAGGAATAAAATTCTCTGGCATCAGGTTAGAAAACTCTGCAAGAAGCTGCTGCACCTCTGCTGGCAAATCTGAATTTACATTGGCAGCACTATTCCCACAAGGTAACAAAGCATAGACCACATCGCCACGATCAATATCAACTAAAAACCTGGACCTAGAAAGCAGGTTAGTATTATTGGCTACCGGGGTAGGAGGGGTTCCTTCCCGACGAGGTGCCAACACAATCTTCTTCCCTTTAATGCTAAGGGAATATGTTTTTTTTCGCCCATCATGAATAACACTACGATTATACTGCCAAGGTCTGCCTAACAATACATGACAAGCATCCATAGATATAACATCACACCAAGCATTATCAAAGTATTTCCTGCCAATCGAAAAAGAAACTAAGCATCGCCTATCTACTGTTACCTCACTGCCTTTATTCAGCCATGATAATTTGTATGGCTTGGGATGACGATCTGTCTTCAACTGCAATTTCTGGACAGCCTCTTCAGACACGACGTTCTCACAACTGCCACTGTCAATGATCATCTTGCAGACTTTATCTGCAACTGTGCATGTCGTGTGGAAAATATTGGTTCTTAACCAATCGTCCCCTGAATCATCCTTGGTAATCAGTAGACTCTTACGAAAAACCAGAGTCTCATGGCCATCTCCATACAACACATCGCCATCTTCATCATCGTCATACACATGTTCTCCAAGTTCCTCAATTTCGTCTACCACGTCTTCCTCAATCAGGAGATTGTTGCCCTTCTGAATAGCAGGCATCCTGCACTCAGTCGCTCTATATCCCTGTTCACCACATCTAAAACATCTAATAGTAGAGTTACTCTGCGGTGGTTGTTGGGTAGGATGGGATTCTTGAGGGCGAACTGGCCGACTGCTTTGATCACTTCTGATCATAGGCCTCCTGTTCTGCTGTTTTTCCACAGCAAGTGCACGCTGGTAGGCTTCGGAAACGGTCCACAGTAAGTGAGGCTGAGGACATCCTGCAGGGGTTGCCGTAATCCCCCCAAATATAGTGCTACCATCTGCTCTTCTGTCTCAGATAAGTCATTACGGGCGACCAATTGATAGAACTCCTCCGTGTAATCATCAACTGATCTCGTGCCTTTGAGTTTGATGGCAACCAATTTCACTTTGACAGGATCTGAACTTCCTTATGCTCAAAGATACATTCTACTTCATTCAACCAATCTACAAATCTTTCGGCCTGTAACGTCCCAGAAAACTCGGGTAGATCTACTTTGAAACCGAGATTTCCATGATGATCCTCCCGACCATGGCGCTCCTAGAATCGAGCATGATTGTGATACGGGTTTTCGAAACTGAAATCAAAATTGTGATCTTCATCTCACAATTACCGAATTCCTTCGTCGTTAGACGATGAGTTATCTCTGCAACTTGCCTCTGTAAATCCTCAATCGTCACTTCCTGAACGCTATGATCACAATGAGGGGCTTCCTTGTTCGGAACCTGTCCGCGACGACCACGACCACCAACCATAGAAACTGTTAAAATCTCACCCCAAGAAGATGCTGAAGTTCTGATACCAACTGACGCCGGGCAGAATAACGATTATTCTGCAGGCTAATAGCAACAGATAATAGATAGGAAGAATACAAGATGATAGCCCAAAACACAGAGAAATAACTCTAATGTTTAATCAAATTACTAAAATCAAATGTATCTATAAAATCAGCACACAAGCCGGGCTTTATAGCTAAAACTCGGAATTATTAGAATTTTATCAAAATTAGAAACACCCCAATAATCATGCTAAAACAAAATACGTAATAAAAGAAACATACTGCTAAAAATCTGGCCCAAATTGGGTTCAGAATCACTTCCTAAACAATAATTGAAATATTACTATAAATGAAATAAACTACTAAATTTGTGGATTTGGAAGAAAAAATGGTGGATTTTGGCCTCAAAAAGATGTGCAACGAGCGTCTTTGGTCGACCACGACGTGTGCCTTGAAAAGAGCTTTCCGAATTGGGGTCGTTTGCGTCATTCTGATACTCGTAGCCAAAGTTATGGCTAAAATACTAAAACGCACCCTAAATTTCCAAATTTGAAATAGAATTATGATTTCCTGCCATTCTTGCGATGATTTGCTAATTCGAGATATCTTAGTGATAATAACGTGCTATCTGACAGCTCAGCATCATCTGACACAGATCCTCCTAAATAGCATCGTCTGGCTCTGATACCACTTGTTGGCATCAGGAGATTGTTACCCTTATGAATAGCAGGCTTCCTGCACTCAGTCGCTCTATGTCCCTGTTCACCACATCTAAAACATCTAATATTTGAGTTAGAATTACCCTATGGTGGATGCTGGGCAGGACGAAATTCCTGAGGGCAAACTGGCCAATCGCTTTGATCACTACTGATTATTGGCCTCCTGCTCTGTTGTTTTTTCACAGCAAGTGCACGCTGGTATGCTTCAAAAACGGTCATCAGTGAGTGAAGTCGCTGAAATAAGGGTTGAGTGTAGCCGAAAGGAAGGAAGTGACCCTTCATCTTTTTCTTCATCTTCTCCCAATCAATGATCTTGGCCTTGCCCTGCCTGTCTCGTGCTCGCTTCAACTGCTCCCACCACGCAGATGCTCTGCCTTTGAGTTTTTTGGCTATCAATTTCACCTTGACATGATCTGGGACTTCCTTATACTAAAAAATACGCTCTACTTTATGCAACCAATCGATGAATCCTTCGGCCTGTAACGTACCAGAAAACTCGGGTTGATCCACTCTGAATTCGAGGTCTCCATGACGATCCTCCCGACCACGGTGCTCCCAGAATCGAGCACGATTGTGATACGGGTTTTCGAAACTGAAATCAGAATCGTGATCTTCCATTTCAGGATTACCAAAATCCTGCGCCGTTAGACGCTGGGTTAGCTCGGCAACTTGCCTCTGTAAATCCTCAATCATCACATCCTGAACACTACGATCACGGTGAGGGGCTTCCTCGATCAGAACATGCCCACGACGACCACGACCACCAGCCATAAAAACTGATGAAATCTCACCCCAAGAAGATGTTGAAAACCCACAGGGAAGAACACAGATAATCCACAAGGAAGTTTTAACAGATAATCCACAGGGAAGAACACAAGAGAATCACCCAAGAACACAGAGAAATAACTCTAATGTCAATTAAATTACTCAAATCAAAGGTCTCTTACAATATTGAGGAAGAGCTCTATTTATAGTGCTCAAATAACTTGAATAATAAGCAGCCTATTCCTAAAAGAAAAAATTATAATCAAATACTAAAATAACAAGCAGTCTATTCCTAAAAGAAAAAGTAAAGTTTAATCCTGAAATGAAACTGCCTATTCCTAAAAGAAAAATTAGAATCAAATACTAAAATAACAAGCAGTTTATTCTTAAAAGAAAAGGTAAAGCTTAATCCTAAAAGGAAACTAAAAAGACTCCTAATTAAATTGAAAGAGCAAATTAGGAACCCTAGAAACCCAAATTAGAAACCCTAGAAACTCAAATTAGGAACCCTAGAAACCTTCCTGCATCAGGTATGGACGAGTTTGTCTGTGTAAGATCCGTCACTGATGACGGGAGCAAACCGTCTACGAAACGATCCACAGGCAACTTGGTTGGTGTTGGTGTTGGTGTTGGTGTTGGTGTTGAAGTTGGCCAAGGAAGACTTTTGCCATCTTCCGATGCAGTGTGCAGAAGACAAGTTAAGATTCATTGAACTTACATACACCATGCTTAGCTCACTATCAACAACCAGCAGCTCGTTCTCCTTCTCTCTTTCACTTAGCTTTTAGAACATTGGAGAAAATGATAGAGAAATAAATGTTGGTTTTGTTTTATTGGTAGGTCCGCTAGTCAGTGTCTCACAACTAGCTGCCAGAAAAGTAACCAAACTGACCCTGGGGTAAGTTAAAAGAGATTGTAGTATACTATTAAAATACACGGGCCGGGCCGGTTAACCGGCAGTTTCTGGTATCTGAAACTGAGACCCGAATAAAAAAATTCGGTCTAGTCCGGGTTTTGGGACCAAGATTAAATTAATATTTAAAAAACCGAACCGACCAGATCGATCCAGTTCCCGATTCGATCCAACTTTTCGGTCTAAAATGCCCAGCCCTAGTTTTCACTAACAGTAGAATACTGATATCTTACTAATAGAATGGTGTTTTAAGAAATCGGAGATAAAAGAGGGTTGAAATTCATTTTCTTGCATCTTTGTGAATATAGTACATCAATAAGGGTAAAGAAAATGAAAAATGGTGAAAAAAAGTTTGTGGAATGTACATGTGGAGGAGTGAGAAAATTTATGTTTTTTTACTCAAAATTAAAATTGTCCTAACTATTTACTTGGTTGTCGAATTTTGGTAAACTCAGTATGTTAGAATCAAGGGTTGTGATTTCGTTTTCGAGTTAATTTCGGTTTCCTGATTTTAAGAAATATTTTGAGAAATATTTCAGTGGGTAAAACTTTCGACGATAAATGAAATATATAATGAATTTCGAGGATATATTAAATACGTGTAAAAACAATAATATGCAAGTAAATAAATGTATTAAACATATTAAATGAAACCAAAATACCTATACTTAGAAAATCAAGGGGTAGCTTAAAAAATCAAAATATAAGTAGAAGAAGTGATAATTAGAAAATTAGGGGGTAGTTTCAAAAAAAAAAAATCAAAATAAATTATAAATAGAAAATAAATAAATCAAAATTTATGAAAAAATCTCGAAATTTTTCGAAATATACCAAAAATTTTCCAAAAAACTCCACAAACTGTAAATTTAATAGTTAGTTTTTTTTTGTATTTTTACAAAAAGATTGAAATTTATGAAAAAAAAACCCAAATTTTAGGAAAAAACCTCAAAATTTTTCGAAAAACCCTCAAAAAATTGTAATTTTTGCTTTCGCACTTTTTCTTTTCATAATTTCAAAAAAAACGAAAAATTCGGCGAAAATTCGTGAAATCACAATGCTTGGTTAGAATGCATTTTTTTAAGATCTTTCTAATGAAACCAATGATCAATACAAACGCTAAAAATTTTAAAAAATATATTTTATTACTAACTAACATATATTGCATTTTATGTCATTAGTATTTTCAAATAAATGAGACGGGTCGATCATCACATGAATAAGAAAGAAGAGATGAGGCAGACATGTTAATGCATATTTAAACAAAAATCTTAAACTTCATGTTTTAGCGAATTCAAGGTTTTAGGGAGAGCTTCCTTTCGGCGTTTATATTTTTTTCCCAACTGAATCAAATTTTGATCGAGTCTAACCATAATATATTTTTACCTTATAATAGGCTTGTTCTTCAAAATTGATTGAAGGTGAAATTGGGGATAGTGGCGAAGGTGTTATGTACATAATATTTAGCTAAAAATAGTGCGTGGAGTGCCAACGGCACAAGGAATACCCTAGTCTATAATACAAATCAGAATGGTCTTTGAGGTTGGAGATAAAAGACGGTTGAGATTTAACCAAATATAAAATCTAACGGATCACATAGAACTTAAAGCACCAAGAGTGCATGGGTTCGATTCTTATACCCAACATTTTGATATTTATTTATCTTGATATTTAAAGTATAATAAATCTATTTATTGTGCCAACAGCACAGGAAATACCCTATTCTATATTACAAATCAGAATGGTGTTTGGGGTTGGAGATAAAATACGGCTGAGATTTATCCAAATATAAGAATCTAACGGATCACATAGAACTTAAAGCACTAAAAGATAAGTATGTAAATAAACATAGTTCATGGTTGAGATTTGTTTCATCTAATGGTTGGGACTTTAAGTTAGCATTTATATATTACGTTCAATCAATCCCCAATAAGAGTGTATGGGTTTGATTCTCATACCCAACATTTTGATATTTATTTATCTTAATATATAAAATATAATAAACTTTATATATTATGTTAAACTTTTATCGTGCCAACGGCATGGGAAATACCATAATCTATCTTACAAATCAGAATGATTTTCGAGATAAAAGACAACCAAGATTGAAAGTTTGGGAAAAAGTTGATGATGGAGATTCATTATCAACAATTACATTTCTGCAAATACGTTGCAAGTAGAAGGGCAAAGAAAATTAGTCAAAAGGTAAAAAAGTCGGTGAAATGGCATATGTGGTGCAAAGAGAAAATTTGTGTATTTTTAAGTGAAAATCGTTGTAACTATCTACTTAGTTGTCGGATTTTAGTAAACTTGGTATGATTGAAATGCATTATTAAATATCTTTCCAATGAAACCAATCATTAATACTAACATTTAAAGTTTTAAATATGCATTTTTTCTTACAAATCAGAATGGTGTTTAAGATAAAAAAAAAAACGGCCAAGATTGAAAGTTTGAAAAAAAGTTGATGGTGGAGATTCATTATTGATGCAGTCAATTTTCTCTCCTTGTTTGACCTTGACCTACTGACCTGCACAAGGAATGAACGTGAGCCACGGACCACCGTTGTGGTGGCCGATGGCACTCCGATGCTAAAGTCAGACAGAGATCTAAGGAAGGCTTAACGCTGTAAACAGGGAATTCGTAGTGTACCTTAGCTTACCAACCTCGTGTCTTATTTATAGTGCGGGAGTCCTGGTTCGACCAGGCCATTAGTGGCGTAGTTTAGGGAATGAGATCTTCGAGGAGATCCTTTTCTAATTAGCAGTTGTGCTGTGGAGAGAAGTTTCCTTGTTAGACTTGTGCTCCTAGATACATGGGAGATAGTTCCCAATTGGAGTGTTGCCATGATGGAAGTTTTCATGTACGACATATACTCTTCTATTTGCTTCCTAGTTGGAAACAAAATGTTGCTAGTATGCCTGTTTGAAGCTGATCCCTGAGATATTTGCCTTAATAGGCCTTACGGGTAATGGAGATGGTTGTGAGATGTCTGGGCTTAGCAGAATGTAGTAATTCGGGTCCATCTGACGAACTGCGTTGTGTAGGCTTGGAGCCGCTTGGGCCGGATCAGTGTTGGGCTGACACTTGGGCCTATCATTCTTCGAGATCATCATGACACGTGTACGGTGTATAAGAAAGGACATTTCGATGCATCATCAGCTATTCCCCTCGAGTTAGTGGGCCATCCTATCGGTCCACTAAGTCGCTTATTGAAAAGATACGCCACTCATGAAAATTGAGTCTGAACCGTTACTTGAGCGGCACACTCCATTAATTAAGCATGCGTTGGTTTAATGGAAAAAAGGCGATAAATCAATCCCTATATAGATCTTCCTTTCTGCAGAAATTGACTCTTCAATTTCTTCATTTTAGAGACCTCGTTATGTTCAACTTTTAATTGAAAGCTTACTCACTTTTTTCATCTTGCAAAATTCACTTTGATGATGAGCTTCTTGCCAAGGGCCTCTAGTTCTTTGAAGATAGGTCGGCTTCCGAATTGAGCATGGCTGAGATTCAGAAGACATATGGTGTCCCTGAAGACATGCTACTCTACACCTTGAGTGATGGTCAGACACCAATGTTCCCTCCAGAAGGATTCGTCTGTTTGCACCGTGGCATGTTTCAAATTGGTGTTCGTTTTCCTATGCTTGATGAGATCTATGGCTTTCTAGAATTTCTTGAAATCTCTCCTGCCCAGTTGGCACCGAATGGGTGCATGACCATTATTCTTATATTGATCAGGGCAAAGGATGCTGGCGTCCGCGTGACTCCAAGGATGATTCAGTTGATGACTTCTCCTCGGCTAAATGATCATGTCGTGTGCAAAATGACGTCGTCGGCTTGCTTCGAAAAACTTCCATATGACTTTAAATTTTGGCAGAAATTATGCTTCCTGGCTCATTCAGATTCGAAGTACTTCAAGTTCAATGGTCGCCTGCTTGAGCGGGAGTTCAAGCCACTTCGTAAGTATAGTTCAGCCTTTTGATTCCGTTGCGATGATTGTATGTTGATCATTACGTGTGTTCTTTGTAGGGAGGTTCCCCACTACTCCTCTTTCCCCAGAAGAGGAAGCTGCTATGAAGGTATTTCGTGACATGCCTTGGATGAGTGTGGAGGACGTTATCTATCCTTTCAACTTTAGCCACAGTGGATTGTGAGCCCACTAGCACGAGACTCTTACTCTTTTCAGAGCGCCGAAGGTTAAGTCCAAAGGTGGAACCCCTTCCAATAGGAGGAAGACATCCAAAGTTAAGGCTCCCGCTCTGCCAGACACAGAGGAACTTTCTAAGACGCTTGCCTCCTTCATAAGCTTGAAAAGGTCTCGCACTGGGGCCGAGCGGATTTCCAAACGACCCACTCCATTTAGGAAGGGGCGTGATTCTGACATGTCCGCACAGCCGGAGGTTGTAGCATCTGATTTGGGGAAGGACCACCTGCGGCTGGAGGGGTTCATGATGCTTCGAAACTGAGTATCGAGTAGGCTAAATCTTTGAACAAGAAGATGATGTTGGCCACGGTGGCGGCTTCTAATGATACCAAACAATCCAGATCTGTTTTACTGGAAAATTCTGATGAAGATTTGCCTATGGTCCCGGAGGTTGATCGTCCTGCTGGCGGATCGTCTGATAGTAGTCGTTGCAGCGTAGACCGTCCTTCTTGTAACCTGTGTTTCCCTCCATCTTGCTCCAGGCTATATATCAAGGTAATGGAAGGTCCGCTAGACAATTCACTTCCTTCTCTCCCTTCGAAATCTACTGAGCCGAGTCGCAATAAAGGGTCGGCTGCTAGTGACAAAAGGAAGGTTTTAGATGAGGGCCCAGGTGCGGTGTAGACTGCAAAGGGTTGTGTTGGCACAATTTCAAATCCGAAAGAGCTTCATCCTGACAAGCGGATGAGTTTGTTTGCTCCAAACGTAGTGAAGATGAGCAACCAGGCCTAGCATCAGAAGGTTGACATTGATTATGCTTCGAGGAAGCATATAAGCAGACGTATAGCTGGTTAGCGAACCTCTTCTCGAAGTCCGAAGAGGATGCGCCGGAAGAGCGTATGGACAAGGGGTTGAATCATCTTATGCTGGGATGTTGCATCTGAGCCAACTAGCCATCGTTGGGAAGGAAGTTGAGGCGGCTAATGAGAGGGTGTACACCATGGAGTGTGTCTTCTTGGATATGCAGAAATCATATTCTAATGCACTCTTTGAGATTGAATCACTGAGAAATCAGATTGAAAAGAGAAGGCTGGAACAGTCAACCGTCGATGCTGAGACTCAGAGGGTTCGTCTGGAAGTCCTTGAGTCTGATTTAGTTGAGGCGTGTCTGCAAGGGATAGATTCAGAAAAGAGCTGAACCGAGTCCGCTTTGATCTAGAAGTTGCGACTAAGAAGCGTTCTGAGTTGCAGTCACCACTACAAGAAATATTGTCATTAATAGCGTTTCAAAAACACTATGGTAGGCTACCATAGCGTTTTAGCAAACGCTATGTCTATCGGAGCTATAATAGACACAGGGTCTATTATAGCGTTTTAAAAATGCTATTGTAAGTTAATTATGATAGCGTTTCAGAAACGCTATGGCAGGTCTATTATAGTGTTTTAAAAACGCTATTGTAAGTTGACTACTATTGCGTTTTAGAAACGTTATAGTAACATTAGTTATAGCGTTTTTAAAACGTTGTAATAGATCTACCATAACATTTTTAAAACGCTATCGTAGTTAACTTACAATAGCGTTTTTAAAATGCTATTGTAAGGCTACGATAACGTTTTATAAACGCTATTGTAAGTATACATAGGAATTTTTTTTATTTTTTTTTGCTATCAAATGACTTTTTATAACATCTTATAAGTTTTATTTCTAGAAAATAAAAACCTAAAATGTGTCAAACACTTGAACATTTCCATGAACGGCGAGACACAGTAATGTAATTAATAAGGTAATGTATTACATCGAGTCACAAAATCTATCAAAATATATCAAGTACAATGACAGTTTTTGAAATTCCTGGTTTCCGGGTGTCTACTTGTCCATTTCTTGAAGATTCCCATGTTGAACACTCTATCTTGAAGCCACTTTCTGGCTTTACCCCTGCCCAGTAACCAGCTAGTGCATGCCATACATACACAAACCTGATACCATTCACATGGAGTAAGATTAGAAGGCAACCTCAGTTGATCAAAATAATCACAGAGAACGAAGAAACACTAATGCATACTTGACATTTTGATTGTGCTTGGCTTCCTCCACAACATCCTTTAAACCTGGGGTCTGATCGTCCTTCAATTCTTGCCATTTTTTTGAAACTTTTCATTTTCTTTTATTCCTGTAAGTCTACTAGCGAATCTGACAAAAATCAATCACAGAATTAATTGTACGGTCATTTATCAAACAACTTTAGGAAAAATATATGGGAAAAACTTATTAATTTGACAACCTCCCCATCCCTGTCCAATACTACTGGTACAATATGCAAACCAAAGGGCATTGTGATCCAATTTAAGCCATGTGAACAAACTTCTGTTCCAGGATCCTACGAAAACAGAAAGGGTTGATCCAACCAATTCTATTCCAGGATAGATCCTGGCCTATCTTAGCCTCTAATGACATTGTTATGTAGCCTAAATACAGCTAAATCTCAACATAACAGAGCAGAAATATAGTGCCCATTGTTAAGGTCAGCAATGTTCCAAACTCTAAGTTGTGTTTTTCGCGATTGTAAACATGCTAATTCTTGGCTTAATGGGCAGAAATGTTTTGTTCATAAACCAGTTCCCTTCTCTAAAATAAGTATAGAAAAAATGTCCCCGTGCTCCTTTCTGCACGACACAGCCCGTTGAATCATTAGGCTCGTTACCAATTTGTTGCCATTCATCATCAATGATCAAGAACCGTGGAGGAGTCCCTCCTGCAGATAGGCTGCAAAACCAACCAATCAAAAATTTAGCTGAGTAAATGATAGATGTTCACATCACATGCTCATCTGTCACAGAGTAATGTTCTATTTCACACTCAATTGAACAGGTTCAAAGTCTAGACAAGTTTTACCAAAGAGGTGTTAGAACTGTGATCACGTACTGAATTTGATATCCACCTAGTTCATTAAATGGATAATGGGTAATGAAAAAATGCCATGAAATACTTTTAAGCATTCTCACCTTTTGAGGCCGTCCTCAACACCTTCAGTAGTGACATCAGTGTAAAAAGCATCCCATGTACACCAGACAAACCAATCAAGAAATGAAGGCAACTGCAGTCATAAAAAAGTTATAAGATTACAGATAGTTAAGTATGAAGTTTGCTCTCCTACTGTCGTTGAATGCAATGAAAAAATAAGATATTTTACAAACCTTTTTCTTCTCGCGGTGGAGGAAAGTTTGCATGTGTTTCTCAACAGCCCTGTTACACAAGAAAGAATCACATGTCAATTCGAAGGCGACAATCACTTCTAGATTTTATTTCACAAATATGTAGCAATGTGAAAATAGTCGGATATGAATACAGGCCTAGGGAATCTTACTTGACAGCCTGATTAATGACTTCAAAGGGATTTGTCCCAGCATGCATACAGACCAGATGAAGCCCTTGATTGGTCTGAACATCTGTATCTCCTGAAAATAAATCAAGACAAAACACCAGAGTCGGTTTGGGTCCTCCATACCCATATCTTTCTTGTTTTTGAAATGGTGAAAAGGTCCCTACTAATTTGGATTCAACCATGCCAGAACTTGGAAAAGTCTTTGAAAGATCTGGAATTATTATTTCTATTTCCTACATAAAGGGCCACCATAATCAGATCCAGAAAATAAGAAGAAATTTTTTTTTTAACAACGAGATGCAGCAAGTAAAACTTCATAGCTAGCAAACAAAATTGACTGAAGCATATTGTTCCTGGCATGTTCTAATATCAGATATACAAATATTGCATTCTTTCATGATGATGATGATGGATATGATGGATTCAACATCAACATATGCTCAGATGTAGGAAGTGGCATATTGTCAAAACCAAAGTTATGCATTTTAAATAGAAAGTGGCATGTTCTAATAAAAAGGTGCATAAAAGAACAAGTGTCTTACCTGCAACCGAGAGTCTGTTGAATCCACATGTTCGTCCAAGGTATCTTGCATAGTGGGGAGAAACCAAACAAGAAAATTAGTGTCTAGTAACAGT
Source organism: Berberis vulgaris (assembly GCA_963556465.1). NCBI lineage: Eukaryota > Viridiplantae > Streptophyta > Magnoliopsida > Ranunculales > Berberidaceae > Berberis > Berberis vulgaris. The sequence goes on from OY747134.1 coordinate 54,660,203, forward strand.
CAACAAGATGAAAGATTAGAGAGCAGTATGAACTTTACAAAGGAAAACAATAAAAACAGTATAAAAAAAAAGGTGTAACCAGTGGAGAACTGGTTGAGGGAACCATACAATGAGCCCAGTGTGCAAGTCGAGCTCTTCATTGACCGCTAGTGCAATATGTTTTGTACTTAATATTGTCTCTTCCAATTTCTCAAGACCCTCATCTTGTTCTGCTCAACTTCTAGGTGGTTGTTCATAAAAGTCACCACCATAGGAAAGGTTAGGGTGATGTCGATTTGTAGATGTGAATGTTTGACCGAATGTGTTTGATTTATGTTTACTATTAAATACACACACCTCCTCTGGAGGTTCATTGCCACCTGAAGTTAAAGGGCAATCAGAATCTATATGATCTCTTTTGAGGCAAAATGTACAAGGCTTATAAGTCTGTTCTCTAGCTTCGGAGGTAGACTTTGTCACAATAGATTTCATTTCCTTAGCAAAGTCCTTTAGGAATGTTTTGATGTCTAGTTCGGGATCTTCCTTTAGTGCAAATAGACGTGATTTTCTAGAAGAACTAGGTTTCAACTCTCTATGGGCAGTCCATTGTCGAGAATCATCAACAATTTCACTTAGAAAGGTATAAGCATCAATACTAGTTTTACGCATGAATTTCCCTTGATGCATGGATTCGATCATATTTCTAGATTCGACAATCAATCCATTATAGAAACTCTGCACTAGCACTCGTTTTTCAAAGCCATGATGGGGGCACTTGATGAGTAAATCTTTAAAGCGGTCCCATGCTTCATAAAAAGGTTCATCATGTGTTTGTGTAAACTCTTCAATTTCTCTTCTAATTTCTAGTGTATTTCTCATGGGAAAGTATTTCGCTAGAAATTTTCTAACTAAATCCTCCCATGATTTAATGGAACTGGCAGAGAGGGAATTTAGCCATGAGGTGGCTCAATCATCAAGAGAGAAAGGAAACAAGCGAAGTTTGACATTTTCTTCATCTATGTTTTGGTTCTTAAAAGTACTACAAACTTCAAGAAACTTTTCAAGATGGACATATGGGCTTTCTCGATCATGCCCATGAAACTTCGGCAACATATTAATAATAGCCGGTCTAATCTCAAATTGAGCTGTAGTAATAGGGGGCAGCTCAATGCATCCGTGCACATTAGCAGCAAAGGGAACATTGTATTCCTAAATTGGACGTTCTTCCATTTCAGTGTTGATTGAGGGGAGGTAGGTGGAGATGAGTGTGGTGAAGAAGCAAAAAGTGGATTAGGGTGGCTAGAAAACTTTTGGGTACGAACCAAGCGTTTGTTGGGTCGTTTCCAAACTTTCATAAAAGGGAAAAAAATGGATTGAAAAGATGATAGTGACAAAGCACAAGATCAAGTATCCCTAGACGATTGCTAAGAAGACATACACAAGCAACGATCACTTCTGAACCACACAAATGCCAAATCTAAGCAAACAACGTTTTAATGGGATTTTATCTTGTTAATCTATGAGGGACAAGATTGATTGAAACTAGCGAGCGTTACACTGTTATCTATTATTGCCTGATTAGATAGGGTGCTAACAGATGATCCTAAAAGCTTGTATCCAACAGTACAAAGTCCAAAATCAGAAGGTCAGAGTTACACTTGCAAGAAGCCGGATTATTGCACAAGTACAGGAGATCACGTGGTCTAATTAAGAACTGTACCTGTGCTACCGCTCTGTAGACCGATTGATATGAGAACGATGTGTGTCAAATACGTACTTAGGGTGTGTGTTCCTAGCCAAAACTGTTAGTTACACCACGTCCTTCTGTGGTCTGCAGCTTACTAATGACTTGGCGTACCGAGTAAGTTACCCATTTGGCAGTGGCCTCTCGGAGTTCATTGAATGATTAAACCCTACCCTACCCAACGTCATGTTTTGTTTTAGTCAACACAAAATTTAGCAGAATAACCTAGGTTTTAGTTGTCCTATGAACACCGTCCTAGTTGGCTCTAATCTTAGTTGATTTTATTATGTGTTTTGGTTTCACACAGCTGGAGTGACAAGGTGGGTGATGAAATTCCACCAGTTTCAAAAACAGGGCTAGGTCTGCCCTATCTGTTTATGGTAGTTTATTAACGTAAGCAACCACGCAGTTTGTTAAGATGCAGAAACATAAACAAACACCAAGCAATGTCCAATCGATTTTAACTCAGCACCCAAGCCACTAAAACAATGTGTCTTAAAGAGATACTTACTAACTTGTGAGCTCGGACACAAGGTTTCCACCGTGGGAGTAGAGAGAAGTTTTATTTGAGAGCTACTCTTCCTAGATTCAAGCAATTTCTCTCTCCCCCACAACACCACTGGTTATTCATTACAAAAAAAATTAGCCATTTTTCAAAGAATTTTTTTTTATATTTTATTTCTGACTTCGATTGCTATCTAAATAAATAACCACACAATCAAACAATTACACATGCAAATATGTTTAATGGTCTTGGTCAAGAAGTCAGAATTTTTATTTTTATTTTTAGTTTTTTTTTAAATTTTATGAAAGTGAATTAAATCTAACATAAAACTAATAATCAACCTAATGCTAAAATAATGTCTAACTATTACAAGTTGCACTCGACCATTCGAGGCATATTAAAAAGAAGTTAAAAAAGAATAAACTCTCTTCCCCTCTCTTCTTCGCTAAAAACTACAAACAAAAAATAAATAAAAGGTCTTCAAGCAAGTCTTAGGCAATTTCTCAGTTTTATCACCAACTTTTCTAAACAAATTTATTCAACAGGCAACCGACATCAAAAAACTCCGAAAACTTTATGGAAATTCAGGGGAGTATTAAAAACATTTCTGTAAAAATTGCACAGTAAACGGACAATGTTGGAGCCGTCTGCTGCTGTGTTGTTTCCGTTATATGCTGAAAATTACCCCAAAAAAAAGCATAAAGATGACAAAAAAATAATGAATAAATAAAAAAAAGAAAAAAAAATTAAAGAAATTAAAAATCTTCTCTATTGTCTCCAAAGTTGTATTTTCAATAATGTCTTCCTTCACCAAGTCTCCGACAACGGCGCCATTTGATTGATGCCAAAAACCGACATTAATATCGTTGCATTATTTTTGACATCAATCAAAGAAATATAAGTTGTTTCTTATTTATTTATTTTCTTCTTCCTACAACCTGCTATACAATTCAAATATATATAGTGGAAGTAGGGGTTATCGTCTACTTCACGTAGATTAGAAGACAATATTTGATTTTCAACTTAAAAAATAAATAGCATAGCAAAATAATGGATGGTGAAAATAAGTATTAAACTAAAGGTTAAAGAACAAAGATAAAACTTACTTCTTGAATGAAATTTAAACTGTAGTATATGCACTTTTCTCCCAAGTAAAAATATAAAGCCAAGAGCTACAACTAAAAAACTCTGCAAAGAAAAACTCTCAAAGAAAAACTATCCAAGAAAAACTATCAAAGAAAAATTATCCCTTATGAACTCCATGTATGGGGTTTTTATAGGTAAAAAGGGTTTGAGTGAAACAAGGAAACACGGTTTGAGTTAAACAAGGAATGGTGTTGGAGTTCAATAAGGAAACATGTCTTGTAGATATTTTTTTATGATAAAGTTGGCCATGTAGACGTCAAAATCTTCATATTGATTTTCTCGAGATCCATAATTGTTGTTGCTTTGTGGGCTTGACTTCATGGGTCTTGAGATTGAAATTCTTTAATCCTGATGAATGCATTCGAATTCCCATTGAGCCTTCTAGTTGGTGAATTTAGCCTTATTGTGCCAATTTATGCATAATTTGATAATTGTACTTGAATTCCTACAAAATGCACAAAATACACGTAATGAGATGTTTTTATTTGATAATTGGACTTAACAATTGTATATTTAGGAGTGTAAAATCGATGTTTTGGGTGCTTATCAATAGTGTTTGTGATAAAAAAAAACATTACATAAGGTATAAGGTGTTGATGCGGGGGAAATGATAAAACGGCTGATGGTAATATTCAGCTCCATTGATAAAATATAGCTCATCTTAACTACATAACGCCTAAAGGTTGGGATGAATAGTCATGTCTTCAACCTAATTTTTTGCTTTCCCATTTTATCCTCCACATTTTATATACTTTATAATCAAAGTCAAACCCTCTCAAACATTGATAAATTAGACTCAAGCTCCCGACATAATTTATTTAAGACCTCTCAATTATCTATAAACTAAAAAAAGAGCTTATGCATAATTAAATTCAAAATAATTTTGTTAGACCAATATTCAATTGAACAATCTAATTTTTACAAAATTATAATTAACCACTGTATACACATTCACTTGATTAAAACACACACAAAAAATTACTTGTTGTGTGCTCAAATAGGGGGTGAAAATGTTTAATCCACAATTAAGTATCACTTAAGCGTAAGCGTAGCGTGCTTAGAGTACTAATGTTTTTAACTGCATTAATGCATGATCAACCACAGCTAGTACTTGTCCAATTTGCACCAACTCTCCTTTTTAGTGTAATTTCAGAGTGTTTAATTCCACCTATTAATTACTCCAACTAATGATCAATGTTTTCATAAAAAATTAAAAGATAAATTTAGAGCAATGTAATAAAATACATGTTGCCAAGATTTTCTCATTGTCCTTGATATAGAGGTTAAAACATCAAGAGTGGGATATAATGCAAATATTTTTTTTTGAAATTTCAAAGAAAATAAAATATGTGTGTTGTCGGGATGTTGATGCTATTGAAATAGTAGTTTAAGCCAATAGTGCCTGTTTTCATTTTTGGTAAAATGTGAATATGGGTTAGGGGTGGACACGGGATGGGATAGATCCCATCCCAATCACATTATGTTGTTTTATTTTCGGGATGGGATCGAAACGGGATAGACCTCATCCCAACCTCATCCCATCCCAAATGGGTTGGGACGAGATGAGTACAGTTCAAAGACAATAATAAAAAAATGTTTTAAAACTTTATATCAAAAATAAGAGTAAGACTTTTTATTCCAATGCGACTAAATATCTAAATTATGAATACAAATTTATTTTATTATCAAATACCCAAATTAAAATCAATAATTCCTTTTATTATACAAATATATAATAGTGTGGTATCATATTCTAGTTATATGAGACAAAAGCAACCTATCCTTGACGACATAGTATCATTATTGACCGAAATGCTTACTCTTATTAATTGTTTGATAATGCAAGACTATTGGGAGGATTCATCTTTATGTACATATTAATGAGGAATCAATAACTCCAAAGGTAACTGATTTCATAATTTGATTTTTTTTTTTTTTTTTTACCGTCTCTATAATCTTTTTTCTCTTCTTCACAATGTTAGATAAAGTTATTTACTCAAAAAAATTCTCAGACCTTCCATTGCATGACTTTTCATACAGGGTTCTCCAGTCACACCTGTTAACTCAAATTCTGGCTCAACCCAACTAGATGTCACTGCTTCTTAAATTTGGTAGATGAAACGAACTGTGGAGCAAATCATGTTTTTCATTTGGGTATGATGAGAAGTGTCATAATATTTCCTCCATAAGTATAAATGTTCACAACTTAATAAAACACATTTAAATTATGTTTTGTTTGAATAATAATTCCAAACTTTATATCAAATTGACTTCTCTTTCAGTTATAAAATGAAAATGTTAATATAAATAGTAAATAAACAAGTTTGGGACAAAATTGAAAATCTTCATCCCGATCCCATCCCACTCTAGATCGGAACGGGACGGAATTGAGATGGATTTGATCAAAAACTCCAAAAAAAATCAGGACGGGGTTGTGACAAGATCGCCATCGCAGGATGGTGCGCTTAGTTCCATGGACAGTGGCCCATCGAGGAGCCAAGTGGGAGAGTGCCAAGCTAGAAGCGAAAGCAAGATTGGTTAGAGTCCAATATTAGATCCACTTCATTTAATGGTTTGGGAATGGATCCGGAAGAAAATCTTAACGAAGCAACAATAGCTCCTTTAATGCAGCCACATTGCTTTTCATTTTATGAGATAATTGTACCTTGATTTAAAGAAATATATTGTGAACAAATTTTTTTTTTTAAAAATTATTTTTATTTAAATTAACAATACAAATTATTTACTTTAATTCGTTTATATGAAGTTAAAAAATAAAATTTTTAGTTGCAATTTTCGTGCATCTCCCTCATCCCCAGCAATAACTCCATGTTGATATTCGAATAGCACCCGACTCCTTCAAAACTCTTTAGGCTTATGTACTAACTTGTTTGTAATGTTAGTGATTTTTTTGTGTAACCAAATCAAGGGACAATCAAGAAGAGTTCCTAGAGCATTTTATCTCCGTTGCAAATGGAATCAATTCAGCACAAGGGCAAGCTCCTACGTAGAGCATATCACAATTATCATAGGGATCTGCATATGCTTAGACATATCACTGAACTGACTCTTTTAATTGCTATTATTTAGAGTGCCTATACCTTCTAGTAAACTTTGCATCAACGTGGAATGCATCACCATTATATTTTAATATTCAAATAACAAAAATTTTACAAGTTTTGTACTATTCACTGAGTCCCCAATTAGCTTTACCAAAAAGACGGGTCAATGAATACAATTGAGTCATGCCATTAGCTGGGTTCGAATTTGTGACGTGTATAATTTCATCCGTCACACTTTTACGACTCTACCAATGCAGCTGATACACTTTTTAGCGGTCACTCTTTCTTCCATTTGTTTTAAACATAACAAGGGACCCCACATTTATAAACTTATTGAAATCAAGCATGTGATTTATATTTTGCTAAGTGTCATACCCCATTAGCACCAAATATAAATGAAATGGGTTCAGACATGATTTTCCCACTAGCTCCTCCCACCTTCATCCAAATATAATTTTCTACCTCTCCTTACTCATTTGGAAAGAAAAAAAAATTCATGGAGCAGGAAAATCAAGTTTGACATGTATTTTTGGTGAAAATGTGAATGAGACTTTTATGTGAACTGTATTTTTTTATAAAATAATATATGAACACTAATGGTTCTTGAAATTATGCAAACTTCACCAATCCAAGCCAATAGGGATGAACAATCACTACACCAAATTGGCACTTTTGTAACAACTCTCAAAACAGTATCACTTTTGAGATGTTACAATCCACAAACAATTTCAAGTCAAAACTAAATTTAGTCAAAAAAATAAAAAATCATAACACAAAAAAAATGATACAATAAGTTGGATCATCATGAATAGTATCACTTTTATAACCATACTCTTCATGGTGAAACAATTATGAGCAATTCTAGATGTCGAGGTTTTGGGCGAGGTTTTGGGCGAGGGAGCCTCCCTCGCACGTGCATGAGTAAAAAAAAAAAAAAAAAAAAAAAAAAAGAGAGGGAAATTGAAATTTGGGGAAAATAAGAGGGAGGGAACAAAGCAGAGAAGAGAAAGTGGGTTGAAGCAGAGAAGAGAACTCGACAGACCTCGCCACCCTCTCCCCATCATCGAGTCAACCGACCGAAGAAGCTCCGTCGTCCCTTCCGTCGCCGAAAAGCTCAGTCTCGAAGAAAAGCTCTCCCCAACTGAAAAGTTCAACCGAAGGTAAGTCTCCCCTTCATTTCTAGATCTAGGGTTTCTCTCTCTTGTTGTTGCTTCTCTTCTTCTTCTTCACCTTCTTTCTGTGTTTGTTGTTGTTGTTGGTGTTTGGGGTTTGCTAGTTAGGGTTCGGATTTAGGGGGGCGTCTTTTTATTTGCCTCAAAATCATCTTATTTGCAACGTCTCAGTAGAAGCTTTGCTTGAAACCCCATTGATTTGATTTGGAGGTGTTTCTGCTTCTTGTCTGGGGTTTCAGTTGCGGCAAGGCCAGTTTTTGTTTTTTGGGTAGAAATGTTGATTATTTAAAGTTTGATGAAAACTTTTGAAACCCCATTTCATTGTTGGGAAAACCCTTTTAGTTCATATTAACTATGAAAAGGAAAATCCCATTTTGAAGTGTTTTGGGATTTTCTTCAATTATGATATGTGGATATATGGTTGATGTTAACTATGAAATGGGTTGCTTATAAATCTTTCTATTCCATACTGATGGAAAGAGTTTCGATTCTATACTACGGAAATGCCATGAAAAAAAAAGGAAAAATTATAGGAATTGATCAAATGCAATGTCAAAACATTATTAGATACCTCAACAACTTGATTAGGTTATGAATCTGTTTTTGCAGCCGCCTGATATTTCTTTACTTGCATTAATGCTTTCAGAAATTTGATTCATGATGCCAAACATTTGACAGGAAAGCACTTCTCCACTTCTGTAATAAGATGGGACTTGACAAACTCATCCTGTTTATTCATTTGTCATGTTATCTGCCAAAGTTTGAGTGGTGGAGTTCATTGGGTGTCTCTGGATTGGGAGTGGGTGAGGTGGGTTTTCTATCAGATGGTCAAAGTTTGCAATTTTGTTAGGGTTTTTGGTTGATATGATCTGTTGTAGTGTAAAAGAGTTGAAACTGAAATCTGGGTTTGGTTTAGAAGGTCGAATTCTGTGTGGATTTTTTGGAATTTTGGTCTGATTTGGTTGGTGGGGTTGGCTTTTTCTTTGTTGGGTTGGATTGATTGATTGTTGAGATTATGTGGAAAGTGTGTTTATGTGATTGAATTTGGCCATTTTGAGTCCAATCGGTCATGTTTTAATGAAATATTTAGTGGTGATTCATTGTGTTTTTTTTTCTCTGTCTGATTGCCTTCTGTGTTGCCGAGTCTTGATTTTTATTTTTGTGAGGTCAAATAGTGATGAGACTGTGTGGTGCTTGATGATGTATACAATGTTTGAGTAGTAGCTTGTTTTGGCTAGAAAATAGGAGGGTGCTTTTTATTGCTATGCTACTTATTGCCCATGATAGTTGTATTTTCGCTTGATGAAATAAAGAGATAGTGTGTGCTGGTCCGTGTGTTGTTGCGTAATGAAGCATGATTTGTTTGTAGATTTTAGTTGCCTTTTTATATCTAATAAATTAGTTTCTTCTTAGTTAATTTTTTGAGCAATCATTCGGAAGAATGCAAGTGATAGGAAGAATGCAAGTGCTATAGTGGCTTTGAGAACAACTGACAGACTTCTTACTATGTTAGGATCATGTTTTCGATTAACTGAGTGTGGCAGTCTTTGGATCTAACTTTGTCTTATGGAATTTTGTTTTATCAGCAATATGTTAGGATCTGACTTTGTCTTATGGAATTCTGCAGTTTAGAAGCAGTTCACTCAGATATTCAGACAGAAATCTGAGGAGTTTGATGGAAGGCTTGAAGAATCAACAAATATTGCTGAACGAGGAATTGTATTAATGTTGCTGAACTTGCAAGTGCAAGGAAGAATGCAAGTGCTAGGAAGAGGAGAAATGCAAGTGCTATAGTGGCTTTGAAGAATGAAAGTGCTATATTCTGCAAGTTGGACTGCAAGTCTTGATGGTTAGGCAATTTATCAGCTATAGTTTCAATTTCTGCAAGTTGGACTGCAAGTTGGAATGCAAGTGCTAGGAAGAGGAGGACATGCTGCTATAGTTTCAATTTATCAGCTCGAGATGACTAAACAAGATGAAGGTTGTGTGGGTTATGTAATTAGGAATGTAGCAGAAATTTATAGACATTGAGCTATAGTTTTAAAATGATTGTGAAGATTTTCTAGAATTTTTTGTTACTTTAAAAGGAAGTTCTTTTGTATTGAACTTTTTGTTATTGTGAATGGAAGTTCTTAATATGGTCTATGTCAGATTGATTGCTATGATTCAAGTGATTGTGGAAACTATGAAATCATATTGGGTCGTAGCTATGTAGGGCCAGCACATGGTATTCATGTGAACTCAAATAGAACATAGAACATAGAGAATAAAAATATACATGTAAAAGAGCTACAGAAACCCAAGGTCATTTATCTCGAGGTTCAAGTGTGTGGAATTCATAGTTCAAAGCAGAGAAACATATCTCTCTTATGTATGAATTACTATCTGCTTTCTTTTTCATTCTTGAGGTACTAATGGCTCCCTTAATTAACGCATTTTCAATGAGAAGAAAAAAAAAAAGACATGCTTTGTTTGTGTGCCTAATTCTATTGAATCGCTAAAAAGTCAGGACCATACCTGTCAGAAAAAGATGGTCGATGATATAAAAAGAAAAATGCATATTTGCAAAAAAAAAAACTCATCAGTTTGAGATCAACTATCAAAATCCACAATTTTGATGTTCTACCATACACTTTTTCCACCGACACTAGTTGTAACATTAACAAATTCATTTGATCGAATTGCTGACCCCATACATACCATGTTAACATTACTGCACAACCCCATCAAAAGGTCCCCAAACATAATACTAGTAAAGAAATATGACAATGTTCACCGCAGGTACCTTATGGGCTCTTCTTGGTCTCAGAATGTGACAACATGTTATCCATTGATTGCAATTGGTTTTTAAGGTTTTGGTTGTCCTCTAGCAGTCGGTCATACTCGAGAAGGAACCCTTCTGATTGCTTCTTCAGAGCCAATGCATTGGCTTCAGCAGCCTCAAGCTCCTTTGACCTTTCCTCATAATCAGATTCCAGCTTCTTAACTGGAATACCATGTGCTGGCCCTACATAGCTACGACCCAATATGATTTCATAGTTTCCACAATCACTTGAATCATAGCAATCAATCTGACATAGACCATATTAAGAACTTCCATTCACAATAACAAAAAGTTCAATACAAAAGAACTTCCTTTTAAAGTAACAAAAAATTCTAGAAAATCTTCACAATCATTCTAAAACTATAGCTGTTGAAACAATATGCTGTTAATTCGAAATAAATAGTAGGAACGATGGTACCAGTATTCCTTGGGTTGAGTCGCGGACTAGGTCGCTCTCTTTAAGACGTTTCGCGGCTCTGCCCCAATTTGTGCAAGCAGTTTCGAAGCCCCGCCGTCCCCAGGATAAAACAGCCCAGTATCTCTGTCTCGTTCAAAAATTGCACAGTATTTGAACGGAATGCAAATCACCCTCTTCTTAATTGCTCGGAATCAAAATCAGCATAAAACAGATATAATCACGGACTGTTTGAAAGAACTGAATCAAGCTGGACTGTTGCAAGAACAGATATAAACACGGTCTGTTGCAAGAACAGATCTAAACTTGGACTGTTGGCAAGAACAGATTCGAACCAAGTGGGAAGACTCTGGACTCTGTTCCAGATTTTGCAAGAACTGATTGCAAGAACAGATTTCGATGCTTGCAGGAACTCTGTTTTTGAAAACCAGTTTTAGAAGAAACTCTCTGTTTTGCAAGAACTGGAAGAAGCTCTAACTCACACAGATTTCGAAATACTGCAAGAGCTGGAAGGAAAGACTGATTTCAAAATACTGCAAGACTGAAAAAACAGAAGCTCTGATGCGAGAACGAAGATTGCTTCTCCATTATTGTATATATTGAAGCTCTGATTTGAAGAGAGTATTTAAGGAATGAAAGCCGACAAGAGATTCCGCAACAAGGACCGTCCACTTAAAAGCAAATGAAATTTTAGCAATAAAAAATACTTGGCTTTCTAAATGACCCGTACCCGTACCCGACCGACCGGACGGCGGCGGCGGCGGGCGCGAGGGCCTATCTCTCCCCTCCTCATAAAAGAGTGGTACCCCTTAGGGGTCCAAACCCAAGTCCTACATATCTACATATATACTCTACCTCAAAGAGATATATAGTTGATATGGGACTATCCATTAGAGTGTAATACAAGCCAGGGGAGAGATCCAGGGTTCAAAACCAGATAGCCACATTTTTGGTTTTTTCAATTTTTGTTATTTTAAAAAGACAAAATCTCAACAATCCCCCACTTGGATTTTTAAAACAATTTTCATCGAGCAATCTATAACATATAAGATTGTGCATAAACAAAAGTGTCTTTCGACTTGAACTCTTGCGTAGTGTTCATGCTTTAGAATATACTAGAGTAACTCGTAGTTTTGAACTCTATCTCTAACAGACATTACACGCACAACCTTTTCAGGGTGAAGTCTAAAAAGCCCGTGCTTTACGGCCATGCACGTATATCCCAGTGTAGTGAAGGCTCTTAGGAATTTTGCCCACAAATTCCATAGGAAGCGGCCAAACTTCCACAATCACTTAGGTGAGTCTATCAAGAGTACGCCTGTAGCTAGGTACTCCACTCCACATAGAGTATAGACCTCATTAAGAGTTTTGTAACTCATCCTTCTATCGCTGCAGGAATTCATGCTTAAATCTAGGAATGAGATTGCTATTTTGTCAGCATGATTCACATCATATCATTCACGACTTGTTATTACCCATTGAACCTATTTCTTGGGATCTCCAGTCTATAGGTTGGGTTACCGTCATGAATAACTCATCAATCTAAGGGCGTTAGCCCCATTCCTTTCGAGGTTTTGAAAACCTTTTCTCTAGCTAATCCTTTCGTCAAAGGATCAGCCAAGTTCACATCAGTTCGTACATGATCCACTCTCACAGCACCAGTAGATAGAAATTCTCTAATCGTACTGTGCTTACGACGTATTTGTCGTTTCTTGCCGTTATAATAACGGTTCTGTATTTTTGCAATAGCCGCGGTACTATCACAATGGATCAAGACAGCTGGAATCGGTCTTTCCAATAAAGGGATCTCTGCTAGCAGGTTTCTCAACCAACCTGCTTCTTCACTAGCCGTAGCTAATGCTATAATCTCTGACTCCATCGTGGACTGTGCCAAAATGGTCTGTTTCTTGGACTTCCAAGAAACAGCTCCACCAGCTATATTGAAAATATAGCCACTGGTGGCTTTGGAGTCATCTGAAAGGGTGTTCCAATCAGCATCGCTATATCCTTCAAGGACAGCGGGAAACTTTTGATAATGTAATCCGAGGTTCTTAGTCCTCTTCAGGTACCTCATGACCCGTTCTATAGCATGCCAATGCTCTATACTAGGTCTACTTGTAAATCTGCATAGTAATCCAACAGCGTAAGCTATGTCGGGTCTAGTGCAATCGGTAGCATATCTAAGACTACCAATGATGCTCGCATACTCAGATTGTCTAACACCATCACCGGTGTTCTTGAACAACTTTACACTAGAGTCATAAGGAGTACATGCAGGTTTACAGTCAGAGTAATTATATTTCTTTAGGATCTTCTCGATATAATGAGATTGATCCAAAGAAATTCCCTTTTCAGATCTAGTAATCTTTATACCAAGGATTACACTCGCTTCTCCAAGGTCTTTCATATCAAAGTTTGCACATAATAAAGCTTTTACTTTATTCACGGCATGGATATTAGACCCAAATATAAGCAAGTCATCCACATACAGACATATTATAGTACAAATGCCATTTTCAGCTTTATAGTAAATGCATTTGTCACTTTCGTTCACATTAAAATCATGTGCGATGACGAGGCTATCAAATTTTTCATGCCATTGTTTTGGAGCTTGTTTTAAACCGTATAGAGATTTATCTAGTTTACAAACTTTGTGTTCTTGTCCTGGAATAACAAAACCTTCAGGTTGGTCCATGTATATTTCTTCTTCCAAATCGCCATTAAGAAACGCAGTCTTAACGTCCATTTGGTGCAAAACTAGGTTATGTATTGCAGCAAGAGAAATTAACACTCGAATAGATGTAATTCTAGTTACAGGAGAATATGTGTCAAAGAAATCAACATTTTCTCTCTGTCTATACCCTTTGACTACGAGACGAGCCTTGAACTTGTCAACATTACCATCGGGTTTCAATTTCTTCTTAAATATCCATTTACATCCTATTGTCTTGCAACCTGGTGGCAGATCGACTAAGTGCCAGGTTCTGTTAGACTCAAGAGAGTACATTTCATCATCTATAGCCTCTTCCCAAAAATTGGCATCAATAGAGGATAGAGCCTCTTGAAAACTAAGAGGATCCTCTTCGACTGAAAAGACATAGTGATCGGGGCCAAATGTCTTAGAAGTTCGTTTCCGTTTACTTCTTCTTGGCTCAGATTCTGTGATTTTTTCAGTTTCATTAATCCTGATCAAGGGTACATTGTTTGAGGATGTACCCCCACTATTCCTCGAAATAAAAGGAAATTTAGATTCATAAAAGTCAACGTCATTTGATTCTATAATAACTTGATCTTTAATATTATAGAATCTATACGCTTTGCTGTTCATGGCATATCCTATGAATACACATTCATATGCTCTACTAGCTAGCTTATTCCTTTTAGGATCAGGAATTCTAACATAAGCTAAACAACCCCAAGTTTTCAAATAAGACAAGTTTGGTTGTCTATTTTTCAGAATCTCATAGGGAGATGTTTTACTTTTCGATTTGGGAACTCTATTTAGCACATAACAGACTGTCAAGATGATTTCTCCCCACCAGTGCGATGCAGCACCGGAGTTAAGCATTATGGCAACTACTAACTCAGTAAGAGTTCTATTTTTTCTTTCAGCTTTGCCATTCATCTCAGGAGAATATGGTGCAGTTGTTTCATGAATAATTCCTTGAGAATTATAGAATTCAATGAAAGTTCTGCTATCATATTCAGTGCCTCTATCACTTCTAAGTCTCTTTATCTTTCTATTAAATTGATTTTCAACTTCAGTCAAAAATAATTTAAACATATCAAAGGCATCACTTTTATTTTTCATCAAGTATACAAAAGTATAATCAGAACAGTCATCAATAAACGTAATAAAATAACGTTTTCCATTTCTAGTCAAGATACCATCAAGTTCACATATATCTGAGTGTATCAGATCTAAAGGTTCAGATTCTCTAACTACAGATTTATGTGGAGTTTTGGTTATCTTTGCTTGACTGCAATAGTTGCACTTTTCAAAGTCATTTAAGGACAATTTTGGAATTAGTCCTAAATTACTCATGTTTTTAATAATTCGTTTATTAACATGACAAAGTCTAGCATGCCAGATATTAAAAGTGCACAACATATAAGCAGAACTAGAAATTTTATTCGCTTCAACATTTAATTTAAACATTCCATCAGTAGCATACCCTTTCCCCACAAATACATTATTCTTAGTAATGGTGTACAAATCAGCCCCTATGATCTGAGTAAACCCAGCCTTGTTCAGAAGAAAACCAGAAACTAGGTTCTTTCTCATCTCTGGAGTATGCAAGACGTCTTTCAGGGTAACTGTCTTGCCAGAGGTAAACTTCAGTTCGACTGTTCCAGTTCCAGCAACTGTAGTGGAGTGGGAATCACCCAACAGCACTTTCTTGTCCTCAGCTTCAGAATAGGACTTAAACATTTCTCGATCATAGCAGACATGTCGAGAAGCACCAGTGTCAATCCACCATCCCTCGGATCCACCAACAAAATTGATCTCAGAGATCATGGCAATTAGTTGGTCTTCGGTTAGGTTCGCCTGAGGTGCAGGGCGAGATCCGTTCCGGCAGTTCCTGGCCATATGCCCTGGCTTACCACAAGTGTAGCAAAGGAACTGTGCTGAATCATTCTTGAAGGGATGTTTCTGTCCATTCTGATTTCGCGGAGGATTCTGATTCTGATTGTTGCGGTTCTGCTGGTTCCGTTTCTGAAAGTTTCGGTTTTTATTGTAATTCTGATTTTTCATAGTCTTCCCAGTGGGTTTCAGAGAAACAGGGGTAGACTTCTTATGGTTTGAAATAATCAGAACTTCATCTTTCTGATCTTGTTTCCTGGCTTCCTCCTCAATTCGAAGTCGGGTTATCAGGCTTTCTAGGGAAAACTCTTTAGTTTTATGCCTAAGGACATTCTTAAAATCTTTCCAGCTAGGGGGCAATTTGTCTATCACAACAGCTACTTGAAACTGCTCATCTAAAGTCATTCCCTCAGATATAATTTCATGACAATCTTTTGAAGCTCGTGTGATTGGGTTTCCACTGACTTATCATCAGTCATCTGAAATTTCAGATAGCGACTGACAGCATATTTCTTTGTGCCAGCCTCCTCAGTGTCATATTTCTTTCTAAGGGCATCCCAAATATCTTTTGCGGTTTGTTCAGAACAATAGTAATCATAAAGGTCACCAGACAGACCATTCAGGATAAAATTTTTACATAAAAAATCATTTCCAATCCAACGGTCTAATTCTTTGGTTTGGGTTTCAGTGGGTTCAGCAGGCAATGTCGGTTTTTCAGTATCACAGACATAAGCAATATTTTGTGTTGTTAGAAAAAACAGCATCTTTTGTCTCCATCTTTTAAAGTGTTGGCCCTCAAAACGAAAGGGCCGATTAAGGTCTTTTGCAGCAATTTCAGTAATAGCATTCATGGCAGCAGACATAGAAATACGTCTTAAAATTGTTGAAACAATATGCTGTTAATTCGAAATAAATAGTAGGAACGATGGTACCAGTATTCCTTGGGTTGAGTCGCGGACTAGGTCGCTCTCTTTAAGACGTTTCGCGGCTCTGCCCCAATTTGTGCAAGCAGTTTCGAAGCCCCGCCGTCCCCAGGATAAAACAGCCCAGTATCTCTGTCTCGTTCAAAAATTGCACAGTATTTGAACGGAATGCAAATCACCCTCTTCTTAATTGCTCGGAATCAAAATCAGCATAAAACAGATATAATCACGGACTGTTTGAAAGAACTGAATCAAGCTGGACTGTTGCAAGAACAGATATAAACACGGTCTGTTGCAAGAACAGATCTAAACTTGGACTGTTGGCAAGAACAGATTCGAACCAAGTGGGAAGACTCTGGACTCTGTTCCAGATTTTGCAAGAACTGATTGCAAGAACAGATTTCGATGCTTGCAGGAACTCTGTTTTTGAAAACCAGTTTTAGAAGAAACTCTCTGTTTTGCAAGAACTGGAAGAAGCTCTAACTCACACAGATTTCGAAATACTGCAAGAGCTGGAAGGAAAGTCTGATTTCGAAATACTGCAAGACTGAAAAAACAGAAGCTCTGATGCGAGAACGAAGATTGCTTCTCTGTTATTGTATATATTGAAGCTCTGATTTGAAGAGAGTATTTAAGGAATGAAAGCCGACAAGAGATTCGTTGGCTGCTGAAATTGCGGAACCGAAAGCAGATGAACAGATGAAAAAGATTCTGCAACAAGGACCGTCCACTTAAAAGCAAATGAAATTTTAGCAAAAAAAAATACTTGGCTTTCTAAATGACCCGTACCCGTACCCGTACCCGACCCGACCGACCGCGGCGGCGGCGGGCGCGAGGGCCTATCTCTCCCCTCCTCATAAAAGAGTGGTACCCCTTAGGGGTCCAAACCCAAGTCCTACATATCTACATATATACTCTACCTCAAAGAGATATATAGTTGATATGGGACTATCCATTAGAGTGTAATACAAGCCAGGGGAGAGATCCAAGGTTCAAAACCAGATAGCCACATTTTTGGTTTTTTCAATTTTTGTTATTTTAAAAAGACAAAATCTCAACAATAGCTCAATGTCTATAAATTTCTGCTACATTCCTAATTACATAACCCACACAACCTTCATCTTGTTTAGTCATCTCGAGCTGATAAATTGAAACTATAGCAGCATGTCCTCCTCTTCCTAGCACTTGCATTCCAACTTGCAGTCCAACTTGCAGAAATTGAAACTATAGCTGATAAATTGCCTAACCATCAAGACTTGCAGTCCAACTTGCAGAATATAGCACTTTCATTCTTCAAAGCCACTATAGCACTTGCATTCCTCCTCTTCCTAGCACTTGCATTCTTCCTTGCACTTGCAAGTTCAGCAACATTAATACAATTCCTCGTTCAGCAATATTTGTTGATTCTTCAAGCCTTCCATCAAACTCCTCAGATTTCTGTCTAAATATCTGAGTGAACTGCTTCTAAACTGCAGAATTCCATAAGACAAAGTCAGATCCTAACATATTGCTGATAAAACAAAATTCCATAAGACAAAGTTAGATCCAAAGACTGCCATACTCAGTTAATCGAAAACATGATCCTAACATAGTAAGAAGTCTGTCAGTTGTTCTCAAAGCCACTATAGCACTTGCATTCTTCCTATCACTTGCATTCTTCCGAATGGATTGCTCAAAAAATTAACTAAGAAGAAACTAATTTATTAGATATAAAAAGGCAACTAAAATCTACAAACAAATCATGCTTCATTACGCAACAACACACGGACCAGCACACACTATCTCTTTCTTTCATCAAGCAAAAATACAACTATCATGGGCAATAAGTAGCATAGCAATAAAAAGCACCCTCCTATTTTCTAGCCAAAACAAGCTACTACTCAAACATTGTATACATCATCAAGCACCACACAGTCTCATCACTATTTGACCTCACAAAAATAAAAATCAAGACTCGGCAACACAGAAGGCAATCAGACAGAGAAAAAAAACACAATGAATCACCACTAAATATTTCATTAAAACATGACCGATTGGACTCAAAATGGCCAAATTCAATCACATAAACACACTTTCCACATAATCTCAACAATCAATCAATCCAACCCAACAAAGAAAAAGCCAACCCCACCAACCAAATCAGACCAAAATTCCAAAAAATCCACACAGAATTCGACCTTCTAAACCAAACCCAGATTTCAGTTTCAACTCTTTTACACTACAACAGATCATATCAACCAAAAACCCTAACAAAATTGCAAACTTTGACCATCTGATAGAAAACCCACCTCACCCACTCCCAATCCAGAGACACCCAATGAACTCCACCACTCAAACTTTGGCAGATAACATGACAAATGAATAAACAGGATGAGTTTGTCAAGTCCCATCTTATTACAGAAGTGGAGAAGTGCTTTCCTGTCAAATGCTTGGCATCATGAATCAAATTTCTGAAAGCATTAATGCAAGTAAAGAAATATCAGGCGGCTGCAAAAACAGATTCATAACCTAATCAAGTTGAGGTATCTAATAATGTTTTGACATTGCATTTGATCAATTCCTATAATTTTTCCTTTTTTTTTTCATGGCATTTCCGTAGTATAGAATCGAAACTCTTTCCATCAGTATGGAATAGAAAGATTTATAAGCAACCCATTTCATAGTTAACATCAACCATATATCCACATATCATAATTGAAGAAAATCCCAAAACACTTCAAAATGGGATTTTCCTTTTCATAGTTAATATGAACTAAAAGGGTTTTCCCAACAATGAAATGGGGTTTCAAAAGTTTTCATCAAACTTTAAATAATCAACATTTCTACCCAAAAAACAAAAACTGGCCTTGCCGCAACTGAAACCCCAGACAAGAAGCAGAAACACCTCCAAATCAAATCAATGGGGTTTCAAGCAAAGCTTCTACTGAGACGTTGCAAATAAGATGATTTTGAGGCAAATAAAAAGACGCCCCCCCTAAATCCGAACCCTAACTAGCAAACCCCAAACACCAACAACAACAACAAACACAGAAAGAAGGTGAAGAAGAAGAAGAGAAGCAACAACAAGAGAGAGAAACCCTAGATCTAGAAATGAAGGGGAGACTTACCTTCGGTTGAACTTTTCAGTTGGGGAGAGCTTTTCTTCGAGACTGAGCTTTTCGGCGAGGGAAGGGACGACGAAGCTTCTTCTCTTCGCCTTCTTCGGTCGGTTGACTCGATGATGAGAGGGTGGCGAGGTCTGTCGAGTTCTCTTCTCTGCTTCAACCCACTTTCTCTTCTCTGCTTTGTTCCCTCCCTCTTATTTTCCCCAAATTTCAATTTCCCTCTCTTTTTTTTTTTTTTTTTTTACTCATGCACGTGCGAGGGAGGCTCCCTCGCCCAAAACCTCGACATCTAGAATTGCTCTACAATTATTGTATCATTTTGTTTGTGAAAATATGTAAAATTGTTAGGTGGATTGTTACACTTCAAAAATGATATTATTTTGGGGTTGTTACAAAAATACAAATTTGGTGTAGTGAATCGGTCAAGTTCTCTAATGTCTATCGGTCTTAGTTCATGGCCTTTTTTAAAAAACCCCGTTTTGGAGCTCAATGATGACTAAACATAATTCAGGTGAAGAAGACAAATTACGATATGCAAACATACAAAATTTTGCATATAATAATCTTAATAAACATTAAAAAAAACACTTGAAGGTGCTTTAGTTGAAGGAGTGAAATAAACGAACAAAAAAAAATTCATTTAAAAATTGATTAATGATTCCTAACAAAGTAAAAAATTGTGATTGAGAAAAAGATAGATTGAGTGAGAAAGGGAGTTGTAGTAGAGAGAACTCAGTTCGATCTCTCATTAGCAAGACTACTAGATTGAAGATTTGAGATCTAAGGTTAGCAATGCTTGAAAAAAAAAAAAGATAAACTCCCCATTGTTTAGTTCAATTTAGAATGCCCAATGTTTTCAAGTTCAAACAAGGAGATACTGCCACCAAATAGTTGAAATTGAAGCTTCAAGGATAAAGTTTCATCATTTGAGAAAAAGGGGAAGTACTTAGGAAGTGGAGTGTGAGTAAGTGGGTACACAAGGGAATCCTGGGTGAAAGTAACAACGGCCAACATTTTACGAAAGATAAATGAATCATTTGGCAGTTAGCAACCAAAAAAAGGGTTATTTACCTTTTAGCTCCCATTAATTCAGGTGAAACCCTAATTGAGTGTCACTGATTATTTTAATTCAATCTAACCCTCCCCCCCCCCCCCTTTGCCCTTGACCGTTAAGTCAACTGGGTTTACTAGTAAAAAAACATTATATTTTTTGAAATGCCTAAAATACCCTCACGTGTCAAGCAAGTGATGACAACAAAAAAAGAAATGCTAGAATAATGTGGGTGCCAAAAGGGTAAAACTAAATAAATCTTCATTTCTTCTTCCTTTTTTGATGATTTTGTCTGTCTCTCCCCCTGCTTTTCTTATTCGTCTTCTTCTTCTTCCTTGCAGTAGACACCACACTTCGATGAAATGTTTTCTTCTTCTTCGAACTACCCAATTGAGAATATATGATGGTTACAACTTACAACTTGCATGTTTGTGGTCCCAGATCCCATCCTTTCATCTCTCGAAACCGTCCAAGATAAAAAGCTCAAATTGCTTTTTGGAAATTTTGAGATGTCTGTTTTTTATGCATTTTGCAAGATTAAACACATGGGATGAATTTCGACTTTTATATTTTATTACTAACTAGCTTATGTTCTTATTTAAGAGATTTATTTGGCATGGCTAATGCAGGTATTGCCAGTAATGATAATGGGAGCTTTCATTCCTGACTTGAGACTGAAATTGTAACACCCCTAAATTTCATAAAACTAATTTATTTTGTATTGAATTAATTACAATATAATTAAATTTATTTGAATTTTGAATTTTAAATTTCAAAATTTAGGGTTTTATTTAGTGAGTTTAGAGGGTGGGTGCCTTCGAAATTTCAGTGGGGGCGAATAGCCACCCACCTTATAAATAGAGAAATCTCTTTTCTTCTTCCCCATGTTTTTTTCCCTTCTTCCCTGTACGTTTTCTTCTTCCTCCGGCGATGAACTTGGCCTGCAATCGAGCTTCGCAACAAATTTCATTGTTCCAAACTCTCTCATCATTTTTCCTTTATCCTTCCTCTTCCTCCTCTTTCTTCCCATTTGGTTTTCGCACAAAAGAAAATGAATTCGCTCACTTCTGATCGAGCTCTCACTGGCAGAGTGAAAGAGCGTGCAAGAAGGGCGATCTGTAGTGATCAATCTGCTGTTTGGTTGTTGTGTATTGCTATGTATTGTTGTTTGTTGTTGTCTGTTGGTGGGATGAATTGTAGAGGATCGACCTTAGCGGAGAATATGGATTCCAACGATGGCGAGGGAAAGGTGTTGGTGGCATTGTGAATGGCGTGGGAGAGATCGCAGGCGAGAGAATGATGGGACGATAGCGTTGGCTGCGCAATCCTTTGCGATTTGCGATTTTGGTGAGTTTTCTAGTTTCCGATTCAATGCCCATATTCTCAGTGTGAGTTTTCTTCACTCAAGTGAATCCTTTTCACTCTCCCCTAGTTGGTCTTGCTAGATTTCAGAGTTTAATGCCTTTTAAGAACTGAAACTATGGATTTTAGGGGTTGATTACTCTGGGTTTGTACTGAAGTTATTGGTTAGGATTTATTGACCTTGTCTTTTATAATTCAGATCCTATGTTTTTATATTTTTTGATTTATTGACTTTCTTCTATTGTACAACATCTGATGTTGATGAAATATGGACTTGTCAGTCCTTCCTTTAGTTGAAAGGCATATTAGAAGATAATTGAGTTACCTTTTAATAGTGATAGTTTTGTGATAATTGAAATTGTAGACTACTCATTGTAGAATGGATGGATGTTAAGATATAATTGATTAACTTGACAAGTTAGATTGAGATCACAGATAAGGGATTGGTTCCATGCATGTTTGTAGGACTGGATTGTGATACAGGATTGATCTCTTCTATTGATAACCATCCAGTATGTTAGGATTGTAATTGGTTTTGAGATTGGACTTTCAAATGAGAATCCAAGAAACCATTTGGACATGAGACATTGGTTAGACTCAACATGTTGTTGTCGAGGAGATCAATGGTAGTTATTGTTTACTTTATATGTAAGAATTAAGTGTGAATTTCCATCTCTAGTAGAGCTTGGGGCTCAATGTGAGCTGAAATTGAAATCTGTCGGTAATTGGACTGATCTTGTGTAGTTGTTTTCCCGGAGTTTTGATTGGGTTTTTGAGCAGGTATAGTATCATGTGATATATCAAAAGTTTCATGTTTGAAACTAGTTTCTAAAGGATTTGACGGTATGACAATCTTAATTTTGTACAGGAAGATATACTCTTTTTAGTGACAATAGGTAAATAATGGGATTATTGTGGTAGCTGAAATTAGGGTATATTGGTTTTGTTGTGCGGACTGAAGCGTGATTTTCTTGGGACTGTGTTACGGGCTGCAAGTATGATGTTTCTGGTTGAGTTTGGGGAAGGCTACGATTGACCTTAGAAGGTTGGTTTTAGCAGATTTTGGGGGTTGTTTGTAGCTATGTTTAAAGCTTATTTCAGCTAATTTAAGCGGGCGTTTCAGCTGAGTTTTGGATGTTCGAATCAGTTGATTTAGGGGGGTGTTCTAGTTGATATACATTGTTGTATGAATCAGTCCAAGCTGTTTGTTTCAGTTGAATTTAGAGTTTTCTTTTTATTGAGTTTCATGTTTCGATTTCTACAGTTTGATGGATCTAAAATGCAAATCCCTTTGCGATTCTCTTAAATTTTAGTTGTTTACTTTGCCTTAAAGGATGGGTTGGTATAAATGCAACTCTTGTGATGAAGATTTTGAACTCCTTTGCTATATGTAGTGATGTATGATAAGGAGAATTGGAGTATGGTTTATATATATGTGTTGTTTTTTTATGGTTAACAATGTTATTAAGTAATGATGTTTTATTTCATAGCTTGAATTAGACTCAGTAAGGAGCTATGATTGAAAGTGTGATGTTACCATACTCGTAGGAACTTGAATCCTTTTATTGAATGGGTTTGATCCCCGCTCTGCTATATAAAATTTGTTTACAAAAATGCTATGTTTCCCCAAAAGTATGGGCGGAGATTGTGGTGAATCGATTTATAAATGACAAAGTGTCATTGTGAGAGAAAACTGAAATATCAAAAATAAATGATATTGGTAAACTTTGATTCCTGAAAATTTAATCAACTGGAATTGTATCATTTAAAACTACCACACTTCTTTTTGTTTATTATTTCCTCTCTCTTATAGAGAAACTAAATAACATGCGAGTTGTCTTGCGAATGTGGGGCACCCCTTTCTTATAGAGAAACTAAAATAACTTTCGGGTTAGTCTTGCAGAAAGGTGGTGGTTTTGGAATGCCTAAAATAGACTTGATATTTATCCGTAAAAAATGTGACGTGACTTTATGTGCATTGATAGCCCAAGAGTGGTTTTTAGTTACTTATATAGTTAGGAGTATTCGATGATGCATGCATGTATGTGATGTGTCCCTACTTGGGCATGGATTACGGAAAAATCTTCTTTTATATGAGAGAGAAATACGGGCATGTATGTTCGACACAGAGGTGGTGCGAATGTGGTATCATCTAAGTGATTAATCTGTTAAAAATGAATCAATTCGTTAAAAATGAATAATATAATCAAGTCAAATAATTTATGGTCACTATTATTTTAACCGATAAAAAACCAACTAATTTAGAAGTCATATTCATATTGTTTCTAACCCTTTTCATGTAGGATGGCAATTCCACTAATATTTCTGCAGGTCGGACTTGCCATAGTCAACATCTACAGTGTAAGTACAAGTAAATACATATTTACTTATTAGGGTGACATGATTGCCTCATTGAGGAACTAAATTCTTTGAACTGTGTTTTTCTTGCATGACACATTTGCCTCATTGAGGAACTACCTGTTGGTATGATTGTTTATTGTTTGTACTTAGTTTGATGTTATCACGTGCGGATTTATTGATTTTGGGATGAAGATTACTCACACCAGCTTAATAGCTAACCCAAGTGAGTTTTTGCTTCTTGGATACATTCCTTTGGGAATGTAGCCGATTAGCCTTTCAGGTTTAGAGATTTTTTAGCAGCATTACTAGAGTTCCGTTAGTGAGGATAGCAACATCAGAGTTTTATGGTTAAAGTTTTATTATTTTTTTAGTTTATTTTTATTTTCTAAACTATGTTTTAGTTGTTGCTGCTAAATGTTTATGTTGTTATTGAATTTCACGTCCTGAGTTTTGAAAAAACGGATAATTTTACGTGGAATTTAGAATTTTCATTTTCTCGAAAATCGGGGCATGACAGAAATACCCTCTTCATGAATACATGTATGCAGTACTCCTTGTAATAGGGCTGATTTTATTCGCATTAGCAGACGCACACACCTCACCAAAATTTAGTGTTATTGGTGTTGTGATGGTATTGGGTGCTTTGGTGATGGACTCCTTGGGAAATTTTTAAGAAGCAATATTTGCCATGAATCCCGAAACAACACAGGTTTGATGCATTTCCTTCATGTGTCCTTTAAATTTGAATTTGTTTCATTGCAAGTGTGAATTTTTACATAATTTCACTTCAAACATTCAGGTGGAGATGTTGTTCTGTTCAACAGTTGTTGGGCTACCTTTCTTGATTCCACCTAGGGATGGCAACGGGGCGGATTTAAGCAAATCCATCCCCGCCCCGCTGAGGATTGCGGGGCTCAAAATCCGCCTCGCATATCCGTTTATTAGTAATTTTCAAAACCACCCCCGCCCCAGACGGATTTACGGATATCCGCCCCGCCCCGAATATCCGCATAAAATAGATTTAAAAGTGGGTTTTGAATCCCCGCCCCAACCAATCCGCCCCGCCTGATACAATTTTTACATAACAGCAAATTACAAAAAATAAAATTTCTAAAGATCAGATCATCTGAGTTCGCTGATCTAAAAAAATTTACAACAAATTCAAAAAACAAATTACAACATATTACAAAAAATTCGATCAGATCATTTATACATACAAAAAATTAAAAAAAAAATACAACATATTACAAAAAAAAAAAAATTCTAAAGATCAGATCTGAGTTATCATCTAAAAAAAATTACAACAAATTCAAAAAAAAATTACAACATATTACAAAAAATTCGATCTCTGAGATCAGATCAGATCTCAGATCTTGAAAACTGATCTTGATCAGATCTTGATCGTATCAGATCTTGATCAGAACAGATCTTGATCTCGAGCTCTGATGGGGGAGAGGAAAAAACCCTTTGTCGGATTTGAAGCTTGGAGTTGGAGATCGAAGCCCTTCGCGGCGTGAGGGAGGGAGATCTCTCTGTGAGGGAGATCGCGGCGTGAGGGGAGCAGGGAAGCCTTCGTTGCCTGTGAGAGAGAAGAAGGGAGGTCTCTTGCGGCCTTCGCTGTGAGAGAGAAGAAAGGAGGTCACTCGCGGCCTTCGCTGTGAGTCTCTCGAATGGAGGTCGCTCGCGGCCTTCGCTGTGAGTCGCTCGAAGGGAGGTTGCTCGAAGGGAGGTCGCTCGTAGGGAGGTTGCCCGAGCGAGGTTGCTCGAAGGGAGGGAGGGAGGGTTGCTCGCTGTTTTGAGGGAGAAGAAGGGCCGGTCTCTGCAGCTCTCCTCTCCTCTCCTCTGGTTTGTGGGAGCTGAAAAAACAGAAGTGAAATGAAATGAAAGTGATTGAGAGAAAGAGAGGTGAGAGGCGGTGTAGGTTTTTTTTTTTTTTTTTTCAGCATATAAAGGGTTGAGGGTATTTTTGTAATATCCATACTTAAACGGATATTTAAGTAGGTTTTTTTTTTTCAGCATATAAAGGGTTGAGGGTATTTTTGTAATATCCATACAAATCCGTATCCGCCCCGAATATTTAATGGATGTTGTTTGGATATCCGTATCCGCCCCAAAATCCGTTTCGGCATATCCAAAACCGCCCCAAACAGATTTGATGGGGCGGATATCCGTGAAAATCCGCCCCACTGCCATCCCTAATTATTTCCACCCATGATTTTGACGGGAGCTTTTCAAAGCTTGGACTTCGTGCTCTCAGGTAAAGAAGACTCTTTCCTTTTTAGAACTCATAGGTAATTAACCAAAAGAGTTAACTTGTTTATACTTGCTATTGAACTGATGCATACCTTTGTATACAAAGCATCTACAAGGAAACTTACAATTGTAGTCATGTATGCATGATCTGTTAGTTGAGTTTAACTAAAACATCCTTTTCAACTAACGATATTTAATTCTCAACCTTTTAATTGCTTTTATTTGTTTTCAATGGTGTTCTTCCCCCATCATGAGCTGTCGTAATTTCTACAACATCCATATGTCTATGGGGTATTAGTGTTTGAAGTAATGGCGACATTTGTCGGTCAAGTCTCGGTTCTCTCACTTATTGCAATCTTTGGAGCTGCAACCACTGCCATGGTATCATCTCTAGACGTTCCTACTCAGACAGCCTGAATTTTATTTAAAAACTTCCGGTGGTCTCATAAGTAATTTCTAATGCACTAATAGATTACTACTGCAAGAAAGGCAGTAACCTTGCTGCTATCATGCATCATATTCACAAAGCCTTTAACAGAACAACATGCGACCAGACTTCTGCTAATAGCCATGGGAATCATATTGAAGATGTTGCCCGATAACAACAACAATAATAACAACTGGAGAGTTAACTAGAACTCAGCAAAGCCATCATTGAAAGAAGATAAGATCCATGCAGAAGGAGATGAAGAAACTAGACCCTTGGTATGAAAACCAAGTTTATATATTCTGTTTCATTTTTTGGTTTGACTTTGTTCAATAGATGAGTGAAAGAAAAAGTGAACAGAAGAAAGGAGAAGGGTGAGGTTGATGCCTATTAGTGCCTCTCTAGTATTTCTTTCTTCAAAGCAAGATGTTGAATAGCTATGGAGTTTTTCTTTCTTCAAAGCAAGATGTTGAATAGAAAAGTTGTTATATTCTCTACTGTCCACCTTCATATTCACTATGTTGTTAGATTCTTTACTGTCCACCTTCATGTTCACTATGTAGTTTTTCTTTCTTCAAAGCAAGATACTGAATAGAAAAGTTGTTAGATTCTTTATTGTCCACCTTCATGTTCACTAAAAGCTAACACGAATATGCTTGATTTGGCTTAAAAAGAAAAAACATGTTTGGTTATGTTGTTTGGTTCAAATTGTTGCATTGTGTGTTAGTTTAATGGTTAATTGCATTGTAAATGGTTGAATGATTAATTGCATTGTGTTCAGGTTTAATATTCAGTGGCAGGTTGTTGATTTCACTCCAGCAGGTTGTTAATTTCATTCCAGCAGGTTGTTCATTTCAGTCCAGCAGGTTCATTCCAGCAGCTGTCTCCCTTAACTTTCAAAATATTTTTACTATATCTTAATCTTACAAAAAAAATTAATTATATAATGTATAATACAATATCAGAACTGTTCATTATTATATTTCTGTTGGTGTAGTGGTTGAAAGTTTATTAGTTTTAGTAAACGACTAGAGTTCTATACTCTTCGAGCGCAAGATTTCTTTTTTTTTCACTGCAAATTTTGTAATATTTGCAAACATTAAAAATTGTTTAGTTATTACAAACTTATTTTCGGTCCTCTTGGTGGGTATGATTTTTTTATGGCTATTCACAATTACTACTTTTATCATTGTGACATGTCCCTACTTTTTTTTATTTTCAACGCAATTTTATGTAACTGCAAATAGTAACTGCAAATAGTAAATAAATGAATTGTTTGTTCACAAGTGGTATAAAACCTCCAACAAAAAAATATTTGAAATTAATATCTAAAATAATAACTATAGAATTCAGTGAAAATATATACCATTATCAAATCGTACAAAATTTGAGCCTTATACAAACTATTTTTTCTATGACATTGTATTAGGATCATATTATGTTCGCAAATTTCAATTTTTTTTCTTCAACTAGAGAATTATCCTAATTATTTTTTGATTTAATTATATATTCTAGTTAATATGCTCGTTTGCCTCTTGCTAAGGTTATTGATATTGCGACCCTATTTTGGCTTAAAATTGGACTACACTAGATTCAATTTGATATATGCAATGTATTTTTTATAGTGTATTTTTTTTTATTAATTACTAGCTTAGGCATAAACAAAAATTTTTGGCTTCACCCTTGATAACTACTACTATCAACTAATAATTATTTGTCATTTCACCTCCCCTTGATTAAATTCTTGAGTCCGCCACTGGCTGTGGGTCAAGGTATATTGCTAGAGCCTGACGAAGATTCAGTGGAGAGTGCTCGATTAGGAATGTGGAAGGACTTGATAGAGAAAGTCCTTAATGCTGCCACAAAATGCAGTAAAACCCAGAAATTAATTTCTATGTTATCAACAAAAGAAGACGGTGAAGAAGGTCTACAAGTTCCGGGTATAAGCCTATTTAGGCCTGAAATAGAGGGGACTTTGTTTACGAAAGACGAGCGTGACTTTGGTAAGATTTTGAACATTTTGGATGTGAATGCTCTCACAGAAGATGCAAGTTCAGCTAAAGTTCTTGGGAAGAATAGTGATTACCATGGTATTGGATTATGGATAATAGCATCTTTCATTAACCATTCTTGTAGTCAGAACATGGGCAGATCGGTCAATTGCCCCCCTTATATTTTTAAAAAAATTAACTAAATTACTTATATTTTTTATATTGTCCCCCTTTAAAATTTTATGTTGTCCCCCTTTATGAAATCTTGACTTCTAACTCCACTAAAAATTAAAACAACAAATTTTTTTTTAACTCCACCCTCACCAATCCCACTCAATCTTTTTTAACTCCACCCTCTTTCTTTCTCTTTTTTTAATCTCTCCCTCTCTCTCTTAATCCTACCAACTCATTTTAATCCATTCACCCCCTACACACGCAGAGAGCAACAAAGAAATCAGAAGAGAGGTACCATACATGGTGGGTTTGCTTCCCATGTGATTATATTCATATTAAAAATTTTAATTGGATTGGGGACCGGCCGAGGAAATTTTACATCATCATCATCATTGGTTTTCTTTTGTTTTGTTAAAAAAATAAAAGAATAAGTTTATCTTACTCTGACTCAGCTAGCATATGGTGGTAAGAGTGATAAAAGATTAATTAACACATTAGATTAATTGGGGGTTGGGATCTGATCTGCTTTGCTTTATCTCTGATCTTTCAAAATTAAAAGTAATCATTTGGGTTTGGGGCGGTTGGAAAAACACGATGGTCGTAGGTCGATTCAGTTAAGTTGTTGTTTGTATGCTTCACCTGAGCTAGCCCAAAAGGAGAAAGTTCTATCTCTCTATACACACATATAATTCCCTTTCGAGAAGACAGACAAGAATAAGAAGACAAAAGAGAGTGGGTTAGTTGTGTAAGTGTTCTCCTCGGAGGCTCTGACTTAGGAGTGAGTTTCAAAGAAGAGGAGACAGACGGACAGATAAAGCAGGAGGAGAAGAGGAAGGAGGATTCCAAAAATAAAATTGTTGTTCGACAAATTCATTTGAATCCATCCAGTCCAGTCAAGCTACTGCTGCTACTACTTCTTGGACTTGGACTATACCGTTCTGCTACCTCAAAGCCAGAAAGTAAGCCAGAGGTCTGCTCCTCGCTAGGGGTGGGCATTTAGGACCGAAAACCCGGACCGAACCGACAACCGAACCGATCGGGTCGGTTCGGATCGATTTTAATTAATTAAAATTTTTCGGTTGTAATAGCCCGGCCCGGCCCGAAGTTTCTGGTCTGGGCCTCGGTTTCCATTTCTAAAGCCCGTCGGATAACCGACCCGGCCCGACTCCTCGAGTCCCTATAAACAAATTATAAATTAGATAATGGAGAGGGGGAATTCTTTGCCATTCTTCTTCGATTCGAACCAAGGGGCAGAGAGCAGAGAGAGAGCAGGGCGAGAGCTGGGAGACGAGAGGGACAGAGATGGAGAGAGCAGGGAGACGAGAGGGACAGAGCGGTGTTCGATGGTGTTGTGGTCAGTGTTTGGTGATCGATGGTGATGTTGACATCAATAGAGAGGTATTGACGGTTCTTCTTTGCCATTCTTCTTCGAACCAAGGGACAGATAGCAGGGCGAGAGCTAGGAGACGAGAGGGACAGAGATGGAGAGAGCAGGGAGACGAGAGGGACAGAGATGGAGAGAGTTGTTTTGGTGATGATGATCGATGATGATCGATCAAAAGATTTTAATGATGATGATGATGCTGATGATGATCAAAAGATTTTGATGATGCTGATGCTGATGATCGATGATGATTGATGATGATCAAAAGATTTTGATGATGCTGATGATGATTGATCGATGATGATCAAAAGATTTTGATGATGCTGATGATGATCGATGATGATCAAAAGATTTTGATGATGCTGATGCGATGATCACATCTAAACCGAGACCGACCCGACCCGAAAAGTCGGTTAATCGGGATCCGGTTAACTGGCCTTATTCGGTCCGGTCTCGGTTTTCAAATTTCGGTTTTAAAAAATTCGGTCTGGGCTTCGGTTTTTGGTTTTCGGGCCGGTAACCCGGACTTGCCCAGCCCTACTCCTCGCCAACTCTCATCTTATACCACTATGTATGCTTCTGTTTTCTTCAAGTAAATAAGGGAAGCTCTTAATTAGCTAGCTACAATTGAATTAATCATGTCATGTATATTGTTTGTATGGTTGAATTAATCATCGTTTTTTCACGATCACGCCATGTCACCCTGAAAGCATCTTTGAAAGAGTGTTGGTTTTAACTAAACCACAATTATTCGATTGTTATAAAGTGGAAAAGGAGAACGACGCCCAAACCAAACCATTTTGATATCTTCACCAATGGGATTTTTCTTTTTCTTCAAATTTATCAATCAGGAATAAAGAGAGGTAGTGCTTGATAATGGCCCTGCAAGCGTTGGGGAAGAGCTCACGATTATTCAACCATGAATCAGTTCTTGTTTGTGGGAAGAAATCTCAATTGTTGTGATTGTCAAAATGATTTGATGAATGGAAGAGCTCTTGCCCAAAAATAACCTATCCAGTTGTATAGCTTTATACATTTAGCCAATATGTAACCAAACTAGCATATTATCTATGCCGTTAGCACTTCACATATGTTTATTTATTCTTATTATTAATTATCATACACTGGACATCTCCACCATTGCTCTCAATCAGTTCCATAAAAATATCATATTTTATAATACAAATTTTTTTTAAGTCAAACTCGATTAAAATTATAATCGATTGAATATTCGGAGTATTTGTTTGAATGTTCAATAAAATGTTCGTCCATTTCTTTGAAAAATATTATACTTAGGCATGAAAATTTTTAAAATATTTTTTTTAAATAAAATACATATTTTGAAATTTTAATTGATCATTGGTTTCGTTGAAGAGATCTTCAAAATTTCATTGATACCAAATTTATCAAAATTTGACGACTATGTAAATAATTATGATAGTTTTCATTTTGAAACAAGGAAAACACAATACTTTCTCTCTCCGTCATATGTCATTGTAGAGGAGAATGAATCTCAACCCTCAACTTCTTCCCAACTTTCAATACTATTCCTTTTTTATCTTCAATTCTCATTTGATGTTTGTCCCCGTGAGCAATGAATAGTAAAACACTTATGTGAATTATAAGATAGATGTTTATACATCTATCTATCTATACATCCAAACTCTAGGTCAGGTAGTCTAGAGCCTGATTAGGGCTTGGAGATGGTATGGGGCACGTGAAATAGATGAGGCAGAATTACTTTGGAGTCAACCCAAATGTTAAATTTTAAACGCATATTTACCCTTTCTCAAGGTGTGAATACTCTCTTCATCTCCATTTCTTGCTTTGTTTTTGCAGAGAAACGATGAACAATGCAAGATCTACATTGAGGAAGATTGAAGCCCAAACCAAAATGTGCAACTAAACTACACACTTTCCATCCGCGGCGACGAAATCACAACCACATTCACTCACAGACCACGCGTGTTTAGTCATTAGATCCACATAATCCATCTCATGAACCATTCTCGCAACACATTCATTGTGGGTCTAAAATGCAAGCTAAAGATTTCGAGATCGAACAATTGAGACAAGAACAATACTACTGAGTTGGAGGGGAAGATAAAAAAAAAAAAAAAAAAGATTTAGAGGAAGAAATGGGTAAAATGGTGACAAATGGGTCTTTTTCAAATGCAATTCATGATTTTGCAAAGCCATTGATTAGGTTGAGGCAACGACTACCTCGCACCACCAATTCCTCTCTCTCATACCATTCTACTCTCCCACACCACCTACTTACTTTCTCACACCACCTATATAAACCAAAACCATTCATTTTTTCCCTCACCATTCAAATCGACAATGGTTCCTCCCTCCCCCGAAATCTCCTCTTCCAAATCTCTTTCAAATCTCTCCCCACACTCAAATCCCTTGCAAATCTCCTCTCTCTCCCTCGAAAACTCTCAAAATCCCTTCAAAGCCGAAACCCTTAAACCCAAAATCAATAATTACGCATAACTTAACATAATAGAGAAACTCAAACTCAAAACGAAAAAAAATGCAAAATAGGGTAACTTTCGACTAAATTAAACCCTCAATTGAGACCGATTCTCAAGCTCGTCACACTAAAATTGTAATACTATGAATTATCTAATAAACACAACTTGAATCACTTTAAAATGTTTTGAAATTAACAAGTTATGATCATTTTACTAAAGTCACGCAAATATGTCCGAAAAATAAAAATGGGATAGTGTTCCTGACTTTTGACCAACTTATATGCTCGATCGAGACCGATTATGAAGTTGGTCAAAACACAAACGTTGTAGTACTCTCAGTTATCTAATAAACACAACTTGAATCACTTGAACATGTTTTGAAATGAACAAGTTATGGTCATTTTAGTAAAGTCGCGCAAAAAAGAAAAAAATTTCTATTCGCAGAATGCACTGCGAGGTAACTGGGATACCTCGCAGTGCACACTGCGAACAGAAAATTTCATAACTTCTTCATTTCAAAACATTTTCAAATGATTCAAGTTATGTTTATTAGATAACTGAGAGTACTATAACTTTTGTGTTTTGACCAACTTCAGAATTGGTCTCGATTGAGCACATAAGTTGATCGAAAATCAAGAACACTATCCCGTTTTCATTTTTTGAACAAATTTGCACGACTTTAGTAAAATGACCATAACTTTCTCATTTCAAAACATTTTCAAGTAATTCAAGTTGTGTTTATTAGATAACTCATAGTACTACAACTTTCATATTTTGATGATCTTGAGAATCAGTCTCAATTGAGAGTTTAAATTTGTTCGAAAGTTACCCTATTTTTCGTTTTGAGTTTGAATTTGTCTATTATGTTATTTTATGCATATTTATTGAGTTTGGGTTTAAGGGTTTCAACTCTAAGGGAATTTTGAGAGTTTTAGAAGGAGAGGGAGAAGATTTGCAAGAGATTTGGAATAAGGGATTTCAAATAGGGGAGGGAGGAACCATTGCCTTGTCGATTTGAATGATGAGGGTAAAAATGGATGATTTTTGTTTATATAGGTGGTGTGAGAAAGTAAAAACAAATAATTAAAAAAAAAAATCAATGGTAATGTGAGAAAGATGATATGGTGGTGCGAGGTAGTCGTTGCCTTAGGTTGATGAAGGGTTTATGGTGATGCCCGGATTTAAGATTGGGTGTAATGTTTTCAAAGCCAAAGTTTATGTCACCAAGTGTTTAATGAAATGTTTAATGCCTCTCAGCATGTTAGAAAAAATTGGGGTTTGTATCAATTTTGGAAGTTGGGATGGAACCCACATAGTTAAATGTTAGTAGAGATATACATAGTATATATAGTTCATAACTTCTTGTGTTGTGTTTTACATTTTGGTTGTTTTTTCTTGTTGAACTTAGATGTATTGTATATAAACAAACAAATTTTTTAGTCAGGCAAGAAATGGTAATAGTGGCAGGGGAAGTTTGGTCATTGAAATCACATCAACACTTCTACCTCAGCAACTCACATGTTGGACACCATCTAGGCACTATCCAAGCTATAAGACCAGGCAGCCTAGAATTATTGCTTATAATAAATTATTGTTTATGTGCTCCAACAACGCTGATAACCTGCCAAGAAAATGAAAAATAATTAAATAAATAAATGTCTTACTTAAATAGCAACGATATTGTCCCTAACTTAAACACCATCATATTGAGCCTTCCAAACACCACCATATTGGGCCTTCCATCTGAGCCTAGGTGGTGTGGGGTTTTCGGGTTTTCTCTGTACATAACTCACATATCTACAAAACTTAAACCCACATCCAAATGTGTAGTAAATCCTATGTACATAACTCAGACATATGCTTTGAACCGAACAAAATATACAAATCCTAAACCTCTCAATTCTAAACAATGTGACATACAAAAAAGCATTTCAAACTAGGATTCCAAAAAATATTCATATGGCTCTCATTTCTGTCATCATTCTGCTATTGATTGCGGAGAGATGGACTGACAACCTATCCATTCATAAATAACTAAACGATATACAGAAAAATGTAAATAAAAAAAAATGATGCAACCAAGGTTCAAAGAAGATTAGCATAAAAATGATGCAAACAAGCATTCCAAGTCTTCCTAATGAATGCTGAAGTGCAGAAGCCCCCAACAAAAAAAAGTAGTCCCGTGTGCCAATGAGTTCATTCCTCGAGGCTAGTCTCTTGCAATGCCCTTGTATTGCCAACAATCCATCGCTGACAAACTACAGTTTGCAAATACAATTCAGGTTTTGACATATTGTATCGAAAATCAATGATAGATTACAGTTGAAAGTACACAAATAATCGTTCAAAGACATTTGGGATTCAATATTACCCTTCCAAATACATGCAGTATTCTTAGGTCTCAACTGCTTAAGAATACGTACCACTACGCAAAGCTTGAGACTTCTTAATTTCCTAGGGGCCAATCGAGCTCTCTTTTTAATGGCTCTTCATTCAGAATGATAGATTTTGTGCCTCTCCTTGTGTGCTTGGTTTACTTGGTGAATTAAGATCCCAGCCTTTCACCTGTAATTGAATGGGAGGATAATAAAAGATTCAGTAGAACAAAAAAAATCCTCCAAATACTTGTTGTCCTTGACCAATGGCATCTTCAATCCAGTCTAGCTTGAAATGAACTCAAAAGAATCCGAACCTTTGGCCTTGCGGGACTTGGTTAAGTTATCAGGCACCCTTGAATACTTCAGTATGGCTGCTGCCCCCTCTCCAACCCTCTCCTCTCTATTTAAGCTTCTAAAATCAAAATCAGTCTTCAAAGCAACTCAAAATATCATTTATTTCTAGTTGTTTTCATTCTTATTCACCATCACA
The DNA here is from genome assembly GCA_963556465.1 of Berberis vulgaris. Taxonomy (NCBI): domain Eukaryota; kingdom Viridiplantae; phylum Streptophyta; class Magnoliopsida; order Ranunculales; family Berberidaceae; genus Berberis; species Berberis vulgaris. The sequence goes on from OY747134.1 coordinate 54,696,013, forward strand.
ATGAAACTCCAGCTCTTTATTTCCCAAAGGTGGTAAGGAAAGAAATCAGCAAGTATCAGAGTATTGTGATGAGAGAGACAAATGGGAGGCAAGGGTTGGCATGAGAAAAGAAAGTCGGACTTCTCAGATATTCGGTGAGAGCAGCGGTTAATGTTATTGAGGAAATGAAAAGAGACCGTGAGAGTGATGAGACGGAGATGAGGAAAGGGTACTTGAGATTGGCATATGGATTGTCTGCCGTGATACTGAACTGTGTAATTTCACATTAACACTTGGAAGTTAGATAAGATTGTGAAACATCCCCTGGCCCTTGAATCAACTTATACATGGCCTTGTTATTGATCCTTTCTCCCAATTCCCTTAGGAACAACAAATCCCCAAGCTCCCCTTATTTTATATATATAGGAAATGTTATATGTACTTGACTTCAATACAATGAGGCAGGTTATCATGGCAAATACTTTGAAATTCATTACATTGAAGATAAAGAAAGGATAGGTTCTAAAGTTTCACAAAATCACCAGGGAAGGATGCATTGATTCGGTCAGATCTAAGGCTAGGATTTGGCGAGCAGAAAGCCTACTGAGAGTGTTTGGATGGATGAGGTCAAGGAATCCAACTCAAACCAATCATAGGTCTACGATTCAAGAACTATCTGCACTACGATGTCCTAAATGGTCTCATGTTCACTGAGTTATAATAGCAAATTCCACATTGATGATCCATTCACCATCCAACTTTGAACAACAAGAACACCAGAGAGTAAACTAGTTCTCAAAGACAAATGCTAAAAGTTTTAATAACTAGCTTTGCACTTTATAGGCCTTCTGCCCCTTCCAACTGTTTTGTTTAAAAGAACGAACATCAGACAATTATAATCACTCATTCAGGTGGGTCTTGTTCGGAAATAGAAATCCCCACCAACCTCCAAGGATTTCCACCAAATAGTGGCTTCCGTCAATACCAACTATCCTCCGACTTAAAGTCATATTTAGTCAACTACCAAATTTGGGATTGCCCATAAAGCAGAATACTGAAAAACAAAACAGAGCAGAAAGGAACACTGAAAAAATAATAAAATAAATAAATAACTGCCATGTCTTGATCCCGACTCCATTTTCAGTTTTGAAATTGCAATTTGGTGATTTACGATTAAGCTCACACACACACAAAGGGTCATCAAACACAACCTCGAGAAAGGAGCCACAAAACTACTTACACTCCTATATGGTGGCTCGAATCAGGAAAGAATATTTAAATAAATAACAAAAAGAAAATTTAAATAACTACCAAAAACCGAAGCAAGGCTGCTTGTAATTAGGGGTGGGCATCCCATCTTGTGATCTTGATCTCGTCCTAGTTCCATCCCGTCCCGTTCTGATTTTTTCCGGGTCCTTTTGTGATTGATCAAACTCATCCCGATCTCATCCCGATCTAGAGTGGGATGGGATCGGGATGGAGATTTTCAATCCTATCCATCCCGAACTTATTTATTTAAGATTTATTATCATTAATTTTAATCAAACTACTCTTCTAAAGGAAAATTCTGGGTGTGTTGAAATTAAATCAAAACATCTATTGTATGAAAACTTGCTTGATTTGATACTCTTTGGTTAAATAAAAATTATTTTAGGTCAAATAGAACCCATGAAAATTTATGTTTTTTCACAATTTAGATTGGTTATAAGACAATTATTCTTGTAAAAATAAAGGCAAACAATGGTTTGATTTAGTTTTGCATTAAGTTATGTAGTTGGAAATTAGGAGCAATGTGAGATGAAATTTTTATGACATTTTATATTGTTATGACGAAAGTTATAGGTATATAAATTAGATTATTGGTGTATGAGAAATGTGAGATGAAATTTTTTTTGTTATTTTTCATTGGAAGACTATTTAATACATGCTCATCCGGTCTTGTCCCGAACCCGTTTGGGATGGGACGAGATTGGGATGAGGTATATCCCGTTCCAGTCCCAAACGAACGGGGTGGGATAGGGATGAGGTCCATCCCGTCCCGTGCCCACCCATACTTGTAACTCTTGAACGGTCCTATAAAGACATTTTTACCTTTCAAATTCTCATCTATTATACATTTTATGCTAGGGAGTTTTTGGATCTACCCCAATAAATACTTAGTTTAACCCACTACTTAGTTTACCCACCAAAATCCTGCAATTCACCATTAGGTGGGGTAAACTAAGTATATACTAGGGTAAATCCAGAAACTCCTAAAAACCAAAGATTTTTCTTGAGTTGGAAAATGTTGAAGGTTATGAAAACTTAAAAACAAGGTAAATGCACATACGTGCATGTATCACTGTGAAAGCTGACACTCAACCAATACTCGATGTAAGAAATGACTTGCTAACAAAACATAAGTCAAGCAAATTAACAAAACTCGATTCAAATGATCATGCCATGATGAATCGAGCTACAATGGCAGAAATTTCGCTTCATTCTAAAGAGTAGTGATCAAAGATACCTTTCTTCTTCTTACCACCACCTTTCTTCTTTGCCTTTGCCCCAGAGCGAGACTTCTCATGCAATACAGGATATGGTTACAAAAGATCATGGTTCACACATTCCACTCATCCCAATCGAGCTTGCTTCTTTTCTAAACCCTAAAAAAGACAACAAAAAGGAACACAATGTTACTTTAGTAAACATGAGAAATACAACCCCATGTGGTATGAACATTTACCAAGTCAGTCAGATATTGGCATCTAAAAGACTCACCTTTACCATCATTGAGTTGTTGATTATATATATCAAATGAATAGACTTCATTCGCCTTATAATTTGCATCGTCGGGAATAGTTATGCTTATCATGACCTTACTACCATCAACCACAAACTGCTTGAGCGGGTGAATAAGAATATTCTTTCAATAAGCATAACCTATGTAACAACATGGATACAAGTATCGGTACATGACACAGATACAAGATGTCGGACACCTCGGTCCATAAAATAAAATATGAAACACGCTAGGGACAACTCTACACTATATTATACTAAATAACTATATTAGCAATAAGTATTGGATTATTAGTCATAGTCAGAACAAACACTATATTATACTAAATAACTTTTTTAGCAATAAGTATTGGATTATTAGTCATAGTCAGAACAAACACTATATTATACTAAATAACTATATTAGCAATAAGTATTGGATTATTAGTCATAGTCAGAAAAAACACGCTGGGGGACAACTCTACATATGTTCTTTTTTCTTACTTTTTTTTCAGAAAAAACACTATATTATATTGTATTGATAAGATGAAAATGAGGGAGGCACTTTCCAAAAAGTGTACATCGGGTGTTACTAAATAACTATATAATACTGTAAAAGCCAAATTGAACTCTTCTTAAATCTATCCCAACTACCAGCCCACAACCATAAAGTAACTTTAGTGTCTATTCAGTTTCTTACATATTTGTGCACATTCTTGGAATTTCCATTGTTTCTTTCTCCAAATAACCCAAACCAGAGCATGAATGATTCTTCCCCAAGCCCACTTTCCAAAATCCAAATGCAAAAAGATATATGAAAAGGAACCCTATGACGATTACAAGGGAAAACTGTCGCACAAAACTCACTACTCGACCATCAGAAATAAAATCTTCTATAGAATGGATCCATGTTATCATTTAGGATGTCAATAAGAACATTGTCAACACGCAGTGCACACACTCTCCCAAATCAATATGTTGGCATCTCTCCCTTGAGGAATAAGAGCTTAAAATCACAAATTTATGTTAAGTGAAATAATATGCAAAACATGGTGTAAACTAAGTCAGTGATTATCTAATAATCAACACAAACAAAAGAAAAAGAAAAAAACAAATAAATATCCCAGTCCACAAATCCATATATGGCAAAACCACTCTACCAAGTACGGATTAATACTTGTCGCACTCGGTCTTCTGGCCATAAGTCACAGCTGAAAATAGTTAAACACATACTACAATCACTAAAAAGGTAAATATAACAACTTATCAGTAAATGATTTTGTTTGGTCATAGCACGATGCCAATGAGAAACCTCAAAATTTGTTGCTATCCGTTCTTAGTTGATACACAGACCAGAAAACTTCAATGCTAAGGGACAAACAATAATAGCATTAATCCAAACCAAATATATTGGTGTGGTGGAAAAAAAGAGTTATGTGGAGAAAATAGTGAAAAATAAAAGGAGAGCAGTTTTAAAACTTGAGATGCTTTGCCTTACAATCATGGGGAAAAATATTTCCAATAGCAAAGAATGTTCCCTAAAAACTCAAAAAACATAGTCATCTTCGACATCATGTACTCAAAAACATTCTCTTTCATTCCTCTCCCTATTTTCTTTCATGTCTTTCCATGGAGCCTCCTTTATAATATGATTCCCAGCAGAAGTGTAGTTAAACAATTTAAAAACAAATTGATTCTACCAAATGAAAGGTACAAACAAAATGAAATACTAAAAAGTTAGAAACAAATAAGCATTTAGCATACCTTTTTGTGAATAGTCAAATAATATCCTTGGGGAGATAGAACTTCGAACATGAGTAATTGTGATAACCCATGGTAACTCTTCTTCATCCCACGGTTTTTCCAATCGTGGCATAATGCGAACCTTCAATTTCTTACAATTATTCCTTGTGGGGTCATAAGAGATGAGAGATTCACAGCCAACCGTCATTATGTTTCCAATCATGTGGAGGCAACGAGAAGCCATAAGGCAGTTCTCGTGGAATGACGTACTCTTTAGTCCAAGAACCTTGTACCCCGTATTCCTTTATCACCCATATCTCATACCGTCACGAAAAAAAACCTAATTCAAACATAAACATCCTCCTAATTCCAACAAAAGATAATTGATAGACCATGTCAAATGAGTACCTTCAATTGGAGGAAGTGACATCACCAGAAATTGCTCTTTACCCACATTAAAAGTATCAATGAGTTTTGGTACGATTCCAGTCCTCGTACCAACAGTTGAGTCGTCATGATCAGCTGCAGGCCCATAAAGAGCTCCATTGACAAACACTTGTAGAAATTAATTGGGGTTTTCCAAATCACGTAAAAAAAATGGATAAGGAACATCTCCAAGCTTCCTCTACTTTGCCTAAGAGTATATATCATGGCCTCCCAATAAAATTCATACTCAAGACATGTAATATAACAATATTGACACATCACTCTTAACACCTTGTACTCTTTAGCAACTTCATCATATCCAGACCCAGATTTAATATCATGAGATGGCCCTTTTATACCTCTGTAACTCCACATACTCCCCAGTTACTAGATTATCCAAACACATGTCTTATTCTTTTCATTAATCCATATTTGTAGCAATGGAATACTATAGTTTCTCTCTCCAATGATAGATTAATGATTGATTACAAATATCTATGATCCACTTATAAAAGGCCAGAAAGACATATCAACCCATTAGAGAATCCAACAAGCTGAAAGCTCCTATCGTATGGTAGCATGTAATCACGGTAATCAATTTCAATTGGGCATTTAACAATAATCCCCCCAATGTCATCATGTTCTTCTTTTTGCAAGTTATAAATATCAGTACCATAATTGTCAACATATGAATTTAGATTGTAGAAACATAGCAAAAAACCGGGTTCGGGTTGTTGTTGTGGGATTGGTTTGGTGTCATATATTATCTCACTCTCCCCCATTACCTCATTTGCAATCAAATCCATCATTTATAATAATAATCTTCTTAATTATGAGGCATATATATATGAAGTAATAGGGAAGTAAACAGATAATAAGAAGGAAGAAGAAATCAAACCTTTAGGGGAGGCAGCCTGAGCCACCTCTATTAGAACACACGATTGAATGATGATGAGCAGATCCATGAGAAGTAGTACCAGTAGTAGTTAGACAATAAGATAACAAAAAGTTTTTGTGATTCATCTTCATCTTCTGCCATTACAATTGAGAGGAGAATGAAAGAGAACGAGCTTCGTTTAGTACCTGGAGGAGGATACCAGACTCCCCCCCACAATTAGTTGAATAAATAGCAACTTTGCATCTGGATTGAGATGGGGCGCTAGCAACTACAAACCCTACTACTAATATGCTATATGACGAGGAAGACAAACCAAATATTCATACAGTTGCAAAAGAGAAAAAATCAGCGCCAAGATTGGATAATATTCAAAACAACAATTCTAGCTAGCCATGTTTGCTAGTTTTTTTTTTTTTTTAGTTTTTTTTACAATTCTACCCCTTCTATAGATAGTGTTTTAAATAGAATGGGCAAAAGGAGTAAAAACACAAAAAAAAAAAATTTGTCAAAAAATACTAGCAAACATGGCTAGCTAGACTTGCTCTATTCAAAATGAAACAATTCTAGCCAGCCATGTTTGGTAGCCACTTTTGGGTCAAGTCTTGGTATTTTTACACTTCTACCCCTTTTTTAGATGGTGTTTGTACACTTTTACCCCTTTTATGGGCTTGGCCCACTTTTGGACCAAGTCTTGGTGTTTTTACACTTCTACCCCTTCAAAATGACAGAGAAAATTATAAAGAACCAGAAATCCACGCCAGGCTTGTGCCAGGACATATTGTGTCACACATGGTTGAGGAGTTGATTGCTATAAACCCCATGTCACTGACAATCCACTATTAAAAAATGAACAATTCTTAAGAGCCAGACTCTTAGCGCCAGATCGACGCCAGGGGAGCCTCAAAAACGTGATGAAGATGAAGAAAATAGATTAAAAAACAGAAGAAGGAGAAAAAAAAAAAAAGAAAAAAAAAAAGAATAAGAACAACAACAACAACAACAACAAATGAAGAATAACAAATGAAGAAGAAGAACAGATAAAGAACATAAAACAAATGAAAAACAAAAGAATAAGAAGAACAGATGAAGAAAATAGGATGATGGAGGGTCTTGAGGCTCCCCTGACACTGATTTGGCACTAGGGGTCCGGCTCTTAAGAATTGTTGTTAAACAATCAGTCTTAAAATCCTAGCATCCACGCCAGGCCTGCTCCAGGACGTGTTGTGGTGCACGTGGTTGAGGAGAGAAAGTGTGCAAGACACTTCTTCCATTATCTTCCAATACTGAAACTAGGGGTGGGTATCTCATCTCGCGATCCCGAACTCTTTCCGATTTTTTTTTATTTTTTTGAGATTGATCAAACTCATTCCAATCCCGTCCCGTTTGGCCACGAAATCAGCTCAAATGAAGAAAGTTTTGATCTTGGTGGTGTTTCTGGGTCTGGGTATTGGTGGGTTGGGTTTGGAGAGGACAACCAAGAAAGCTCCATGGAAGATCCACACCTTGTTCTCAGTGGAGTGTCAAGACTATATTGATTGGCAAACTGTGGGTCTTGTTCATAGTTTTAAGAAGGCAAAGCAACTTGGGCCATTGACAAGGTTGCTTAGTTGTACAGATGAGGAGAAGAAACAGTAGAAAGGGATGGATCTTGGTCCCACTTTTGAAGTGCCCTCTATGACTAGACACCTCAAGACTGGAGATTGGTAATTGTTTTTACCCAAATGTTTACCTGGCCGATTCGGTACCATAGAAGAGAATCAAAGGAAGCTGCAGTGAGTATGACTTGAGGAAAGCTAGTCACGGAGTGAATGGTCCCATTGAGCCGGATTCCTTTACCCATGTTGGCAACACCATGTAAAGCCTTGGACCACCACTGGTAACTTGGGATGCCGAGTCTTGAAATGGGTGGAGCTGTGTTGACGAGTTGGGAAATTTTCTCGTCTAATGTGAGTCGAGAGACTATATCTTCAACTCTTTGAGTGATGGGTAGGGAGGGTTGCAGAAAGGGTATGAGGAGGTGTTTGATGTGTTACAAGCGTATGGTGGATTAGTGGAGGAAGTGAAGGGGAGTGGGAAAATGTAATTGAAGAGGAAGAAGAGAGTGGTGAGCAGAGAGCATTGGGGTTCTCATTGTTATTGATGATGTTTTAGTATTGGAAGAGGTGTCTTGCACACTCTCTCATCAACCACGTGCACCACAACACGTCATGGCGCAGGCCTGGCATGGATGCCTGGCTCTTTAGACTGATTGAAATGACAATAAGCTATAGTGCTGAAAATCGACCAGATGATTCAATTTCAGGCTGAAATCGTCAACCAAACCGATGAAGTCAATTTAAAAAATGTTCAAACTGAACTGAACCGTATTCGATTTGTTCGGTTTACAAAACCAATTAATGGAGAGCCAGAATAAAAAAAATGGAAGAATTAAGAAAGATCATCTGAGAATAGAGGAGAGAGTGCAAAAAAAAAGTGTTAAGAAGTACGATTAACTGACTTGATTTTGTTTTTTGAAAAGAGAGAGATGGATGATCTTTTGTTTTTTGGAAAGAGAAAGAGATGAGTGACCGGATGGTTGGGTAGGAAATGGATAATTGTGAAGTTTGATTTGAGGATAAAGAGAATGGTGACTAGGAGTAGCCACTTGTGAGGTGAAATGTGATGAGCTGAAAACATCACCTAATGCCTTATCCTAAAAGTTCATTTTAGGAAGCCATAATGAGGGAGAGAGGTGAGGATAAGATTAGGTGTACTTTTTTATTGCTTTTCTTGAGAAGGTAAAAAGTAAAGATTATAATATATTTTTTGCATTTTCAAAGTCAAACCTTATAATATTTTTAATACTATAAAAAGTATATATAAAGCATTTCGATACCGTTTTTTTGGTTTTATTGAATTCAAAACTGAAAACCGAATCGTACTTATCGGTTTTGCAATTTTTTAAATCGAACTGAATCATATTCGTAAAAATCGAATCAAATTTGTCAGTTTGGTTCGGTTCGGTCAGTTTGATCGATTATTTGTTTAACTATAGTAAGTTAACAATATTGGCCCTGCTAAATAACATCACCACTTATACTAATGGACACCACCACTACTTTATTTATTTTACTTTTGAACCTATTGAAGGATATCATCACTATATAAACAAAAAACCCTAACCTTAACCCTATTTTTCTCCTCTCTTCCTTTCTTTTCCACAACCATCACCTTTTCCTCCTCGTCTTCCTTTCTTCCCCTTCACCCCACCGCCTTGCCACCTCATCCTCCTCCCCTTCATCCCACCATCTCGCCACCGCCACCTCCTCCTCCCCTTCACCCCATCCTTTTTCTCCCCTTCACCCCATCACCTCGCCACCGCCACCTCATCTTCCTCCCCTTCACCCCACCACCTCGCCATTGCCACCTCTTCCTCCCCCTCCCCTTGACCCCACCACCTTACCACTTCATCCTTCTTCTCATATTCCCCTTCACCCCACCACCTCGCCACCTCATCCTCATCCTCCTTCTCACCCACCACCTTGCCACCTCTCCTCCTCCTCCCCTCACCACCATAACCTCGCCACCTCTTCTCCTCCTCCCCTTCACCACCACCACCTTGCAACCGCCACCTCCTCCCAATTTCTTCTTCTTTTCAGGGTTTTTTTTATTCTTCTTCTCCTTTTTGTTTTTTTTGCCCTGTTTTTTTTTTTCATACGCCCTCGTGGCGGTTTCTACAAGTGTGGAAACCACACTCACTGGAACCTCCGCGAGGGCAAAAAAATTGTCAATGGTGCAACAAAAACACAGTTACCGCTTCAGTTTGTAAAACGTACGCAAGGTGCACTCGAATCTCTCATATCGATGGGGCAACAAGTAAACAGTTACCGCCTCATGCAGAAAGCATTATTTGCGACTGTAAATGTTGATCCTGTTGATAGCCAATTGTAAATGTTGGTGTCTGATCCGAAATGCCCATATGTTTAGTTTGGATATCTAGGAATTGTAAATGTTGGTGTCTGATCTGAGATGCCCATATGTTTAGTTTGTAAATATGGGAATTTTCTGATGCTAGTTATATAATGCAGTTAAGAATTTTGTGAGTATTTGCAATTTCATTTTCATTGCTTATAATATTTTCATACATATTATATAGAAACACAACAAAACACTTTCATTTGCATATTCGTTTAGCAAAATATTTTATTTTTTTCCCTTCAAATTCTGGCTTTTAATTTCTGCTCAAGACTTCAACTACCAGAATGAATAAAATAGGGGAGTGGGGGTCTCCCTATCTAAGACCTCTCGAGAATTTCAAAATAACCCTTGTAAGTGCCCTAAAGTTTAAGAGTTTGTAACCAAACGCAGCGGCTCATGCGACACTATCCAAAATGCCTACAAAGACTAGGGCGCAGTGGCTCGTGCAAGGATAAGACATCCTCGTAGCGACAGTTGCATTTTGAGCAAAAACCTGACTTTGTCCATTTTTTTTTATTTTTTATTTTTTGTATTTTAATCTTTCTTTTCATTTTTTTCAATTCCTATGGGTACATATTTAATTTATTGCTAAACCTCATTTTTTACCTTCTTAACTAGGAGTATTCAAAAGTGAGGTTTAGCAATAAATCAAATATGTCATTACTGTAGCAAACCCATATATAAAAAAAGTTCAAATACAAAAAATCAAAAAAATGGACAGAGTATTTTCTGTCCAAACGCAACGACCAATGCGAAAACAGACTATGTCCAAATTTGCAATTTTTGTATTTGAAACTCTTTTGGTTTTTTCAAATCCTATTGGTTTCCTACAGTTTTTGACATATTTGATCCATTGATAAACCTTACTTTTAAATACCCCAACTAGAGAAGGTCAAAAGTCGGGTTTAGCAATAAATCAAATATGTCAATACTGTAGCAAACTCATAGGAATTTAAAAAAATGAAAAGAAAATTTCAAATACAAAAAATAGGACAGAATCTGGTTTCTATCCGAACGCAGCGATCGCTGTGAGGAGATTATTCCTGTCTCAGCGGCCGCTGCATTTGGACAGAAAATAGCTACTGTCCATTTTTTTATTTTTTTTATTTGAATCTTTTTTTCATTTTTTCAATTCCTATAGGTTTGCTGTATTGTTAAACCTCACTTTTGAATACCCAACTTCAAAAGGTCAAATGTGTGATTTAGCAATAAATTAAATATGTCAATACTGTAGCAAATTCGTAGGAATTCAAAAAAATCAAATTCAAAAAAAATAAAAAAAAATGGCAAAATCTGATTTCTATCTGAACACAGTCGGTGCGAAGATATTTATTCCTATCACAGCGGCAATTGCGTTTGGACAAAAAACAAAACCTGTCCATTATTTTTATTTTTTGTATTTGAATTTTTTTTATTTTTCAATTCTTATGGGTTTGCTATAGTATTTAGAGGATGGGCACGGTCCGAATCAATTCCAAATTTGAAAGAACCTAACTCGAACTGTTTAAATTTAACGGATCTAATCCAGTCCGGATTCCCTCATTTTAAATGACCAAACCTAACTCGAACCGTTTAGATTGATTTGCGGTTCCAGGTTTTGGATTTCGTGCTCTTGCTTTTCCTGATCCCACATACCACTTGTGGGCAGCTTTGGAAATTACAGGAAAATTATTGGAAGAAACCAGACACACAAACAATGGGTCAGCAGAGAAAATCCAGTTATTTTTCTCCCAATCAATCACTCACACACTCACTCTTCCTCTTGTTCAATTTCCAAAAACCACAAAATTGTGAATCGAAGAAATCACATAAACATCAAATTTTATCTAACAATGATACTTACCAATTTACAAAGAAATCTGAAAATATTGTAAGAAAATAACAATACAATTCAATTCAATCCAATTTATCTTTATCAAGATAATAAGAACATATTCTATCTTTATATCTATTCTAACTAACAATGGATCTTGATGTGAACGAGGTGCCTTAATCAATTCCAAAGCTAAGCTAGCTCCACCAAGATTGTCAAACAAAGGCAGCATCGACATGTACAAAACAACAATATGCACATAACAAACAAACCCCATCATCAAAACACTGACACGGATCAAATAACAACATCAATTATAAACAAAAGGGTCCTTTAACATGGAAAAACTTACCCAACAATCCAAACAACACCACCAACAATTGAAACAATCCAGCAACCATACCCCACACTTCTTCTCAATTTGGTGGGTTTTCTCATCATTCCTCCAAACCCTAAACTTCTAAACACACTATTCTTGCACAACTCATTCATTCATTCATGGAACTTCCAGATCTCAAACAACACTCATCTTCATAACAATGGATCCGGACCGTATCAAAATTACAAATTTAAAATTTTGACCGTTTGGAGCAAAACGGTCTAGTCTGGTTTGAATCAGCGGTTCCTTGACCCGTTTGCCCACCCCTAACAGTATTGACATATTATATTTATTGTTAAACCCATTTTTAAACACCCCAACTTGAGAATGTTAAAAGCGAGATTTAACAACAAATCAAATATGTCAATATTATACAAACCCATAGGAATTGAAAAAAATGAAAAAAAAAAATTCAAATACAAAAAATCAAAAAATGGACAGACAGCTTTTTGCCCAAAACGCAGTGATTGCTACGAGGATGATCTTGTCCTCGCACGAGCCGTTGCGTTTTGGGCAAAAACCTGACTATGTATCAAACAATTGCAGAATTTCTGCGATTTGTAAGATCACATTCGCGTCCATTTACTGCAACTTTTATTATTGGACTCACTTTTGCCGCTGCGTTTGAGTATCTCATGGAATTATTTCTACTTTTTCCTTTGTCTATGAGATTCAAGAAGCCTTTTAGGAAGTGCTAATGCATACTTAAAAAATCTCCATGGTTGCATAATCACAAGAAAATTACTTGGGAAGATAAATAAAATTGTTTGTGAAGACAAATAGAATTGATTAGAAAGACAAATAGAGTTGCTTGATAAAGCAAATAGAATTTATTGGGAAGACAAATGTCATTTAAGTTGAGCATTATAAAAGGGGAGTAGTTTATTAGTATTCATTACCAATTCAAGAAAATATGAAGAGAAAAAGGTCAATGTTCATAGAAGAAAATTCAGATGAAAAATGGGATGAATTCAGTGATCCGGAAGACGACTTTGTCTAGTATGAGGACCCCCACTCATCGTCTTCAAATGATGAGGAAGAAGGACGGTCAAATGAGGAAGAAGACAGTGAATCATCATCATTCTCTGACAATGATGATGGTGACTACTACTCCGACGAAGAGAATCGTGAACGTCATCCCTTCAAAAACTTTGTTGATCGTCTCCAGACAATTAGATGTATTTTTTTTAATATTTTCAAATATTAATGGAACATCTAATGTTTAATGTTTGTTTGTTTTAGTGTTTTTGTATTGTAAATTTTTTTTTTGTATTTCTAAAATTTGAACTTGTGTTTGTTAATTCATGACATTTTGTTGTGAAGACAGAAAGAGACGAAGAAGAAGAAAATAAGATAGGAGAAGAAAAAAAACACATAAGAGAAAAGGGAGGGAGAGATGAGGAGGTGGAGAAGGTCGGCAGTGTGGTGGTGTGGCTGATGGTGGCGAGGTGGTGATGGTTCTTGATGGAGAATAGAGGGAGAGGGGAGAAGAATGGGAAAGAGGGTGAGAGGAGGTAGAGGATGCCCGCGGTGTAGTAGTTCGATTGATGGTTGCAGGGTGGTGGTGCAGTGGTGACAGTGTAATGGAGAAGATAGGGAGAGGGAAGAAGAGAGGAAAATGAGTTTGGATTTTTTTTTCTTTTTATAAGTGGTGTCCTTCAATAGTGGTGGTGTCCTTCAGAAAGTAGGGGATTGGTGGTGTCCATCAGTATAAGTGGTGGTGTTATTTAAAAGCAACCAACAATATTTCGCATCTTCAACTTATAACACCATAGGCAATATTCACGTTCCAAATTAGATACGTACCAAGACCTCATGTCAGAAATCAATGAATAACAACTTAATTATTGCATATATGAAGTTATGATGAAGAGCACGAACGCAACAATCCTCACAAACCATAGTCTTCCACCACCAGAGCCTTTCTCTGAGAAAAATAGGTTTAAAGTGGGACATCAACCATATATATAGAAGCCTAATTCAATTATTAGCCCATCATCAATAATAAAGTTATAGTGGGGCTTAATAATCACAACTAATCGAGTCTAATCAAACACCACTCACCTATAGTTCGACATTCTACAACATATAATAATATGAACTATGTACGTCCACCTTAAGGAAATTTTCTAACAATCTCTCACTTAGACTACATAGATCATCCATAGATTATATATTGTAAAACTTTATGAGCTCAAAACTTGACTGTCGAGAGTTGTGAATGTCGTCCCAAAACAATCCGTTCCATTGAAAATATCAATATAGGATCATAGCGAACTTCGCCACATTTATCATAGTTGGACCCATCCATGGTCACTAATATCAATACAATCAATGACATAGATCAAAGTATGAATGTGTAGTATGAAAATGACATGTAATGTGATCCCTGATCATGTCCATTTTCAATTGGTCCTACCTTATGATTCAAAATAGAATTGTCTTATTCTACTTAATCAAACTGTATATGCGCAACCATAATTGAAAACGTATAAACTTTATTTCAAAATCATTAGTCAAATGTAATGATAACTATGAGTTCATCAAACATAACAAAATCTTACAAACTCTCACTAATTAGGTACATCACAACGACTAACCACTCTCATACGAGTAACATACTCTTTGAAAACTTTAGGTGGTAAGCCCTTAGTAAGCAGATCCTCAATCATGAGAGCTCTATTAATGTGCTCAACTGCAATTTGATGAATTCGAACTCTTTGTTTGACAATAAGATATTTAATGTCAGTGTAGTTTGACGCTCCGGAAGTCTTGTCATTTATTGAAATAAAAACAGTGGCTTTATTATCACAATAGATCTTCAATGGTTTCTCAATGAAACCATTACGTGAAGCCCTGGAATGAAGTTTCGTAACCACAATGCATGATTTGACGCCTCATGGTAAGCAACATACTCGGTTTCCATCGTTGATGAATCAATGAGTTGTTGTTTGACACTTTTCCAAGAAATTGCACCACCGGCTAGCATGAAAATATAAAATGATGTAGATTGTTTAGTATCAAGGCAATCCGCAAAGTCTGAATCGGAATACCCAACCACTTGTAAGTGATCAGATTTCCTATATGTGAAGATAAATTCTTTTGTTCTTTGCAAATATCGCATTATTCTTTTATTCGCTTTGCAATGATCCATGCATGTATCTTTCGAAATATCTGTCAAGCATACCAATTGCGTATAAAATATCTTGACGCGTACAAATATGAGTATACATAAGACTCCCCAAAATAGATGCATAAGGGATATCTTTCATCTGTGCATTCTCTTGATCATTTTTTGGGCTTTAGAGCAAATTTAACTTATCACCCTTAGCAATTGGTGCATCACCTAGTTTACAATTATGTATGTCAAATCTATTTAGCACTCGTTCGACATAAGCCTTTTGTGATAAGCCAACGTGATCTGTCATGATAAATCTTTATGCCTGCCACAAAAGATGTTTCACCAAGATCTTTCATTTCAAAACTCTTTGAAAGAAATCTCTTGTTCTCATGCAGCAAGCCTATGTCACTACTAGTTAGTAGGATGTCATCAACATATAATATCAGAAAAACAAATTTGTTTCTATTAATCTTACGATAAACACATTGATCAACCGGATTTTTCTCAAAACTGAATAAGGAAATTATTTTATCAAACTTTTTACAACATTGATGAGATGTCTGTTTTAAGTCGTAGATGAATTTCTATAATTTACAAACTTTATGTTATGAGTTTTTAATATCAAAAAAATGTGGTTGTTTCATATAAATAGTTTTTAAAACATTTCCATTCAGAAATGCAGTCTTAACATCCATCTGATGGAGCTCTAAATCATAATGAGCTATAAGAGCCATAATAATTCTAAAAAAGTCTTTCGTTGAAACTGGAGAGAAAGTCTCTTTATAATCAATATCTTCATTTTGAGTAAAGCTTTTAGCAACAAGACGTGACTTATATCTTTCGATGTTGCCTTTGGAATCTCGTTTGACTTCAAAAACTCATCTGCATCCAATTAGTTTCACATTCTTAGGCAACTCGACAATATCCAAACGTCATTGTCCTTCATAGATTTTAACTCGTCTAACACAATATTCATTCAATCTAAACAGTGAACACTTTATTTGGCTCGAAGGAAAGTGATTGGATCATTTCCATTCCTATATCAAACTCATGTTCATCGAGATAAACTACGCATAATCATCTGAAATAGAATATCTCCTCTCTCCATTGGATCTTCTTATTGGCACTTGTAATTGGGAAGGTTGAGATTCTTTTAGATTAGCATATTGCAATCCAAGAATATCTTTGTGATTTGCATCTGCATCCTGCTCAAGAACAGACATGACCACGTTAATAGGTTGAATATTCATCATTGGAATGTCAACACGTTCTTCTTCAAAACTAATATTTTTGATTATGTACTTCCATTATTCTCAATAGCCTCAATAAATTTGGCATTATTCATCTCAATTAAGGTATTAGTAGAGGGACAATAAAACTTAAATCCCCTTGATCTTTATGAATATTTAATAAAGTAGCAACTAATAGTTCTCGAGTTCAATTTTTCTTCATGAGGCTTAGCCTCAACTGAACACCCCCAAATATGTAAGTGTCGAATGCTAGAACGTCTACTAGTATAGCTCATATGGGGTTTATTTGACTGCTTTACTGGGTACTCTACTAAGGATATAAATTGCAGTCTTTAATGTCTCTCCCCAAGAGACTTTGGCAAAGTAGAATGATAAATCATACACCATGTCTTTTAGGGTATGATTCGTCTCTCAAATACACCATTTTGACGTGGTGTCCCTGACATGATGTACTAAGGGACGATGCAACATTCATATAAGTACCTCGCAAATAAATCTGAACATTGGCTTTAACTGTCATATCTACCTTAGTTTACCACCACGGTCAGATCTAACGACATTAATTATCTTATTCTGTTGATTTTCAACCTCAGCTTTATAGGTCTTGCACACATCCAATGATTATGATTTTTTATGTATTAAGTATAGATACCAATAGCGAAAATAATTATGTGTAAAAATGTAAAATACCGTTGACCATTCCAAGAGCCGTAAGGAAGGGAAATATTAATACAATCGTGAAATATGTAAAATCAAGTGTACTAAGAACTCTAGTTGACACAAGCCATTCAATTATCGGACAAGAGATATTACCTAAACTGTAATGTCATAACATAGAAGAATTCTCATTAATTAATTTACACTTAGTACCATAACTATTAACATACAAGGTTTCATTTGGTTGTAAGTGAAAAACATCGAATTCTAACTTATATAGAGATCCAGTACCAATAACATTGAAATTTTGTAAAAGACAAAAACTTCATTTTCCAAAAAAAAAAAAAAAGAATAACCGCATTTATCCAAACTGGTAGCAGAAATTAAATTCTGCCTAAATGACAGTACACAAAAGTCTCATCCAAATCCAAATAAAAATCAGACTCTAATTTTAATTTAAATACCTCAATTGCCTCAACACAAGCTTTATTGTCATCCCCCATGTAAATGAACATTTCGGCATTATTTGGTTTCTGAATCCTTATACAATCCTGCACGGAAACACTTATTTAAATAGTTGCACATGTACCTATCCACCAGGAATGGTGTGGTACATCAGCTAGATTAAATTTAGAACAAACAAGACTAAAATTATCACCTTTCTCTGCGAGTCACTTCTGATATTTGAGACATCCCTTCTTCACATAGCCTGTGTTCTTGCAAAAGAAACATGTGACGACCTTATCATATTTTTGTTGCACATTTGCCTATGAAATTCTTTCAATGTAGTTCCCTTAGCTTTAGCAGTAATATTTCTTTTCATTTTCTTGATGCCTGAATTGTCATTGGAAAATGTTGTTATGTGACCACTTTCTGTCTTTTCTCATTTCAAACTTTCCTCTTCTTGCACACACTGAGCAATGAACTCAATAAGAGTCCATTTCTCCCTCTGAGTATTATAATTGATTTTAAAGGGGTCAAACTGTGTAGAAAGAGCAATCAAAATGAGGTGCACAAGTAGATCATCAGAAAATTTCAACTTTAGTGTCCTCATTTTGGAAATAAAATTAGACATTTCCATTATGTACTCCCTTATATTTTCTTTGTCAATATACTGCAAGGTAACAATTTTGCTAAGAAGCGTACTTGCCTCCACCTTTTATAATGCAACAAATTGGTCTGCAACCTGGCATAGAAAAGTTTTAGAATTTTGCTTGTTAGGCATTGCACTCTCAAAAGTTTCAGAAATAGAGTGTTTCATTATCATAATACTAATGCGATTAGAGCGCTCCCACTTTTCGTAAGAAGTCTTATCTTTAGCTAAACTAGAATCGGTAGGCTTAGTGGGTTCATCAACACGGAGCGCATAATCTAAAACCATACACCCAAGAACGACCACAATATGCTCTTTCCATTTTTCAAAGTTTGAACCATTAAGTATTGGAATGTTGTTTAAATTGGCAAATATCAAATAAACATTCACTAAAATAACACAAAAAATAAAAGAGTGCATCGATAGATGTACACTCAATCAATGTAATGCAATGAGATGATAAAAATAAAGAAATAATCACCATCATACAAAATTTGATCCAATTTAAGGGCAAACAAATAGATTATGGGTAAAAAGTACATATAATTGCATTTTTAGTAATGAGCCTTTATGAGAAACCGAACACACCATACAATTCAAGTCTTGGACAAGCATAGTAACGTGTAAGTGATTCTCTCAAAACAACTAAGGCTAATTAATGTAAATAAAATAAGATCGGATTTTGCCAAACAATAACTTTCCTTTGGGCAAGTCAAAATTAATTACCTTAGACCGTCCATGAACCGGCCAAAATAACAACCTTCATTTGGGTCGATTGTTACTCGAATGGGTCATAACGTAACCATATGCAATCCACAAAAATATTAAATTCATCAAATAAAATTTCATGAAATAAGTCACTTAGGCGACGTATCACAAAATTTGACCTATATTTAAATTTTAATTAAATATACTTAAAATTCTCTTGAAAAAGTACAACTAATTGCTAGTGCACATAAATCAACTTGGGCTTCACGTACTCAGTTTAGATTGTAAAGCTATTACATGCCCAATTGAATTTTCACCCAATAAGCCAAACAGGTCTAACATGTCCAATAGGCAAACCGGTCCAAACAGGACCTAAACCAGCTAACGGGATTGGATTGAACCAAACCGGTCCCACTGGACCTAAAACAGGCCCAAACAAAAAAACCCAACAAACTAGGCCCAAAAGAAACTGATTTTCTTCTTCACCTAACGAAATATATAGTTTCATCTCTATGAAATAAATAGAAGTCTTCATCATCCTTCAGATGTCTTCGTGTTCGACCAAGTAGGGAAACGCAATCGACTGGAAGGTTCAAGTGGAAGTGGCGATCGGAAGGTGAGGAGTCAGGCAAATCGATGATCGAAGAGTTGGTTCTGATTTGGGTGTAACCGTGTCCGACGAGCAAAAGCAGACAACCCAGATCGAGGAAGGAGGGGGAGTGATCCTGTCCAACATTATTGGTTATCGAGGAAGGAGTGTTCGGTTGACAGATCTAGTCAATCGAACAGAAGGTAAGTCCCTTATTTTTTAATTAACTGTAAAGTCTGTGAATTTTTTACGTTTTCTGATGTCTCTTAACTACCATTGACCACTAAAAATATCCTTATGGGGTCGAATATTGAACAGCTAAACCACAATCTAGTTGCTGAGATAACCGGATTTGGCAACTAGATTTCTAGGGTTTGGATAAGTTTAACGTGAGGATTGATTAATTAATCAAACAATAATAAAACATTAAACCTTATGTTTATTCAATGATTCTGACAAGGAGACCCTCATACCACTTGTTGGAATAATATTATATCCACACCAAGACTTCATGTCAGTAATCAATGAATAACAACTTAATTAGTGCGTACCTGAAGTCATTGATGAAGGTTACGCACCCGGCAATTCCCGAACCAAACAATACGCAACGGAGAAGTCTTCAACCTCCATACTAAATTAAGGACCTCATTGAGAACATTTCTCGTATGTCTCTCAAACCTAGTGGGAAAGTAAGAGGTAGAGAAAGTTAGGTCTGGAGTAGGGACCTCAACCGTATACATAGAGCTCTAATTCTATTATCAATAATAGAATTATAGTAGGGTTTAAATTGGTATCTATACATAAATAACATTCATACTAAATTTAAAAACACATGTCAAAACATATAACATGTAATTAGAAACGTGTTTATGACCCTGGTATTGTTTCTTGATTATTACAACTAATTGGGTTTGATCAAACACCACTCACCTATAGTTCGACAATCTACAACGTAAAATAGTATGATTTATATAGGTCCACCTTAAGGAAATTTTCTAACAATTCTTTCACACAAAAAAAGAAGCTAATTACTTAACTAGATCGTAACGTTCCAGCACGTGTCCAAAATCGACATTCTCGTCCGCCCACATTGGCCCATGGTAGTGCTCTCCTTTGATAGTTTCATTCACCTCTAGTATTCAACAATTTAGCACCACGTGCAGCAGGTTCGGCCGCACATGGCCCTCGAATTGGAAGAACCAATTCAACAACAACTCATCTCGAGTTGTTTGTCGATAAGTATTGGTGGGAAAAAGAAGTCATTATCTAGAGCTTTTGAAAAAACTTGAGGTCATTGTGAAACCACAAGAAAACACAAGATTGGTGGATATTATTAGCAATGTAAATCATTGCATAACATGGTTTCGATTTTATTCAGAGAGGGGGAGGAGTGTCACTGAAAATTGAAATTGA
The DNA here is from genome assembly GCA_963556465.1 of Berberis vulgaris. Taxonomy (NCBI): domain Eukaryota; kingdom Viridiplantae; phylum Streptophyta; class Magnoliopsida; order Ranunculales; family Berberidaceae; genus Berberis; species Berberis vulgaris. Next base: position 54,716,799 of record OY747134.1, read on the forward strand.
AATCAAGTTAAATTACATATTTTTTTCTCTATCTCTTTTCAATATAATTTTTAGATATATGAATGTCCTTTAAAATCATTCAGCAATATATAGAAGAAAAAAAATCAAATTAGTATTTATAAGTTGGATTTTGTAAATGTGCATTAGTTTCAAACTTTTCATGTTATGGATATCATCATATCCAACAATTTTAGAGAGCCAAGTTTGGGAGCCACTTTTAAGTCAAGTTTTGATTTATTTTTACACTTCTACATCTTGTATAGTTGTGGTTGTGATTGTACTTTAAAGAGGGGTAAAAAGTATAAAAAAAAAAAATCAAAACTTGACCCAAAAGTGGCTCCATAGACTTACTCCATCATATCATTAAAAAAGTCATGGCTTCGACAGGTCGGGATCCGGACACACAAATTCATGACCCAAATCTATACTCAATTTATAAGCATTTAGATCTAAATCTATTAAATGGTGGAGATTTAAAATGGAAACCAAAGTTATTACAAAATCTCGACTTGGCTTGAGATATTATTTTTATTTGATTATCTTAATTGTTTTTTCCACTACAAATATGTTCTTCCTATGATTTTCAATCATGAATAGTCATTGTTTTTTCACACCTTTTTTTTTTTTGCAAATTGTAATTCAAGCTCAAGTGGTTTCTTCTAAATCGTAAGAATTTTGAAATACCAACTTTTGGATAGTGAAGGCATTCAACATTGTTTGCCATACTAATTAAATTGTGTAATCTTGTGTTCACATGATTGTGAGCCTTGAACAAACTGACCTTATATCTGGTGACTTAAAACTCTATTGTATTGTTATATTGTGCGAACCAAAGTTCTCTAACATTAAAAAAAATTCACATTAAAATCTTGGAGAATGGGGAAACCAAGCACACTAAAAAAAAAAAGACGGATTTAAAGGAAAGATGCGAATATTTAACTCCCATTTTAGTTAAGCAATTATATCCAATTTTGAACCAATTCATTTAGGAAAATATCTCAAACCAACTCACTAAAATAGATTTGTGATACTAAAATAAATCATTTGTGAGCATAAGTATTAGCATAATATTTATGAAAAACATGAAGTTCTCTCATTCATCAAGAGTAAGTTGACTTATGAGATTGAGCAATTTTAAGAAAAATAGCGACTGCAGTAAAGAATTACCTAAAAGTTACCACACCTAAAAGTTTTCAATTGTACTCCGGCATAAACGCACTCTTAGACATGATAATTAAGCCCCTGTGGTTTCATTTTATACCTTATACCTCAAGTTGTATCGCCAAGAAAAAAAAAATAATAAATAAATAAATAAATAAATAAAAACAAAGGGCGTGTTTGTCTAGCCATTTTCTTGTAATGCAAATTTTCACTGTTTGATATCAATTCTTCATAATACTATTTTCCCACTACTCATTGGAATTCAAGTCCAAGAGAAAGACCTCAAAATCAAATTCACGAAAACGGTTTCAATTTTCACGTCTATTTTCCGTGCAACAGACCCTACATAAATAAAATTCTACACAATAAAATTAACAATATACAACAGGCAAATAAAAGAATAATAAAAAAAAGAGAATTTTTGTAATTAAACTGAATTCTTAAAACTATTCAAGTACATCCCAACGTCTGATACAGCTGCACCACCATGCCAAAGCATAATGCCGAATAGCAATTCGTTATTAAGATTGCTTTTATTTTTGCAATTTCAAACAAATCAGTACCACAATGTTTATTTTTATTTAATTTTTCTCATTCCACAATAGAAAATGTTTCCCATTTACTGAAAGAAATATCTTTACTACAGAAAATAAATAAAAAATCTCAATTCCATACTTCGCAAGAGATGAAACATCCATAATTATCTTGATCATAACCACTCAAAATCAGACTACCATGACCCACAGACAGCCCTTGAAACCAATCCCAATTTAAGTCTCCACCTCACTCTTCTGATATGCAATACCTTCACTGCCTGACCAGTTTATTGTAGAGGATTCGATTATCTCTTGCCGTATTGCTCTCTAATAATGCACTTTGCACAAGTTCCTATTCCAAGAAAATAAACAAATTATAAGAATTAAGGAACAAAAGCTTGCAAATCAATGCCTGAGAAGTGGGAAACTATAATTACCTTGACATCCCGGTGAGACAAGAATTTGCCCAAGTTGTGAATAATCAACCGTAAATCCTCAACCTGTTGAAAGTTATGGTATTTGTCAATTACTACTTGGAGGAGGTGCTATGTAATCTTTCCAACTTATTTTCAAATTAAACAAATAAATATATTGCTTCCATTTGATCCAAAAACTTCATACAATCAGGGGCACTAGGAACTAAATTTTACTAACTGGTTGCATTGTAAAGATATTCACATTACATATTAACAGTTGTGTTACAGTGAAGTCAGTGGTGTCTTAGAGATTGCCATGGTGGCATCAGTGGTAATGATGTGATGCAAAATGAAATAGCATATCCCAATCGCCCCATTACTCACTACCATGTGCAAAAAAAAAGGAGAGCATAGTGTACCTTAATGTAGCCCACTCGGTTTCGATCAAAGAACCTGAATGCCTGTTTCATATGGATACCCATGTCAAAAGAATTCAAAACTACTCTAGAAGTGTGTGATTCATCAAGAGAAAGGTGTTGTCCTCAATATATGCAAAACCAGATACAGTCACGAGTAAACACCAGACCGCACCTGCAATAATTCTTTATCGATGGTACGCTCTTTAGTGGAAGGCTTTTCTTTCTCCTTGGTCTCCAAGTCTGCATCCTTTTCCTTGCTCTTTTGCACAATGGTCAACCCCGTCTCAGCAGTTTTATTTTCATTCTTGTTTCGTTTAACACCTTCATTTTTTTCATCCTTCTGATCACTCTCCTCTTTTGGTTTAGCATCTTCAGGTCCAGCCTGCCCTTGTAATAAAATAGAATAATAAAATATAATGCATAAAACTATTATAAAAAAAATCCAAAAAAAAACTCAACACATTTATACAGGATACACGGGTTTACTTTTCAAAAGTGAACTTGACTTCCAGAGTTCCTTTTTTACTTTATTTTTATGATAAAATATAAACAAATAAAATAAATCCTTCTCACCAAAGCTATTGAAAGGGGGAAACAACTAAGCGAGGAACTCCAAAAGAAACAAAAATACATGGAGAAAGGAGAAACATAGCAAGAACAAACAGATACCTATCTTTTAAAAAATATCCCAATGATGTAAGACCTTAGTTTACGTCGAGTTCCAAAGTTCATAGTTACGAGGGACTAAAAAGTTAGAAAAGCAATACCGATGTCTCGTGTAGAAGCTGAGTGTCATAGATTTTTCCTTTATTTCAAAATAAAATAAATAAAATAAAAACTGAAATCAAAATAAAATAAAATAGGTTCCATTATTAGTCCCAAGTGCTTATTAGGGAACGAAGTCCAACAGCCCCTTTTTAGTTTAACAAGTGCCTTATCATGTGATCATTAGCAAGTGGGGCTCATATAGATTCATATCAATCAATTCGCAGCAGGTAGGGCTCATACTAGTTATAATTCCAATCTCCTTGTGTACCGGATTCCTATCCATTCTTATCATGTGATCATTAGCAAGTGGGGCTCATATAGATTCATATCAATCAATTCGTAGCAGGTAGGGCTCATACTAGTTATAATTCCAATCTCCTTGTGTACCGGATTCCTATCCATTCTGGTAAACTACTTCACTAGATTATCACTTAGAAGACTCCCATTCTCAAGTAAAGCTATATACCCTAACCAAATAAGGCAGTAGCAAACCAGACATTCCGTACATCTGAAAAGGGGGAGATCAATATACAAAAAGAAAAGAATAATTATTTATTTCAAATGCATGCCATCATTTATTCTGGAAAATGTTAGGCCACAACTCAAGTTATCAGAACGTATATTAAGTTATCCTTGGAAAGTCTATATAAGTGGGGACCACAAAATAGTAAATATCTTAAAGCACATTAGTAGACCAGGGGGAGGCTGAGTACAACTCTCTTTCTTTTTGTCCCCTTATAATGACATAAAATAAATATTATTATTTAAACCGCAACTACCTGCTACAAAGGAAAATAATATAAGAATAACAAAGGCCCGAATTGAAGCATTGTTGTGAGTTGATTAGAAGATAGGAAGAGGATGCAACACAGAACACCAGAGGAAACTACAAATGTGCTTTCCAAATTAACGACTCACCTCTTTTGATGCGTCATTCTCCTGGCTGGCATCGTCTATTTCCTGATCTTCATCCTCATACTCCTCGGGGTCATAATCATCTCCCTCATTGTCCATACTAGACTCATCACCCCCATCCACAAAAGTTTCATTCTTAGCAACGGTTTCTTCATTTTTTGGATCCTTGGCCACAATTTCTTCATTTTCTGGCTTAGCATCATCCTGTGTTTCAGATTTAACATATATACTTTTCACGGGAAGCTCAGCAGTAGTCTTCAACCGTTTACTTGAAGATTTTTCCTTGTCACTTTCCTTCTGGAGGTTTTCGTCACGTTGTCTTTTTCGTTGATTCCTTTTGTTAACAAAATCAAGGCGTAGTTTCTACACATAGATAAACATAATATTTTTTGGTTAATTCAGAACTTTTTGAATAGCTAGATAGAGCATATTCATGGATCAAGAAACCCAACCAGGAAACAAATCACACGAAAAATGTTTTACAAAACAAATCCCGATACCAACCTGGAGAAATGCTAGGAGGCGACATCCCATCTGAAACTGAAGCATTTCATAAATTGTTTCAGCAAATAATGAGAGCTGCAAATAAAAGTGGGGTCAGTTATGATAGGGCCTTGGAGTGAGAAAATTCTATGCTGCAAAAGAACTGACAAGTGATCACTTTCCAGAATCAATATACATTAATTTTTAAGGAACATAGACTACAGAAATCTTTCCATAGATGAATAGCAGAAATGAACCTCAAAAGTTGACTCCTCAATATCCTTGTCAGTGTAATCCAAGAGTGAATCTAAGGAAAGTGTTGTTGAGCGAATCTGAGAGATAAAATATATGTCAGACATCTGGATTGTTAAGGAAAAGCTAACAAGCTAGATAATGAACAACTTTGAACATACTTTAGATTCCTTTGTTTGCTTTGTTTTTAGAATCAAGCCGGAGTGCTTTGGAGGCTCGTCAGATTTTCCTTTCTCTTTCACATCCTTACTCGCTTTACGTCTAGGTTCATCTTTCTCATCTTTGCCTTTCCTCTCCTGCTTTCCATCACCACCCTTACTTGAGCTCTTTTCCTTGGTAGCATCAGTCTCTGTTTTGCCACCAATCTCTTTCTTATCATCGTCCCCTTTTCCTTCGTTTTTACCCTTGTCATCCTTGATTTCACTCATGTCAGTATCATCACCATGCTTCTCAGCTGGTATCATCTTTGAGTCCTTGTTGGAAGTTGTTTTATTTCCAGTATCGGTAATTTTTTCATTTGTCACTAAAGATTCATCTTTATCACCGTCCTTGATGATGTCTGCACTTGCACCCACATCTTCAACACAAGTAATTTTCTTCTTCGGTACCTTCTTAATGATTTTTTTCTTCTTAATTGTTTTAGAAACAGTACCTTGAGTGGCAGAAGCACTGCTATTATCCACATTATCCTTAGAGTCATCTTCTTGAACCTGTTTCTGAGCAGATTTGGCAACAACCTTCTTCACAATCTTCTTTTTCCCAGCTGAACCAACATTTGGATCAACTTCGGCACCATCCTGTTGCACTGCAATTTCTGCTTTTTTTTGTTTATTGACAACATCCTCTACATCTAGTTTATCCTTCTCTTTGCTCACTACGTTCTCCCCACCAGCTTTCTTATCAGCAGCCTTTTGCTTGACAACCTTCCTAACAATTTTTTTCTTCCCTGGCTTCTGAACTTCAGTTACTTGAGCAATTGGTTCTTGTTCTTTATTGTTAATGGTGCTCTCATCTTTAACATCTGTACCTTTGTCCTTATTCTTCTGTTTTCCAGCTGAGTCACCTTGAATGTCCACACCATCTTCACCAGCCTCTTTACCATCAACTGCCTGACCATCAACTGCCTGACTAGATTGTGAACCATGGGGATCTTTCTTTCCCTTTGTGGTTCTTGCCGAATCACCATCCTTGTCTGGCTTAGAATGGGTTTTATCACCTATGAAACAATATAATGTCAGTTAATTGCTAACCAAACCCAATTAGGTTGAAATTTGTAGACTTTTCTCAGATACCTTTCACCACCTTATCCTTCTCAGCTGGTTTCTGAAGAAATTGAGGGGAAAAGTTGGGAAAAAAAAAGTCAGTATTATATAAATTAAAAAGGTAATAATAAAAACTTTAAGAAAAAAACCTTCTCCTTCTGGGAAGCAAGATGTCGTTCTGTGTCAACTGTGGCCTTCCTATGTGCAAGCCACTGATCTCGCCAATCACTCAAAGAAGGTAGACACTGTGACACATCTGGAATAAACAATACCGTGATTTCTCTATGACTAAACAGTCCATCTTTGCCAACTCTATCATAATGTATCTGCAGATATCGAGTCGGAGTTGGAACATTTTTCAGTACCATCACAATATGAGGAACAGTGATAAGTTATAGCTTTATTAGGAAAGAACAACCAGAAACACTCCAATAATGACACCAATATGATGAAAGGATGTGCCAATGGTTTACACTAAATTATTAAATATAAATTGACAAGATTTGGTAAACTTGTTTGCTGTTTTTTGTGCATTTCAACCTAACAACATAAGTGTGAGTCTATAGCAGAATAAAAATTTGAAACAAGAGGATACATGTATTAGTTTGTCAGAATAGCCAATCAATTAACGGCGACTTTTTAGAATGTTAAGTTAGAAGTCATGCTCACTATAAATTGTTAGGAAGTCTGATGCACCTCTTCATTCTACAAATCAAATTTATCGGGTAATGTACCATCTATAAATTTTAGTTTTCATTCATTAAAGCTCATTTTGATTAATATATGCCAGTGCTAAATGTTAAGAGTTGAGAAAGAGCCCTAGAAGAAAGTATCTTACAAACAAGACCAGCTATTATTCTGAAATCATTGAGACATTCCATCATGAAAGAACCCTAACAGAGCATTTCCATGTCTATGAATAATCTCAATCCTTGACAGCAACATTAGTGAGGGCCTCATACAAGCTCCCACCTGCTCAAACCACTCAGTCAGGGACAAGAGATAACTCACCGTGCCGAACTCACTAATTGGACCACTGATTTAACTTCTTTAAGTATTAGAACTGTTGTGGATATATTTCTTTCATCGAGTGGAAAAAGGCAAACATTAAACGAAAAATAATGCAATCTCTTAGTGAGAGAGAATTAAAAATTAACATTGCATTATATGTTTAATGAAATGACATACTGGCTGAGAACCTAGACTAAAGATAATCCTTCATCCAGTACAATTTCCTTAAATCCATAAAATTGATTCAACATTGAGTTCATGTCATCCTCATAGAATATTGTGAAGGTCAATCCTCAACCACACATGAACATCTACTTAATCCCACTCTGATTTATATCCAAGTCTGAAGATTGAAAAAAGAACCCTACAACCCTTGGTTGAACAAAAGAAAATTTGTTCACAGGGGAGGAGACCTAAATAGAGGAGGAAACCAACTTAATTGCTTCTCGAATCTCTGGTTTTGCATCGCTGACGTGACTGATTTTTGCATCTTCACCAATCAAGTTGTTTGAAGAGAAAAATGAAAATCGATAAAGAAGGTCATGAGGGTTCAATTCAGTTTCAGAAGGGGATTTAAAAAAAAAAGTGAGTTTCCACTTGTTCTCTATCTCTAGATTTGTAAATCATCACCGATATTTTGAGAAAACCAACAGACATAACAATGTAAGTCCATCGAAATTAAACAAGCTGAATTCAAAAACATACACATCCTAAGGTCTGAGTTTAAGCTAAAGACTGAAATGGAATGTAAATTCAGAAAACAATGAATGACAAAACAGGGCCTTATGCTACTGAAAATTGAGCTCCATAACCTCTCAATTTTACTTTTTACTGACCAATAGTATTTTCAAAAGAAATCAAACAAACAGGATCTTCTCCTATCAACGCTTGAGCTCAAGAACCTCACACCTTTACTAATCACTTTTTTTTCAACAAGAAATAGCTATCTAATTTGTAGCAACAAACTGTTCACCACAGGAATGATCAACTGAAGTGAACCAGTTGTGCTATACAGCACCCAGAAAAGAAAAAAAAAATCTGGACCACTCAGTCAATCCAAGAATTCATTTATACTTTAAAATAAAGACCAAAAGCTTCCTTTTTTTCAATTTCTGCCAAGACACGACATATCGACCATAGTACTTCAGCACCTTCAAAACTCCAGCCACCCCCTGTACAACAAACAACTCATTTCTGCCAGACAACACCCAACTCAGGTCATACCAGCTGTGAACTATCTCTTTCCCATCTTCACCACTCACTCTCGCATGTGCTAAATTAGTCAAAGACAAATCAGGAGTTTCGCCCGGGGGGTTGTGAAGGTGAACTGAATTGGTGGCAGTAACAAAAAGTCATGGCAACAGAACTAATGATGACTGATAAAGTTGTGTGGAATGGGATGGCAAGGGACAACCAGGCAAGGGCTGCAGTGAGAGCCAACTGTTACGATGTGGAGATAGTGGTAGGGGAAAGGGAGTTGGATAGAAAGAGGGGAGGGGACTAGGTCAAGGGTAGATGGCCAGGCGAAAGAATAGGTGTCTTGAGGACAGACAGAATGCGTGAAGTGAGAGAAAGTAAGAGTGGGTTAGGCTTCCACAAAACATCGAACAGAAAACTGCACTGAGAACCTACAAAGCTTCATATAAGAAGAAAAATACTAAGATAAAAATAAGACAAACAATTCAACAGTTACAAAAGATAAAAGGTCTTAGTAGTGACTTCAACCATGAACAAAAACACCAATAATTTCACTTTCGCAAATAGTATCCATAGAAAAGTACGATGATCAGTACAACCTTGGTCTTAGCATCTTAATTATCCCAATTCACCCATAGTAAAACTCCAATCGATAGAAAGGGTTCGCTAAACAAACATCTTAGTAACAAGCAACCTAAGAAACAAGATGTAGAGGTTACATAAAAAAAATGGATAGAACAAAAAATACCTCAAGGAAGCGATTCCAGTGCTGGCAGTTGTGTAGATCAAGTTGAACCATGTCTTTAACATGTCTGTGGTGATGAAATCAATTCATTACTAAATTTGTTACAATTGTTTCACTACTTTAATTTTAACACCTTATAGCAGCACTCACCTTAGGGCAGCATGAACCAAGGAGGAATCATCAATTGAAGGATCCCCACCATCAACACCATCCCAGCGACCTCCAATTGCCATGAAAGAACGGTCTTTTCGAAGAAAAGCAAACCTAAGAATGTTATTGATATGTGGTATGCGTTCGTCAAAGTTTTTATCAGATGACAAGTCATCAAAAGCATCATTGCTGATTCCACTCATTAGAATCACCTGAGATGGAGGAAATGTAAGCAAATGCAAATGAGAACTGCAAATCTAAAAGTTGGTTCAAATTCTCATGGTAACTAAACTTTGATATTTCATTCATTTGATTCAAGAATTTAAGAAATAAAAAACAGATAATGTAAACCTAGATGGATAAAAAACCTTACAAGACAAACTTGATCCATAATAATTGAATTATATATTCGACACTAAATCGCACATTTTGTACAATAACACGCATATAAATCTCCAAGTCCAACAAGCCAATAAAATGGGGTAGCCCAAATGAGGCGCTAAAGATCCAGAAATGTTTAGGGAACTTTGTTTTAGTATAATCAGGGCGCGAAAGCATTGTTGTGCCTTAGGCGCTCCGCCTTGCGCCTAACGGACTTTAGGCATGCAAAGAAAATAATAAATACATTTACTCATCAAAGTTTATGTCTAGCATGCAAATTCATATAAGAAAGATTAAAAAAAAAAAAAAAAAAACTAGCGTTATAAACCACAAAACTTACACCCAAGATTCCAAACTTAAATGTCAAATAGTCAATTACATAAAAATAATAATAATAAATAGAGTTTTTTTATATTCCATACTCCATAGATAACAATTCCATAATCTTTGGATTTCAAAGTCAGTCCATAGCTAAGTTATTCCAGACGCTATGACTAGGTGTATGAATCGTAAAAACCTATGTAACAACACTTTATTTACCAAAAGAAAGTATTGACACCTATTCTGTCGGATACTCATGTCGAGAACCACAGATACTACCCTCAAACAATTCATGCTTAAATCATAAGGTTTTTCACATATCTTTGAAATTTTCAGTTATATACTAATGTTAGATACATATTATGGCAAGTTAGTAACACATAAAGTACAATAGTTACCTACAAGTGAATGAATATGACTAATAGTTCAAAACTTATTACTAAAATGTGTAAGTTTGTCCCCTAGCATATCTCGTAGTGTTTTTTCTTTGCCAATGAGTCCGACACTTCGTATCTGTGTCAGATACCACCAAAATCTGTGTGGTCATTACATAGGTAAAAACAGTGAAAATTCACAATTTCAAACAGTGCTAAGTAGTACCTCAAATAGTATCCAAACTATACTCAAAAAGTGCCCATGCACCTTTTATGCAAAAAGCGTGTCTTGGCCCTGCGCCTAAATAAAAATAAAAAGGCTCCTTTTTAGCACCTCTTGAACACAAGTACACCAGGACTGTAATGGGGCGTACCTTTGGGCTTTGCGCAATAGCGCATTTAACTACAATGATTAGTTTAAATTCTGGGAAGTTCCATGTAGAACAAAATGTAGGGAAACAAAAGAAACAAAATTGAGGTAAATATCATTGCAAAAGAAAACTATTTAAGAGCATACGAACAATAAATAATACAAACAATAAATAGATAAAGCATCAAACAAATTATAGTTGTAAATTCAATATATTGATGTCCAAAAGAATTTGTTGCAAATTATAAGATGGTGCATTAAGGAATGAAAAATCAACAAATAAAATCTATTAAATCCGGGCGATGAAAGAATAAAGGTATCCTAGTTTTTGTGATTTTAGAACATGATTCATGTACATGCATACATACTTTAATAGTAAAAGCCCCTTCAAGTCAGACAAAATCTTTTCATAGAATGCTAAGTTCCATTCCCAAAGTTGCCCCTACATGTGCTATCTCACCAAACTAGTATGTAAATATAGACAGGCTTCAGCTCTCCATGGCTGGCACTTAACCATAACGCTGATAACACAATAAGTTAGCCTGCTCTAGGCAACTCTAGGCATATCAGAGGAAGCATCACAGAAGTTACGTATTAGGTACATAAAGTTGAACAATAATTAACTTCAGAGTTCCATGTCCACACCTTTGCATTCCATACAATATTTCCATTTCTAGATTGCTCCGATTCCTCAGCCAAACGCTCAGTCGATGCCTCCTTATGCTCAGCTTTGCTCTCTATTTCTACAAGGTCGTGCTCGAAGCTGATGCACCCAACAATTTAAAAAATGAAAAAAAAAAAAAAAAAATTACAAATATGCATAAACCCAAGCCCTGTTAAACATTACGCAACATAAAAATTAAAAGACTTATAAGAGAATATCATAGTCAAGGTAAAGAAGACAAGAAGATCACACAAGGCCTAGTAAGGATTTGCAAAAGCCAGTACCTGACCGGAGTGTGGAGAGAAAGATTCAAGTTGTGTTTTGGCCAGTTCAAAACAACCTAAAGAAATAAGCATAATCAATTCTCAGCATAAGAACGTTATACACTGCTAGCAGTGGGAAATAAATGACAAATTAAAGGCCATACCTTAGAGAATTCAGGCGAAATTGATAACTTGGGATATCGCTTACTTATAGAAAGATAATCCCTTTCAACTTCAACCAAACAAGATGGGTAAACCTGCAACCATACTGCCACTATTACAAAACCGCATACTCATAATACTAAAAACTAAAAAAGTTAAGAAAAATCCAGGAACAACATTAAATTCACATGGAATATATATCATATATCAGCATTACATGAATGAAGAAAACAAAGTCACGAATGGCCCCCAGTCCAACATCCGAGTGTTTCATCATTATTTTTCTGGCAAAAAGTTTCCTCAATAGCAATGCCAAAGAAAAAGCATAAACATTCTAACAACTATGCTGCTTATTGCAGGCTGATAGAAGATATTCTTCCATTATTAAATAGAAGTTCTGAAGTAGACGAACAACATCCTCGTGACTTGCATCACGAAATTGATAAAGCTCTAGTGCAGCATATGCAAATACAGCAGTCATCAAATATCCTCGACATGGCTCAATAAGGAGAAAAGAGGATATATTGTCATAAGAAGGGACCAGTGAACTCATGGCTGAGGGATGAGAAAGAAAAGGATACAGATCGAGAAAAGGAGGCTCCAAATCCAAGGTCACATGGTTCAAAACAAAATCTAATATCAATGAACACCAACGCTCTTATATGGTTTTACCTTGCAAATATACTCTCTCCTTTTTTCTCTAACAGGTGAATGGCGCCTTCAGCACAACAGAGCACAGAGTTAGTTTAAGAAGGCAGCAATACGCATGAACCAGCAACTTATTTCAGAACTATAGCAGGACGCAAAACATTAGAGATCAAGTTCCACCTATGCAAAGATTCATGACGTGGTGAGTTTCGTCTTGAAGATCTTTCCTCCCTTGTCGAGGACACCTGTCGGTCTTTAGCAACTCTTGGCGGACTTCGTTCGCGCCTAGTTTCCAGCGCACGTTTGCGTTCTCGCTCTCTCTCCTTGTTCCTGCGCTCGAGAAGACGTTCTCTTTCACGTGCTCTTTCTCGTTCTCTCTCACGCTCCTTTTCCCTTTCTCGTTCCTTTTCCCTCTCGCGCAAATGCTCCCTACGACGCTCTTCTTCCCTTACGTCGAGTTCTCGCCGATAACCACCCCTATCATCTTTCCGTTCGTCAATCCTGGACCCCACAACACTTGAATGCCCACCACGAGACAATAGGCTACCCGGATAGTCAGTATCAAGCGATGTGCCACGAAGTCCTTTCCCAGCAGCAGCATAATCACGGCCCGGAGGAAGGCTCACCCCATAACCTGCACTAGAAGAACCTTGTGCATATATGAGATCATCAACATTTCTTAGAGGTGCTGCTCCTAAAATCGACCCCTGATGTTGTGCACCATAGGAAGGACCAGTAAGCATCGACAGATTACGAGGATCAGCATCCACTCTTCCACCATACGAAGCGAGATCTTGAGTTGCATGACGAATAGCGGCACCCCTTGCGGCAAGATAATCAGCTTGTCTGCCAGAAATGTGAATGCTTCTCAGTGCAATAAGAAATACAAGGTTTTCTGACTTAACTATTCATATGTCCACCTCTATTACCATTGTGAATGAAAGGTTTATTATATCACATATTAAAATTGAATACAAGCGATAATCTTGCAGAATGGAATCAGTCACAAAGACATTCTGTATCACATATTGTATCTCACAGCAAACCCACAAAAGTATGTGAACATGAGAAAAGAAATACCTAGCACCCCCTTCCAGTGAAGTAGTTTGCAGTGATTGAGACTTCAGCATCTGTTGCTGTCGAAGCAGTGAAGCCTGTAAAATTTGACAGCTGTTAACTCTACCAAAGCACATACCTTTAGACCTACAAAGAATAAGCATGTGCTCGTAAATGTGAAACTTGATAAGATACCTGCTCAAGGTGATCGTACAATTCAGGCTATTGCAAAGGCCAAAAGAAATAGAAGTTGGTCAGGCTAAACTAAAAAAAGAAACAGAAAGAGACGACAATAAAGAAGAAATATCGCAAAATCGAGAAGAAAGAAAACAATTATAAAAATCATAGATATGAACTATACCTGATGTTGATGACTTAGACCAACAGATTCAGCATAACGTCTTGCAGCTTCACTTTGCAAATCCCTCCCGGCATAAGCACTTTGATGCTCACTATAGTTCCTTCTCTCTACGGAAGAATGATCAGGAACTTCTCCTGAGAACTGATCACCTATTTTACCATATCCAAGGCTTGATAAGGAAGCATACTCACCAGATCCAAACTTTGGGGACTCAGCCATTGCTGAGGCATACCCAGCGCGACCTTGCAGGGATGAGGATACTGCCACTTTGCCACTCATAGATCCAACCTGTAATGGGATGTTGCATTGATGACTGAGACTACTATACAAATTATGGTATAAGCACCAGTATCATTTCTTGCATTCTAAATGTATAAATAAGTTAAAGTAATCAGAACTAACAAACATCTTATTTGCTTGATGTTAAGGTTATAACTTACAACTACCAAAAAGACAAGAAGTAATATTTGCCTAAGAAATAGCTTATGACCTAGACATCAGAGTTGCAAGAAGTACCAATTACAATAAAAGTTGAAGCAATGATGAATGAATTCTTTTTTAAAATTCAATATTATCAACAACCAAGAATAAATTGCTGCAGAGAAAAGGCGACTGAGAAAATGACGGGCACAGAATTTCTCCTTATTGGATTTCCAGTGGAAGAAAGCCCGAATCCTCGGTTATGTGGAACAACGTTCCTCTTTCTCCCTTCCCTGAGCTTCTCTTTGATGGGCAATTTTACTTCTGAAACGTATAGTTGAAATATTTTTTTTATTTGTTTATGTTTCCATTTTTTTTCTGTTCTTGCTGATTAATGTTTGTTTCTCTCCTTGAGCCTCTCGCACTTCCTTGTATCATTTTTTTCTGGCTTTAACAAGTGGCTGGCTTATAAAATAAATAAATATTAAGGTCACAGAACATGCGAGTCCCAACTTACATACAAGGAATCAAAATAAATTCCTTTTTCAGCAACGATTAGGTGGCTCTAAATGGGTCATCCTAGCATTGTCCATTCAATGGGCTGAAAAAATCGCACAAGCAGACAGCTTCAAGAGAAGCTGCCTCCTTTGAGGATACATGAGAAGGCCATTTCCAATTCATAAATGGAGGCGTAATGCAAGTAGACTATCCAAACTACTACAAAACAAAATTAGGACAAAAAGATATGCTAAATCACTTCAATCCTTAACAATTTAAGAAAGAGGTGGAAGGAACTTCAATTCTCAATCACACCAATATCCATTAACACTATAACACTTAACAAGAAGGAAGATATTCCAACCAAATGTTTTCGTACAGAAACACACCCAAGAAGAGACACTTTTGTCCAAACCAACTTATTCGGGGCATTAATAAAGATATCCGACGGGTGATATTCAATCGAACTATAAAAATTAACAACCCAGCAAAAGTACCAAGTTTTCCAAGCCAAACTTCTCGAAGCAAAGAACCTAAGAAATCGAGTTTTAAGTGTCTTGCCTTCGATCCATACATCATAACACACCCACTTGACAAAACAAGACATTGTGCTAAATAAATTATTATCAAGAAGCTTAGGTAATGACTATACCCGTATAAAAAAGAGATTCGTTAATCACTATAAAAAAATTTAATTACATGAAATGAGTTGCAATCTCGTAATTTGAGGAGTGTCGGTTCGAGGAAAGAAATATCACCGATGACAGTGCAGGGGATCTCATTGTTTTGCAAGAGATAAATGATTGGATCATTCCAATCAGACAAAATATTTGAGGACTTTGTACGACACTTGGATTGTATGACACTTGAAGGCAAGTTGAGGACACAACAAAATAGAACGATTTGTACCATTGTGGATGGTAAAGAAGTTTTTCTTATTATTATTATTGTTTTGTGTGTGTGGGTCGGTGGGTGGGGGGTTAACATTTAGTAAATGCTTAATGAGTGATCTTTAGGATCAGTAAAGTAAATGCTTTAGTTGCAAATAGGGAAAAGAAAGTAATTTTAAATTAAATAAAGTAGGGGTCCAGTGAGAGAGACAAAATGAGAGAGAATCCTCACCATGAACAATATGAGAACTTTTTTTATAAATAAAAAATGTATTAAAAATAAACATCTTAAATAATATATGAATGACAACTGAACTCAGAGTGGTATAAACTTTTGACTACTTTCTCAATGAGAAAAAATTTACAGCATTCCCATGAACCAGTTCAAGTGAAGTTCAAATAGCTAGCAGAATTTGAGGTCTCTGACCTGTTGAACGGTAGTCAGAGCGGACGAGCCATATACATCCCCATATTGCCCTCCATACTGAGACGATGTTGCCACTCTGAATCCACCAATTTCCGGATCTTGAGCACTACCAAGCATGGATGAGTGGGAAGTCCCAGACTACAAAGACACAATAGGAAGTAAAAATGAAATATCAATGAATTTTACTCGAATTACTTGGCTTTGCCACAAAAAAGGCTCTAAAAAGTGATTTACAAAGAAACCAATTATAGTCGAAGCGCATGCTTACATTTTGCCCATACGTCTGTTGTGCCCCATACAATTGCCCGTAGGGATTACTCCCCCGTGAATACATTTCCTTCTCCAAACTAAAATATAAACCTTCATAAAATTGCAAATATGTTGGACAAAGCGATGAAATATGTAGTAGAACCAATTAACATTTTTTCTCAATCATACACAACATGTTGAGAGACGTCTAACATTCAAACAATCTGCGCGGAATGCACAACCTTACTTAAAGAGTAGAGCTCCTAATAGTAGCAAAATGCATTAAATCTCAAAAAAAGGCCCTTTAATATCAAAGAAAATTCCACCCCAATTGTTCTGGTTCTTCGTACAAGAGTAAAACCCACGAAGCTCTAGTTTTTTTTTTGAAAGCGAGCTGGGTTTTTATAGGATCCCATAACCTATCAAGGAGGTGCGACCTACAGGTCAACACCAAAAGAAAGTAACCATGCCGCTGGGGGTCTCAAACTTAGGACGTAGGGTATAAACCCACACAGCCCTAACACCCCGTAGCTAACAACTAACAAGTCATCAAATAATGTGAATTTGTTCCATTGGCAACAAAACCAAACTTTTTGAACATAAAAACGACACACAAAAGACAAGAAACGATTGAAATTGTAGCGGTGATAGAGAAAGAGAAGTTTAGCTGATTCAGTGACCTAAAACGAAAGGTGAATTCGTCTTAGAGACAAAACAGAGATAAAGATTATTACCTCTATCGACAATGGATCCGATAATAAGAGATTAGGGTCTCGCTCGTGCTGTTGAAGATAACACTCTCTCCCTCTCTCTCTCTCTCTCTCTCTCTCTCTCTCTCTCTCTGACTTGAACACAATACAAAACGAAAACCCTAGATGAAGAAGATGAGGGAAGACTTGGTTTTATTTATGCTGGGTGAACCCGGCTACCAAGGACGACTCATATCTATAAAACGCCCGAGTCAACTCGGATCGAATTTCGGGAAATTTTTTTTTTTTTATTTTTCATTTGAATTTTGGGTCCTTCAATGTGGTTCGCGCATTCTGGAATTGGAGCTGAGAACGAACAGGCTATTACTATGTGTAAGGTTAGTGTATCACGATTAATGGACAATAAGTTATTTGCTTGGCATGTGTCTAGCATTGCTTAAATATACTAGGGATGGACGCGCTCTACGTGTGCGGATATTCAATATTTTTTTTTTAATTTTAAGGACATATGTATAGTTTATAAATAATTGGAGGGTTTCAAATAAATTATGTTAAGAACTTAAGTACAATTAATGAATATTAAGAGGGACTGAGTTTGATTATTAATAATATGAATTTGGGAGGACAAAAGTATAAAAAATTGTAAGTATTTTTTTGTTTAAAAATACAAATACCCTTTGTCATTTTAATACATTTTGATTTTTCTTTGCAAATATTATAAAGTTGGGAGAGCATTGTCGAACCCAAAAATTAGGTTAAAGAGAAATGTGTAATAGTATTTTTAATTAAAAAACACAAATACCCCTGACAATATTCATTTGTATGTTGGTTTCATTTGTAATTAGTAAGAATAGAGGAAGGCATTTTGGGAAGTTTAAAATTTTGAGTTGAAATACACATAGTTATTGTTCCTAAGGAGAGCATGCATTATAGAGGTAGAGATATTCGATTTATTTTGTATAATCGTGAGTCAAGCGTGTCTAGTCTGTGTCCTTATTACGCTTTAGGTGATGAAGTAGTTCATATCTACTAATTCTCCCTTCAAAGAGTTTCATTAGTTTATTTTTCGAGGTTTCAATCTTTTATCCACAACCTATTTACTTATCCACCAGCGAGATGTATATATTACGCAAGATTTTGTGGCCAATTTTTCTTATTGCGGAACCCGTTGGCTTGGCAAGTTAGCAACGCATGGTTGAGTGCATCAATTTCGACATTCATCTATCATACCCTTTGACTCACTTTGAGAGAGGGTATTGACACTATTTTAAAGATAGGTTTGTAGAGGCCCTAAAGTTGTGTTAATGAGAAAAGACGAGTCACCTCGTTCAACTCAACAAGGGTTCACGTTTTTCTTGATGACTCCTACTTATTGTTCATTGAACGATGAAAGTCGTAACGAAAACATTAGATTATTGTTATCGGTATGTTAAACCATTTGGAGAATTTGGCATAGGTTTTATAATAATTTTATCCTCTGGCACTCAAATATATGCCAAGTTCATCTATTTTTATAATTGAAACCGAGATTTACTATAGCAGGAAATGTGTCAATGTTTCGAAATTTCGAACATGCCCTCAATTATTGCTCAAACAAATGAAGGATACAACAAAATGTTATAAGAGGTATTTCTGTAAAGTTAACATTCAACCTTTAGTTTTACCACGTGTCATTTGAAATAGGTGTAATGAAAATCAGGACAAATAAAAAAATTTATCCTGATTTTGAATTGAAATTTATTATTTCCTCCCCAACACTGTTTCTATAATTACATATTTATCATCCTTTAATTGTCATAATAACACGTGTCTAGGGGTAGATTGATTCAATTCAAAAATCAAAGTGATTCAATACATGAAGTGCGACCTTACCCCTGCACTCATGTAGGATATGAAAATTGTTGATGACTCCCACCACATACTTTTAAAACTCCATAATCAAGTACTTGGTTAGAAACTCTACATTAATTATGATTCGTTTAAATTTTTACAAGATCATATTTTACTCAGAATTTCATAAACTCGTATTTAGTTAGAAACAATATACATTATGTTCTACAGTCTTTAAAACACCATATCTTATTCTTAAGAATTGTTATTTTTAAACCATAGTTCTCAAGTCAAATCCCCAAATTTTAATTTGTTTTCCTTTGGAAATGATATTTTCCGTGAAAATGTTAATTGTTGCTTGTTGAGATATTGGCCTAGAATGAAGTTAATTTTGATTTCTTGCTAATGTTTCTTACAATGTAAGAGGTTATGCGAAATTTACATTACGTGTGAATATTGCTAAAATTTTAGACAAAATATCATAGACTTGGTAGAGAGTGAAGCCTGATAGATGCATAAATTGTTAATTTGAATTGCAAAGATAGATTGGTCAGTGATCGGACTAAAATTTGGTAGGATTAGTTGATGTAATTTTCAAGGAAAAGTTTATGGTGGGATCTTGTATTACTCCAATAAATTTGATCAGTGTTGAGCAATGCCAAAGGCATGACCCAATGATTTCATATGTTTTTTCACTAAGTACGGGTGATAGTAGAGTTGATTCAGGTGGGAGAAAGATTCATAAGAGGAAATTGACCCTAGACCAATTACTATTGGTGTTGCTTCTCATATACTTGGGAATCAGGTATGATGGTTTCAAGTTCTATTAGTTTATAGTAAAAAAAAATTTATGTTCTTGGTTTTGAAATCCTACTATTTGGTAATGTAATAATAGATCAATCATATGTCACATGGATGCATTATGATTGGGTTCATGTTTGCTTTTCGACCGATCGAAACAATTCTATTTGGGGTTAGGGGTTGTTCCCTTAACCACCCAACTAAGTTTCATTCAATAGTCAAGTAAAGGAACATATCTTATCTTGAAATAGTTATGAAACTGGCATTACACTTTGAGCTGAAAAGTGAAAAAAAAAAAAAATGTAGGAGCAATTTTGTAGGGCATTTTAATAGGAAACTACTGTGTCTTTCCATGGTTAGGTAAATTTGATTTCAACCCTTCATTAGTAGCAAAACTCGGGCTAAAAATGAGCTTCTGTTAAGTGCTTGTCCAGGTTGTTTGTAATTCATCTTGTTTGTGCATCATTTAGGTTTTGTTTACGGTTCTTTTTTTTAATTTAGACTATCCTCATATAGATGTTAGGTTTGCATTAATAATAATAATAATTAAAAAAAATCTTGAACCTTTTTAAGGACTGTTAACTTTGAAACTCTGGAGTCCATTAGTATATATGTACATGAGCGCGTGATTTTAAGAATATGCTAGTTCTAAAAACCCTGAGCAGTTATTTGAAGTTCTCGTTACTTTTCTAGGCTCCCCCTCCTTGTCTACCGAGGCCAAGAAGATGGCCGAGCATAAGACATTTATGGATTACTCAATTATTTTCAGCAACACTCATTCTTGCATTGTCTTATCTAAAACAACTAAAAATAGCCTTGAATCTAAACCATCCATCATCCATATTTTGCCTTCCTTCTGTGGTTTTGAAAAAGAAGATCTATATTTCTATGTGAAATAATTTCTTGACATTTGTGTTATCCTTAAGTACCCAAACTTTTCAGATGATTTGGTCTGTCTTAAAGTTGTTCTCATTTTCTCTAAAAGATAAGGCGAATATGTGGTAAAACTCTTTAGAGACAAGAACCATCACAACTTGGGATGCTCAGTCAAGAAACTTTTTTTCAAAATATTTCCCAATTCATATAAGAAAAGCCCTACAAAGATATATTTATAATTTTCAACAAAAAAATGGAGAGCATTTTTATGAATGTTGGGAAAGATTCAATGAACTTATTGTTAAGTGTCCCTATCATGGATTTGAGAAGTGGTGTTTAATTCAATACTTCTAAGACGTGTTAATCCCTTAAAACCATTATATGATTGATGTCACTAGTGGTAGATCACTTATGAAAATAAGTGCTAATGAGATTTGAGACTTCATTGAAACTCTTTCTGAAAATTCTCAGCAATGAGATTATTCTAGAAGTAGTTGTTATGACCATGGCTCAAAATTTTGATGCAATTTTGGATATGACCCGCGAATGTTTCATTTGAAGTTTGTGTTGCATGTTTGAGTCTTAGTCATTCCATAGCTAATTGTCATTTGTAAAATTATTATCCTGCATATTTTGTTGTGCAAGTCAATGTTTTTAATGCTATTCAGCGATATGGTAATAATCCACAGTCCAACTATTACAACCCAGGTTTAGCCCAACATCCAAATCTCTCCTAGGCTCGTGGCCCACACTAAGGGAGACATGTTTCCCAGGCTTCTCAAGCCCTAGCCTTTTTAAGCCTCAATTTAACATAGTTATTTCATCCAACACATCCAGTTTGGAGAAGAATGTTAATCATTTAATGGAGCGCACAGAAAATACGCTTGAGATAAATTCTCAGGTTATATCAAAGTTAAAATCCACGACTCAACACCAATCTCAAGTCATCAATAAACTTGAGATAACTGTGAGTCAGATTGCTACATTCCCTAAGAGAGAGTTTGGAAGATTATCTAATCAACCTGTTCAAAACCCAAATGGTCAATTCATAATTGGTAGCACATTTGATCCCTGCAATGAAGATTTGACATCTATTACTACACTTGAGAGTGGAAAACAAGTTGACAATCAGGTACGAATGCTCGATTCGAATGTTGTTGCATCCTCGTCTAAGTCAAAGTAGGTTGCATCTCCATTTGACAAGGAGGCTGATATAGCCTGGCCTTCTAAAGATGATCCTTTTGACTCTGACCTCATTTAGGCATCTTATTTGCCTAAGCCACTATTTCCATCGTTGTTGGCTCCGGCAAAGAAAGGAACAAATGTCAACGATATAATGAAATTTTTTAAATAAGCTCACATTAATATCTCATTGCTCAATGTTATTAAGCAACTTCCTACCTATGCCAAGTTTTTTAAAGATCTTTGCACACAGAAACGAAAGCTAAATGTGCAAAAACGAGTCTTCCTCGTCGAGCAAGTCAACTCAATTATTCAACATGGAACCCCACCAAAGTATAGGAATCACGAGTGCTCGAGGAGGCGAGTATTACTTTATTTTCGTATTCCGTTTATGAGCAATAAGTCTTAGCTAGTTCAAACCAACTAAAGTAACATTACAATTGGCAAATAGGTCTGTTAGAGACCTCCGTGGTGTTATAGTGGATGTGATCATTAAGGTTGAAAATTTATATTTTCCAATAGACTTTATGGTTTTTGATACACAGCCTGTTCACAATCCTTCTAGTCACATTTTGGTTACTTTGGGTCACTCATTTTTGCCGCATCCAATGATATTATTAACTATAGGAATATAATCATAAATTGTCATTTGGTAATATGATCATCAAACTCAATTATTTTAATGTAAATCAACAACCTCCAGAGTCTGATGATATCTGTGAGGTTGGTGGAGATCTAATTTTTGCAGTGTGAGTTAGATGATCATTTAGCGGTCTGTTTGACTCGTTTCAGTTTAGACTTCGATATTGATAATCTCATTAGGGAAGTGAATGTTTTGCTTATTTCAGCCTCTATTATGGATGGTTATATATGGAAGCCTAAAGTAAACCCCCTTCTATTCAATGAGTCAAAATCGGCCCCTTCTGTTAAGAAGTCACCTAAGTTTGACCTTAAATCATTACCTAACACCCTCAAGTATACGTTATTAGGTTCTGATGATACTTACCTGTTATTATTTTGTCTGCGTTGACTTTATAATAGGAAAGTAAATTGTTAAATGTTCTGAAAGAACATAAGGCAGCACTTGGGTGGACTATAGTGGATATTAAAATAATAAGTCTAGCCGTTTGCATGCATCACATTCATATTGAAAATAATGCAAAAGCTTCACGTGAAATGCAATGCAGACTTAATCCTAATCTTAAAAAGGTTGTCCAAGCTGAGATGCTCAAGTTGTTGAATGTGATTATTATTTACCCAATTTCGGAAAGCTCTTGGGTCAGTCCAGTTCAGGTTTTTCCAAAGAAGTCGGGGTGATGATAGTCACAAACGATAAGAATGAGCTAGAGCCCACCCACATAACCACCGAATGGCGAGTTTGCATTAACTACTATAAGTTGAACTTAGTTACGCGGAAGAAATCATTTTCCTCTTCACTTTATCAATCAGATGCTTGAGAGGTTAGCCGAACATGATTACTATTGTTTTCTTCAAGGGTATTTCAATTATAACCAAATCCCCATTGCACTTGAGGATCAAAAGAAATCACATTCACTTGCCTCTTTAGGACTTTTGCATATCAAAGAATGCCTTTTGGATTATTTAATGCACTCGCCACCTTTTAGAGGTGCATACTTACTATTTTCTCAGATATGGTAGAAAAGTTTCTTGAGGTGTTTATGGATGGCTTTTCAGTATTTGGGGATTTCTTTCGATGAATGTTTGCATCATTTAACCTTAATGTTAAATATGTGTGAAGAGAAGAATTTTGTCTTGAGTTGGGAGAAATGTCATTTATGGTTAGGCAAGGTACAGTTTTTTGGCATATAATTTCTCACAAGAGCATTGAAGTTAACAAAGCCAAACTTGATTTAATTGTGAGTCCTCCATCACCAAAGACGGTGAAAGAAATTAGGTATTTTCTACGCCATGCAGGTTTTTATCGTAGGTTCATTAAGGACTTTGGTAAGATTACTCGTCCTCTGTGCAATTTACTTGCTAAGGAATATGTTTTTGTCTTTGATGAATATTGTTAGAAAACTTTTGAGAAAATTAAACAATTGTTGACTTTAGCTCAATTCATCCAACCTCTTAATTGGAATTTGTCATTTGAGCTTATATGTAATGATTCTGATTTTGAGGTTGGAGCTGTCTTAGGACAGCGAGTGGACAAAAAGCCCAAGTTATTTATTATGCTAGTCGAACTCTACAAGATGCATAATTTAATTACTCCCCCACGGAGAATGAGTTACTCGTTGTCTTTGCTTTAGATAAATTTAGGTCATACATTATAGGATCCAAAGTTGTTATTTTTATTGATCATGCGGCATTTAAGTACCATTTTTTTCTAAAAAAGATGTTAAAGTCACGCTTAATTCGTTGGGTCCTAATGCTACAAAAGTTTGATATTGAGATTCATGAGGTTTCTGAAAATGTTGTACCTGACTATTTGTCTCAACTTATTGTAGAATCACCTGGTGCATATGTGCCCTGAATTCGTCCTTTCCTGATTCTCCCAATTACCTTGGTATGCAGATAATATGAATTACTTTGTTATGGGCCAACTCCCTTCTAATTGGTCTAAACAAGATAAGACTAAGTTTCTTGTTGAGGTCAGACATTTCTTTTATAATGATCCTTATTTATTTAAGTATTGTCTCAATCAAATCATTAGGAGATGTGTTCCAGAGAGTGAATTTCATAGTATCATTTTTTTTTGTCATGATCAGGCATGTAGATGTCACTTTAGTTCCAAAAAGACAGTTGCAAAGGTTTTGCATTATAACTTTTATGGCCCAACTATTTTTTGTGACACCCATGCATTTTTTGCTACATGTGATAGATGCCAATGAATAAGTTTCATTTCTCGTAGGAATATGATGTCTCTTACTTATATTTTTATTGTGGAAAATTTTGATGTTTGGGGTATTGACTTTATGGGACTTTTTTCATCCATCTTCTTGTTATCATTACATCCTTCTCGCTATTTATTATGTTTCCAAATGGGTAGAAGCGGTACCTTGTCAAACAAAGGACAAAAAGGTTGTGGTCAAATTTTTAAAAGATAATATTTTTTTCTCATTGATGATTGTTCTCATTTTCTAACAGACCACTGTGAGTTAAAAAATACTCAAGTGGGCAAATTAAAAATTCCAACCAAGAGATTAAACACTTTTTAGAGAATATAGTTCGGCCAGACAATAAGGATTGGTAAGGCTTCCTATTTGCCCGTGGAATCGGAACATCGTGCTTATTGGGCTATCAAAACCTTTAATTTTATATAGATAAGGCGGGATCACATCGTAAACTTCAACTTAATGTGTTAGAAGAAATTAGGAATGATGCATACCAAAGTGCTAAATTTTACAAAGAACAAATGAATGTTGATGATACACCAAAATGGTCACATCCCTGAGTCATACACGTGTCATGATGATCTCGAGAAGTTACGGGCTCCAGCGTCAGCCCAGCACTGATCTGGCCCAAGCGGTTCCAAGCCCGTCTAATGCAGTCCCCAGACGAACCCGAACTCTTAAAGCCTGCTAGGCCCATATGTCTCACAGCTATCTTCAATACTCGTAAGCCCTACTAAGGCAAGTATCTCGAGGATCAACTTTGGAAAAGCAACTACAACAACTCTCTGTTTTTAACTAGGAAGCAAATACCAGAGTACATATCACACAGGGAAACTTCCTCTTATGGAATACCCTTAGATAGTGAACTATCTCGCGCGTATCTATGAGCACATGGCTAACAGGGAACTTCCCTCATACAACACTAGGGATGGCAACGGGGCGGATTGGGGCGGATTTAAGCAAATCCATCCCCGCCCCGCTGAGAATTGCGGGGATTAAAATCCGCCCCGCATATCCGTTTGGTATTATTTTTCAAAACCGCCCCCGCCCCAGACGGATTTGCGGATATCCGCCCCGCCCCGGATATCCGTTTGGTCCATACCCACATTCACATTACAGTTAAACGATCATTTATAAAAAAAAAAAAAAAAAAAAAAACATACAACAAATTTAAAAAATAAAATCAGATATTTGAATCTCTAATATAAACAAATTACAACAAATTCCAAAAGAAAAAAAAAACGATCTAAAAATTACAACAAATTCGATCAAAAATTACAACAAAATCGATCAAAAATTACAACAAATTACCAAAAAAAATCAGATCTAATCTGAACTCTAAGATCGAGATCGAGATCAGATCAAAATCGAGATCAGATCTGATCAGATCGAAATCGATATCAGATCAGATCGAAATCGAGATCAGATCAGATCGAAATCGAAATCGAGATCAGATCTGATCAGATCGAAATCGAGATCAGATCAGATCGAAATCGAGATCAGATCTGATGAGAGCTGATCGAGGTCTGAGATCGAGATCAGATCGAGGTCTGAGATCGAGGTCTGAGATCAGATCGAGGTCTGATCTGATGAGATCGAGGTCTGATCTGATGAGATCGAGGTCTGATCTGATGAGATCGGATAGATCATATTAGATTTGATCTGTGATCACATCTGTGATCTGATCACATCTGTGATCTGATCTCAGATCAGAACTCAGATCTGATCTAAGATCAAATCTGATCAGATCATAGATCTGGGAAGGAGAAGAAGGAGAAGTAGAAGAAGAAGGAGAAGGGGCGACGACCGCCTTCGCTGTGATCTTGATCTTCAAATAGAGATCTCTCTGAGATGAAGGGACGAAGAGGAGCAGGGGAAGGGAGGGGATCACCGCGAGGAGGAAGACGCAGCAGCGGCATGAAGAGGGAGGATGATGGATCTTCCTTGCGAAATCTCAGCAGAAGGGAGGAGTAATCCCTTCGTCTTCGAGTGTCTGAGATTCTGAGAAGGAGATGAAGGGACGAAGACGACCCTTCGAGCTTCAGCCTTCGACCTCCGCCTCCGCCTTCGACCTCGCCTTTGCTAATCGCTGTGAGTCTGTGACAGAGAATGTGAGAATGAGAGGGGGAGGAGAATGTGAGTGAGAGGGGGAGAATGGGGGAGGGGGGGAGCCGGGAGAATGCGAGTGAGAGGGGTAACTTTGGCTTTTATATAGTAGTGTAATTTCACTAATTTAACCGAGGGTATTCTAGTAATTTTACTACTTAAACGGATATCCGCGGGGCGGATATGGCCAAATCCGTATCCGCCCCGAATAGTGAACGGATATTTTTTGGATATCCAAAACCATCTGAAAACCCATTCAACCATATCCAAAACCGCCCCAAACGGATTGGGTGGGGCGGATATCCGTGAAAATCCGCCCCACTGCCATCCCTATACAACACGACTCTTAACTAGAAAATGATATCCACGAAGATCTCCTTCCTAAACTACGCCATCAATAGCCTGGTCGAACCAGAACTTATGCACTATAAATAAGACATGAGGTTGGTAAGCTAAGGTATGCTACAAATTCTATGTTTACAACATTACACATTCCTCAGATCCCTGTCCGACTTTAGCATCGGAGTGCCATCGGCCACCATAACGGTGGTCTGTGGCTCACGTGCGTTACTTGTGCAGGTCAGCAGGACTAGGTCACAGTAGGGAACGGAAAATGACTGCATCAGTTTGGCGCCGTCCGTGGGGACGAAAAAGTTTCTAACCTTTCACTAGCATCATCTCCCTTTGAAACACAAAGAGATGGTGACCACTAGATCACGCAATAACAGAGAACAAGGGAACATGTCAAACGTTCAGGCTAGCGTTGTACCATCGCTTTCAACGGTTCTGGTAATGCATTGGCTGCAGCCTAACCCTCCACACCGACAACAGCAACGACGGACCCCCTGGATAGATATGATGTCATCTCAAATACAGCAAATTGGCGAGATCGCCAAAGCGGTGGAAGCTCTCGTCCGACAAAATCCTCCACCTGCTAATGGAGACTAGGAGCAGCACGGGCCCCGTCTCAAAAGGATGGCAGAGAGCAAACAAAATAGAGTTAAGCCCCCGCTAGTTCTCATTGGACTAGAGGAGGTTGCATTGCTAAAGCAGAGCCTGCCGCCAAGGCGGAGTGACTCAGCCTACTGAACCCCCTCCGTAGAGTGGCACACGACCCAAACGTGTTGTACCGTCTCTCTGTCTCACTATTCGTGGATTGAATCACGACTGAGACCCTTCCGAATAAGTTCACTCCTCCGAAGCTCGACTTTTACGATGGAACCACCGACCCATTCGACCACCTGCGACATTACCAACACGTAATGGCTCTCAAAGAAGGATTTGAGTCGGTGATGTGCAAAAAATTTCTTACTAGTTTGAAGAAGTCAGCATTAACATGGTTCCACAGCCTCCCGCCGAGGTCAATCAACTCCTTTAAGACGCTGGCAAAGGAGTTCCTGACGTGCTTCGTCGGGAGCTAGTTGTCACGCCCCAAATTTCGAGAAAAATGAAATCCTAATATCCGCATAGGATTATCCATTTTTACAAAATTCGGGACATAAATTTCATTAGCTAAAAGTAATAGTTGGCTTCCACGAGAAATAATCAAATGCACAATTAACTAGATTAGAGGGAAATAAAACAACAGCTCTAAAAAGCCAAACGAAAAGAAGGAACAATAAAATTTAAATCTCGTAGAGCCAACTCTAACAAATTCAACTAAACATAGGCATAACTCTCCCAATAAAAATGCAACACCAAGTTCTACTACAAAAGAATAAACTGTCACCTAATAAACAAAAGGACCTAGACTCTCGAACAATGTGCAACTCCCCAGCAATGCTCGTCACGTACGAAACAAACTTCTCTAAGCTCGCCTGAAACTACTAAATCCTGAAACAAGCTAGTCGGCTACATTCCCAAAGGAATGTACCCAAGAAGCCAAAGCCCACTTGGGTCAGCAATTAAGCTGGTGTGAAATTCTTCGTTCCCAAAAAAATCAATAAGAGAAATAGCATGGCATAACAGGAAAATATAGTATGACAAAATAACCAAAACAAAACAATAGGTAGTTCCTCCACGAGGCGAATGTATAAAGCTAATTACAGTTTCTAACATATTTTCGTAACTATTTACCTAAAATACACATGCCCTGTGGAAACTAACCATGACAAACCAGACCTGCAGATAATGTTAGCAGACCTGCCATCCATGTACTAAGTGATTATGAGACAATAATTGTATTATTCTATTTACTCAAAATTTACCAATAAATTATTTATTTAACCCAGTTATCCGTTTATAATGAATTGATCACTTAGACTATACCACATTCGCACCACCTCCATGCCCGTATGCCTCTCTTATATAAAGGAGGACTTTTCCGTCATCCATGCCCAAGTGGGGACACATCACATACATGCATGCATCACCGGATAACCCTAACTATATGAGTACAATAAAAACCACTATTGGGCTAACAATGCGCATAGATCACGTCACACTTTTAACGGATAAATAATAAGCCTATTTTAGGCATTTCAAAATCACCACCTTTCCGCACGACTAACCCGAAAGTTATTTTAGTTTCTCTATAAGAAAGGGGTGCCCCACATCCGCAAGACAACCCGAGGGTTATTTAGCTTCTCTATAAGAGAGGGGATATCAGAAACAAAAAGAGGTGTGTGGTAGTTCCAAGTGATACAATTCGATGTTATTTAAAGCGATAACTTCAAATTTATTCATATCGCTTGACATTTTTTGTCAATCATAAACAAGTCCACCCGTTCTTTGGGAAATATATCTTTTTTTTTTTTCTGTAATTTATTGTGATATCATATAATCCTTATATATTGGCACCTTGTCAATCAAAGACAAGCTCACCCATCCTTTTAGGAAACCCATCAATACTCAGGAACACATCGAGTCTTTTTATCCGTATCTAACTAATTTATTCGAATTAATTACCCACATATTAACAAAGGCTAAATTCTATATGTCACTATAATGCAATCCGATAAAAAATATATACTTAACCATATCAATGGAATAATTTGGACACAGTAAAATCACTATTCATAAATTACATAAGTAGATATATTTATACTATAATCATAACTACTGACAAACAGGTAATCTGATCATATATTGTAGTCATGTACATATTGTGACATAAAAGTATAAAGGATATATATGATTTGGGGGTCACTTGAAATTGAGTAGTCACTGAGATAAAGGTTTTTTGTTTATGTTTTTTTTTTGTTTTGTTTTGTAAAGTATGGGATTGGGTACCAGGGTCCATTCTACTATTCTTCCTAAAGCTGACGCTTATGTGTTGAATGACCACATAGAATATGTACAAAAACAAGGTACTACTTCCTATATACTATTCTCTACACTTTTTGTTAATTTATTAAAAAATTCTCTCTTTGAATGGACGCAGAACATTGCAAGAATTAAAATCCTTGTATTAATTGATTAGATGTACCCCCACCATCCTTTAATGTATTGATTTCCTCCCAATGATGTCATAGCTTCTAAAGGGGACATGGTAGGTTAAGCCAATCATTCTCATGAGCACATGGTTCAATCCCATCCCATAAGCACATGGTTCAACTCCATCATCCATCGATCCCATAAGCCAAAAGTATTAGATACAACATCCATCAATCCCATAACCACTAGAGGAAAAATTTGTATCTTACAGAATCTTTGACTATTGAACACAACTTGCAAAACTAAACAGAATACTTTCAAAGTAAAACTAATAGAATTTGGAAGTAAAGAACTCACCTGCTTACTTTTCTCTTCCTTCTCCTTTTTCTTTTCTGCTTCTTCAGTTTTTTTTTACAAACTCTTTATGCGGTTGGGAAGAATCAAATCCCTATTTAACCAATCCAAAGGCAAAACCCTACAAGATTAGGGTTTGCACAACATTATATTGACACTCTTTTATTTATTTATTATACACCCAACCTCAAAATAAATATGCCCTAAAACATTATCATTTGTTAAAATTGGGGATCATTACACTAGCGTTTCTAAAAAGGTCCACACTATATACTCTCTCTAAAGCAGAGGTCCAATGAGGCACTCAGAGAGTATGTCACGCGCTTCAACAATGAGCTGACACTCATTGATGGATGCAGCAACAAAACAACCGTGACAACATTCACTGCGGGCCTAAAGGAGGGAAAGTTCTACGAAGACCTCACCTTGGAGCCCCCCTCTGAACACGACGAAGCTCGTCAAGAGCGCCCAGAAACACATTACCTTAGAGGAGTTGAGGACCGTGAAGAGGGAAATCGAAGGAGAGAATAAACCCTCCGCTCCTAAGGACAAGGAGGAAGAAAGACGCAATGATGATGAAATGAGCAAGAGAAAGCGCAATGACAACAGGCCAGACCCTATTCGATCTAGGCTGGAGAAAGCCTCCAACTACGTTGGATCCAGAGTCGTGACACCCCTTAGATCTAGCCCGTCGAACGTACTAAACTCCATGGGAAATTGGGAAGATCTGAAGTGGCCCCCAAAGCAGTGCGGAGACCCCTCCAAGCGTGACAACGACAAGTACTGCACGTACCATAAAGAAGGTGGCCATGATACCAACGACTGCAAAAGTTTGAGGTATGAGATTGAGTACTGGATCTGCAGGGGCAGACTAAAAGAATTCATGAACTCTGAAAAGCGACCAGAACGAACCAAGAATCTGGGAGAGTCAGTTAAAAAAATAAAGAAGGAAACTCCAAGCATAATTTATGTCCTTCATGGAGTCAGACCGAATGAAGACCAGTCATACAGGTCCCGCAAGCGGACCTTGCTGAAGATGCGGACATGACCCGCGAACGAGGATAGGCGCATTTGCTACTCAAGGGTTCAGAGCCTCATTCCCACCTTAACCTTTACAGACAAGGACCTCGAAGGAGTCTGAGCACCGCACAATGACGCCCTTGTCATATTGGTATCCATTGCAAGGTGGAGGTAAAGAGAGCTCTAGTGGACACAGGAAGCTCACTCAACGTCCTATTGTACAACATGTTTGCAGTATGGACCTCAAAGAAGAGAGCCTGTAGTCTACAGACTACCCGCTGATTGGATTCAGCAGATAGAAGTGCTTCCTGACTGGAAAGATAAGGTTAGCGATAATGGCAGGAAAGCCGCAACTGAGAAATGTCTTGTTTATGGACTTCATGGTAGTAGACGCACCGTCTACCTACAACCTTATCTTGGGAAGACATGGCTCCACCCAAAGGAAGCAGTTGTCTCCACCCTTCACCAGTGCATTAAGTACATCGCTATCCACTCCGAAGAAACAATACAGGGAGACCAACCTATGACACGAGGCTGCCATTACGCCTCATTGAAACAAATAGAGTGCTCCCAGATCCAACTGAGTCCTACGGAGCAGCCTGAACTAGTGCCAGATGGAATGACAGCTGAAGCATCACAATCAAGTGGTACAAGAGCAATCTGTTATTCAGCCAAGCGAAACGGAGAGGCCGAGGCAAATGGGAACACAACCCCCCTACTTTCCGTCGGTGCGGAGATTAACCCCCTGACAAGGTTTATTTTTCAGTAACCTCTATAACGCCAGCAAAGCTCAACAGTTCGCTGAGAACACTAACGATCTACAAGGGCCATCCGAATTCACATCAGGGTCAGGATCAATCTCACTCCGTCAACAGTTAGTCTTTTTCAATTGTTTATTTCCCTTTCCATAGTCAATGTAGAGTTTTGGTTCTTAAAGACTTGTGTGATTTGTAATCATTTAATAAATAAATAAAGAATTACAAAAATAAACTCTATTGATTACTAGAAAGATGTAACAACAAGCGCCTTGAGGCAGATACAAAAGACTACGTACTACAAGCATTTTAATCTAGTGCGACATGAAGTATAGACTCGCTTAGACGATCCAACTACGTAAGGTATCCGAAAAAGCCCATGCAAGCTATCCGCAAGTGACAACAAATATATTCAAATGGACTTTGCTCGACCCCTTCCCAAGATAAAGGACAAGGTGTCAGAGGGAATTAAAAGGACAAAACCTCTGAATGCTCCGTCAATCACCCCAAGAAAGCGACCCGCCAACAGCGATGCCAACCTTACAACGGACGACTGACTTCCTCGAAATGCATCCTACCCCTTGCAGACTTCCTCAAACGGTTTTCGGCCGCCCGAAGAGGATAGAAGAAGGCAGATGAGGATGGCCGCAAGCGACGAAGCAGTCAAGGTCTCACAGTGTTGCCAACCGATGACACTTTTCCCATGCGCGGTGCCCGGGGTGACTTAGAGCTACCACCCTCGGAAGCACCGCGCATTCGCTAACACTTCGATCTACCATAAGTTAGCAGAGGGAACCACATACACGCGGACACAAGTGGCACGAAGTAACACCAAGACATCTCCCTTGGTAGAAAACCCGTACTACTTCTCCGCAATATGAGAAGAAATTACGAAATCTCACCAGATCAACTACGTGCCCATCTAGAACAGGTGACTATGCATAACAACGATTATGATCGTGCCTGATCGGTGTAAATGTCAGAACATTCGAAGACTCCAGAGAGAAAGATCACCCTTCAACCTTTGAAAAACCCAAAACATTTTCTTCAAGCAAGATCATTACAGAAAATACGCTATGCAAAAGAAAGTGCCTACAATGATTGAAGAACACCATTATATAAACATGATGGTTTACCAAACG
Source organism: Berberis vulgaris (assembly GCA_963556465.1). NCBI lineage: Eukaryota > Viridiplantae > Streptophyta > Magnoliopsida > Ranunculales > Berberidaceae > Berberis > Berberis vulgaris. Next base: position 54,750,204 of record OY747134.1, read on the forward strand.
GGCACCTCAGCATTAACTATCAAGCATTGAATACCGTATGGAAAATGAGGAGACGACGGTTCCCGATGAAACTGCGTAGAACACATTCATCTAATTAATGGCGTTGCACGCAACCCCATCAATTGAGGGGGAGTAACTGATACTCAACCGTCCTGCAACCTTTGTCGTACAAGTGTTACCGCGCGATCTATGCTGTACATGTAGCGCAACCGTGCAGGAAACCCTATCTCTTCCTCTGCTGGCCCATAGGCTCAGCCCACTATTCAAACAATATTTTGCTACATGCTTGGCACAAGCACTAGAAATCCAAGTTAGCTCTGACGCACGGATCGTACCTAAGGATCACTATTTAATTAAAAGTAATTTTGTCCACATAGTGCACGACGCTAGCGGACATGGTTCGCACACCCTCAAATAGGCGGAACCTTTTTCCAACCGGATAAGCATAGTCAACCAAGGCTGATGACGACAACTTCTGGTACATTCTGACACCTAGTCCATCCAGCGCGAATCTCGATGGTTTAGGAAGTGAGAGTCTAATCAGCGCTATCACGCCTGGTGATGATGACTCGCCAGGGATCGTTGCCCCCTTCGTGGTTAATAATCACCGAAATCGATCAGGTAAGCCTAGCTGGTGACGACTGACAATGAAAGTTTTTGATCAAAGCCTAGACCTGTAGCCCCCACTGCGCGGGTGTAGATGGTTTGGAAGGTGGGAGCCTAGTCAGTCCCAAATTGATTTCAACGGCTCGTCACGGGACCAATGTTTTTTAGTGTGGCCGCCGAATTACCAATCATTGACTTGTAGCCCCCATTGCGCGGGTGTAGATAGTTTAGAAGGTGGGAGACTAGTAAGTCTCGAACTAATTTCGTCGGCTCGCCACGAGACCACTGCTTTTTAGCGTGGCCGCTGAATTACCAACCATGGACTTGTAGCCCCCACTACGCGGGTGTAGATAGTTTAGAAGGTGGGAGCCTAGTCAGTCGTGAACTGATTTCGACGACTCACCACGGGACCACTGCTCTTCAGCACGGCTGCTGAAAACTCCCAAATTTGTAGCTTGATAAGCACGAGTGTAAATGATTTGGAAGGTGGGAGCCTAGTCAGTCCCGAACTGATTCTGACGGCTCACCACGGGGCCACTATTTTTAGCCTGGTCGCCAAACCCTTTCATCTTGAACTTGTAGCCCACACTGCGCGGGTATAGATGGTTCGAAAGGTGGGAGACTAGTCAGTTTTTTACTGATGTCGACGGCTCGCCACAGGACTACTGCTCTTCAGTGTAGTTGCCAAATCCTAGTTGCCAAATCCTTACTTCTGAAACTTGTAGCCCATACTATTCGGAAGGTGGGATCCCCAAAGCAGCTCGCCACGCGACCACCACTCTCCTTTGAAACAACGGCCGCAAAGATGAATCTGAGTTGGGTCAGTGTCCTCATGCTCAAACGGACTGACATCTATTATCAGCAAAGGCCACTTATGCAGACACATAGATCACCCGACTACTGCCTAGATAAATGCTACATAGTGTGTTAACCCGAGCTCACAACACCCGACTCGGTACGAATGCTCTGACGCGTATGTTCGGCTATCGCCCATAGCAGCAGTTGCAGCCGACCAATCAGACAAGCAAGGTAAGCCTCCAACAACTTACCTTGTGGATGATACACAGCTCGGGAGCCCAAACCTCGGCTAACTTGTCCGCGACATGCCCACTATCGGACATGACTACACAACAATGACCATGAGTCATTCACAACGCAAACGATCAAGCTCTCTACTACAGACGGACCACTCGACGTCCTATTGATTCAACTAGCCTATTCCAAAATAAGACGACAAGGCGAAATGAAAAACATACAATAGATAAAACGAACACAAAACGGATAAAACTATTTTCATTAACGATCGGAACAAAAAGGTACAAAGTTTAATCCTTATCAGAAGAAGGTACATAGATAGAAGAGTTAAGCTTTACGAAGGAATGAACAAAAGTCGCATCTACACACGTCATGGCCTGAGCATCCGGGTTCGAACAACCCTCATCGTCTGAGACGCAAAAACAACAACAAGTCTATGTACGACATCTTCTAATATCGGCCAAGATCCCATTCTAGATGCTCCTCCTTCATCAGCGCTAGCAGCTCCAACCTGTTATGTATGACCCAGCGGAACTCGCACTTGCCTTGTTCCTGCAGAAGCTCTTCTTCCCGCGCCTTCACGTTGGCCAGTTCAGGCTCTAGCAACTCCAGCTTGCCAATGCGCGTCAACCTGAGACTGCTTTGTAGCCAGACTACTCTTCACAGCACCGAGTTCATGCTTTTCCAGTTCGAGCCAGTCGTTGGCCTTTCTCGCCCCCGAGCATTGAACTCCACATCGGCCTCTAGTTGCTGTTTCTAAGCGGCTTAGTCGGCCTATTTCAAAACACTATCTTCAGCGAGAGACCGCAGTGCAGTGCTTGCCTCAACCGCAGCTTTCTGTGTGACTTCCAAATCTTAGCGAGTCCGGCCCAATACCTATTTGAGTATGTCTCTTTTAGATGCCGCTTCCGCCAAATTACGATCAAGGGCCTCTAGACGAGCCCTCTGAGTTGCAGCAGCCATGGTTGCTTGCTTCAACCTCTTCTCCTCAACCAGTTTTTGTAGTCGCTCAATTTCATAAAGCGCGTCAGAATACATCGCCTGCATATGCGAGGAGACACGCTCCATGGTGTATACTCTCTCATGAGCCTCCTCGACTTTTGTCCCAGCAACGACCACCAACATAAGGTATTTTAAGCCCTTATCCATTCGCCCCTCTAGCGTATCCTTATCGGGTTTTGGAGCGTAATCCATCAGCCAGCTATGACGCCTGCTAATATGCTTCCTTGAAGCATACTCCACGTCAACCTCCTAGTGCCATACCTGAGTGCTCATCCTTACCAAGTCTGGTGCAAACATGATTATCCGCGCACCCGGATAGAATTTTCCCGGGTCAGGAATCATGCTGGCATCACCCTTCGCAGTCACCACTATCTCCAGGCTTTCCTCCGCAACTTTTTCCTTGTTACGAGCAGCCGACCCTTTACTGCATGACAACTCAATAGGATCCGGAGGAAGGGGATGAAACAAATATCCAAAGGGCCCTCCAACACCTCGAGCTGTGGCCTGGAACGAGACGGTAAACAATGTGGACTACAAGAAACTTAACATGTGCCACCATGGCCACTATCAGACAGCACACCAAAGAGACGATCAGATTCCACAACCTCGGGCGGATCTTCACAGGAACCTTCTATTGGAACAGTCTCGCGCGAATCAGCACCGGCAAAAGCCGCCATTACAATTCGCACCTGTCGGTCGCTCAAAGCTTCGGCCTGCGCATCACTAACGTTCGACCTGTTTTCAACCCCGACAAGACGCATGTAATCTTTCTCCCAGCCGGATACACCAGTCTCCACCCTAACGGACCGATCAGACTCACACTCTTCACTCATTGGAGTGGGTCGTGCTGAAGACAACTTGGTTATGATACGGGACCTCTTCGAACTCACCAAAGAGGCAAACGTCTCAGACGGCTCCTCCATGTTGGATAAAACATGAGCTTTGGCCCCAGTAGCCTTCCTTTTCCTAGATGGGGCCCCATATTAAGGCTTGACTCGCGACATTCGATAAAGAGTGGGGGCTACATGCCAGTTGTCTCACAACCCACTACGGATGAAGTTGGGGACGCATATGACATCCACCACGTTCCTCGTTGACAAGTCGCCGAGCGTCCCCATAGGGTTTTGCTCCTCTAGGGTAAGAGGAGTAGTGAGAAACCTTCCTGTAAGAAAACACAAGCAATGATTAGCATGCAATCAAGTGCACGAAACCAGAGAGAAAATCTGCACTTACGAAGTGGTTTGAACTCTCGCTCGAGAGAACGACCCTTGAACCGAAAGTACTTTGAATTCGCAAGGGCTAAGAAGCAATACTTCTGCCAGAACTTGAAGTCATCAGGCAGATTTGTAAAGCAAGCCGGCGACGTCATCTTGCAGACGACGTTACTCTTCAGCCAATGAGAAGTCAACAATTGGATTACTCGCGGAGTCACTCGGATGCCAGTCCCCTTCGCCTTAATCAGAATGAGAAGGATAATCCTATATCCATTAGTCCCCAACTAGGCCGGAGGAATCCCAAGGAAGTCCAAGAATTCCCAAATCACGTCCAAAACGGGAAAACACACTCTAGTTTGAAGCATCCCACGATGCCAGCAGATGAACCCCACCGGTGGCAACATTGGAGTTTGATCACCCTTCAGGACAGACAACGACAGATCCTCAGGGACCCAAAACTTCGTACGAATTTCAGCAAGGCCAGGCTCAGAAAACAATCTGTCTTCGAAAAACTCCTGGCCCCTGGCCAAGGTTGTGTCATAAAAAATGTTTTGTTGAGCCATGAAAAAGATAAACAATTTTTTTTGGTCAAAATATGAACATAGAATAATCAGATTTCGTACAACAGATGACCTAAATAGGGATTGGGTTCCCACCTCTTTTCTGCTGAACCGATGCACGTTCAATAAATGCAGCGCACGACTCAAGGAAACAATTTAAACTCAATCATCATGAGCAGCGTATCTTTACAAGAGATGACTTAGCGAACCGATGTGTCGGCCCACCAACTCAGGGGAGTAGTTGATGATAAACCAAAACGGTCACACTCCCTAAGCCATACACGTGTCATAATGATCTCGAGGAGTTACGAGCCCCAGCGTCAGCCCAACACTGATTTGGCCCAAGCTGTTCCAAGCCCGCCCAATGCAGTCCGCCAGACGAATTTGAACTCTTACAGCCTGTTAGGCCCTTATGTCTCACAGCTATCCTTAATACTCGTAAGCCCTACTAAGGCAAATATCTTGAGGATCAGCTTCGTACATGCAATTACAACTCTCTGCTTCCACCTAGGAAGCAAATACCAGAGTACATATCACACAGAGAAATTTCCTTTTATGGAATACCCTCAGATAGGGAACTATCCCGCATATCTAGGAACACAGGGCTAACATGAAACTTCCCTCCTACAACATGACTCCTAATTAGAAAAGGATCTCCACGAAGATCCACTACAACAGATTCATTTTTACCGACGCAAAAAGGCATTTGTAGCGACGAAGAGTATTTTCGTCGCGCAAAGACTTGCGAGACAGAGCTGTGGTGTCGTCGCGCAAAAAGGAATTTGTAGCGACGAAGATTATTTTTCGTCGCGCAAAGGCTTGCGAGACAGAGCTGTGGTGACAACCTTTGCGCGACGAATATTTTGTCGCCCAATATTTATGGCGACGAAATGTTGTCTATAGCGACAATTTTGACTACGTCCCTAAAGGCCTTTTTTTTGTAGTGACTTAGCATTGTCAAGTGACATTAGCTATCCAAAACAGTCCCTTCTACAGCTATGAACCAATTATATCTGAGTTTCTTAATATTGTCATTTGATTTTTCCAGCATTCATTGAAAAGTTTTTAGTACATACTATCTGATGTTCTTCCAAATGAAGCATTCATATAATAAAAGCTTTTTCCTTGAGTCACAGATAGGAAATTAATTTCATTCCGTAATTTATTCATTCACATATGCATGGTTGTGTTATTTGAAAATGTAGCATATACACCAGTAAGGAAATCAGTTATGTAAGGGGATTTGCTGTGCTCAAGCTTCTGATTCCAAGCAGCAACAAAAGTTGTCACTAGTACATAAAATTCCATCCAATCACTGCAATTAGAATACCACCAGCACTTGGATCCGCATATTGTGTTGTCGTCCTACTGACATTTGTTTCAATTCTACAGGTAAATTAACTAATCACACAGCTGATGCATTGTAAAACAAGGTGTTTTTGCAAGATTTTTGTCAGATGCTGATGTCCGGGAGGTGATCACCTAAAATTGGTTGTGAGCATGCAAAAACTTGAATTGCTCTTCGTCATTGTGTTTCTGTTTGTTCAGTGTGTGTGCTTGAGTCAAATTTGGGTTATAATAAACCCATTATGTTAATCTCTACAAATTCACACAATCTGTGTTGATTTCCAGTCTATTAATCCCCTTTAGTTTAGTTAATTTCATGTGTGTGTGTTTGAGTTCATGTTTGTTCAATGTGTGCTTGAGTATCTCCTAAACAAGCAACAATAAACCCATGATACTCATTCTTAGTCCTAAATAATCATTTTCAAGTTTGGCAATAAACTGCTTATTTGTGATTGTGAATTTTGCTTGTGGTATTTTGATATACCTTTATGTTTATATGGCAGGATGAGGAAGATGAAGAAGCATATGGCAGGAGGAAGATGAAAAAAAGAAGAAGTGACTAGAAAAAGGATCTTATGTGTACTTTGACAAAATAACATTTTCATGCTATATGTAATAACAAATGACATTTATATTTTTTGAAATTGTTGTTATTTCATATATTAAACTAATATGATTATCAAGAAGTGAGATTTTCTTACACGGTTGGAGTTGGATTATATTTAGTGTTGCACTTTTAATAGCAGGTACAATATTGCAAATGAAACCAACATATATAGCTAAAAACAAATGGCCAAATTATTTTTTAGAAGACTTTTTTTTAATAGCATTTTTAAAGAGCCATGAGTAATCAATTTACAATATTCTAAAAATGTTGTCGCAAACTATGTAACAACATTCTTTAAATGCTATAAAAACGTTTCAATAGAGTAATAAACTACATAACAATGTTTTATAAACTCTACAGAAGAGGTTACAACAACGGAAAGCAAAACGCTATGAAAATCATACTTTCGACAGTGTTCCATAAATGCTATATGCAAAACTTACGATAGCGTCGGCTATCACAGTGAGCCATTTAACGCTGTCGTATCCTATCGTAGTGTTTTCGGCAAGTATAGATGATGATTTGTCGTGTAGTGCATCGATACAAGCAAAAGATTGTTCATCCTAGTGCTTCTAGCTTTATGAAAACAGTAAGTTAGATTTGAACAATTCTCAAAGAAACTATGGTGAATTTGATGCACTGGTTCATTTCCCAATTGTTTATTAATTCGATTTTTTGTTGTTTAATTTTATTCCGTTAAATTATAAATTTTCAATCGCAGTAACCCCCATTTTAAATTAGTCTAAATAAATTTTAGTTTTTTATTGTGTCTTCAATCCTCGTAGGTCATATTTGTTATTTCTACTAGTTAGACAACCGTGCACTTGCGATATAACAATTCTGTTTATTTAGCATATTAGTTTAGGTTAGTAAAATCCATATCAACAACTAAGACTTTAAAAGAGGTATTTTCTTTTTTGACGGATGGACGAGCTAGGGTCTCTCCTTACGAGAGAATGCAGCGAGATCGATGGAACTTGAGAGAGACTGAGAGAATAGATGGACTGTGGAGGAGTCTAGATAGTATACGAGGATTCTCACTATTTGTTTTTACGTTGAAATTGAATTGTGGAGGAGACTGTGCGAGTTCTTCTTTGGTATGTGAGATTGGCTCACTAATAAACATATACATGAGACATTTTATGCCTCTAAATATATAATGCTAAGTCAAATTATCTAATAAAAATTATCTCATTACGTGTTCTTTGTGAATTTTTTAGAAATGCAAACACTAATCTGAAATCATACACAAATCGGCACAATAAGGTTAAGTTTAACAACTAGAAAGCTCATTAGAAGTTCATATATGCATTGTCAAGGAGCATAGATTTTCAAACCCATGAAGTCAAGCGTACAAAGCACCATCATGTACGAATCTCCAGAAAATCAACATGAATATTTGGACATCCACATGGACAACTTTATCATCCAAAAAAAACTCTACAAACTATGAAAGTTTTAAGTCAAGATGCACTATCCATCTTCACATTTTTTACCCATCCCTTATTTGTATAATTCACATCCAAGTCATTTTTTCTTACTTCACTCCGTCACTTTTACCATTTTTCATATTTTACTCCACCTTCCATATGCACATTATTTTGTTCTCATTCATAAACAACTTCCCATAATTTCATTAAACTCATGTACATGCTCAAAATACAAACCACCTATTATCCCTACACATCTTCACACTATCCATATAATAGTCTCACACTTCTTCACCTACAAATACCTTCATGTTTGGACACTCTTGATCACACGTGATCATATTTTGGAAAGAACACTTTTGAGAGAGAAGTAGTTGTAGAGTTTAGAGAGAAATATGTGGAGTGGAGGCCTAAAGCTTACCCTGTTTGGCTAATATCTAACCTTAGGGTGTGAGTAAGCTCATGAAAAGATAATTCCAAGATGGCTACTTTAGATTAGTTTCTTTACATTTTTCATGTATTAAAGAAGTATGTTTAGTTAGATTGGTGTTGTAATTTGGGTTATGTCATGAGCCTATAAGGTAAGTTAGGTGGTTTATATTTCATTATATGAATTCAACTCATGTTTTATTCTTTTACTTCTTAAGCTCGAGATTAGATTTGTTTTTATACTTGCAATATCTCTAACAAGCCCCTCAGTACAATATTTACATATTATTAGTTTAAGTTTCACTACGATTTATTAGATATTGCATGTTTCCCATTGGTGGATTCTTTTTATGCTTTTGAAACCATTTGATTCCTTAGTTTATAATAAAACTTAGGCTTGAAACAAATTTGCTTCTAATGCCATATTTTCCATCCTAAGGTGAAATGAGAGACTACCTTAGGATGAGTTGATGAATTTGAAAAAAAAAAATTTAATCTAAGAATGACCATTGCCATCAACTCATGATGCTAAACCCAAAGCCCTAATTCTCACTTCTATATTTTACTTTGCATTTTTATTTCCATTTATTTTATTTTTTTGTCAACAATTTATATTTTACTAGGTTAAGTATTTCAAGTTTGATGTTATAACAAGTTTTCCAAATTATATAAGCCCTCATTGAGGGATTCGACCTAAACTTGTTAGTTTCTAATTCAATAGATAACCGTGCACTTGCGGTAAAATTTGAGACCAATCAAGTTTTTGGCGTCATTGCCGGGAAGGGCAATGGAAACAAGTTTTCAAAATAACCTCAAAATAGACTTTTATTGCTTATTACTAGTGTAATTTAGGTGCATGTTTATCATTTAAGTGTATTTTTAATCATTTTATGAACTAGTTTTAAGTCTGAAAATTCATAAACATAAGCATTCAAAACATAAACATAAGTATTCATAAACATAAACATAAACATAAGCATTCATATATATATATATATATATATGGTGAATATAAATGGCCTGTGACTTACAGAACATATTTCCAATTATAAATTTCAATAGTAGTTGGGGAGATATGAATTTTTGAAGTTGGGTCACTTTGTTGGGACAAATACCAATAAAACAATACCAAGAAAATAATCTAAAGCAATAATAAACCAGACACCAAGATTTACGTGGAAAACCCTTTAATGTCAAGGGAAAAACCACGGGGCAAATCCGAGAGAATTCACTAATCAAATAGGAAGAAGTACAATAACTTCTCAAGCATTTTGCCCAAAGCTTGAGTAATACAAGGAGTAAATAACACAGGTTACCTCACAGCAAATTAACCCAAAAGCTCCTTCAACTTCTTCTACCAAATCAATCGACAAAACTAAGTCGATATCGCAGCCACGTGTCACACTTTGTCGCACAAAATCGCGCCCATAGAATCCGACATAAAGTCACCGTCCACGTGCATACAGCCGCACCAAATACCAAAGAGAATACTATGTTCTCTGTTGCTTATTCACGCAGCAGCTTCTCTGAAAACACTATGAATAAAACTCTGTTTTATGCACCTATTTATACTTGTTTGCAGCCGCCCAACACCACCTCAAATAGAACTTTGTTTTTATTTAATTAACCAGCTGCCATATAGAACTTTGTTTCTTTTTAATTAACACCGCCTCAAATACAACTTTGTTTTTATTTATTTCTGTTTTTGTTTCTTATTGAAAACATTTTTTCCTTATTCAACCAAACTTGAAATTATGTTTGATTACTTACCAAAGTTGGATCCACCCTAATGGGATGGACCTCAACAAATCTCCCCCTCCAGACCATTAGGGAAAAATCACCGCCTAATCATATTAGGCCATTCCAATGAGTTCTCTACAGAACTCATGTTTTCCTTTTGGAACTACTTTTGTCATCATGTCGGAAGGATTTTCACTAGTATGAATCTTTGCAACCTGGAAACAATTTTTCTCAAGCACATCACGTATCCAGTGGTAACGTGTATCAATATGCTTGGTAAGTCCATGGTATGTGGCATTCTTACTCAACTCAATAACACTCTGACTATCACAATGCATCACATACTTATTCTGATTCACACCCAGCTCTTTGAGCAATTTTTTCAACCATAACATTTCCTTCCCTGCTTTATTAATGGCAATATACTCGACTTCAGTAGTTGACAAAGCAACACACTTTTGCAATCTAGACTGCCAAGCTACAGCTCCCTCTGCAAAAGTGAAAACATAACCTGAAGTCAACCTCTTCTTATCTAAATCACTTTCAAAATATGCATCTGTGTACCCTTCTAACACAGCTCCTGAATTACCAAAGCCTTGAAGTACCTTTCAAATATCTCATAATCCATTTAACTGCAGCCCAATGTTCTTTTCCTGGATTTTCTGAATACCTACTCACAACACCGACTGCTTGAGCAATATCTGGTCTTGTACAAACCATAACATACATCAAACACCCTATAACAGAGGAGTGTGGAATACCTGACATATGCTTCTTTTCTTCATCAGTACGAGGAGATAACTTGGCACTTAACTTGAAGTGATTAGCAAGTGGAGTACTCACGGGTTTAGCATCATTCATGTTGAACCTTTCAAGTACTTTTTCAACATACTTTTCTTGTGACAACCACAACTTAATTTTTCTGTCACGTGTAATCTTCATCCTTAGGATGTGTTGAGTTGGCCCCATGTCTTTCATATCAAAAGAGCTAAACAAATTTTTTTTCAACCTGCCAATCATATCAACATCTTTTCCAACAATTAGCATATCATCAACATAAATCAAGAGAATAATGAAGCTATCAGGCGAAAAATATCTGACATAAACACAATGGTCTAGAAGTGTTCTCTTGTAGCCATGTCCTACCATAAAGAAGTCAAAATTCTTATATCACTGTCTCGGAGCCTGTTTCAATCCATAAAGGTTTTTTTTCAATCTACAAACCATATGTTCTTTCCCTTTCACTTCAAAACCCTCTGGTTGTGCCATGTAAATTTCTTCATGCAAATCCCCATGAAGAAATGCAGTTTTAACATCTAACTGCTCAATCTCAAGATCCAGGCTAGGTGCAAGACTTAACACCATTCTAATGGATGTCATCTTCACCACGGGTGAGAATATCTCATCAAAATCTATCCCCTTCTTTTGCGCAAAGCCTTTTACCACTAACCGAGCTTTGTGCTTCACATTCTTTCCATCACCATCCTTTTTCAATTTATACACGCATTTGTTCTTCAAAGGTTTTCTACCTTTTGGAATCTCAACTAAATCATAAGTACCATTTTTATGCAAGGAACTCATCTCTTCTTGCATAGCTTTCATCCAGCTATCTTTATGATCTAATACTTCTTGAAAATTTTCTAGTTCACCTTCTTCTACAAGGAAAACATACTCATCATTGGGATACCTCTTTGAAGGTTGGTGCTCTCTAGTAGACCTTCTTAATTGAGGCTCTACTATTTCTTGCTGAAGGGGTTGCTCTTCATGCGCAGTCTCATCTGTTTCTACATGATCATCATTAATAACTTCATTTTCTGGCATATGGTCACCAACTATATCATTTGGCATCTCTCCCCCATTTTCAACATCCATTAAAGGAGGAGGAAGTGGTGTAAGATCTGCTACCTCATTATTTATCTGCTTGGGCTTTTTCAAGATCTGCAATGGTATGATCTTCATAAATTACCACATCTCTGCTTCTAATAATTTTCTTATTCTCAGAATCCCATAATTTGTAGCCAAACTGCTCATCTCCATAACCAATGAAAATACATGGAGATGCCTTCTCATCAAGCTTTCATTTATTCTCCTTCGGTACATGAACAAATGCTTTACAGCCAAATACCTTCAGATGAGAGTATGAACTATCTTTCCCTCTCCACACTCTTTCTGGAATGTCACCATCTAAAGGAAATGAAGGAGACATGTTGATGAGATAACAAGCTGTACTAGCAGCTTTAGACCAGAACTCTTTTGGCATTTTAGCCATGCAAAGCATGCATCTCACCTTTTCTACAATAGTCTGATTCATTCTTTCTGCTACCCCATTATGTTGTGGAGTGCCAGGAACTGTCTTTTTCATGTTGTATACCAATCTTACTACAATAAGCTTTAAATTCTTTTGATGTGTACTCGCCACCATTATCACTGCGGAGAGACTTCAAAACTCTACCTGTTTCTCTTTCAACATTGGCATGAAAACTGCTGGAATAGCTGAAAAACCTGGTCCTTAGATCTGAGAAAATATATCCACACATTTCTTGATGCATCATCAATAAATGTCAAGAAATATCTACAACCACCAAGAGAATCTACTTCAATGGGACTATAAACATCAGTGTAAACCAAAGCTAACAAGCCATATTTTCTTTTTGATGATCTACGAAATGCAACTCTATGATGTTTACCAAATAAACAATAATCACAGGGGTTAAGAGGAGTACCTTTCAAGGAGGGAATTAATTTCTTCTTTTGTAAGAGTTGCATACCTTTCTCACTCATGTGTGCAAGTCGCCTATACCACAAGTTTGTAGAAGAACCATCTTCAGCTGCATTCAAACCAGTCTTACACAATTTCACCTGAGTCTTGTATAGTGTGAAACACGCCTTACCCTTTGCCAAAACAAGTGAACCTTTGGTAAGCTTCCATGCACCATTACCAAAATAATTAATATACCATTGTTTATCCAAAACAAGTCCAGAAATTAGGTTCAGACGAAGATCAGGAACATGACATACATCTTTCAAAGTCAACGTGCACCCCGTATTAGTCTAGACACACACATCATCTATTCCCACTATTTTAGAGTTGCTAGTGTTTCCCATCTTCACACTGCCAAAATCTCCTGCTCTATAAGTAGTGAAATAGTCTTTCCTTGGGGTTGGATGATAAGATGCACCAGTGTCAATAATCCATTTGTTTCCTTCATTTGCAACATGCAAACATTCACCTTCGCCATACAAAAGAGCCACGGGTTCATCAGTAACAACAGCTGTAGCTTCTTTACTATCACCATTCTACACTTTTCCCTCTTTCAAATCTCTTTTGTAACTATAACATTGTTTTCTGAAATGGCCTGGTTTACCACAATAATGACACTTAAAACTTCTATCTCTTGACTTTGATCTCCCTCTTGACTTATCACGGTTCTTATCATAACCAAGATATTTCTTATATTTTTCTCTCCCCCTGTTTTTAGTCACAAGTGCTTGGGAATGATCAGTACCGACAGATTTCTTTCTAGTCTTTTCATTAAATAAACTACCGGTAACCAACTTCATGGTAAGTTGTCCATTCGGTGGCGAATTACTAACCGACACCACCAATGTTTCCCAACTACATTTCATCATCTAACACTATCTTCATGTTAGACAACTGTTTCACCACACTTTGCACCTCATTCAAGTGCTCAACAATAGAACTACCTTCCTTGAATTTCAAATTCACTAACTTCCTTCAATGTGAAGGGAAAAACGAGACACCGAGGAGTAAATAACAATAAGAAGAAGGGAAATAATCTAAAGCAATAAAACAATACCAAGGAAATACTCTAAAGCAATAATAAACGAGACACCAAGATTTACGTGGAAAACCCTTCAATGTGAAGGGAAAAACCACGGGGCAAATCCGAGAGAATCCATTAATCAAAATAAGAAGTACAATAACTTCTCAAGCTTTTTCCCCAAAGCTTGAGTAATACAAGGAGTAAATAACATGGGTTACCTCACAGCAAATTAACCCAAAAGCTCCTTCAACTTCTTCTACCAAATCAATCGACAAAACTAAGTCGATATCGCAGCCACGCGTCACACTTTGTCGCAGAAAATCGCACCCAAAGAATCCGAGACAAAATCACCGTCCACGCGCACACAGCCGCACCAAACACCAAAGAGAATACTATGTTCTCTGTTGCTTATTCACATAGCAGTTTCTCTTAAAAAACTATGAATAAAACTCTATTTTATGCACCTATTTATACTTATTTTGCAGCCGCCCAACACCACCTCAAATAGAACTTTGTTTCTATTTAATTAACCAGCTGCCAAATAAAACTTTGTTTCTATTCAAATAGAACTTTGTTTCTATTTAATTAACACCGCCTCAAATATAACTTTGTTTCTATTTATTTCTGTTTTTGTTTCTTATTGAAAACCTTTTTTCCTTATTCAACCAAACTTGAAATTATGTTTGATTACTGACCAAAGTTGGATCCACCCTAATGGGCTGGACCTCAACACACTTGTCATGGAATTTGAACTATTTCAGATGATTGATGTTTGAACGCATTTTTCTACTGATTGACAATTATGTTTTGAGCATTTCCAAATGCTAACATATACCTCATTGAATATGTTTCTGAATCATCTTTTAGTTTCTCATTTGGATAACTGATTAATTCAGAATTTCAATTCTTGTGACATTAATACATCCTGGAATCTGCATTGTTTTCATGAGTTGACCTCAAGTTTCTCGAGTCTCTGATTGTAATATAATTTTTCAAAAAATTGTTTAAAAAACTTTGCTTTGTTTTGAATTTGAAACGAGTTTAAGATTTGATTTCATGAAGTACTGAACTCCGGACGATTTTTCAAAGTCAGTCTACATATTCTTGAAAATTTTCGCATTGCATTATTTTATCTAAAACTTGTGTGGACTTGAGTATTCATTAGCTACTTTGTTTCAAAGGCTACAAATCACTTTCTAAGCTGTAATTTTTATGTTATAGTTAAGGGACACTTGAAGAGGAGCTTTGGTGGACCTAAAGGACAAATGAAGGCATTTTGACCATAGTTTGGACATTTTTTTTTCTTCGACTGATTGAAAGGATTTAAATTTGTACTATTAAGTTGTAATAATACACCAAGTCCAAGATACAACCAAAAGTCAATGGAGGGTAAAAGCTTTCAAGAAGGAATTAATAAAACCCCTTGGCTTGCCGCGCTGGGTATTCTCCGGGGTGATTGAAGTGTAAGAGGCACTTCCCCTAGGTCGACTCAACTGATGCATCTCTCAACTATGAGTTGGAGATAACTTTCTCAAGCCACTTCGAATGCCTTATAGAAGTGTTTCTGGACTGCTTTTGGGTGTTTATATATTTCAACAACCTATCAAACTGTGCTAAAATACGTAAAGCAGACCGGACTATTTGCAACTGAGTGGGATTTGATCACCCATCTCATCCCTCCAATTCGTTCAAACTTGGCCAAATTTACTAAAATGAACTCAGATAACTAGATCCAATTAGAATAATGTTACAAAAGGAATAAATCATGTTGAACCATTTCGAAGCAAGCTACCTTGCTACCAGTTGGTCTGTGCCAGTAAAGATAATTGTGATTGCATGTCATTTTTTACCTTTTCGCATAGAGAGCTGTTGTTCGACGAAGTTTCTCACAAGTCTAATCTTGTTATAATTAGGAATATAAGGGTGCTTGAAAGTGTTTAGTGGTAGCTAAATATCATAAGAAATTCTTGGATCTTAAATATGCCCTTCAAAGGCTTAAACCTGTTCTAATATATCAAATAGAGTAAAATCTTGCTAGGACACATTTATGCCTAGTATGGAGGTTTAAGAAGTTTTTATGTAATAAGCTACTATTTATTTACTTACAAGATGGGAAAATCTAACTAGGGTGAGAATTGACTTTTGAGGTGCTGAAAACCATTATCCACTTCAATTAGATTGAGTTTTTAAATCAATTGTCACTTTCACTTGGATAATCAATTTGTTGTGTGCTAGACACCAAGGACTTGTTTGTGCATCATCTTCTAAGTGAAATTGCACTTAGTTTATGTTTCCATTTGGGAGTTGTCGCTGTTGTATGAGCGTTTGGTCATGGGACCATACTCAAAATTTGACTCACTATGATAGTCAACTTGAGAGTGTTTCGTCATTGTTTGAAGTCGAAATCCAATGGTGGATCAAGGGAACGAACAACCTAGAGTTGAACATAGGGAAAACCTACTCAATATCGGTGGTAGAGCTCTTCAAGAATATTTTGCCCCAATAAATCAAGTTCATCCCTCGGGCATTGTTTTGCCTCTTACCACCGCAACTCATTTCGAGTTGAAGCCACATGCGATCTCATTATTACCTACATTCTATGGCTTGGGTTTAGAGAGAGAATCCTTACCCTCACCTCAATGATTTTTTGACAATTTGTAACATCTTCAATTTCCAAAACTTCAAGTAACATCATGTGTATCAGGATTATGTTACATTCGTTTGAGCACCAAGGTGCTTATGGTAATTTCTTTCCTTATTGTTTCTCACCAGTTCTTAGTTGGCCCATGGTGTATTACTTTAGAACATTGAGGACAATGTTCGGTTTAGATGTGGGGGTATTTCAAATTCAATGGTGTCTTTTGACATTGGTCATAGAAATTTTTTTCTTTGTAGTCGTAGTATTTATCTATTGTGGGATTAAGTTCCATAAAAAACATCAACACATATATAGGAATGAAATCGTAGGACCTTAGCCTAAAATTCTAATAGTTAGTTAATTATAGACAAGAGTGAGTACTACACATTGGCTATAAATTTTGTGATAATACGCATGTAGAGTTGTGCCCTAGCTATATGTTTTTGTTGAAGTTGAAAGTGAATTGCTTCTTTAAAGAACTTAGAAAATGGTAGTGTAGATTTAACTTTGTGAGTTTTCTAGCCTTTATTCTTTTTGAGAGTCAAATGTTAATTCCAAATTTCTTGGGCCCGTCATTTTCTTGTTCACAATCTCTATTTTTTTTTAATTGTTTTGTCAAATATTAAGAATAAAATCAAAGTTTATTCATACCACCCCAGCTTTTTCTAAAATTCACCCAAAGCATAAAAGCTCATGCTAATCTAGGGGAATGAAAATAGGTTTTTCTTGTCTAGTTTGAACATTGCAGTCTACCCTATGTGTTGTTTACACTTAGAACCAATTCGAAGTCTATTATCTTGGCCTTATGTTGTTTAGTCTGCTAACCACCAATTTCAACCCTCTAATTACCAAAATGTTTACATGTCCTTTGTGCTTTTGAGGAGATTTTGGGATGAGTTGTCAAACAAAAGGTATATCATAGACGATCTGTACTCCACAATACCAAAAGCCTACAAAAAGCTTCATTATCCAATACCAACTTGTAAATTACTGCCCAAAAAAAAAAACTCGTGGTATTTGCCTATGAGCAAGGAAGCTCGAAAGTAACTAAAGCAACAATCAACAGTCAAGCATTAAAATTTCAACATTATGTTTATCATAGAAGACCTCTAACTTTCTCAAAAGCACATTTTTTTATCCTTCATTGTTTACCCTTGTCCTAAGTCCCATTACAAATTAATCAAAATCCTAGTCTAATATTTAGAAAGTTATAGCCAAAATCTGGAAGCTAAACTAACAAAAATTGTGGTGAATGAAATCAACATTCTCAATGGATGACATTCTTTCTTGACATAATATATTCTCAACTCTTGATTTTATATCTTTTGCTTAGTATGTGAAGTATCTCAAATTCTTATCATTTTATTCACATACATGAGAGAAATTAGCCAAATCTCTGAGTAGTGCATTTTGAGCAATTATATTATCTTCTGAGATTTGAAGTTAAAACAATTGTTCTGTAAGTAATCTTGAGATATATCCATTCTAAGCTGAACTCTATAACAAATACGTCACTAAGCGCACTCTTAATGTAAACTTGAATGACAATATCTGGCTTATGTGAAATGTTTACTAATGTCTATTATCGACTTAATACTAGCCAAATAGGTTAGACGACTATGTCATTTAATCCTTGAGCAATTGGGTAGGAACTATCTGAAACAAAATAAAGAAAAGATTACATAAATCTTGGGTAGAGTCTTGAGTCCTGAGTATCATCTCTACAAAGCCTCACGAGACTATAACTCATCCACTAGGGGAAACCTAGAGGTTTAAAGGCTTGTTGAATAATCTATGTTATCATGATCCCTACGAAAGTGAGTTAGGTTTTATTCTTTACTTTATTTTCTTTTGCTTGAGGACTAGCAAAATGTAGGTTTGAAATTATTTGATAAACATTGAGACATTTTATGCTATATATATACAATTTCTAAGTCCAATTTATCTAATAAAAATATCTCATTGCGTGTACTTTGTAGAAATTCAAGCACTAATATCAAATCATAAACAAAATGGCACACCAAGGCTAAGTTCAACAACTAGAAAGCTCATTGGAAGTTCACACATGCATTTTCAAATACCAAAGATTTTTAAGCCCAAGACCCGTGAAGTCAAGCCTACAAAGCACCACTCGCTCTCTTCTTCACACTGGTTTGATTTCGTGGTTTCACTCTCCCCTTCGAGCGACTACTCAATCACCTTGAATCAGCCAAACCCACTTTGATCGACTATGCAATCACCATTCAATCATTCAAACTCATTCAATCGACTATCCAATCATTCTTCAATCGCTCAAAGCCCTTTTCGAATCCAACACTCATCTCTCTCCCATTCGAGCTAATCAGACAAGCAACTGGGTTAGTAAATGAGCTAAACCTAACTTTTGAGAAAGAAGGAACTGTAACCTGTCACACGAGCTGTACACTTCATTTTTATGGGAAACAATAGTCCAAGAACAAAATGGGAAGAAAACTCGTGAGGACTCAAGCATTCTGGGGGTAAGTCTAATTCTCAATATTTGACGGGATTTCCCTAATTAGGCATTAATATTAGGGGGTATGTCTAAATGCCCAAATTTTTTAAACCATAGGCTGTCTTGGGTAGTTTGGGTAATTTGGAAAATTCAAATTGGTTGAATTTACCCATTATTATATGTTTAACACTTAGTTTGTCATCACTTTTTATATGTTTTCGTAACTTTGTAAAAGAAAATTTTTGATATCAATAATTTGTTATGTTTTTATGTGCTTATGATAACAATCTTAGGGAAAAAAATCATTAAGAATTTTAAACATTTTCAATCTTATTTATTTTATTGGTCTTGAGCATTTTTACTCTATTGATTCTTCATATATTTCGCTCAAAAAGAAACATTTGGAGAAAATAATCAATAAATACAATTTTTTTTATTGAATATCATCTTAGCTTTTTAAAACTCATTTTGTCTTATTTTACTAGGTTAGACTTTTAGTATTATAATAATATTAGGGTAATTTGCAGTATGCCCCTATAATAAATAGCTAATACAGGGTCAGCCTCATAATTAATCCTTATTGCATTTTCCCCCAAGATTAGCAGTCAACGTGCCTTGACTGTGTATTTTCAAATTAAATGACGAAAAATCCCTTTATAAATCACAGGCTGAGATTTAATGTTTCGTATCTCGAACATCTCATCTCAAGGAAAATCTTAAGGCCCAATTGATATTGTAATCGTATCTTGAGGAAAATTCAACAATTGATTTTAAAATTTTGCATCTCAAATAGCTCATCTCGAGGAAAATCTAACGGTCCTAATTTAATCATACACGCATCTCCAGGTAAAACTAATGGTCCAATTTTAATCATGTGCGCATCTCGAGATAAATCTGGTGATCCAAATTTAAACATCCACACATCTCGAGGAAAATCTAACGGCTGAAAAAAAAACCCATATTCTTCTTCTTTCTCCTCTTCTTCTCCTTCATCGTCATCTGTTTCACAGCCCCACCATCATCGACACAGAAGAGAAGGAAGGAGGATGAGGGACTGCAAAACAGAGGAGGAAAAAGGAGGAAGAAGGGGGAGGTGGTAGCGGGCCAGCGAAACAGAGGAAGAAGAAGGGAGGAAAGATGAGGGAGGTGGTGGTGGTGGGGTTGCGAAACATAGGAGGAAGAAGTGGAAGATTGTCTTCATGATGCGCGCATGATTAAATTTTAAATCGTCAAATTTCCTTGAGATGCGTGCATGATTAAATTTAGACAGCCAGATTTCCCTCAAGATGCGTGTACGATTAAAATTGGATGGTTAGATTTACATCGTGATGCATGCACGATAGAATTTGAATCGTTAGATTTTCCTCGAGATGAGCTGTTTAAGATATAATTTTTTAAATCAACTGTTGGATTTTCCTCGAGATACAATTACTATTTCAGTTGGGCCTTAGGGTTTTCCTCGAGATGAGATGTTCGAGATACGAAAGATTCACTCTCAGCCTTTGATTTCTATGGGTTGTTGACCTCCGACGACATTATCTTGTGTAGAATGATTTCACCAACCTTGCCAAACTTGGCTCTGATACCAACTGTCACGGGCTTTCTTTTCACAAGTACTTCTCGTGCGGCACTAGCAAACTTTGCCCCGACTTATCAAAGAAAGTTAGTCAGCCTTGCCCAAGAAAGACTTACTTAGACTTTGGAAAGGTAAGCAAGCTAAGAACACACAAGAGAGTTTAAGAGAACTAGAACTTATATTGCTTGAATTCTCTGAGGTGACTACAACAAATGAGACCTTAGCCTATTTATACAACTCCACCTCCTCAATGGACGGTGGTGATCAATTTGATCTAACGGTCTACAATGAACTTCTACACACTTCCTTAGAAATATCTAAGGACTAGAATCCTATGAAACTCTATGAAATTTTATGGAAGGTTAAGGACTAGAATCCTATGAAACTCTATGAAATTTTATGGAAGGTTCTAGAGAACTCTCTAGAACAATGTGAAATACCCTACATTATTTACACTTGCTAATCTCACTTGGCTAGTCAAGAAGATAGTTGTGACATTTGGTAAAGGAAAAAAGAGTCATATTTTCGAAGGATTTGTAAGCAAGATAACATTAACTTGGATTATGGTGAAATTGTGTGGTGCGTTAGGTAACATTGAAAATTTGGTAGACACAAGTTTCATTGGGACACGCCTTTGGCTGAATTTTGATAACAAGTACATTCCTTTAAAGATATGTTTTGTGATCTTAGAGGATAAAAGTTGATGAAAATGCCATTGGAGAGAGCCATTCTAGTAGTCTGGGAATCGGTTGGATCATGGCTGATTGACTATGTGAGGGGCCGTTCAGAAAAGCCTGGATTTTTTTTCTTTTTCAAATTGGTTCGATATAGACTCCTCTAAAGAGGTTGGTTTGTAAATTAGGAATATTACAATTGATGCTAGCTACTAGGCAAGTCTATAAGAAATTCTCTGGTAGAGTTCACGTTTACGAGTGGAAAAGACGGAGTAAATGATGTTGCCATCAGAAGGAAATATTTTGTAAGCAAGCTATGCATGAGAAAACTGCACATTGGATTCATTGATATTACATTATGATTCAAAGAGGTGCTCCCCTATTCACTGCTTTCTGAGCTAGAACTCATTGTGGACATAGGAGGAATTCCTTGTGGGTTATTAAACACATTATTCGGATTGATAATTGTCTTAACTTGAACCATCCAATCGTAATTTCTCAAGAAATACTTCTCACCCCAAACCCTACCAATCTAAATAGCATCATGAGAACTACTAGCACTTGACATGTTCATTGAACCAAGATCAAGATCTATATAGTTCACATATGCTTCCCTTGGACCCTTTGACACAAAAGGTGTCATAGTTTGATAAAACCTTCTAATCCACCTAATGAACTTGTCACTCTTCTTCATTCAACTATGTACTGAATTGTCGTCTTCTAATCCACCAAGATTAAGATCTATATAGTTCACATATTGTCGTCTTCTTCATTCCATTCAACTATGTACTATATTGAGAAGAGGTTTCCTTCTCTATGAGGAAACGGAATAGAATATCTACTGATCCTATTCATCATTCCTCCGTAAGGGTCTAAAATCACATATCCTTTGGGTTCTTTTTCTAGCATTCTGAAAGCAATGTCTATTCCATTCTTAGGAATGGGAATTCTAACATAATCCAATTTCGCCTTAAAATTCCCCTTTACATGTAAATAGCGATCGTTTAAACCTGATATCGCGCTTCCTGTAGGCAAACCAGAATACAATAGAACGGATTCAATCCAACTCATCTCTTTGAAGTCTTGTTTATGAATTCCTAGCTTTGGGAAATGCTTGGTTTAGTAACGATATTGCATCATTTTTTGTACCAAGATAAAGTCCTGTAAATGTAGCTGAAATGTTGGCTTCAGGTAAACCAGCTCCAATTGATACCGGTAAATAGAATCATCTGGCAATTCTGGTGAAATGAATTGCCATTTATGGACTAGGTCACGAACTGGATATTTGGTACCTGGTCTAGAAACTGTGAAACTCGTAACAATTTTTGGTACTTGGACTAATTGGATTTTCCTAGCGTAAACAACACCCCAGACACCTGATCCACCGCCGCGAATTGCCCAGAAAACATCTTCTCCCATTGTTCTTCGGTCTAGTATTTGCCCCTTGGCATCGATAAGAAGTGCATGAACCAGTCGTGAACCCGTGTGATTCACTTGACTTAGCAACTACATAGTAGGTCTCACCAAGTGTTGCGCCACCTTGAACACAAACAGTCTCAGAATTTATATCCACTGAGACCAGATTCAAATTCATCATGTCAATTATCGCAAATGGAACCCCATTGGTTCCAACTGAGGAAAACCCCTCGTAACTATGCCCACCAGACCTTATTCTGATTTCCACCGATGCTTGCCTACAACACAAGATTGAACTAATCAACTCCTCCTTTGTCTGTGGTAGTATAATTCCTATTGGTTTGGAATACTCGGGTTCAACAAATCGGAGATTTTGGATTGAGAAATTAAGAAGGTTGTAGTAAACCTGGGATTCATTATCCGAATTTGGGATAAGAGTCACTACATCAAATTGGCACTTTTGTAACAACTCTCAAAACAATATCACTTTTGAGATGTTAAAATTTACCGAACAATTTCAACTCAAAACAAAATTTAGTCAAAAAAATGATACAATATGTTGGATCACCATGAATAGTATCACTTTTATAACCATACTCTTCATGGTGATACATTTATTGTATCATTTTGTTTGTGAAAATGTGTAAAATTGTTAGATGGATTGTTACACTTCAAAAGTGATACTGTTTTGGAGTTGTTACAAAAATTTCAATTTGGTTTAGCGGGTGAAGTTTGTGACATGTTTGATATTGGTTAAGCAAGTGTTGATGGAGTCAATTGGTGTACTTAGAGATGAAAATCGAAATAGTGATAGGATGAAGAACAAGATGGATAGAAGCAATGGGGTTGTGTGGAGCATTATTTTGTTGTTTATTTGATACTAAGATGAATCAATAATAGGATGGAGAATGAATTATAGTGGAGTTTGAGTGTTTGTGATGATGATAGTGATTAGGTACTTAAGGTCAAAAGAATGGACAATTCAATGTGTAAGAAAATCAAACAGGGCGGCTTTGGTGTTATGTAATGGGGTTTTGTGGAGCATTCTTTTGTTTGTTTATTTGATACTAAGATGAGAGTTTGAGAGTTTGTGATGACAGTGATTAGGTACTTAAGGTCAAAAGAATGGACAATTCAACGTGTAAGAAAATCAAACCGGACGGCTTTGGTGTTATGCATTGGACTAGAGTATGACCCGTTGACACCTTATATAATTTTATTTTTGCTAAATATTTTGTACTAAACACTTTCGTCACTATCTCCATTTTCGCTTTCAATCAATATTGAAGTGTAAATCTATATATTATAAATTTTAGGGTAACACTTAGGGGCGGGCATCCCATCTCGCGATCCCGAACCCATCCCGTCCCGATTTTTTTGAGTCATTTTGGGATTGATCAAACGCATCCCGATCCCGTCCCGAATTTATTTAATATTTATTATTATTAATTTATATCAAAATACACTTCTAAATTAAAGTTTAGGATGTGTTGAAATTAAATCAATGTAAAATGAAATTCTATATGAAATCTAAATGAATTGACTCATTAATTCTAAATGAAATTTAATATTTATTTGTCTTCCAAAAACAGTTTAATATATTTATTTATTTAATATCTATTATTATTTATGATGTAAGTTATATGTATATAAATTTGAGATTATTGGTATGTGAGTAATGTGAGATAAAACTCTTTTTATTTTTATTTTTATTGGAGGACTATTTATTACGTGTTCATCGTCTCATCCCGTCCTGTCCCGTCCCGATCCCGTTTGAGATGAGATAAGGTCGAGATGAGGTCTATCCCGTCTCGTCCGTCCCGATCCCTAATGAACGGGATGGGTCCATCTCGCCCATCCCGTCCCGTGCCCACCCCTAAGAGCATGGCACTTCTTATTAGGCTATCAATCCTTAGCCTCAGTTGGATCCAGAACTCGCTTGTTCCTCCTCATAGTGTTTGATCTCTCCATCGCCCTAGTTTGCCTCTGCATTTAACACAATCGCTTCACAAAACCCACCTAATTCCGCCTAAAATCCTTAGATCTAATACACATCAACCACAAAGACGACTAAAAAATTCATCGAAATCAACGAGTCCATTCACTCCGATATACAAGATTCAACAACTCAATCGGATTGAGTGCGAGAGTTAGAGAGGAAATTGACCTTGTTGAAAAAGAGTTCGTGAAATCGAGTTTTCTCTCTCTCTCCCTCTTTCGCTTCTGAACTCTATGATGTGAGATCTTAGCCGTCTATTTTGATGGACTAGTGTCGACATAATTTTTTTTTTAAATTTTCGGTTGAGCATTTGTTTGTTTAACTAAATATTTTTTTCTTAGTTATTTTTATAAATAATATATATACATAAAATTACTAATCGTAACTTAAGTCAATAATTATTAACATTTTTTTTTGTTACAAGACTTGTAACACAATGAAGAATTACAAATTAAAAGATATTAATATTACTAATTACCCATTTTGACGACTGTCCACCAATAAAGGACAAAAAATGAGTCAAATCTCAAGAAAAACCTTGACAGCCATACTAACTAGTGGCTATAGAAAAAAGGTTGGCATATTTTAAACAAGAAGTAAGTGGTTGATATCAATCACAAGGATTTTTTGGTGATAATAATCACAAATTGACTTATAAATGATTTTTAAAGCTTACTTTTTAATAAAATAGACAATTTAGATATTATAGTTGATGTAATGGCTAATTTGTACCTATTTTTATACTTTTATGACCAATAAGGATTATTTTATTAACCCGGGTTAACACATAAAGTTATATATCCTTCCAAAAAAATTAAAAAAAACCTAATTTTATACTTTTATAATCAACAATGATTTTTTTATTAATGATTTATTTTTTTTAAAAATTAGACACTCTTTGTGTCAAGTTTCTTTCCTACCTTCAATACTTAGGACCATTGATGCCAAAAAAAAACTAACAGAGAAGTTGTAAGTGTGGCAACAACAAGGGTTGTGATTTCGTAAAATTATACAAAATTTTCTTTTTTTGTTGAAATTACAAAAGAAAAAATACATTTTTTCGAAAAATTTTGGGGTTTCTTCATAAATTTCCTGGGTTTTCATAAATTTATTTCTACTAAAAATTACATTTTTCGAGGATTTTTTCGAAATATTTCGGGATTTTTTTCTTAAATTTCGAGTTTTTTTCTTCTAATTATCATTTAGTCTAATTATTTATTGATTTTTAAAGCGCCCCCTAATTTCCTAATTAATATTTCTTCTACTTATATATTGATGTTTGAAACTAACCCATTTTTTCTAATTATAAGTATTTTTTTCATTTAATATGTTTAATACATTTATTTACTTGCATTTTTTTTTTACATATTTAATATATCCTTGAAATTCATTATATATATTTCATTTATCCTCAAAATTTTTACGTTTTTTCTTTATTAACTATTTATTTAGGGAGCAAAGTGCAAATTAACCATAATATTATAAGGGTGTATTCAATTAGGAATTGTGAGGGATTTTAAAATCCAGGGGTATTCAGTTAAGTATTTAAAAGAATCCATCTAAATGTGGATTTAAAAGGATTGTTTTAAAATCCATCAAAATCACGGGGTATTCAATTCATGCTTTTCAAAAGTCTACAAAAATCAGGGGGTATGAAAAAATAGTGGATTTTGATGGATTTGTAAAAGATTTCGATTTTGAAGGATTTATGAGTGGGAGGTTTAATAACAAGAACCATTCCAAATCCAACCTCCTCCCTCATATTTCAACGGATTTTTATTTTCTCTCTCATTTCCCGCTTTCTCTAGGAATGGCATCGGGGCAGATTTGGCCAAATCTATCCCTGCCCCGCTAGGGATCACGGATCCCCGAATACCCATTTATCATATTTTTTTTAAACCATCCCCGTACCGGACGGAATGGCGGATATCCGCCCCACCCCGTTTAACCGAAGAAAAAATTACTACTTAATCATCCCTTAGACGTCACCATCTGCATCTAATCCACCCCAAATCCACTTCACCAAAAAAGGGAAAATTAATTAATCAACCCCAAAAATAGGGAAATCAATCCAATCAACTTCGCACCAGTATAATGTCCCTTGGCCCAATTGTTCCCATCACCAGACTGACCAAAGAAGAATTGTTCAACAACAGTTTCAATGGTAGATCGGTGGATAAAGGGTGAGCGAGGCGACATAATCTCTAAGTAGAGAGAGCTCCACTCTATCGGGTCTCCAACTATAATGTGAAAATGATCAGCAGTGTCTCCAACTATAATGTGAAAATGATCAGCAGTGTCTCCAACTTAGACCAGATGAACATGCCATCAACGTCCTTGTCTATGAGGTTGAATGCCTAAACGACCTCGTTCGTTGAAGAGACGGATAAGACTAAAGATGAAGAGACTAGGTGATCATGTCGTCTATCTGTGTGTGTAGTGGTATAGGAAGATGAATATCCATGGGAGGAAGAGGAAGAGCCTGGCTAAGGTCTGAGCGTGAGATGTCTCTGGAGGAGCGAGAATGAGAAAAGACCGAGCGTTCTTCCAGATTTGTTTGGGGTTGAGATGTTTTGCAAGCTTCATCGTGAAAAATATAGTTACGAAAGGGGATGAGGAAGAAGAAGAAGAGGAGACAAGAGGATTGTTAGTGAAAGGAGATCTGTGTTACTACGTGGATGAGGGAGGCAGTGTGAGAAAAATAGAGAATGAGATATTGGTTTAGGGTTAGGGTTTTTTTTCCCTTCTTTTTAAGGGCTAGAGGTATTTTTGTAATTTCTATATTTAAACGGATATCAATGGGCAGAAATGGCCAAATTTGTATCCACCCGAATATTCGACGGATGTTGTTTGAATATTTGTATCCACCCCGAAATCCGCTTGGGCATATCCACAATCGCCCCAAACGAGCGAGCGGGGCAGATATCCGTGAAAATCCGCCCCACTGCCATCCCTATCTCTCTCATTCCTCACTTTCTCTATCTTCTTCTAGGGTTCTTATTTTCTATGACGAAGATCAACAAACTCCCCCATCTCAATCTCAATTGAACCCATCATCCATTTTTTACGAATCTACCCCTCTAACCAAACCCAATGTCAATGCCCAATAGCTTTAAATTGATTGCAAACAAAAGGTACGCACGCAAGGAAGTAGACTAGGAAGGGAAGGAGTAAAATTTTCTTTTTGCATACATATACTCTTTCAATTAAAGGCGAAAAGAAGAACAAATACTACAGTTGAATATCGGAACAGTTAGTGCACCCACTATTTCCACCATGCATCCTTATCACAGTTGGACTCATTAACATCCATACAGATATACAACTACTATTGCAGAACACATAAAATTTTAAATTTCAACGAGGCTTTCAAATTTTTTATGCCTTTTTCATCTTTTGTCCGTGTTCTTTTCCTATGGTGTAGTTAAAGCACGCCATTTGTTTGATGAAATGTCTCACAAAAATATTTGGAGAAATGTATCCTTGCCCCGATTGTAGGGTTGAAAACCGAATCGACTTTGGTCGGTTTCAAAATTTAAAAACAAACCGACTAAAACCAAAATAAAACCAAATTGACCGCCTATTTTAAACATACTATATTATTTTCATGTTAAATATATATTATTTATTATATATAATCAGTCAGTTCGGTTTTGTCGGTTAAAATCACATAGAAACCAAAAGCCGAACCAACCACTTTGGTTTGAATTTTTTAAAATCGAAACTGAACCGAACATAAACCGTACCGATCAATTAGGTTTTTATCGGTTTGGTTAGTTTTTTGTTCAATCCTACCCGATTGGATCTCCCCATGCTGATGCCCTAAAACAAAAAGTATATTCCCCCTCAACACAATACTCCACCTCACATTCATAGGCATTTGTTGAAAGAGAGAGATTTTGTGAAAGAGAGAAGTTTCTATCTTGTGTAACTTCTTCAATGGAGAAAGACAAAATAACATGTACAAAAACAATTTGAAGGTCTCAGTACAAAGTACAAACTGATGAGTGGCAAAGTTTGATTTGATGATGAACAACACAGCTTTGTATTTCAAGTTCAAGTTCAAATTGCTAAAAGAGGTAAATTTTCTTATTAGAAATTGAATTTCATTTTACATTTGTATGTATACAAACTTCTATTTTATAAAGTTATGGGTCTGTGAGTTTGCTACATTGTAGTTTACTTCAAAGTGAATCCTTTACGATTTCTGAAACCAACTATGGATAATTCAAATGTTTGGAGATATTAAAAGGGGCATTATAGTTGAGGTTCATTTTCACCATAAGGTTTCCCTGAAAAAAGTAACCCTTCAAGAGCACATTCAAAGCAAATCATTGTTTAAAATTCGAGAAAAATATACTAGTGCACGAAAAAATAACAAATAACAAAAATATTATTCCTATCAACACATTGATTTTTTGTTATGATGTAAATACCACCATCGAGAATATTGTCATTCAGATTCATACCCATATTGTTAAAATGGATGATGGATCAACACTTGCCATTTGCAACAGCTTGGTTGATTCTTACTGTAAATGTCACTGTCTTCAAAAGGTATAAGGAAAAGGTTTAGGTGTAGCTGGGTAGAGGTTGATGTAAAAGTCCATATTTTTGTTTAGAGATGGATCGGATCTCATCCAAAGGCCGTAGAAATCTATAAAAAAAATTGGATGAATTGGATGAGGAACTGATTTTCATGGCTTCCTATGACTAATAACAAATTCATAAGAATCCATAGAAATCCTTTAAAATTCAATCCTTTAAATCCATCAAAATCCATGTGGATTTCGTAAAATCCATTAAAATTCATGAGTTTTAAAATCCTTCGCAAACCATTAAAATCCTTAATTGAATACACCCCCATTAGTATATAAACCTAATTGCCAATTACTCATGGAACTAATCCCAAACCCTTACCCACATCGGCGTTGCCCATACAACATAGTAAAATGAAATATCCTAAGTTGAATTTGGAAACATGTATTTTTGTCTATACCAACAAAATATGTGTCAGGCTGGACACGGATTAAACATGTTATAATCTAGAGTAAACTCTCATTTAAACTTTTGTTTGGAACAAAATAAAATGTATGGGCTACTCAAGGTTGAGATCATCCAATCCGCCCCACTCAAAAACACGAGTTTTCTCAGTGTTGTGAGCCTTCGATGCTCAAGTTAGAAAACATCCGAACGACAATAAGAATATAACACAAAAATAACAAGACTCAAGGTTTAAGAGAGTTTCAGAGAGTAAAGTTTTCTCTGGAAAACGTTTTGTCGTTCAACCCCCTTTTCGTTGGCTAAGGGTCTGTACTTATGCTACCTATTTTACCTACTTGTCAATATACTGCATTTGATCTGACAAGGAATGTATCACCTTTTGCTGAGTACTACAACTGTGAAGTGCCTTACTTTATGCTTCTGTCCCTTTAGTCTGACATTAATGTACATTGTCTCTCCACCTGTATTGTCTCCTTGTCAGACGTATTGAGTCTCTCCATTTTCCATGGTGTAACGTTTCATGACCACTTGGTTACTACTCATGGGATCTACCTGAGGACGATTCACGGTCACTATCGACCTAGTTGATCGAATCCCTTTGGTCGAAGATGCTTCTGTGTCCGCCTTTGGTTGGCTAGTTTTCCTTTTAAGCGTCCTTGCTTCCTCGCTTCTCATTGGTTCCTCATCTTTGTCGGTGGCTGCTTCCTTCCTCCCTCTGAGAGGTTCAACTAATTCCTTCTTAGTTGTCTTCCTCTCAATCCTTGTTTACTTGGAGAAGAAGAAAGGAGGATGGCAAATTTTCCATTATGTAGTTTTTTCGCATAAATACTTTTTTATCACTGCATGTGTCAAGCACGTGTTGACCAAATAAAAAGAAC
This sequence comes from Berberis vulgaris, assembly GCA_963556465.1. Taxonomy (NCBI): domain Eukaryota; kingdom Viridiplantae; phylum Streptophyta; class Magnoliopsida; order Ranunculales; family Berberidaceae; genus Berberis; species Berberis vulgaris. The sequence continues at coordinate 54,780,617 of OY747134.1, forward strand.
TGAAGTTATCACGTGTCTAACTTGTGATGATAAATTTATATTACAAATCAGGATGGTGTTTGAGGTTAGAAATAAAAGACAACTGAGATTTACCCAAATATAAGAATCTAACGGATTGTATAGAACTTAAAGTACTAAAAATGCATGGGTTTGATTCTCATACCCAACATTTGGATATTTATTTATTTTTCTTTAATTATTGATGGTGGTGATTAGGCATGTAAGTATGAAGGATGAAAACTCAAGGGTAATCATGTTTTGATAAGTTTTAAACTTTTATCGTGCCAACGGAACGGTGAATACCCTAGTATGTATTACAAATCAAAATGGTATTTGGGGTTGGAGATAAAAGACAGCTGAGATTTACCCAAATATAAGAATCTAACGGATCATATAGAACTTAAAGCACCAAGAGTGCATGGGTTCGATTCCCATACCCAACATTTTGACATTTATTTATTTTTCTTCAATTGTTGATGGTGGTGATTATGCATGTAAGTATGAAGGACGAAAACTTAACGGTGATCATGTTTTGACAAGTTTTAAACTTTTATAGTGCCAACGACACGGGGAATACCCTAGTCTACATTACAAATCAAGATGGTGTTTGAGGTTGGAGATAAAATACGGCTGAGATTTATCCAACTATAAGAATCTAATGGATAACATAGAACTTAAAGCACCAAGAGTGCATGGGTTAGATTCTCATACTCAATATTTTGATATTTTTTATCTTGATATTTAAAATAGACTAAAATATATTTATCATGTTAAACTTTTATCGTGCCAACGACACGGAGAATACCCTAATCTATATTACAAATCAGAATGGTGTTTGAGGTTGGAAATAAAATACGGCTGAGATTTTCCCAAATATGAGAATCTAACAGATCACATAGAACTTATAAAGCTCCAAAAGTGCACGGGTTCGATTCCCATACCCAACATTTTGATATATATATATATTTTATGGTGGTGATTATGCATGTAAGTATGAATGATCAAAACTTAAGGGTGATCAATATTATATTGGGTTAATCAAGTTCTGACAAGTTATAATGGGGTGTTGATGCTAGAAAAATAAAGGAAGATAAACTCTATTTATCATGTTAAACTTTTATTGTGCCAACGACACGAAAATACCCTAATTAGGTACAAATAGGATCACTTATATCTGAAACCCAATATTTATCAATAGGCCCAAGTGTTGACCAAATAAAAGCTACTTTCAAATTCATATAAGCCTATGATTTCAATTAATTTGGACTAATCAAGATATTTTGTTTTAATTTTCATTTTCTTGACTAATCAAGATGTGAGCAATTAAGCTTTTTGGAGACATTACAATTAGCTTGAAGTGTTTTAGGTTCCTTGAACCTTTAAACTTCGATAGCTAAACCGATTCAATCAATGCCCTTAATTACCTCCCTTCTGGTTTTATTGTTTTATGCTATTTATGGGGTTTGAAATAATCACTATATTCAAGGTATGTTGGTATCCATCTCGATCTTGACCATTGCGAATGATTTGTCGACAATTTAATTAAATTTTTGTGGGATTAATCAATTTTTATGCAAACCACACTGATTCAATCAGTCACACACTACACTAAAAACCCCCATTAGCAACGGTTCTAGACCGTGGGCGTAAGCCATTGCCACGGCTAAGAGCCGTGGACTACAGGGGCATCGCAAAATCATTTGTAACGGCTATAAACCGTTGCTAAACATTGTAGCAACGGTTTTATGGTTGGATGGGGGGCGTTATTTTCAGAAATTAGCAACGGTTATAAACCGTTGCAATAAAAATAGCAACGGTTCTTAGCCGTGGCAAAATTAGCTACGGTTGTAAGCCGTTACAAAGTGTAGATATTAGCAACGGTTATAAACCGTAGCTAACAAGATAGCAACGGTTTATAGCCGTTGCAAAATTAGCTACGGTTTTAAGCCGTGACAAAGTTCATATATTAGCAACGGTTTTAAACCGTGTCTAATATTTGCAACGGTTTTTAGCCGTGGCTAACCGTGGCAACGGTTACAAACCGTGGCTAAATAGTGTGAATTAAACCGTGGCAAATGGGCTAGCAACGGTTTTGGGCCGTGGCTAACCATGGCCACGGTTTGTAGCCGTAGCAAATGAGAAATAATGCCCACGGTTTGTAGCCGTGGCAAGATGGAACCACGGTTTTAAGCCGTTGGCAATTAAAACAAAATTCAAAAAAAAAAAAGAAATCTGTTTTGTTGCAAGTTAATATAATCGAAAAAAAAATTTATATTTTATTTTTTGCTGCTGCAGCAAAATCACAGCCGTGGCACCTGCAAAATCAGTCCTTACACATAGTCCACACAAATGAGACAAAAGAATCATAAATTGGATGAACTAATTCAGCCTGAATTAAACAAATTAATTATCAATAATAATTCAACATATTACAAGCAATTGGTCATCGTGATTGCTCCAAACCTCTCCAACATGATCACTTAATCAAATACATAATTATTCCTAATACAACTGGGTGATGTCCCTTTCAAAACACCTCCATGTTAGGCCAATAAATGGATAAGAACTAAATCACAATGCAGATCTGCAGAAGCTGAAGGAGTGATATACACAACAAAAGTATGTAGAAACCTTTGCCAATTGCTGAGTCTGGATGATATTTATGCACATCTGAAACACAGGTTCTGCAAACTGAGCAAACCCAGAACCTAATGCCTGAAACAGATAGAACAAGAGTATAAAAACTCTATTGTTTCATTCGGTCTAGAAGAGACTTCCAAAAGTTTAAAAAAAAATAAGTCGTGTAGAACTATAAGTTAAAAGTATTAGTTCGACATGAGCCTGACAGCTGTTTAATCAAATAGAAATTTTTTAAATGACTCAGGCAAGGGAAAAGATACCTGTGCTATAGATGTAAAACACTCGAGCAAGGGAAAAAGATCTCTGTCGGCATTCGAAAGCTGCTGCCACTTTGCAATCACTGGAGGCATTAAAATCTCAAGATATCTTGGCTGTAATTCATCATCATAGAGAACAAGTTAACTTACTATTTTTGTTCAATACTGGCAGCCAACAAGATGAAACACATTACATGATACCTGAAGGTTTCGTTAGCATCATTTATATACAATCCGAAGGTTTCGTTTCTAAAGGAGTTTAGACAAAAAGGGATTAGCAAGTGTCAGATATTTGACATAATAGCCAAAATGTAAAGTGAAAGAGCACTTATATAAAACAAACCTGATATTGCCCAAAAGCACACAAGAGATGCTGCAAAATGACTTCCAACCGTGGAGCCAACTCCTCAGCAGCTTCCTGGCATTTATAAATTTAAAATTGAGAACTTGTCGACAAAAAGTTTGAAAACCATTTTGAAAACTAAGAACTTGTCGACAAAACATGCAATTAGAAACCATTTTGAAAATAACTACGCAAGTGATCATCATCCTGTTGTCAGATGAAGATTAAAATCCAATCCAACCAATAATATCTAGCATGAAACATATAAAAATTAAATCAGCAAAAAAAATCATTTCTGGTTGGACATCAAAATCTAGGGCATGTCCTTTTTTTTTTGTTTGAAAGCCAAGGCAAAAACTAAAAACAATGAAAATACAAAACTTAAAGCAATCAACTTAAATCAACTCACAGTCAGTCTCTCAACCGTAGAACACGCAGCACACGCGCGTTTCTGCGACAAATCAAGTTACACCGGACTGCCCAGATCAACCGGCATACACACGCTCCAACCGCATGTCGCCACATCTCAGCATGTCAACGCTGCGACAGACAGCAGCAATGCTTCCCAGCAGCAGCAAACCCAGCAGCAACAGCAACAGCAAAGCAGGGCAGCAGCAGCAGTAACGCGCCAAAGCGTAGCAGCAGCAGCAGCATCAACGCCGCGCAGCAACAGCAGCATCAGCAACAGCAACAGAGCGCAGCAACAGCAAGTACGCCAGTCCGCCCCCGCATGAAACAGCAGCAGAAAAAAATTACAGATGCACTCTGTTTTGCGACAGAGTGCTCTGCCTACACAGCAGCAGCAGCATCCCCTGCATGCAGCAGTTTTGCTCGCAGCGTATCGCCATATCCCGGACTGCCAAAGCTGCCAGATCCCCAATCCCTCGCAGCCACAAAGCCAATACAGGTATTTACTCGTCCCCGTGGCGAATGTAAGCCAGAAAATCTGTGTGTGCTTCTTGTTTTACTTCATTACATTCAACTGTGTGCATCCAAAGATGAAAAAACTCGAACTACATAATGAAACTTATAACATGACTTGAAGAAAACATGGGCGAGGATAATCAAGATAAGATGGGAAGAAAAAATCTGTACAAACTGATCATATATAGCTTCCTTAACCAGGAGCCCAGGTGTTCTTTCTCGTTTTATGCTCTTTCTGATAAATCTTTACCCTTTTCGATAGAAGATAAAATAAAAAAGAGGAATTCTAAATGTCGAGGAAACAGGCTAGGAAATGGGCGAGGGAAGCGACGTGGCGGGGTGGAGACCGTCCACTCCGCTCGGGATGCGTGCCATCATTTTTGGTGCGCGCATCCCGAGCGGAGTGGACGGTCTCCACCCTGCCACGTCGCTTTCCTCGCCCATTTCCTCATTTATTTCCTCGACATTTAGAACTGCTCAATAAAAAGATAGCCAAAACCATGGTAGTGACTTAAAATAGGGAGAAAAAAGTCGTAAAAAATTTTAGACATCTTCAATATATAAGAGTTCGAAAAGAAGATAATAGCACTTGGACCAATGCACGCCTACATAACATCGCCCAAAATGCCAACTTATTTAGGGTGTGAGAATAATTCAGGAAATGAACAGAACAGGTGACAGTGAAGAAAAGTACAAAATCATCTGCAGAAGTCTTTCAATCACTAGCAATCAATAACTTGCTAATAGTGTAAAAACATCCGAAGTTGTAAACACTAGTGGTATTTTGTTAATGTGAAACGAACAAAATAAAGGGCAATTTGTGCGCGGTAACTTAAAAGTTGTGGAATTGAATTTTTCGATTCACAAAACCTACAAATATTTACATTGGTCTCAACAGATGGAAGTATGTTCATACCTGTCACCTGCTCCTCGTATAGAGCCAAGCAAAGCTATGCACCTTCACAAGTACTTGCCACAATTACCTTCAATTGTCAACCAAGCAAAGTTAGCTTTTATAGCTTGACAAGAAGCTCAAACCAATCATGCATTCGAAGAAAAACAAATGCTGGAAAAAATTCAATTCATTCCAACATCTTAAGTTGAAATTTATGTAAAATGGACAGCTGCAATCGGCTACATTCTTCATTTTCGTACAATTGTTTGATAGGCAAAAAAGGTTAAAATGAGCTGATTTTTTGTAAAGATGATCTCCACCTTAAAAAATCGTAATTCTATTCAATGTGGGAATGTGTATCAAAAAGTGTGACAAACTAACATGCCCTATTTAAAAAAGTTCATGACAGGCAAGTTTGAATATTAAGTTCATCTTTATCATCAGTAGTTTATATATACATCACAATAAACAAATCTTTATGCGTAGTCTATGCATTTGTAATATCACCCTGCACTTGAATAACACCTTCAATGGATAAATAAAATTGCAAGTTGCAACTAGCAACCAGCCTAATGATTCATCAGTCAAACATCAAATTACTCCTTGCAACTTGCAAATAAAATTGCAAGTTCAAAATGCAAATTGCAATAACAAACTCTAAATGCCAATGACCATCCTACCAACTTGCAAAGATCCAACGCATCACGCCAGACTACACGGATACATACAATATAACTTCAAAATAAGCACCCAATAATCAGGATATAACTGACTGGGTAACCAGAGATTCGGATTCACGAAGATACATGAAAGAGTTTTCAGGAAGAAAAAAAAAAAAAAGAGAGAAAAAAAATTTATTGAATATTCAGATTAGAATTGTTTTGACATAACTGAAACTGTAAAGCAGAATGTCATTCAATATTAAGATTCCTAACCATACCTTGACAAGATCTCCGAGTTCCTCACTGCATTCAAGTTTATCCTCAGCCAACCAGTTTTCCAAAAGATTCTTTTTGTTCTGATTCACAACTAAACGAGATAATTCCAAAGACTCAAATGCATTGAGCTTTCCTTTAGTTAACAATGTCCCAAAGTACTGCAACAATGGTGGACTTTGCCCAGCTTGCACAGGAACACTCTGCAAAAGGAAAGGTAAATATCAAAGACCAATCAAATGCCATGCTTCTTTTCTGCTCCCAGGATATCAATACATAAGATAAGAAATGAAAGCAGTGCTTTCATTTCATAGGAAGGAAACACTACATCAAAATAATAAAAGGTATTAACACTACATCATGCACGCTAAGAGCCCAAGTTCACAGAATATTTTGAAAAATACAAATAAGACATGGATGTTGGAACAGTGCCTGCCTTTCTTGGTTTTCATTAGATTTAAAGGGTTAATGTGACAATCAAATACCTGAAATTTTGCAACAGTGTCAGGGGTACGAAGGATTCCTTGAGGAGAATCAGCAGCAAGCTCAGCAGCTTCCTTATATTTGGTCTGAGAGAACAACTCCTGAAATCTTTGAACAACCTGAGACATAGAAGTTAAGTCAATAACACTTGTATGATGCCAAAAGGAACACCTGCACTTGCATTTTGCACTTCGAAAAAGTAACTCATGAGGATTGGTATCAAAGTAAGAGATGAAAAAAATTCCAGACGTACCAAATTCTCTGCCCCAGGAAGGTTTCCTCTTTTTGCAAGACTAACAGCAAGCTCCAAATTGTTTAGCTATAGCAGTTGCAAGAGCACACTCGTGAGAAATACATTCATGAACAAGATTCAATCCATGAAAAACCCACACTTTTATATCAGCAACATTTGATCTTTGATCAGGGATTACATGGAGATCTTTGATTCAATCCATGAAAAACCCACACTATCTTGCAACAGAGCTAGCCTAACTTAGTACCTGAATCAAACCAAAATACCAAGTACTTAAAATTTAAACCAAAAGCACTTCCATTTTCAGTGTGAATCTCATCCATCAACCTTACATGGAAGTAAACCTAAGAAAATGTACCTATATGGCGGCGGTCTAAAACCCTCATATTCATGCTAAAGGGCTTGTTTCTTAATATCCTCCTCGGCTACTGTCTGCAGAAATTGGGGTAGTCAAAACATTTCAGACTAGCTTTTTCTACACAACAGTTGCAGAGGCACCAAAATGTCAAAACATGCCTTGATTGCAGTTTGTCTGCTCTGTAGCAATAAAAGAAATCAGTCCAGTAGGGCGTTGTCTATTGTTTATCTATTAGTAAACAATTCCCACTACAAAATGTCAGTTATGAATGCTAATAGGCAATGGGCCACTTACCCCGGGAGTTTGAGGCATTTTCAGATGGATCGGAAAAGGAGCAGAGATTAGAGGCCCAATTCAAACTACAAAAAATGCGTCGAAGATGCACAGGTATAAACTGTATATGGTACCTGGCAGATGTCACTGCGAATGGATTTTTCCCACGAAGGCTGCAGGAGCGGAGATAATGGTTTCTGCATCTTGGCAAACACACTTCCATGCTGAGCACAACCATCATGATCATAAACTGCAGCCTCGAGCACATCCTCATTACGCATGTTTGATTGTGTATTCATCTGTTGACAACATATGTTCATATGCTATTTAGTACAATACACAAGAATAGAAATGGACAACAAACAAATGGATAAATTTTTCAAGTTCATGAGAATCAGCCTGTTAGACGAACCTGCTGAATTGGGCAATCATTCACTTCTTCATCTATATACAAAGATCACAACTTCGGTTAAAATGACATTTACAACAAATAGTTGAAGCAAGTTTGGCAAGTGAAGTGAACTGACCTGAAATTTCAGCTTTCGGAGTCACTGTATCCAGCTTCTCTGCACCATTAATCCTTCAAAATTTTCGGACTCCATGAAGCTATTTTGATGAGTCTGCAGTCATGTCTGATAGTAATGTTATCAAACCTGCATGAAAATACAAGTTCACTTAAGTTCACTTCACTAGAGCATACAGAAGTTCTGTTGTGACGTAAAAACACAACTTCTGTTGTGACATTTACATAAAAACATAACTTCACTATCACATAAGTTCACCTGCATAAAAACACAGAAGTTCACTTTTCACTTCACGTCTATAAAAACACCTACATAAAAACACAGAAATTCACTTCACTTCCATAAAAACACCCGCATAAAAACACACTAGGGCATACATAGGTTCACTTAAGTTCACCATAACAATATGTTTTTTTTTTCTTTCATTAACAAGAGTTACTAAAAACCATAATAATTTTATATTTTAAATTGATTGCATAGTTGCAAAAAAAAAATTAAAGAAAAGAAGTAAAATAAAATTTAATTTACAGGAAAATTTGCTTTCGAATCCGAAATATGGTGTATAGGTCAAATGGTGGAAAGATATGATCATTTATATTGGTAAACATTGAGGTGGAAAGATTTCTATTACAATGCAAATATGTAAACTCTCAAAAACATGTCAAATGGCATAAATGTTTAAATAGATAGATGGGAAGTTGCTTAACTGTGTGCAAAGACAAGGGAGGAAAATGAGAACCAGAACAACATGCATGTAGCAATTACATATCTATAGTTAGTGCTAAACTTGAATCAAATATGACATACATATACCAATATGAATCAAATTTGACCACCAGCCTATCATACCAATTATGGGTGTCAGTGACTGTGTGTATGATATGATATGATTCCTGGTCTCACACTGCAAATGAATGTTTTGATTCTAGGAACAAAATTCAAGAGTTGCTGAAAAAAGGAAAAACTCAAGTTTTCAGACTCAACAATGGGAATTGTCAAGGATACATTCCAAACGGCCAATGAAATGAGTGTGAATCTTGGTAATGTAAATCACGAGTCCAACAAGGGAGTATTTAAAGGAACCAACATTTGTGTTCAACACTAATGTGTAGCTTGTGGCAGTGAATTCCCAGGTGAAGAAAGTCACAAGAAAATGAAAGTTAATGAACCACAATTAGTCCTGCCTAGGGAAACTAAGTTCAACAAACCTATTTCTGAAAGACTGAGCATGGGCTTCATTGCTGGCCTAGATTGCATGAAGTCAAATTAGAGCAAAATCAAAGGCAAAAAACCTTAATAAACAGGCCTGGAACTACAAAACATCCACCCAAAGGATTAATACTGGGTGTACCTGACTGATTTATTTTGCAGGATCCAATGATAGTCCAAAGCAAGCAAGCATCATCTATTAAGGATAAACACAAGTTTGTGAAGCCTAAACCAAATGGAGTGTCACTGAGTTGAAATCTCCTACTCCCAGTTCAGCACTGATATGGACTTACAGGAGGAATATTAAAAAAAAAAAAAATACTTTATGTGCAGACTGTTTCTAATAAACCAAATCCGAGGTTTATTAGAGATGACATGGAGGAGTACATGGAACTTGGAAAAATAAAGGAAGATGTCAACACAGGTTTACAAAATGATTTGTTGCTAGATATGCTCATTGACTTGGAAAAACATGGCTACCACATTAGCTAGACATTTGCTGCCAAGGAGAATTAAGGAAATGGAGAACATTCCTGCTGGTTCAGATGATTTAGAGATTTGATTGAATGAGAGTGAAGAGGTGACTACTCCACAGTTTTATTTCACTTCTGCCAGCTTGCCTTATACTTATGAAGAACCAACTCAAGAAATGGTTAAATGTAAAACCACTATTTATCAAAGGGTTTAATGGAAAACTTTTAAAACATGGCATTAGTAGACAATGATGCATCAGTCATTATTACTAATACTTCGAAGAAAATAAATAAACAAGATGTTGAGTTAGTGACAACCAGGATTACTATCTCTGGATTATTGGAAAGATAAAACGATGGCCAAAAAAATTGTGCCATTAGAAATAATAGTTAGGAGTAAACCATTAGAAAACATTCTTTGTCATAGATGGTGCACTTAATTTTTTAACTTTATTAGGCAGAGATTGGATTCATGCTAATAGATGTATTTTGTACTCTATGCATTGAAAATTTTTAGTTCTGATAAGAAAGGAGAAAAAATATTGAGGAAGTACATGCGGATCCTCAACCATTTCATATATTCCAATTGTATCGATGCTACTCTATCATGCTAACATGTGTCCTATTGATATAAGTAACAAATAAAAATGAAAGGGCTTTATGTGAGTGGGATGAAGATCCATTTCTACTTTATCATGCTAACATGATTCGACCATTTGAAGATGATGAAGAATTATGGGAATGAACCTTGACCCTAATAAAATCAATGAAACCATGCATTTGGTTTTAGACAAATTTATAAAATTTGAATTAAATGCAAAAATATTACAAAATGATAATATTACCTGGGATACAAAGGGGAATTAAATCCCTTCAAATTTGTTGTTTAGAGCACCCACCACCACCAACAACAAAAGCTGTGAACCCCACATCCCTCTGTGTTGTGATATGCTCTCATGCACCACTTTTGTGTATGACTTGGTTGTGGATCTGAAAATTGCAACCAGAACATATCAATATTCTCAGTGACGGAGTCACAGTTTTTATAATGGGGTGCAGAGTTATGAGTCATAGAGGCCTATGAGCCCATAATTACACCTATTCCTGAAAAAAATACCACCAACACCTATTACACCTCTGGTTTGAGCTTCTTCATTTCCTTCAAGAGCTAATGTTTGTGTACTTACAGAGAAATGGAACCCAAACCAAACCAAGCAATAGAGAGACAGAGAAAGGGGTAATAGAGAAGGAGAAGAAGAAGACCTGGGGTGCCTTTTCAATTAACTCCTGCACATAGTTTTCGCCAAAACATCGATGCCCAGCAATATCATCATAGACTTGGCGAATGAGGGAGACTGGCTTGGTCTTCTAATCACAAAAACAAACAACCCAAACAAGATCAAATCACTTTCATACAAAAAAAAAAAAAAAAAAACCCATTAAGCTTTAACAACTAAACAAGAACCCCAAAAAACCAAGGGTACAGATTGATCAATTTTACAAATTGAAATATACCCAAATTCTAATTTTAAACAAAAAGCAATGCACAAAGCATGAAAACAAACATTCAGTGGAGAAAGAACAAGAGAGAGAGAGAGACAAGGACAAAACCTTTAAGCTTTCCACCCCTCTTCAACAACTTCTCCAAAATCTGAAACAAAGAACAACAATTAGAACAAAAATATTATACCCAAATAGTCCTAAAAAAATTAAAACTTGAAAATAAATAAAGAGAGAAGATCTAACCTTCTTTCCAGCACTGGGTTTGCATCTCTTCCAACATTCCAATTAACCCATTCGATCAAATCACCCAATTTGCGACTTACAGAGAAATGGAACCCAAACCAAACCAAGCAATAGAGAGACAGAGAAAGGGGTAATAGAGAAGGAGAAGAAGAAGACCTGGGGTGCCTTTTCAATTCCTCTGAAATTGGATGAGGATGCGAGAACCCTAGAGGAGAACCGATTGAAGGTTGCGAAGGAGGAGGAGGATCTCGAAGCTCGAATGGCTAGATGGCCAAACCCCATCGCGTTTTGTTGCTTGTACAAACACAGACACTGCTTGGGTTGCTCGACTTCTCCCTCTCTTTCCTTCTCCTTCTCCTTCTCCTTCTCTCTTTCCCTCTCCTTGAAATTTTAGGGTTTTTTTCACAAAGGGTTGAAAAGGGGGAGATGGAGCGGGAGATGGAGAAGCAAAGGGTTGAGAAAAGGGGGAGATGGAGCGGGAACGCGGGAAGCAAATTTTTTTCCCAAAATTTCGCCCGCGAGAATTCAACATACTTCTCCACAGGTCCACGTGCAACACACGTGCACATTTGCAACGGTTTTAAGCCGTGGGTCACTATAGCCACGGCTAAAAACCGTGGCAAACACACCAACGGTTTAGAACCGTGGCCAAGCATTTTTTTAGCCACGGTTTTAAGCCGTTGGGCACTATAGCCACGGTTTTTAGCCGTGGCAAACACACCAACGGCTTAGAACCGTGGCCACCCCTGTGTAGCTAATCAGCCCTTTTGGTGTAGTGACATTAGTTGAAAATTATTGAATAAGATCAAGAGTGCAAGGTGATTTCTAATAGGTTTACGTCGCACATTGAATGTAGTTGTCGATGTACATCTCAAGGGGAAAAATAAAAATTTAAAAAGGTATCTTAAGTATTATATGTGACATACAAGAAATTTCTTCAATTAAATTAGAAAGAAATTTCATCAAGTTCACGCAAATTGATTCCAACTTGGAGATATTTCAAACATTGTTGGAAAATACAATTTTTAAAATAAGGGTTAATTGCACTTTCTCCCTATAATATATAGCTAATTCAGCTTTGCCCCCAATTAACATTCATATTGCACTTTTCCCCCTCAGACTAACAGTCAACATGCATTGATCGTCAAGGCACGTGCTAGCTTCAAAAATGTCATATTTTACTGCCTAAAATACCCTTTAATGATCAGAAGACTGAGATTCAAAGTTGACGCAATTAAAATCGAGAGCTGAGATTCAAACTTCCACTAAGACGTTGGGATAATCCGCCAACTCCTCCTTCACCACCACCGTCTCCACTTCACCACCGCAATCTTCACTTCACCACCAATAACTCTTACCTCTGCTTCTACTACTACATCTACATGTTATTTCATTGTAGATTAATATACAAACATCAATAAGTGAAAAGCTTGTCAAGTTTTGATGGCAAGCTTGAGTTGCAGCTCATCTTCATCATCTGTTAGGTCAGTTCTGTTGCAGGGGGCAAAGTTACATTCAAATTTATTTTAAGGGGTTAAGTTCTTGCTAGTAATATATTTTAACGGGTTAAGTTACTGCTAATTAACAACACTTATTGATTTTCTTGCAGATCCATGGTGTCACAAACACAATCAAACAAGTGAATATGAGGTTTGAAGCATGCAAGATTTTGAAAGAGTACATATACATTGGATGTTAAAGCACAATGTAAATTCATTTGATGTTTATTGGATGTTCTTGCAATATTGTAAATTCATTTGTTGTTCATTGGATTCAATAGTACATTGTAATCAAATGTCTTAACATTATTGCAAAAACCTGAATTTACAACCTGACACAACATCCTTGAAAAAACCTGAATTTACAAACATAAAAAAGTCTGACATCCTTGCATCCTTGCACAAAACCAACCTGAATTTACAAGCATCAATATCATTCAGTACCTAACAACCTGAAGTGTATGGTTCAACATGTCGTTGGCTATGATCTCAACATGTCTATTTTTGTAGAGACCAACACATGAATGGGTGGTATCTTGATACTAATGACTGTCCATTCTTGTAAACATGCACCAACACATGTCCATTCTTGCAAACATCCTCAGAGAACGACTTCTTGATCTATTTGATGAAGTACTCCATGATTCTCTGATCGAAATCCTCATGCCCATGATGATGCAAGTAAGTCACAACATCCAACCGCAATGGGCTTTCTTTGAGCTCCCTGTTTTTGTAAAACAGGGGATGCTAGGCAGAGCCTGGCATTGCAATGGGCCGAGTTTTTGCCGACGGATCGACTGCGATGACAGTGCAGCCTGTCGCGTCCTTGCTGTCTGGGTTCGGCAAGAAGTGGTGGGCTGTTTGGTGTGGGGATGCGATGCTGGTTGGTGCTGCAGGTTGCGGCTTGGGCAGGGAAATACCACAGCGATGCTTGATCTGTTTTTCTAATTCTTATGCAATAGTGTGTATTTTTTTTGGTTTGTTTTATGTGTTTGATAGTTGAATTGTAGTCTTCAAGTCTTGTTAGCCAGCGGGATTGCGGTTTTTTAGATTGGACAATGTCCTTAATTTTGATTGGTTTTTATACGGGTAAAGTCGTAATGTACCCCCGTCTTGATTGTAAATCAAGTTTTTGATAAGTAATAAAAGGTATGGCATCCCATAGCTGGCCCTCCCCACTGGAGGTTTAATTTCAAAAAAAAAAACATCCAACCGCATTACAAAGATTTGGATGCCAAAGCAAATTCAAAGTTTCGATCAGCTCAGCAATTTTAAGATGTTGAATTTATTCAACCAAGTTAATCAAGAATGTCGAATATACCCAGTATGAAATGCCCTAGAGTTTGAGCATCTGAACCGGACCCAATATGGATCAACTGAGTTAAACTGTAAATTCAATCTAACAAAGCAAGTTCTTAGGACAGAGAAGTTGAGTACTAACTGGATGCCATGATTCATCGTTTTCAACATGCCCATGGTTCTGATGATGAGTCCTATGATTGATTCTCTTGTAAGTTTATTGGAATTGCAACTCGGATTTCAGCCAATCCAAACGGAGGGGGTGCACCTGGGTCAAAATTGTCTCCTTCTTCACCAACCCCATTAACATTGCTTTTCTTTTCTTCATCTCCCTTTAAAGAAGGAACACTAACCTTCAATCCCCAATCCCTGCTTCTACCCCCATTGGATTGAACCCAGATCCGATTAGGATCTGTTCTTGAACCACTAACCTTACAAACAAGTAGTCTGCTGCTAATGGGGGTGAACCCAGTTTTGGGTTTTCGAAATTGGTTAGGGAGTGGGTTTAGTAAACTCAACTAGTACCACCACTACCCCTGAACTAAGCCACATCTTCCTTTTATGCCAATCGATCTTGCCACCACTACTCCCTGTACTAAGTAGCTACCCTACTGCCACAGGAACTCACCACCACTCCTAATTGAGCTTGCCACCTTCGATCAACCAACCACTCGCAATCGAATTCACCGCAACCACTACTCGTAATCAACCTCGTCACCACCACCTCTGACCCACTGCCACACTTTCTCTCAATCGATCTTGCCACCACACTTTCTGATGAAGGGAAAAGGAAAACAAGTTGCCATGAAGAACTCTTCGAAAAGGAAGAGAGACGATTCCGACAAGACCGGTGGCAGTGGTCGAAGCGAGAAGAGTCGGGGCATTCTCCAATTCTTCGACATCACTGCGCAAGAAGCCAACGATGACAACGAGTTTGATTTCTCCGATCAAAGTGAAAACTTTGATATTTTGCTAAGTATTTTACTCTTACTCTTATTTTGATATTTTAGAAGAAGGCAAAGAGAAAGGAGAGAGGAGAAATGGAACAAAAAGAATGAAAACGGAGGGAGTTTTCTCTCCATTTTCCATCTCTTTAATGCTATGAGCAATGACAGAGAGTAATTCCTAGCCGTCCACGTGCGTGATTCAGGTAATATATGGTTGGGATTGATATATTATCAAATCAGGCGTGATAAGCACATGAAAGGCATTTTCATCATCTATTATAGGCGGAATGATGAAACGTGAGGTGTTTGACAGTCAAGGCACGTTGATCGCTAGTCTTAGGGGGAAAGTGTAATATGAATGTTAATTGGGGGCAAAGCTGAATAAGCTATATATTATAAGGAAAATTGTAATTAACCCTTAAAATAATTATCGTAAATGTTGTAGTCATTAATCAAGTGCTACGACACTATAAATATTTTACAATAGTATATTAATTGTTTAAAGTATGTATTGACAACAATGCATGGCATATAGAGACAATACAAGTGTATATAATAAATGTAAGATATAATTCTTACTCAATTTGATTCTTTGTTTATTTGGCATGTATGCTATACTAACTTTTTAAAAGGGAGTTGCTACGTGTACTCGACCGTTTGGCTCGGTTGCACCAACTTTAGTTTACATGTTTAATTTATAAAAGTTACTTAGTGTACCCAACCACTATTTCTCATCTCTAAAACAACAATACTTAATTACAAGGAGTAAGAGAAACGACTCTCAGCCTCGTCCCCATCTTTATGTTCATTGGCTTGGTAGTTATTCTTTCGAGCAACCAAACAATGGATTCACAACTCTAATTATTGAAATAAAAATTGTCATTGAAAAAAAAATAGATGTATTTCTAATTTCTAAGAGTATTGCAATAGTTGTGAATAAAAAAATCTCCAAATCTAGCATATATTCAATGTACATGTATGAACCCAATTTCAAATGTCATTGATTTTTTTTTTTTTTTTATTTTGCTCAAATAAATAAGGGCACTCAATAAAATCGTTTTCATAAAAAAAGTAAGTTGGTGTTACGCATTTCAAGTTGGTGCAACAAAGCGAAACATCCCAAAAGGTCGGTGCAACCGAACTAAATAGTCGGGTACATGTAGCAACTTCCTTTTAAAAATATATACATAATGTCTACTTTATAACTGCAATCCAAAAGTGGTTGTGCTAGAGATGTTAATATTATGAATTGCCTAAAATGCCCTCCATAAATTTTACTATTCTAAGAAGAAATCAATATTATATGAACAGTGACCGAGGGCAAATGATAAATTTTCTTAGCCGTTATTGTTGACTTTTCTATCAATTTTTTTTTTATTCGAATGACGTCATTACTCTCCACATTTCCAACTATTTACGGGGATAAACGAGTAGTATATGAATTAAAAGGGTATTTGTCTTACAAATTAAAATCTTATTACATTTTTTAATCATTTTCCAAAATTTAGAATTCTGCCAATGCCCTCCAGTGGTGGGTTGGACTTGGACCTCAATCTTTCACTATAGTTGACTTGGGCTAGCTATTTGATGATTCAAGAAAGGCCCATGAGGTAGTTGGGTTGATTGGATGGTCCATATTAGTTTAGTTCATAAATTGATGACCACTTTCAAGTAAATTTAATTTTGTACTAATTTTTTGGAGTTTAATGATACTCAATTTAGTGAGAGTTGTCTCTTAATTTTTTTTGCTATCCTAATTTATAGGAGGAGAACATTTAAGATTTTTTTGTGAATTGGAAATAATAGCAGATGGTCCATAAATTTTTTATTTTTTATTATTTAGTATTTGAGTGACCTATTTGGAAAGTGCCGAAGACACAAAGACCAAGACGTTATGTGGAAATTGTATGATTGTACTAATGCTGATACACTAGTACACATAATGTATTTAGTGCTATTCAAAGAAAAGGAAAAAAAAAAAAAAAAGAGACAAGTGGAAAGATAAGGTGCACAACTATGATATGAAACCAATTCAATCATCTTTAGTAAATTAAGGATTTTACACCTCTCATTCTTTACCAAATTAAAAGAATACAAAATACAGCAACTCAACAGCTTGTACACTCACATATTCCAAAGACCACGAATCACGCGCAATTTTTTTTTTTGGGTCATTTGTATATTGCCCCTTATTATAAATGATTTTTTCAAGATTATCATCTTACTAAATCCGCATTGTATTTTCTCCTCAAGACTAACATGCAACATGCTCTGATTGTCTGTTTTTAAGCAGATTACCAAAATACCCTGAGAAATCAAAGACTGAGATTGAATTTTTCGTATCTTGAATATCTCATCTCGAGAAAAATCCTAAGGCCCAACTGAATTGTATCTCGAGGAGTATCCAACAGTTGATTTAAAAATTGCATCTTAAACAACTCGTCTCGAGAAAAATCTAACGATCTAAATTTAATTGTGTATGCATCTCAAAGTCAATCTTCCTTATCTGTTTCACAACCCCTCATCCTCCTTTCCCCTTTTTCCTATTCAGTCGATGATGGAAAGGCTGTGAAACAGAGAAAGAAGAGGTGAAAGTTTTTTTTTGGTAATTTACAGTATCCCTATAATAAATAGCTAATACAAGGTCACCCCAGATTTCCTCGAGATGCATGCGCGATTAATTCAGATAGGCAGATTTTCTCGAGTTGCATGTACAATTAAATTCAAACCGTCAGATTTCCTCGAAATGTGTGCGTGAATAAATATGAACCGTCAGACTTTCCTGGAGGTGCGTGCTGGATGATAGATTTACCTCGAGATGCGCACATAATTAAATTTGGACCGTTAGATTTACCTAAAGATGTATGCATGATTAAATTTGGACCGTTAGATTTTCCTTGGTATGAGATGTTTAAGATGCAAATATTTTAAAATCAACTGTTTGATTTCCTCGAGATACGATTACAATTTTAGTTGGGCCTTAGGATTTTTCTCGAGATGAGATGTTCAAGATACGAAATATTCAATCTCAGGCTTTGATTTCTCAGAGGTATTTTGGTAATCTGCTTTGAAAACAGACGGTCAACGCACGTTAACTGCTACTCTTGGGTGGAAAATGCAATACAGATTTATTATTGGGGTAAACCTAAAAAATCCCTTAATAATAGGGAGCAATATGCAAATGACTTTTTTTTTTCCAGATTTTTCTTAAAAACACAAAAAGTATTTGTGAACTTTTTATTTTTTTGAAGCATTATGCATATAAATTAGTCTGAAATAAAATTACATAATAGTTGCCTAGCCATCGAAGCTAGATCACGAGCTTCATTGTTCAGGTCTTTGGGAATAAAGTTACAAAACCAATTGCAGTGCAGAGAAATTAAAAATCTAATATTGCTAATAAGAGGTTGCCATAGCCAGCACTCCGAGGGATGGTCAACCCGATCTGAGGAAAGCAGCATCGAGATCAAGGAGCTTGAGTCGCCCAGCAGAAAACCTGTTTGCCAACCCCGAGTCTGAATAAGCAAAAGGATTGCCTCTGTCGCAAAACACTCTGCCATAGTGTCGTCCGCTACTCTGCCCGATATAGGAGATGAGATTTTATCAATGATCCTGCCATAAGCGTCTGCTGCCAAAACTCCAACTGCACCTCTCTGGGTAGAGGAAAAATAACATGCATCATAAGATACCATAATGGGATGGGTTCCAAAGGAATGTTTCGAGACAAGTGTGTTCGGGCATTAATGAGATGGGTTCTGACCGCCTACAATTGTTTCTGAAAAATGGCCAAATGGTGGGAGCAGCCTTCGAAAGAGGATGGTTTCGAAACCTGGTGGGAGATGGTCTGGCTTTCTCTGGAGGTGGTGTGGATTAAAATGGGTTTGGTGGCTAGCTTAACTGTGGCTATGGTTTGATGGATGTTCATAGTAGCCAACGGACAATCACTATTGTCCGGGGTAGCAAACCATTGTTTGAACAAAGCCCCCCAAGTGTGTTGAAACAACTTGTATAGAGCTTGGATATCGAGTTTAGAATGATTGAAAATGATTTGATTTTGATAGGACTAAATAGTATTGAGAATAGCCGTGAATTGAGCCAGCATTTCTGCCTTAGTCAAGCTGTGAAGTTTGGCGGTGTTCCACATAAAATTAAATGCTTGGGATGTTGCTGGAGGGTTCACGGTGACGCCCCAATTGATAGGAAGCGGAGTAAGTTGCCAGAAGCGAGAGATGATAGGGCAAATGAAGAAGATGTGGGGAGTGTCTTCTTGGTGGTTGTGGCAGAAAACACAGGTTTTCGATAGGAACATGATATCTATTTAGGTTTGACATGGTAGGCAAGATGTTCTGGACAATTTTCCAGAGAAGAAGGATGGCAGTAGTCGGTGCCTTTATCCGCCAAAGATCCCGGAAGAGAGTGGCTGGGATGGAAGTATCGTGACCTCGGGAGGAAGACGAGTCCGAAATGTCAACTAGGAATGCTTTGGTGGCCTTCTTGACTGAGAAAGCACCACGTTTTTCATAGGTCCAAATGAGTCTATCATGGTCAGAAGAAGAGCGGATAGGGATATCCGAGATGTCAGCCACCACCGGAGATGGAAACCAATCACGTAGAAGATTGAAGTTCCAAGTTCTGATGGAACCTCCAATGGGATTCCAAAAATCCGATATCCGGTTGGGGATACTTGTTGAGGTTGAACTAAATGAAGGGCATTCCGCCATAGTGAAACCAGGTCTAACCCAACAGTCTCTCCAGAGATCAATATCATCGCCTGATCTAACTTGCCAACGGAGAAAACGTTTCATCTTGGTGAAGGTGCTTAGGTTTCCCCTCCAGGCAAAGGAGGTAAGTGAATGGGCTTTCATAAGCTGAAAGAGAGATTTGTTAGGAAAATAGATCTTTTTAAGATGAATGGACCTAGGGTCAGAGGGTTTGGATAAAATATGCCAAATATTTTTAGCCATCAGAGCATAACTCCTGACCTTGGCGGGGATTAAATCAAGACCCCAAGTGACAAGGCAGAGTGATGCGATCCCAAGAGCAAAGATGTCTAGATTTGCCGACATCTGAACCATTCCACCAGAAATTACATGCAATCTTGTCCAGTTTGGTGGTAACTGAGGTGGGAAGAAGGCAAGTCTACATAGAGTAGATCATAATGGAATTAATCACAGCTTTAATCATAACAGTGCAACCAGCTTGGGATAGGACTTTAGATTTCCAAAAGGATAGCTTGGAGTCGATTTTGTTGATCAGAAACTGGTAGTCAGAGGATTTTTTCTTAGACAAGATGAGCGAGGACCCCAAATATTTCTCCCCAGGATTGAATGATTTAGAGCCCAGGACTCTGTTTATCATTTTCGCATGCCTTGGATGAACATTCGCATTGTAAAAGACCGAAGATTTGTTATAATTAACAGCTTGTGTTGAGGACTCGCAGTAGGAGGCGAGAATGTCTTTGACTTGATGGGCTTCAGACATAGTAGCTCGACAGAAAAGCATGAGGTCATCTGCATAAAGGAGATGACTAATAGATGGGGATCACTGTCGAATTTTAATACCCTTGATGAGCAATTGATTCTTTGCAGATATCAAAAGATGAGACAAAGCTCAACTATGATAATGAAAAGGTAGGGCGACATAGGGTCTCCTTGTCGAAGTCCCCGGGTAGGGGTGATGGGAGGGAGGGGGGAACCATTGAGGAAAACCCGAAGGGAGGTAGTTGAGATGCATTGCTCTATGAGTTGAATCCATTCCTCAACGGACCTTAGGAGACGAAAGAGATGGAGTAAAAAAGACCATTCTACTCTGTCGTAAGCTTTGGCCATATCAATTTTGACCGCCATTCACCCTTGCTTTTTCTTGCGATTGTGCTTCATCTAGAAGAAAGTTTCATGGGCTAAACTAAAACAATGTTGTCCATGATGAATCGCCCTTTAAGAAAGGCTCATTGGTTGGGGGACACAATGTGTTCAAGAAGAGGCTTCAGACGATTGGCCAGGATCTTAGAAATGGTTTTATAGATAACGTTGCAAAGTTCTATAGGCCTAAAATTCTCTTGGGAGGTTAGATTGGAGACTTTAGGGATGAGAGTCAATAAGGTCTCATTCAGCTTAGGATCCATCTTTTGGGTGACAAAAAAGTTGACAATGACCTCAATGACATCATTCTTGACTATATCCCAATAGTGTTGAAAGATCCGGTCCGGGGGCCTTATGGCTACCAAAAGCAAAAATGGTGAGACGAATTTCCTCCTCGCTAGGGATGATAGTAAGAGCATAATTATCAAGATCCGCTGGTTGAAAGAGGGCATTAATATCGTCATTTGAGACGGGCTAGGAGGAAAGGAATATGGTTGAGAAGTAATCATTAAGAAATTGGCCAACCTCTTCGCAAGAAGAGTGCCAGTGATTGTTTCTATCTCGGAGCCTCAGAATAAGATTGTGTTTCCTCCTGAGAATAGAGGCCAAGTGAAAAAAATTTGTGTTCCGGTTACCTTCTATGAGCCAAGATTCCCCAGATTTGTTGCACCAGAAGAGTTATTCCCGACAGTAAAGATCCGCTAGACGATCCTCCATTCTCTCAATGGAAAGAGCGTTGGTAACAGTAGGCAGAGCTGATTGAGCTTTGTCTAAAGCATCAAGGGTAATGGTTATATTATGATGAATGTTCTTGAAGTCCTTTTTATTCCATCTAGCAAGGAAATGGCTAAATTTTTTGGTTTTCGATGGAAGTTAACAATCGGCGCAAGATGTTGTCGATTGGCCCAAGCAGAGGTGACAAATCTTCGGCATTGAGGGTAGCGAGTCCACATCTGAAAAAATCTGAAAGGTATGGGACTAGAGTAACAAGTCAAGTTCAGTTGAAGAACAATGGCTCTGTGACCAGAAGCAAAGGTATGGATAGAGTGACCAACAGCCGAGGGGAAAAGAGTCATCCAGTCAGTGGGAGCCAGAATCCTATCGAGCTTAACTTTTGTACCATTATGATATTTCTGTTTGTTGTTCCATGTAAATTTTGAACCATTGATAGGGAAATCTAGTAGACAATGCCTTTGAATAAATTCTCTCAAGATTTTAGTTTGTGCAGGGGTAGATTAGCGACCACCAATTTTGTCCTCAGGATGAACAATAACATTAAGATCACCAATTATGATAGTAGGAGTTTGTTGTTGGGCAAGCATGTTGGAGAAGTTGGACCAAAAAGTTTTCCTCAGGGCAATGTTGGGTTCACCATATACGAAAATAATAGATCAAGTAGCAGTAGTATAGTAATTATGTAAAGTGCAGGAAATAAAATTTTTGCATGATGAATTAATAACAATAGAAAAACATTCTTTCCAGAATAAGGCCATTCCTCCTGAACGTCCATGTGCTGGAATAGATGTGCCATGTTTGAAGCCAAGTCGTCGACGCAGCCGATCCATTCAAGAACAAGAAGCTTTAGTCTCAAAAAGAAAAATTATCTCTACTTTGGATTTTCGGGAGAGGGCCTCTAAGTTATGGATTGCGCTGGGAGACCCTACACCCCTAGCGTTCCAAGCAAGAATCATGGTTGTCCCGGTGACCCTTTATCGGTGGTCGCCTCTTCCACTTCAGGAGCAGTCTGAATGTTTGATGATTGAACTGATGCAATTTTTGTACCCCTGATAGAACCGGGTGAAGTGTTAGCAAGCTGAATTGTGGTGCTGTGGAGATTAATCTGAGCATTTTCAGTGGTATCTAGTGGAGTTTGAGCATTTTCAATGGTATCCAATGGAGGTTTCTCAGAGTATTGAAAGGGTGCACAAAAATTAGAGCTTTGGATTCATTTTTTGGCATTCTGTGCAAGCAACATTGAAACATCCTCTTCTCGCCGTATCTTCCCCATTTTTAATTGTTCAACAAATCGATTCAAATCCGGCATCACCAACTTATTCTTCTTCGATTTCTGTGGTGAGAGAGTTAACTTGGCACCAGTCTGCATAACCCATTTGCTTTTTGCCTTTTTCTTTAGTAATTTTCATCTGGGCCTCATTGATCTCAATCTGGGAGGGAGTGCGCTGAAGTACTGGTGGGCCGACTGAGAGAGGCGGATCCGTAATCGTCTTGAGAGTGGAATGGCTTGTAAATTTCCTGCAAGAGAGTTTGCCATACATTTCTCCAAGTTGAGACAAGGGGATTCATTGGTGAAAGTCTCTAAAAGAGTTGGTAGCGTCGGGGATAGGGGAGCCATCATATGCCCGTCCCGATTCAGATCGGAACGATCCAAAGTGTGATGCTGAGTGATGGGTTGTTCTCGGTTCGGAGAGTGATTTATATTTGTGGTTGGCATTCATCTTGAGGCCTTGGGATTCTGATTCTAAGTCTGTGGAGCTCCGCCTTTAGCACTGTGTAGCTAAATATTAGATCGGATCCTGTGATGACCACTGGAGAAGTAGACGGTGAGCCAATCTGATTGTGTTCATTGTTGGCTAGAAATGGGTCAGTTTTCGAGTAAGGAAGATGCGGGTCATGGGCTTCCAAATAGATTCCGGGTTCAGAGGGTGTGTTTGGGTTATCTGAAACCCGGATGGGCCAAAAGGGGAGGGAGAACCGTTGCTGGTTGTCATTGCTACTAAGTGGTAGAGATGTGTATTGAAGTGAGGTAAGTGGTTGGGGGATGTTGGTGTTTGGTTCGGTTAAACAAAACACATGTGGGGGTTATGGGAGTTAATGATTGGGATTGGTATTGAATGTAACAGAGCAACGGTGGGTCCGGATGTAAGAGATTGGGTGCTTGTTATTAATGCAGGTGGTAATGTTGGTGGGTGGAAGGATGTGGATTTGAGCTACCGAGTTCTTGATGAGTTAATATTAAAATCTGTCTCTTAATTAGTAGTGGCATGTTTCAAGTTATACGAGTAAATTGCTCAGTACTCCAGAGTACGACTACTTGAGTGAAATTCTTGAGTGAATTTCTCATCTGTTTTTGTCTCCCTTGTTGCTGTGTTGTTCTCTGATCTGATCTGAGCTTCTTGTGAATGAATTGAATACTCCTGATGATGACGTCGTAATACTCCCTTGTTGCTGTGTTGTTCTCAGATCTGATCTGAACTTTGTCTGTTGATATTCTTTTCCTTGTATAGATTTGGACTATAGGTGACTCGAAGTTATAAGTTAAGCTGGACTAATGAGTTCTGAAAATGTTGTCCATATAATAAGGTAAGCGAAGTTATAAGACATTCCCATACTTGATTCAAATATGGATGTTTGAAAATGTTGTCTAAATGTGGATGTTTGATTCAAATATATAAATGCTTTTTTGTTTCAGGCAGACCCAACAGCAGCTTTAGAAGAATACCTTATCTCCATACTTGTTGGATTATCAAGGCATTCCCCAACAGGTGCATATGCCATCATCAGATGCCCAGGGTTTGTTCAAACAATTGTTGATAGGTTTATCACTAATTAAAGAGACAATGGAAATACATTCTTCAAAAATAAAAGCCGTGACACTATTAAAGGTAAGCATGAAACACTCAATCTGAGGCAACGTTATTACTTGGTCTTATCATGAAGTTTGTGATCAGATATGCGTCACTGGCTCCACTTAATGTTTTTGAAACATGAGTAATAAATGATGGGGACTTTTTAATACTAGAAGTATACTGGTCACCTCCATGACGTCAATTCTGTTGGCATGGCCCATTGTGCAGTCTGTTGAGAAATTTGGCAGAGGCTGTCCTGCATGCTCCTGGGACTGGACCTGGTTGGGGTGTCTCAGGTGGAGGGTTCTGCTGTTTCTTTTCTTCTTTTATTTGTTTGTTTGTTTTTTTTTCCTATTGCTTTAGTGAATATGTGCCTCTAGATAAGAAAATGAAAAATAAAGAAAGAGGAAAAGGTTATCATAAAGTCAGTTTTTTTTTGGTGAAGTTTATGACATGCTTTCATTCAAGTGAAGGCGTATGAATCATTTTCTATTGCATAATGTTTTTGCTAAAATTCTTTAACCAAAACACCAAACGGTTAGGAGATTACTGTGTGAGATGATTTCACACAGATTCACATAAGCATACCAAGCACTGCCACACTGACTCCGCCAACAACACCCAAGGGCTTACTAATGATAGTAAAATTGTGCAATCATAATTGATTACTAGTTTGTGTCCTAGTTACATCTTGTCACTTCTGTACTCTTATAAGATGAATACTACAAGTAAATTTTGAACTGGGACTGGATGTTTACTATTTTGTAGTTAAAACCTTTACTAGAAATTTTTTTACCTAATAAATTTCTTTTGAAATGCATGCTAAAAATTTAAACAGGGAAATAAAATGATGTTCAAATTTGCTTTTACTGTGCAGATAAAATGAGGACTTTAGATGCGACCAGAGCAAAGCTTTCTATTTTGGTTTTGTATTTGAAGAAGGCCGAAGCAAGAGATAAGATATTCAGGGCAATACACTATGGTTCGAAATTTGTGAGCAATGGAGAGCCTGGTACAATTTGCATCATGTTTGCAGTTTGCGTCATCAACTGCACTTGCAGTTTGCATCATCAACTGCACTTGCAGTTTGTCAATGACTTGCATGCTCTTATAAGCCCACCTACCAAAGGAACACCACTTCCGATCGTTTTAATTGGAAAGGTACAAATTTTTAGTGCAGTGGTTGAATGTGCATGTTAGTTTCAATGCTTGACAAATAAGTTTATTGTTTGTTTAGTTTGCAAAGTTTGAATTCATTGTTAATTTGGGGGTTTTTTTTTCTTCATTCATTGGATGTTTACTCTGCTTTTTTTTGGCAAGTGGCAGCGTGTGCAGGGTAGGGCTCACCCTACTCAGTGGTGTGGAGATGGTGTAGTGAACATGTTTGCATTCTGCAGTTTGTGCCTAGAACAACTTTCAAGTCCTGTGGTTATAGAGGTTCTACATGCAGTTCTTGGGGGTATTATAAGGGATTGATGCGGCAATGTGAGATTTTGTGTGAGAGGTGAGCTGATGACTCTGCCGTTACTTGCTGCATGTTGCTGCATGTTGCTGCAGTGAGGTTCTTTGCAAATTATAGTAGAGGAACATAGTATTGTTTATGCTCTGTTTTTGTGCCTGCTGTAACATGGACTGATGTTTGGTTCATGCAGCTATTTGGCATGGTAATCTTGATACTTGGAGCAACTTTTATACTGTTTCTGGGAGCTGCTATTTGGAGCATCTTCATTGTTAGTCTATCATTGGTAAGAATTGATTGATTAGCTGGTTTTAGGAATATTTTAGATGTGGTCTACTTGTCAATGAGATGGAATATCTCTTGTTTCATTGTCTCTTTATGATTTTGTTCATGTCATGTGATGCTCTACAAATTTGCTACATTGATGTTAATTACTTCACTCTTGTTGTTTCTTTTCTTCTTTTGTAGCTCTAATTTCACTTTGACCACTTCATAAACTCCATTTCACTTATTAACATTCGTAATTCTCAATCTCCATTATTGTATTGTCATTCTTGTCTGGTCTCTAACACCTTAATGTTCTACTTTACCTTTGGTCACTTATGTTTCCACTTATTAAGAAAATTATGCCTTTGATCACATTTACTTTCCAAAAGTGATAGAACTTTAAATATAAGTTGAATCATGTTTACTTTTTATATTTTACATCATGTAGTTTCCTAATATAAATCGAATCATAGTTGTATTATGGCATCAAACAATGGAAAGATATAAAACAAAAGGTGTTTGATAGTACCTTGAAAATGTTTTTATTAAACTTTTGGAGTATGGTAGCTTTATTAAACTTTTGGAGTATGGTAGCAGTGAATAAGGGCATATAAATATGCACCATAAAGCAAATCATCATGTTTGAACTCGTCATTGTTTGCAGGACTAGTTTTGAGTTTGTTTGACAATTATAACTAGCATGTACATATGGATAATGATTGAGCTAATGAACATTAGCTTCACGTTCCCATGTAGTGAACTCTAATTAAAATGTTGTGAATTTTATGGTGGCGTTCTTCTTGATTTAATTTTCTATTGCCAGTCAGACATGCATGACTTGGTTCAATTGGCTCACTTCCAAAAGAGATTGGCCTAGCAATGCTTGCTGACATGAACTTCGGAAAACCGAATTGAAGAAAGAAGAAGATGCAACAAATCATCATGAACAAGAAACTAATACTAATGTCATTGCTCTTGCTAAGAAGCCTGATGAAGATGAAGATGTCGTGTGTGCTCAAGTGCGAGAAAGGTTTGTTCACTGTACTTGTAATGAGTAATTTAGTCCAAATATGAAAGCCACTGACTTTACTAGCAACTGAATTGTCAAGTATGTTATTTAAACTTTTAGTTAATTTGCTTGTTGGTTGCAGTGTTTCATCTGCAACAGCTTCAGCTGTTGTAGTCACTGAAAAAGCAACTACGGAGAGTGTTTCATCTGCAACAAATCATCATGAACAAGAAACTAATACTAATGTCATTGTTCTTGCTAAGAAGCCTGATGAAGATGAAGATATCGCGTGTGCTCAAGTGCGAGAAAGGTTTGTTCACTGTACTTGTAATGAGTAATTTAGTCCAAATATGAAGCCACTGACTTTACTAGGAATTGAACTGTCAAGTATGTTATTTAAACTTTTTGTTAATTTGCTTGTTGGTTGCAGTGTTTCATCTGCAACAACAGCTTGTTGCAGTCACTGGAAAAGCAACTACGGAGAGTGGAGGTTCTTCTGCGGCTGTGTTAAGACTAAGTAGCATTAGCTTTGTCAATATGGTCCAGAGTCTGTTAGTATAGTGTGGTCCAGAGTTGTTATCATAGTGTGGTCCAGAGTCTGTTAGCATAGGCTGTTAAGATGAGTTGTTAAACTGTCTTGACAACCAGGTCTATATATATAGACATGTAATGTATCTACATTGTAATTTTGATCATGTAATGAATACATTTGTTTCTAACATGGTATCAGAGCAAACAATGCTTTCTTAGCTTCTCATAGAAACTCTAATGGCTTCTAATGGCTTCTCTACATCTTAGCTTCTGATAGAAGTTCTAATGGCTGCTTCCTCATCGTCCAATACTCCTCTGCCTATCAACTCTGCAATGACAGAGTCTCGGCCAATTATGTTTACTCATTCTTTGTCTGTCAAACTGACTGAACAAAATTACTTGCTATGGAAACAGCAAGTTCTAGCAACAATCAGAGGTCATAAGCTTCAACGATTCATTGAGAAAGGATCTTCTCCAGATCAGTTCCTCTCTATTGAAGATCAAACTGTTCTCAATCCAGAGTTTGTTGTCTGGGAACAGCAAGACCAGTTACTATTTTCTTGGCTTCTTTCCTCCATGTCTGAATCTCTTCTTACAAGGTTAGTAGGTTGCTTAACATCTGCTCAAATTTGGAACACTCTTGAGTCCTTTTTCAATTCTCACACTGTAGCCAAGATTTCTCAACTTAGAATCCAATTACAAAACCTCAAGAAAGGAGACTTAACAGTTAATGCTTATCTCCTGAAACTCAAATCTATCATTGATCAGTTGGCCTCCGTTGGACATGTAATCTCTTCTCGAGATCATGTCAATGCCATATTTGATGGCTTACCTCAGGTGTACGATACCTTTGTAATCTCTGTTAGTTCAAGATCTGAGGAATACAATGTTACTGAGGTAGAATCTCTGTTACTTGCTCAAGAAGCTAGGATTGAGAGACATAACAAGGATCTTGATGTCAATAGTTCTGTCAACCTAGCTCAGTCTTCTTACAAGCCATCTCCAAGATCATTTGTGTCTAGTTCTCAAGGAGGTAGATCTTCATTTCGGGGTTCATTCAATACAAGAGGAGCCAGATCAGGCAGAGGAAGATCAGTTGCTGGATCTCAAACTAATAGACCTCAATGTCAGATTTGTGGCAAAATTGGGCATCTTGCCTTCAAATGTTTCAATCGATTTGATCAATCTGTATCAAATCCATGGAGTTCTCAGTCATCATCAGGCTTTAGTAATCCGTCTTCATCTTCAGCCTTCACTCCTAGGCAGGCATATCTTGCCTCATCAAATCCCTCTCAGTCTACTTGGAGACCTACTCCCTCTCAGTTACAGATGAACAATATTCATTCATCTCAGATGCAGTCTCATGTTGATGATAGGTGGTATCCAGATTCAGGTGCCACTGATCATTGCACACCTACTACTCAGCATTTAATGCATACTATGCCATATAATGGTAGTGAGCAATTGTTTGTGGGTGATGGTACTGCTGTGCCTATTGAAAACATAGGTCAGTCTTCAATTTCTTCTCTGAATTCTTCAAGAACATTACATCTCAAAAATGTCCTTCAGGTTCCAAAATTGACAAAGAATCTCTTAAGTGTATCTAGGTTTGCTAGAGATAACAATGTCTTCTTTGAATTCCATTCTAATTGTTGCTTTGTCAAAGATCAGGCCACACAGAAAATTCTCTTGAAAGGAACACTTAAGCATGGCTTGTATGTGTTCCCTTCTATGCCTTCCTCGTGTTCAAAGTCTGTCTCTCTTGCTACTAGATCAATTTCTTCATTCAGTAGTGATGAGTCTTCTTCAGCATTATGCAGTCCTTCTGCTTCCAGTAATTTGGATCTCAGTAGTCCTTCAGCAGTTTGTCAGCAATCAGCTTCAGCAGTCAGTAGTCAGCCTGGTTCTAGTAGTTCCTCCACTACTTGCTCAGCACTTTGCTCAGCAAGTCATTCAGCATATTGCTCAGCAGCACCTTGTTCAGCATTTAACTCACCTTCTTGCTCAAATTACTGCTCCTCAGCATCTTGCTCAGCAAGTTGCTCAGTATGTAATTCAGCACATTGCACTTCAGCAACTTGCTTAGCATGTAATTCATCTTGTTGTACTCGTAGTCCTTCCATTTGCAACAATACTTTTATGTCAAAAGCATGCTCTTCTTTGTCTCAGTGGCATGCTAGACTAGGACATCCTTCTCTTTCTGTTGTAAAACAAGTCCTTAATAAATGCAACATTACTGCTTCTAATACTGATGTTGATATATGTACTGCCTGCTGCTTGGGCAAGATCCATAAACTTCCATTCTCCACCTCTACCACAGTTTATTCAAAACCCTTTGAGTTGATTCATACTGACCTTTGGGGTCCTGCCTCTACTCAGTCTTCTGATGGTTTTAAATACTATGTTCATTTTATTGATTCCTATAGTAGGTTCACATGGGTATACTTATTGAAAAATAAGTCCGATGCCTTTCCTACTTTCCTCAAATTCAAGGCTCTAGTTGAATTGCAATTTGGCCTTCCTATCAAATGTCTGCAATCAGACTGGGGTGGGGAGTATAGATCATTTGCTCATTTTCTTAGTAATCATGGGATAGGCCATCGACTTGCATGTCCTACTACTCATCAGCAGAATGGACTTGCTGAAAGAAAGCACCGTCATATTACTGAATCAGCATTGGCACTCCTTGCTCATGCC
This sequence comes from Berberis vulgaris, assembly GCA_963556465.1. Taxonomy (NCBI): domain Eukaryota; kingdom Viridiplantae; phylum Streptophyta; class Magnoliopsida; order Ranunculales; family Berberidaceae; genus Berberis; species Berberis vulgaris. Next base: position 54,811,086 of record OY747134.1, read on the forward strand.
TCACTTCCTCTAAAATACTGGGATGATGCTGTTAGGACTTCAGTGTTTCTTATCAACCGTGTTCCTACTCAAACTCTCAATGGTCTGACTCCTTATGAAAAACTCTACAATACCCCTCCTGACTACAGTATTTTAAAAGTGTTTGGATGTTCATGTTTTCCAAATACCAGACCATACAACTCTCATAAGTTGCAATTCAGGTCTGAAGAATGCATTTTTCTGGGGTATAGTTCTCAACATAAGGGATACAAGTGTGTGTCACGTACTGGCCGCATTTTCATATCTCGGGATGTAGTGTTTAATGAGTCCCATTTTCCTTATTCCAAGTGGTACCCTGATGTTACTGGTCCTTCTTCATCTGATACTTTTTTATCTAGTTCTTCTTCCACTTCTGTTCCTGCCTCTATTGATCTCTCTTCTTCACTCACTGACACTCCATTACCTGCTTCTTCCCATACTGTCCATAATCCGTTGGTCCATGTGTTTCCTACTGCTTCACCCAGTCACTCCCCTGTGCCTAGTCCTACTGACTCTGCCTTTATTCCTCATTCTAGTCCTATTCCTAATAACAGTCCTCTAGTCAGGTCAGTGTCTAGTCCTCCTCCTCCTATTGCTCCTAGTCATACTATGATTACTAGGTCTAAGGCAGGGATTTACAAGCCTAAAGTCTATATGGCATCCTCTGAACCTGTGAGTTTGAGTGAAGCTCTTGATACTCCTCACTGGGCATCAGCTATGCAACATGAATATGGTGCTCTTCTACGCAACAAAACTTGGACACTTGTTGATCCTCCTCCACACAGAGCTATAGTGGGTTGTAAATGGTTGTTTAAAGTTAAGCAAAATGCTGATGGATCTGTTCATCGATATAAGGCTAGATTGGTGGCTCGGGGGTTTGAACAGACTGCTGGATTCGACTATGCTGAAACTTTTAGTCCAGTGGTAAAACCAACAACTATTCGGATTGTCTTCACCATAGCCATTACTTTTGGTTGGTCAGTATTTCAACTTGATGTTAACAATGCTTTCCTTAATGGAGATTTGCAAGAGGATGTTTATATGATGCAACCACCTGGCTTTACTGATTCTTCACGGCCTCATGCTGTGTGCAAACTACACAAGGCCTTGTATGGTCTAAAGCAGGCTCCTCGAGCATGGTTTGAAAAGCTGAGACACACTCTTCTCCTCTTTGGCTTTGTTCCTTCTAAGTCAGATACTTCTCTATTCATACGTCACTCTCCTTCACCAATCTTTCTTCTGGTGTATGTTGATGATATCTTGATTACTGGATCCAACTCACAAGAGGTTTCACGGGTTATTAAGCAACTAAATAATCAGTTTGCCTTACGAGATCTTGGTCTTGCTCACTACTTCCTTGGAATTCAGGTTCAACAAACTTCAGATGGATTGTTCTTGTCTCAAACTAAGTACATCAATGATCTATTGTGTAGAGCTAAAATGCAGTTTGCTAATGGTTTATCCACTCCAATGAGTGGTGGGGAGAAACTCTATGACAATGGCAGTGATCCAGTTGCTGATGTTCATCTCTATAGGAGTTTGGTTGGTGCTCTACAATATGTTACTATCACAAGGCCTGAATTGTCTTACTCAGTTAATAAAGTGTGTCAATTCATGCACCATCCTCTTGAATCCCACTGGAGAGTAGTCAAAAGAATTCTGAGGTATCTCAAAGCCACACCTACTGCTGGTCTTCATCTGGTTGCATCTCCTTCTTTCAAATGGACTGGATTCTGTGATGCTGATTGGGCATCTGATCCCATCGACAGGAGATCTACTTCTGGTTACTGTGTATTTCTAGGTGCAAATTTAATCTCTTGGTCTTCAAAGAAGCAGAGTACTGTCTCTAGAAGTACCACTGAAGCAGAATACAGAAGCCTTGCTGCCATTACTGCTGAATTAACTTGGCTCCAGTCTCTCATGTCTGAGCTTCATCTTTGCTATAGACCTCCTACTATCTGGTGTGATAACAATAGTGCTGTACTGCTTAGTGCAAACCCAATACTTCATTCTAGAACCAAGCATCTTGAATTGGACCTTTATTTTGTTCGAGAGAAGGTTGCTAGGAGACTTATTCATGTTCATCACATTCCTGCTCTGGATCAAATTGCTGACATTTTCACCAAGGCTCTTGGGAAGTCTAGATTTCTGAAGCTTCGTGACAAACTAGGTGTAGTTGATATATCTACACTTAGTTTGAAGGGGGATGTTAAGACTAAGTAGCATTAGCTTTGTCAATATGGTCCAGAGTCTGTTAGTATAGTGTGGTCCAGAGTTGTTATCATAGTGTGGTCCAGAGTCTGTTAGCATAGGCTGTTAAGATGAGTTGTTAAACTGTCTTGACAACCAGGTCTATATATATAGACATGTAATGTATCTACATTGTAATTTTGATCATGTAATGAATACATTTGTTTCTAACAGGCTGATATGAGTCAAGGTTGGTGTGATATTTGGTTTATTAATTTATGTTTTTGGGAAATTACAATGCCTTGTCAAAACATGTTTTTAACTTGATGCTTCAACAGGAACTGAATTGTGCACACCAAAGCCACAAATGCTTCCTAAGAGAGGTGATCCACGGCTCACCGGCCCTAGAACTAACCAAACAGCTAAAAAGATAGCTAGTTTGGTTAAAAACCCATCTGCTCTGAAACTCAGAAACCAGTCCCAACTATCACAAATGAAATGTGGGAAGCCAACGCCTGTGAGAAGGTTAGTGTTTTATTTATTTATTTTTAGTTCTATTACAGTTGATGTCTCACGGATATATCTACTCACGTGAGTGAAGAAACTAATTGGACTTGTTAATATTTCATAGTGCTACTACCGCAAAAAAGCCAGTTAAAGCGTCTGATCATTTTATTCAAGAAAATCAAGCAATTAAGAGGCAGAAACTGGAAGGTGGAAGAACCAGACAGGTCAGTGTCTTAAAAGATTGCTTCTCTTTTTTCGCAAGAAATCAAGCACTGTTTGTTATACTAGATTTTTGGGTTAGCTAATATATTGTTGCTATCCCAGATTTTAAATCCCAAAACACAAAATCTGCCCCACAAGTCAAGACCTGGTGTTCCTGCAAATTCGTGTTTATCGGGTAGCAAAACTCGCAAAGAGGACAGAAAAGTTTGTCTCTGAACTCTCTTGTTTGATTTCCATTACAATGAAGTAAAAACTGTTTCGATAGGGTTTATTGACTTCGTAAATTTTGATTCATCTATAGTTTTACGTTCGCGAACAAGCACAAGCACAACCTTATGTTTCACTAGCAGAAATGGTGAATAAATTCCAGTCCAGTACAAGAAACACATCTCTACCTCAGAAAAACTGCTCTCTTTCACATGTAATGAATTTAATTCACTCACTATTGGACCTGTATCTATATGATTCTTCTTTCCACTTGCATGTTTAAACTCTTAAATAACAATTTGAGTCTCTGGTGATGATTCAGGATGATGCAGCTTCCGTGAATCATAGGAAGTCGAAGCTCGCCCTGACAAGGCCCAAGGGACCTGACTTTGAAACTTCTCAGCGAGCTCATCCTGTTAGGCTGAAAAGTTCAGCTGAAATTGAGGAAGAGATGATGGCAAAGATCCCAAAGTTCAAGGCGAGACCTGTAAACAAGAAAGTATGTTGGTTCTCCTTTGCGATTTGAATCTATATCGATCAAATTAAATGACGTTATACTGACACTTTCTTGTTCGTTCAGATACTGGAAGGCCCAACATTACCTGCATTGCCTAGAAGTACACCTCACCTACCTGAGTTCAAGGTAAATTCATTTAGGATGTGATGGTCAAGAAATGAAATGATAACTTTTCCAAAAGTCTTTGCACACTAATCAAAATTGTAATCATTCAGGAATTTCATCTTAAGACGATGGAGAGGGCTCATCAGCACGATGATGACACATCAACAGTGGTCTCAGCAACAGAATCTTCACACCAGGTTCTACATTTGTGTTCCACTTGACTATCTAATTTGTCAATTCCATTGATTACAATACGTAAGATTATTTATAGTAAAACTATAACTTGCACGGACAGAATCAGTGGGATCCTCATAGGCTTACAGAACCAAAAATGCCGCGCCTAGAAACTTTACTTCGAGCACGTCCCACGAAGTAAGTAGCCATCTATTTAAAAGGATTTTACATTGTTGGTTCCTTAATCCTCACTGTTTTGGAATTTCAAGTTGTTTTGAATTTCTAAGCCTGGTTGAATTGTTGATTGATGATGGGCATTGTTGTCTTAAATTGGTCAGAGTTAAAAGTACTGAAGAGTTGGAGAAAGAAGAACTCGAGAAGATACCGAAGTTCAACTTCGAATAGTAATAGTTACTTTTCAGGTATTCTAAATATTTTGGCTACTATTTTGCAGATTTTTGAGAGCAAAGGAGACTTGGGAATATATTGTAATGCAAAACGTCAAGTTACTGTACCTCAGGAGTTCTCTTTTGCCACAGATGAAAGGATCCCACCAGCAAGAGCGTACAATTGACTAAGTAAAAGGTATGAATAAACACCTTGCTATTTTTATGTGTCTGCAATATTAGCTCTTTTGATAAGACTTGGTAGCTTTTAATTTCAAAATAAACCTCGCTGACATATGGTGAATGAATTCAAGATAAACCTCGCTGACATATGGTGAATGAACTGACTGATTTTTTTTGCTGCATTAGCATACAGTGACCTGATTTTTTGCATTTTCTGCCTTATTTGCCTTAAAATGTTTGCTCGACGATAGAATTTATTTGCCTTATATTCCTAAATATTATCAAAATTTTTGGAAGCAATGAAGAAAAGCCCATTGTATCACTAATGAGTTGAAGCAAGCAACTGGGATTATGCCTTCCCAGCCTGGTCTTTGCTTATGCCTTTGTTTTGTTATCCATATTGTACATGTGCTTTTGGTTCTCTACCAATCTATCTGTTATATCATTTGGCCATTCTGCATGTCCTAATTTTGTTATGACTGATGATAAATTAGTTTTATACTAAATTTTAATAAAAAGCTCATGAGCAGTCTTTAGTTCTTATGCGTTTTCTGTTGATGGCAGCCAAGATGTTGTGAACCCACTTCTGATTGAAACACATCCAAAGGATGTGCATCAATTTGCTGTGGGCATGACAGATGGATCTGTCAAAGTGCTGGAGCCTTCAAAATCAGACCATGAGTGTGGAATGAAACCTCCAGTTGAGAACGGGGTGAGCAGAATGAGTCCAGGTGCTGAAAGTGACAAGATAACAGGAGCAGAAGTTGCTGAGTCATCTTCAACCAGTGACAGGCCAGCCCCCAAGCAACCACAAAGCTAAGAGAGAGTATTTTTTTATTTATTTATCAGTTTAGGTTATACCGAAGTTATAGAAGAGAAACTTTTGGGGTTGCAAGAAGGGGTGGTACTGGACTTTTGTTGACTTTATTTTTATTTTTGGTTTTTCGGACATCTCCTATTTTTTTATTGTTTTCGGACATCTCTTATTTTCTGCTTTTTTTTTTTTTGTTGAGATCGAATTATGTATGTCGGTCCATGTAAAACAGAACATTTTTACAATTTGGTTCAGTTATGTTCATTTGATGCCATCCTAAAGTCTACACCATACTTCAGTTAGTTCAGTACTCTTCACTTGTTCTGCCCACTGAGGATAACATTGTATAAACGGTTGATTGGCTGCATAAACATCCGAATATAATTTTCTAGAAATAAAACTTATAAGATGTAATAAAAAGTCATTTGATAGCAAATGAAATTAAAAATAAATAAATTAATAAATAAAAAATTGCTATGTATACTTACCATAGCGTTTCAAAAGTGCTATTGTAGACTCTACCATGGCGTTTTGGAAACGCTATAAAAGGCCAACTTACTATAGCGTTTTTAAAACGCTATAATAGACCCTGGCTCCGACAGACATAGCGTTTTCTAAAATGCTATGGTATCCTACTATAGCGTTTTTGAAACGCTATTAATGACATTTTTTCTTGTAGTGTATAATGGAGTGTAATCCATTTTCAAGAGTGTGAATTATATATGTTGGTAAATCAATCTTAAGCTTTTATGAATAATATAATTGTTGAGATTTTAGAGTGCTTAGAGCTTATGTAGGTCTTGATGAGGCTTGGCTAAAATGGAATTAACAAAAACCAAAATATATGTAAAGACAATTCAAACATATCTTGTGCATCATCTACAAGAGAATGCCCACTAGTTTGTTTTTTTAAACTAATAATAATTGAGAGTAGTCAGAATTGTGATGTCGAACTTGTTTAGAGAGCCAGGCCAGGCACGTCAAGTCCGCGCCAAGCCAGGCCGAATACCCTCCATCATTTTGTAGATGTTTATAATGCCCTAAACGAACACAATCACACGCACAGAGAGCCCCTCTGGCGCTATCATGGCGCTAAGGGCCTGGCTCTCTAAATTTTTTGCTATCCAAATAGCCTGAATAATACTCTTGAAAATAATAATTAGAAACGGTGCCCCACTAGACTACCAGCTCAACAAAAGAGCCACACCCATTCGTGAGAGGATGTTTCTACTTACATTAGTCATTCAGACAGAGAGACCAAAAATTCTATGAGAGCCAGACCCCTAGCATCAGATCAACGCCAGGGGGCCTATCTTTGTGTGTGTTTGTGTTCAATTGGTGGATTATGATGATCTCCAGGATGATGGAGAGTATTGAAACCTCCTGGTACTGACTTGGCGTGCCTAGGCTGACTCTCTAGATGGACTGCAGACAGACAGACAGACAAACGCGCTTGGAACACAACTTCCATGGCGGAACTGACGATGCTCCAATCGTTGGCCACGTCATTCCAAACCCGAATCCCTTGTCGCCTAGTTCAACAAAAACCCAGTGGATCCCATCTCTCACGTTTGGCCGTGACAACACTTTGCCTAACTGTCCTCGAGATTCGCAAAAGCCCAAAAGACCCAATCTTTGAGGGAGGAGACCTCTTTAATTTGTCCACCTGTGGATTTTTACTCTTGAAAAAAAATCCTTAAAAAGACAAAAGTGATTACATCAGTGGGAATATTTATTGTCCTTCTCCTGAAAAATATTTGTTTTTCTGGAAATATTTTTTGTTTAGAAGAAAAACATAATATATTTAATTTTATGTTAATTGATGTACGTGGCATATTTAAGTGTTGCTTAACCCTGCTAATACAAAATTTTCAAACATGCTTCAAGGGGAAAGTTTCGTTTCGTGCAAGACTAGAATGGTTAGAAAGTTGATCATTTCTAGAAAGTGAAGTGAATTCATTCAAGCACAATTATAAGATAAACTTATGTCATGATTGTAAATTTATATTTAAAAATAAGGTGGGGTATTCAATTCGAAATTTGAATGGACTCTGAAGAATTTTAAATTTTGTAGATTTTAAAATGTTTCAAATGATTTTACAAAATTCAGTGGATTTTGATGAGTTTTAAATGATTGAATTTTGTAGATTTTATAAAAGTTTGTTATGAATTTCTATGGATTCTTATAAATTCAATGGATTTTTATAAATGTGTTATTAGTCATAGAAAACAATAAAAAAAAACATCAACTACATTGTTATTCATGCCAATACAAATCATAAAACATCAATTAAACAATTATTTGTATGTTACGAGAATTTTATTTCAAATTAAAAAAAAAATCAAATACATTGAAAATGGTCCAAAAGTAATACAAATAACTATTTTACTTCAAATTGTTATTTCCGCCACCGCCACCTCTCGTCCATTCTTTTTCAATCACCACCGCCACCTCTCATCCTTTTTTTTTCTTCTTCTCCATCAATCACCACCTCCACCTCTCATCCAACCTCCACCCATTTTCATCTTCTCATTCTCAACCTCCTCCCCCTCACATTTTCTTCTTCTCTGTTCTTTTCTTTTTTCTTCTTCTTCTCTTCCTCCTCCACTTTTTTCTCTCTTTGTTTTTTTTTCTTTTTCTCCTATCTTTTTTTTTTTTTTTTTTTTTTTTTTTGCCCTCACGGAGGTTTTGGCAAGTAGGGAACCTCCACTCGCAGGATCCTCCGCAAGAGCGAAGAAGAAAAAAAAATGGGAAAAGAAGAAGATAGAAGAAAAAAGTAGAAAAAGAAGAAAAACAAAGAGAAAAATAGAAGAAGAAGAAATCAGAATGAAAAAAAAATAAAATGAAGAGAGGACAAAAAAAGAAAAAATAAGATAAAGAGAATGAGAATGAGAAGAAGAATAATAACAAAAAAAAAAAAAACAAAAACAAAAGAGAAGAGGAAGTGCGAGTGGTGGTGCAACCAGCGGTGGTAGGGCATGGTGGTGTGGACGAAAGTTGTGGAGCAAGGTGGTGGTGCTCTTGTGAAGAGGAGAAGAGAATGGAAAGTGGTGGTGTCTTTGAGCAGATCACAAAAAAATGGTATGGTGGCGTCCTTTAACGGAAATGATGGTGTTATTTAACAATAGCCAATACAAATCTGTTGAAATATGAGAGGGAGGATGGGGGGAGGTTGGATTTGGAATAACTCTTGTTATATATACTTTTCACTTACAAATCCTTCAAAATCCACAACTTTAACAAATTCATTAAAATCCACTACTTTTTTAATACCCCCTGATTTTTGTGGATTTTTGAAAAAGCATGAATTGAATACTCCCCTGATTTTAATGGATTTTAAAACAATCATTTAAAATCGGTATTTGAATACCTCTAGATTTACATGTATCATTTTAAATCCTTAATTGAATACCTCTGAATTTTAATAGATTTTAAAAACCAACACAGTCCATTAAAATTCATAATTGAATATCACCCCCTAAAATAAAATAAAATAAAATAAAATGGTGAACAAAGTTTAGTTTATTTGGTTTAATAACCCTGTATGCATCATTTGAACAAATAACATTGAATAATGCATGTGATGGGAATGCCTTAAAAATGAATGAGTATCGATGGTGCCCGTGTCATGAGCTCACCTCATAAGTCTGTTTTATGAATTGAATTCCCTATACCATGCGCCCTGTATCTCATGACTCACTTTTTACTCAATAACAAAACATGATTAAAAATTCTAGCTGGCGTGGGAAAGGGAGCGAGGTTGCTGCCTGCGAGGGGGGGGGGGGGGGGGTGAATGTACACTTTTGCCTCCCTTCCCCCCCCCCCCCCCCCTCTTTAACCACTTTTTTGGAAAAAATTGTTTAAAGATGGGGGGGCGGGGTCAAACGTGTATTTTTGCCCCCCAGGCAGCTGGGCTCAGGCCAGCAAGAATTACTCCATAATACCATCCATTTTCTCCTGCTTGCATGTTTATTTTCTTTATCAAGAATAATAACTCGCAAATGGCAGGAAGATCATATTTGCAAGATCAAGGAACAAAGTTCAAAAAATCAAACCGAAGTTCTACTTAATAATATTCCAATGTTCCATTCTACTAGCTACTTTGACGCAAGTTATATTTAAAAATGGGTTATTTCTCTTTTGGTCTCCATTAGTTTATATCTATTATTTATTGGTTTTCAAAGTTTTTTTTAATCCCGCTAAACTCCCATGACCATGAGCTCAATGCCATTGACCAACTTTTTTCATCCAATAATTCCCAAATGATCAAGCTACCCTTCACTTAACGCACATGTCAAAATTCATTGAGATTGAATTAAATCTAACCACACATCTAACGTTAAACAAATGATAATGCCACACCCAAACTCAACATCTCCTCTTCAATATTGTTTTTCATTATGCTTTCACTACTTGCAAAGATTTCACAAGAACCCTAGAAATGGATAATGACTAATGAGAAAAAAAAAAATCAAATTTTTGCTTCTACAAATCCTAGAACACCAATATTTGGTAATCCCTTCACAACAATAAACTACCCAAAATCTTTCTGCTTCATAAACCCAAACCAAAAATTTATAGTCACTCGAAGATTTTACAATATTGCAAAAATTATTCCCTCCAAGATGGTAAGGAACCCTATTTTCCAAAACTAAATGAAAATGCGAGTTCTTCAATAAGGTCTTTGAACTATGCGTTAGTGGGATGAGCGGTTAGGGTTGGGTAATGGTGAGTTGTAGTGATGATGAGACAATTAGGAGCTAGAATAAAGAATAGCAAATAGAAAGGTCTTCCATTAGAGAGGCATGAAAGCTTCTTTAGTTTTGGTGGTGCTATTTTTATTTATTTATTTATTTTTATATATTAAACTTTGTTCCTTCAATGAAGAAGATAAATATTTGGGTGTGGCATCAATCATTATCCATTTGCTGATAATATCGGTAATTAGATTTAATTGAATCCGGATGAACTTCGACACGTGCCTTGCACATGTGCATCAAGTGAAGGGTAGTTTGGCCATTTGAAAATTGTTTGATGAAAAAAGTTGGTCTGCGACATTGACCTCACGGTCATGGAGGTTAGATGAGATTAGAAAAAACTTAAGGACCAACAAAGAATATATATAAACTAATGGAAGTCAAAATGGAAATAGCCCATTTAAAAAGGCAGCGACTGTTTCACACCACCTAAAGTATTTACCACACCACCACATCAACTTTTTCTCTCCCACCCCACCGACTTTATTTTTCACACTGCCACTTCTCTCCCACGCTACCAATAAAAACTCAAAATTTAAAATTTTCTCTCTCCTCCCCTTTCTTCATCCTCTTATCTTCCCCTTGTCTCCTCCTCCCTCTCTTCTCCATCAGACACCGCCATTACCTGCCACTTTTCTCCCTCCCGCCACCGCCACATTTTTCCCTATTTTCTTCATCAAGCACTACCACCACCCGACACCTATCTCACACTTTTTGTCTCTAAAAACAGGGTATTATCCCTGATTTTGATTCAACTTATATGCTCGATCTAGACTGATTCTCAAGCTCATCAAAACATAAAATTTGCAGTACTCCGAGTTATCTAATAAACACAATTTGAATCACTTGAAAATGTTTTGAAATGAGCAAATTATGATCATTTTACTAAAATCACGCACATCTGTCCCGCAAAAAAAAAATGGGATAGTGTTTTTGACTTTCGACCAACTTATATGCTCGTTCGAGACCGATTCTCAAGCTCATCAGAGCACAAAAATTGTAGTACTCTGAATTATCTAATTAACATTATTTGAATCATTTGAAATGAGAAAGTTATTGTCATTTTACAACAAACACTCAAAATGTGCAGAAAAAAAAAAAAACAGAGTATGAGTTTTCAACCATTTGCATATGACAATGCGAGTGGAAGTCTCAAATTCGCATAGGTCTGGGCGAATTTGAGTCTCTTACTCGCATTGCCCAAAAAACATACATTTGTTTTTCAAATTATTCAAATTGTGTTTATTAGATAATTCAGTACTACAATTTTCGTGTTTTAATGAGTTTGAGAATCAGTCTCAATTGAGGGTTTAAATTGGTCGAAAGTTATCCTATTTTTATATAACTGTTTTTTAAAAAAAAATAGTTTTTTAAGTGATGTGGGTTAATAGGTTAAAAATAAAAATAAAAATAAAAGGTACACATACGGTTGTGTGAGACAATAAGTAATCACTGCCATTAAAAATAATAGGAAAAAAATTCTCGAAAAGGGTTAACAAGTGAGAAATCTGCCCAACATTACTAACTATATCCATGTTGCTTTGTTTGGTTTGTATAGTTTGAGTTCTCACTCGTAATAATTTCATCATCATCAGTAGATGGCCTAACAAAATAAAAGTATAATTAAAGAGACACGGATCAATCAGGACGCATCACTGCAAATATTCTCGAATAACCAATTGATTTAGCGTCCCCACAACTAAAAATAATTAATAGAAAACAACAAATCACGTGAGATGGAGACCAATAAACAAAACCTCTTCTAATTTATTAAATCCAAATTAAAAAATAATTCTGAAATTACAATTAAGCCAATTGATGAATGGTGTTTGAAACAAAAGAATGGTGATGTTAAATTAAAGAAATGAACCCCACATCACCTAACCAAAATACAAAACAAGAATAAAAGGACCCACGTCTTCCTTAATTAAAGAATGGAATTGATACAAAAAATGATAAACAGTTAGTGAACCTCATGTCCTTGTTGATATAAACACTAAAAGCCATTGGAGTGGATGTAGATATTATAATAAATTCCATACCAGAATCAGTTATCCACCAAATGAATCTCCTATGACACTTAAGTATACAAACAATTCGATCATTCTTCGTTCCTTGATGCCTATTTTATCTCAAATCATCCAACTTATGTCATACAAATCATAATTTTTTTAAGCGTAATTTCTGCATCAATGATGTCACCATATTAAATTGGCATATTTGTAACAACTTAAAAAACAATAATACTTTTAAATAAGTCAAAATTAAATTTAGTCAACAAAATATAACTACACAAAAAAGTGATACGATAAATTAGATCACCATGAATAACATCACTTGTAAGTCCATACTATTTGTGATGATACAATTATTGAATCACTTTGTTTATGAAAATGTGTAAAATTGCTTTGTGAATCGTTATAGTTCAAAAGTGTTACTATTTTTTGAATTGTTACAAAAATGTCAATTTGGTGTATTGCGATGTTCCTCGGGCATGTGGTGACCATAGGAAAACAAATTAATTAAGAAATAAGAAGAATAATTTTCTTAGAATACATGCATGATGATGATGATAATGTCCATTTTTTTGCTTGATGTTATTTCAAATTGTAGAAGAAAAGCTATACACACACAATAAAATTTTCAGACAATAATGCAGTATTAAGCTTCACTAGCTAATCTTCCTCTTTGCTTCCCATCGTGATCAGCTTCTATAATTCATAATTCATAATTCATAATTCATAATTCATGCTTCTTCTTGTTCTTTTGTAAATCAATCAATCAATAATTCCATAGACAATCAAGGTCTACTGGACCTACCGAAGGAGATGGATCTTGTTGATCTTCAAAAGATGGCTGATGACCCATTTCATGATTCGAAGAGATTTCATAATTGTTCATATCAGTAGTCAGACCTGTTTCCTGTGAGATACTACTAATCATCTGATCTCTCTCCATTTTGCAATTCTGTTTCATGGTTGATCCATGGTTTTCCAACAAAGAACGCAAAATATTCTGATCTTGGATCAAATTAGAACCTGGGAACTGACAATTGGGAGGAGGCTGGGGAGTAGATTGAGATGAATAGAGCGAGGTTGGGAGGGGGAATTTGGAGAAAATCAATGAAGTTGACGATGAAATATGATTAGGAGGAGCGTTGGCAATAGGAGTAGAAAAAAGAGGAGAATTGAAGCAATCAATCATCTCTTCTTGGTTTTTCTGAGACTCCATTATTTGGTTGTTGGAGAAGCAGGTCACGTGAGTGGTTTCGGGTGCGGGTGCGGGTGCGATGGCAACAGCTTTGGTTCTACCACTAGTGTAAGGAGAGGAATCCATTAATGGTGGCAAAAGTGAAGAAGGTCCTAATTGGTGATCACCAAAAGAGCTCAATCTCACCAACCCACTAACATGGGTTTTCTTCCCTCCTGAACTCTTTTGAAATATCCTGCAAAGAACCCATTCATTCTGCACAAACACAGCACAATTAAAAGCAGTAAGTAAATTAGAGTCGACGGGAGAAGGCAAAGCACAGAAGAAGAAAGAATTGGTAGGTAACCTTAGCTGTTTTGGGGAGGTTGTAAAGAGAGTATTTTCCTTCCAACCTATACTCGTGCATGACCCAGTTACTCTTCTCTCCTTTCGGAGCTCTTCCTTTGTAGAACACAAGAGTTTTCTTCATCCCAACAAGTGTTTTCGCTCTGTAAATCTCCTTGTCTTTCCCTGTGGCTTTCCAGTACCCAGCTTCAGTAGCTCTATTAGTCCTCAAACCAGTTGGATACTTTCGATCTCTCACACAGAAGAAGTACCACTCTTTCTCACCCATTTTAGCCTTCCCTTCATTCAACCAAAACAAAACAAAACAAAACTCAGTAAAACAGAAACTAACTTCTTGTATAGAGAAGCAAAAAAAAAACCAAAGGAATCATAACAACTTCACTTACATGGCAAATCCCAAGGCTCGCACTTATTCAAATCAACCTCACCAATCGCTCTTGCAAAGAAACCACTATCAATAACCTTCTTCGATAGGTAGTGACTAATAAGCTCTTCATCTGTAGGGTGAAACCGAAAACCCGGTGGCAAATCCATCTGTTCGGGCTCTCCCTTTCTCAACCCTGCAACTTCCTCCATCTCCTTAATCTTTTAATTTTTATCAATCAAACTTTCACTTCAGTTATCACAAACACAAAACCGTACTAATCAAATATCTCCACCAAAAGAATTCAAACACAAAAGGATGATTACTTGAGCAGGTTGAAAAGAAGAAATGATGGTGATGGGATGATGAAAAGAAAGGGGGAGGCCATGAACTTCTTCTTATTAAAGAGTTCTCTATGATGAGAGAACTGGATTTGTTGTTTAAGAAAAAAAAAGTGTTAAGAGGAACAGAGGACTGCCTTAAATACAGGTTCAATGTAGAGAGAGTCATGAGAGGTAGATACGTGGTAAGTAACGCAACTGGTTTTACTTCTTTGTTTCTTTCTTCTTCTTCTTCATCTGACCAAATACAATTAATTAATTCTTCATCAACCCAATTTAGTTTATAATTACTACTGCTTTATGTATTTATGTCATCATAAATAAGAGATAATAATTAGGTTCATGTATTTATGTGATTTTTCCCTAATTTGTCAAAATGACATCCCCACCAAACCTTCTTATCATAATAGCAACTGTCTCTGAAAGCAAAAGATGATTACAAAAGCCAACTAATCCTATTTTTTTTTTTCAGACTTTTCGGAATGACTAACTTAACCTTACTTGCTACCTCCCATGTCTATTTCACCTAAACGGAAGACCTTTACATTTATTTATTTATTTGATTTTGTGGATGCAGGACACGCAGTTGGTTAGAAAGATAATAGTTGAGAATGAGTTTCTAATTTAAAGAGCTTTTAGGTTTTAAGCCATCCCAAAGTAACTAGACACTGGAAAGGATAAGATCTTGCAAATTTGAGTAAATACTTCTAGTAGGCATCCGTGGTGTGTATGTGAAGTCTATTTAGATCATTTTATTCAGTAACTAATCTAGGCCCTTTGGTTACTCTAATCAAATGACGTTGAATTATTATTCATTGAATAACTCAAACTTCAATTAAACACCATTATATATATATACTGAGTAAGTCTTGGGAGTGAGGGAGGCCCACCACCATTCACCATCCTCGAGATGCGTGAGATGCACATCTCGAGAACGATGGATGGTGGAGGCATCCCTCGCTTAGAATCAGCGATATATATTTATCTCTGATTACATAGACCTAGAAGCCTAGAATTTTAAGTTTCAAGGGAACAATAAATATATTTTATTTTGATATCCACGTATTATAGACAATTCAATTTGATGACTCGATTATTTCAAACCTACACAAGATAAAGGCCATAAAAGGATGAGCACGCTTCTTCTTCTTTTTTTTTTTTCGCTCTAATTGGGAATGTATGTAGGAGAATGAATTTTCCTTTTCTGCTTCTTTTCTTTTATATTTTAGGTAAAAGGTTGTATAATTAAGAAAAATATTCAAACACTATCAAGTCACTATGAATGTGCTTGACACGAACGTGTGCAATGGCCTTAGATCATCAGTGACATATACTACGTCCATGATTATGCTATTCAGAAAACTGCCTGATTTTATACATTCCTAAGGTGCTTCAATAAATAATTTGATGAGTAACTAAATTCATGAATAATACATCCTCGTAAAATTATGTATTCAAAGATAAAACAAGGGTAGAAGTGCAATTTGAGTGTATGATCCTAATCAATCCAAATTAACCATTAAACGTTTTATTTCATAATCAAGACCCTATAGCAAAAAAGGTGGGGCTTTCCCTTTCAAGTAAGAGCCACCAATAATGCTCCAACGTGTGGGCGAGTCAATGAAGAGTTTCAATCGTCTCATTAACCCCCAAAATCCAACGGCTAGGATTTCTCCAAATGGTCAACAGATCATATCCACCACGTCAGTATCCAAACAAAAACAAAATTGACAGTGCCGCCAGAGGAGCCGCTAGGGGAAGTAAACCACCCGCCACGTGGCTGCCTCTCATTGCTCGAACCTAGTTTTAAACCAAACCCGGTTTAAATTAACTAAACCCGAGGGTTGACTGTTGATTAGTCCCACTGATCTGGCATGTGCGGGACCTGCTTCCTTTCTCCGACAAATAGAAGTGTGGACACGTGGCGAGTTGCAGTTGGTCCAATGCCCGAGAACTCAAGCGAATGAGAGAACTCGTGTTGTGTGTGGAAATTAGGGCTAAAAACCGAACCGACGGTTCAGTTTTTCACCTAAACCGTGAACTGAATCGACTTAGGTCGGTTTTAAAATTTTCAAACCGAAATCGAACCGACCATTAACAAAACCGATCCGAAACCGAACAGATTCTAATTTATGCAAATCATAACCGAACCGAACCGACTAAAATCGAAATAAAACTGAACCGACCTACTAAAAATCTAGCCTAGTGAAACTATCATAACCGATTTGATCAATTTTTTATTTAGCCTAGTGAAAACCAAAAATCTAGAGAGTCAAGCCCTTAGTGCCAGGGTGGCGTCTTATACGTGTGATTGTGTTTGAATGGAGATTATTGGGGATGATGGAGGATATTGGGCCTGCCCTGACTCCCTAGACATGTTGGTGTGGAAATATCAAAGATTTGATTTGAATATTTGATTTTTTTTTTATTTGAATATTTATAATTGGAGGGGGGTTATTTTTATTATTGGTGAAATGGGAAGGCCTAACAATGGGAGAGTGAGATCATGCAGAGGCCTAACTTATTGGCAAGAGCTAATTAAAATTCTATTAGTCCCATGTGGCAATATTTTAACTTCGCAATTACAACACTGATTGATTAATTCAAAGGGATTTTAATTGGTGGATGAAATTTCACCACATTTTTTGTTTTAAATATAAAATCTGAATTATATGCTTGATTAACATATGATGTGACGTAAGTTAATTAGGCTTTTGGCCAAACAATTGAAGCTGGCATCAAGTAGAAACATCTGCCCATTCTCATTTACTTCCCAACTTAATAATCCCTCCTTATATATATAATCAATGGAGATTTGATGTGCATATGTTTTGCTTATTTATTTACCTTAAACTTCATCCGTTTTGTTCTACGTACATGCAAAATACTTGTGTGGTATGAATGCAAGAATTTTTACCATAGCATTTTCTATAAAACTATGATCTATATATGGAATAAAAGTTACAAGTTTGTAAGGTAGAGTTAAAAATTCAATATTTCTTTAATTTCAATGAAAAAAAAATACACTTAACTATATGTGACTTTTAATTTTGTTTCGGTGATGCGACTTATTAATGATTTATGTGCATTAACGCTGTTTCTTTCTGTTGAGGGTTTGTCTATGATTTTACTTATTAAATTATAAAGGTCTTTATTGTTTTCTCAATATCTTTACTAAACACAAAGATGGAATGTAGAGGGTCCAAGGGAGTGTATAAGTTGCTACATAGTTTTGAACTAGTATTTAAAATTAGTCTACGTACGTGTTGGATATTTTCATGGAAGATAATATTTATGAATAAAGCATAGGTCCTACTTCATTTCAACATTTAGCTAATTTAATACACTCACTTTAATTCCTAAGATGTCATGACTCATAATCTAATATCAAATCATTCCAATAGGCATACCATTGATTGTCAAACATATCGATCTGAGGGTACCGTGAAGTTGCAACCAACTAATATGATGATATATATGAGCATCTCAGATTTGGGTGAGGTTAGTAAAATCCTGGTTGCTTTTGTATATATCTGTTTTATCAAAGGGGATTACCTTGACAAATTTATCATCTTCTTCTTAGAAACCAATCCGATTTTGATCAAAGGGTGATTAGCATGAATTTACCGACAAGGTGTTTGATGTTTCAACCCGATTGCATGTAAATCAATTTGGTTAGTTCATGTTTTACAGAGGATTCAATCGATAGACACGTACATTTTTCATTATTGGTTGGTTCGGCTCAGTTTGATTGGCAAAATAATAATGGTAAAGCAGATATAGCACAATATGGTTGGAGGTCGACAACTCCAAATCCTATGCGGTGGAGGGAGGTGGGAATGTATTAATGGACAATTAAAAGTTGACGATGAGGACGTGCCATTTAATTTCTTTGTGGATCAAGAGTTGAATTCGATCGGAAGCTCTAATCTTTGATGCAAACTAAACAAAAAGGTCATTACATTAAATAGTTGTCAAGCATTAGTTATGTTATGATGTTAATATATAATATGATATAAAAATTAAATACATATTTGTCAATAAGGATGAAGACCCTACTTACAAAAGAGAAGAGAAAATGGTATTTTGTTTCAAATTTAACTACTCGAAGCAACCAACATGTTTGTGTCCATCGATCTCTCGAGTTGAATAAAGTTTATTGTATTTGTATATGTTCACATGTGAAAAGTATGTTAGCATGTTCATATTATTAACATTCCAAAATTCACAATGGCATTTCATGTTATTAAGTATATATATATAAATATATCTTGTTAGAGATACCAAGTTGTCTGTCTACAGTACTCATCCATAAAAAAATAAGTAATAGTAGCTAATTAAAAAATTAAGGATATGATTAGTTGGACATAATAATTGATATGTACCTAAAAAGAATTCTGTTCAACATATTATAAAATAACAATAACATATTGATGTTTGATCGAGCTATTGCGAGTGTGGATCAATTATGGCATCTTAAACGAAGCAACTTTTAAAAAGAGTTGTTGGATTTCTTGTAGGGTTAAAAAAAAAAAAAAACAATTAAACCAATCGAATCGATTTGTTCGGTTTTCGGTTTTTATGTGATTTTAACCGATCGAATATATATAGTAAATAATATATATTTTATATATAAATAATATAATATGTTTAAAATAGTCGATTGGTTCGATTTTATTTCGGTTTTGGTTCGATTTTAGTCGGTTCAATTTGGTTACGATTTGCATAAATTAGAATCAGTTAAGTTTTGTTAATGGTCGGTTCGATTTCGATTTAAAAATTTTAAAACCAAGCCGACGGTTTGATTTTCAACCCTAACCTCTTGAATGCAATCTCGATTCAAATGGAAGCGCCCATACCTCTTTTTTTTTTGGTCAGTGGTTTGAATTAAACTTTAATAATTTGGGTTTTGGGCTATATATTATTGGAGCACAAAAATGTGCCCTCAATGTACAGTCAAATTGTTTTGGTTTTTGAGCTTTTTCCCTTGATATTCTTTCAATGTACAGTCAAAAACTTTAATAGTTCCGTTTCTTTGACTTGAAGAAATGGACTTGTGAAAAAAAGAGAGAAGGTTTTACAGTGATTTTCTAACCATGCATGTAATAGCAAGGAAAAGTGACGTAATAATGGTAGCATATTCGTAGTGCATAACATCAGGAGTAAGTAGCATTATTCAGATTGGATGCAATAATCTCTCAACCATCACCATTTCATAATTTCACTTCAATTTCAATAGTACTGTCGTATTAGGTATTAGAAAAGGCAGTGACTATTTTAGACCACCATTTTTCCTCTTTTACACCACCAATAAAAGGAGTTCTCAAACATGTTTGCAAATTTTTTGGTTAAACAAAATTTGGATCGACTAGGACGAAAGCAAACCTATTCCTTGCATAGACTTGCACGTCTCTCTCCTTCCTAATCTCGCCGGAACGAACCCCCTTTGCTAGCTGCATATGTCCTCCTCTTTTGACTTATCTATTTCTTCTAGTTTCCCAAATTCGTTTGGAAGAAGTTTGATTGAAGTTTTCACATAGAGATAGATGAGTTTAGTGAAGGTGATGATGGTAGAATCATGATAATTGATGTAGTTGATTTCTGTTCTTATTCCTCGCTGTTTACCTAGACTTCCACAGGTAGCAAACGTGAGCCAAGGACCACCGTGTGGTGGCTGATGGCAATCTGATGCTTAAGTTAGATAAGGCTTAGGAGAGGCTTAAAAATGTAAAATAAGTTGTATTGTGTACCTCGAGTCATTTTTCGGCTAGGCCTTTAGTGTTGTAGTTTAGGAAAAGTGATCTTATTGTGGAGATCCTTTTCTGATTGAGAGTTATCCATGTGGGATAGTTTCCCTACACGACTCGCGCTCTAGATCCGCGGGAAATGTTTTTCTTTCTGAGTGTTGCCCATGCAAGGAAATTTCCTTACCTGACTTATATTCTAATATATGTTTCCTAGTCGGATCCAATGTGTTGTTGGTCTGCCTGTCTTGGGTAGATCTTTCAGATACTTGCCATAGAAGTCTTACGAGTATTAGGTCTGACCGCGTGATGTGTGGGCTTGCTGGCTCATTGCAACTCAGACCCGACTGTCTGAATTCTGTCAATGATGGACTTGCTACTGTTTGGGCCCCGGTGGATTGAGCGTGCAATCAGGTCTGCTTCATTTTGTAGATGAGATTATCATGACACGTGTATGGTGCTGATCAGAAGACGGTTTGATGTATCATCAATAATAATGGATGTAAGGGTGAGCATTGTATTCGTGAGGAAATGCATTGTGCTCCATTTGTAGGAGAAAATGACAAAGATGAACAATTTCAAAATGAAGAACAACCCACTCCACTTGAGGTAACACCCTCCACCTGAAATGAACTTGCATGAGTATTTTTTGTTCGTCTGATTATTGTAATATCATGTTTAATTTTCTCTTTCGTTTATATTTGAAACCACATTGTTATTGTTAGGGTTATTTGTAATTTTTTGTTGTGGTGGGTGAATTTTTCTCTCTAAAACTTGTTTGTTTGTCGATTTTAGTTCATAATTTCATGTTTATTTTGGTTTTTTATTTTTAGGGTTAGTTTGATAATGTTGGTTATTGTTGTTGTTATCATTTGTCAATTATTTAAATTTACTTATTAGTTTATGATTATTTTGTGCATAAGCTTTTCTCATGGACGTAATAAATTTTGATATGTCACAGTGTTGACAATCCAAAATTACTTCAAACCTATTTGGAAGAGCCCAACCTTTTATAGGTAACCAATGCCTCAATCATTTTCTTCATTATATTAGTTAATACATGATTTTAATTATAATTTGTTTGATTTACTTGATGAAGAAGGATGATCACCATGTTGACGTCAAGGCTTATGTCGATACAAATGGTGAGACTAGTGAAACTAATGTCCAGAGATGGTGAGGCTAATCATGAGCCCAACAACCATGGAGTGGAAACAACACTGGAGGAAGTAGTCAATGATAATGAATTTCTTCTTACGGAAGATGTAAGGTTAATTCGTGTGTAACCATTTTCACAAGTTTATTGATTTACATAACAAGTTTATTGCTCTTCCTAACTTATTTTTTTTCTCAGTATTCCATCTAGGTTGTCCTTGCTAGCTTAATGCCAAGGCATTGGCAGGGATAATAACACAGTTGTTATTATCACAAAATTGAAATCCGCTGATAGTAGATGTAAACTAATGATCCATTTTAGATTGAAAAGGGGAGGGAAGCCCAAAAAACTAGAAGTTAAAAATGAGGTTGATAGTCACAATGATCGATCAAGTAGTACAAAGAAGTGTGACTGTCCGTTTCTGTTGAAAGGGGCGTCACAAGGAAATAACTATTGGAAGTTGCAAGCCACATGTGGAACCCACAACCATCCTCGAGCAAAATAGCTCATTGGTCATTCCTTTGCGGGTAGATTGAATGAAGCAGAGATAATATTTTTCTAGAATATGTCGACATAACACATACTAGAAAGGGGTGTCACGTGTCAGTAAATCTTGGCTAGTATGTTGACATTACACATATTCCTAAAGCTGCAGATGTTATTATAGAGCCAGTGGTCGACGAGATTAACTAAAGGTTCAATGAGTCCACTCCTGATTAGCAGTTAGTGTTGAAGATGAAATTCTAGAGTTGAGTTGCGGTCTAAAAAGAAGTTATCTAACATGAAAAGTCAACTAAAAGGGACCATCAGATCATTAGTATGCCAAGACTAAAAAAGAGCTAAAAAGTCAACAGTGTTTCTAAGCCAAAACAAAAGCTCGAGAAGTGGAAAATTACTTTCATGATGCAAATTCCATCGTGAATTCTGGTTTATATTGATAACATTGAGAATGTACGCGTCGATAGAAATTGTGGAATCCGATGCATAGCCAATTTCCTAAATTACAACATGAAAAATGGTTGGAAGCATGAAGAAGAATGAGTTGTTAATGGAGCTAAGAATAAACGAAAGGTTGTGGGTTAGAATGTGGGACGAGTGTGGGGTCAAGGTGGTTAAAGATGTTTTGATAGTTCTAGAATGCAAGGTATGCATTGACAAACGAAATTGGTTATTTGAACCAGATATGTTAAAGCTCACAACGAACTGTTACCTGTATGTGGTTGTGTGTTATGAGAACCAGAGCACTACATATTTTCCACATGTTAAGCCATCATCACTGTTAAAAGACATACGAGTATGTTTCTTGACACACCTTTCTTAAAATGTTCAATTTGTATTGCTCTATATGACACCTAAACCATCATTGCCTTGGACGGTACATACTTGCCCTCTCACCTATTTTCATAAACAATCTCATGGAAGAGTTCATTTGATTGTCAAATCAACATTTGTGATGTGGCGGTGAGAAAGTTCAATGCCATGAATGCTAACAAGGTCAATAAGTTGGAGGAGGTCAATGATATCTTGGATTGAAGTATGCATGCACATTTTTTGTACATTTTGTGATTGAAATGTCTATGTATACCAATATGCTGATCCGGTTGTTAGAAAAGTCGCCGCTTTTGTATTTATTTACTTATATACATTCAATTTCAATTGCTTTTTTGTTGTAAACATCGTAATTTAAAGAATTTAAGAAGTTCAAAATTTTTTGGTTATGTATGGCCACAAAACATGGTAATGGTCATAAAAGTCAACTTGAAATGAATTATACATGGTGATGGCTAAAATTTATTAGTATTAAACATGTGAATATGTAAGAAGTTCAAAAAACTGGAAAAAATAGACACAAGCTCAACCTTAGATTCTGAAACAGAACTTGGATCAGAAACAGGCTACAGCGAAAGAGACCAAATTTTTCAGAAACAACTAAAGATACCTCTGCAATGGGGCAAAAAACTGTACTCTATCCAAAAACGGATTTTTTTTAATCTCTATGGTTTTACTATACTTATAAGAAAGAGAATCCACCTAAAATACCTTTTTGAAATTTCCTTCAAAAGTCAATATTTTTTAGCCTCCGCAGTCGACTATTTCAAGTTTTTTTGAGGTAATGTTGATAAACAAAAAATAAAGTTGACCAAGTGTTTATCGATCACGGGGAAGTTATAGAAAAAAAAAAAAAACTTAAAAAAATTGTGGTCTCAAGGAGTCACATTAGTTTCAGCGAACGATGACAATATCTCATGTTTCACCAAATAATTCTTACTGAATCGGCATCTATTATTTATTTTGGCTCGAATGAGGGGATTTGGAATCACATGTACTCTTTCCATCTTTGTTATCACTCTATCTAGGTAATATAAGGCTGAACAAAAAAATGATCAAACCGACTAAACCGACCGACCGATCAAAACCGAATCGATTAGTTCGGTTTAAACTCGGTTCGGATCGGTTTCGGTTTTAAAAAATTCAAAACCGAAGTGGTTGGTTCGGTTTCTATGTAATTTTAACTAGGGGTGGGCACGGGACGGGATGGGACGAGATATACCCATCCCTATCCCATCCCGTTCATACGGGATCGGGACGGGATCAGCAGGTACCCCATTTCAATTCAAAGGTACCCCATTTCATCTTTTTTTTTTTTGTTAACTTTTATCAATAGACATTCTCAATTAAATAAATAGCCAAATGACAATAGAAATGAACGAGAAGCTCAGAAGACAGAAGAGAAAAAAAAAAAGAAAAAACTACAAAACAATACAACAGTAGTGTAACTTCTATCTTTCCCTGTAAAAGAAAGGAAATAAAAAAAAATTAATTTAGTAATGGAAAACTTCATAGAAAAACGTGTACAATATAGTAGTCCTCTCAACTTAATGAATCAAAACACGGGTATTACTCTAAACTGAGATGTTGGAGCATAAAAATGCAAAGATATCAACTACATCAACATTCAATAAACAATTAAGAATAATAGCAAGATTCCTTTCTCAGATAATTCTTTGTAATTCAGATTCAGATATGTCTTCATCTTATTCAAATTGTATCCATTGACTTATTGATCATGTTTCTCTACTATAACAAGGATTTGGGGTGCAGCTGAGAGAAAAGCGTGCCTATCAAATTTTGTAGTGGGTCAAATGCTAAGAACTTTTCAATTTCCCTCTAACAAAATCCTTTCAATCAAGTCACCACACCTACAAATAAGTTTTAACACCACCCTCAGCCACTGAAGGCATCATCCATATATGCAATATTCTAAATAAAAATAAATAATTAAATAAAATTATTAATAATTAATATTAATAAATTAGTTCGGGACGAGACGGGATTGGCGGGATTGAAAATCTTCATCCCATCCCATCCCATTCTAGATCGGGACGGGACGGGATCGGGATGAAATTATTCAATCCCATTAAGACCCGGAAAAATCGGGACGGGAACGGGATCGCGGGATGGGATGCCCACCCCTAATTTTAACCGACCAAACCGAACCGATCGAATATATATAATAAATAATATATTTTTTATATATAAATAATATAATACGTTTAAAATAGTCGATCGGTTTGGTTTTATTTCGGTTTTGGTTCGGTTTTAGTCGGTTCGGTTCGATTACGGTTTGCATAAATTAGAATCGGTTCGATTTCGGATCGATTTTGTTAGTGGTCGGTTCGGTTTCGGTTTGAAAATTTTAAAACCGACCTAGGTCGGTTCAGTTCACGGTTTAGGTGAAAAACCGAACCGATGGTTCGATTTTCAGCCCTAAGGTGATAGAGTTTTTCGATGTTAAGGGCATAATAAAAAACTTTGGAACCATGTGATGCTATGCAACAAAATTCTTCCCTTCGATTTCACATAAGGGCCCTAAATGACCTGACCATACAAACATTAAATTTATTAAACTATGAAAGAAAAATCAAAACAATTTATAGGAAAAACAAGATGAGATCAAACTTGTACTTCGTGACTAAATTTTACCTCTTCTGGAGAATGTAATTGATATGCTCCCTGCCCACTAAGCCATAGTGGGACAATATCATTCCACGCAGCATTGACGTTACCCTAAACCCTAAAATGACAGTATATCCAACTCTATAAAAGAAAAAAAAAAAAAAACATACAATTAATAGTTAACTGCCTTAAAATAATTAAAGTGTAATTATCTGAAAGAATAAAATATAAATATACCTTCATCAAGTGGGACCAAAAAAGTTGATGTCCATGAGTAGCCACACATGTGCCCCAATGTCCATGGATGAGCCTCACTGAGTCACCTAAGCCAGAAAACATACATATTAGCTGGGTGAATTAAGGTGGTTAACATCAACACAACACAACTCAACTCAAAGCAATCCAGGTCCAATGATGAGAGCTAGAAATATCTTTTTGTACATGATCTGATATTTATGATCCCTTCCAAGATCAAATCAATATTTTGATTCAAGGATTCATAGATTATATAGGGAGCTGCTATGTGAACCCCATACTTCACTCCAAGTGCCACCATATCGTACATGTCAGATGTTATTGTTTCAAGCCACCACATTTTACTTAATACCACCTACCAGAAAACTTAAATTTTCAGTTTTAATATCTAGTTATCTACGCTCCCTTTTCCCTCGTAGTTGAAGTTCCATTCTCTATTTGCTCTTTTTCTTCGAATCCTCATTCCTAATTATCCACTTTGTCTTTGAAAGGTGTTTTGCGCTTCGTCACTAAGCTTGGGGAGTTTTGGTGGTTGCGGGGTTGTCACTGTTTCTGAGTTCATCACAAAAGCTTGGAATCAAGTATTTGCTGGCCAAAACCAATAGGTAAATTTATTTGAACTTCAAATGAAGTGCATTGGTTGTTTTTTCCCCAAAGTAGTTGTTTTGTTTCAATTTCTCCCAAAAAAAACCTAGAACGATTGTAAGGTATGAATAGGTTGGCAGTGGGGCGGATTTACACGGATATTTGCCCGCCCCGCCACCCTGAATGGGGCAAATTTGGGTTTGCCTTAATGGATTGGTGGATCCAAATTGTATTCTTCATGGATACAGATTTGGCTATGTCCACCCAGCGGATATTTGCTTATACGTGTATTTTACTAAAATACCCTTATTCCCTTGAGACAAAAAAAAACCCTGAAAGAGAAAGGGGAGATTCTTACAGTCGATTGGGTGTACAGTTTCTTCCTCAACAATTGTTGAACGCTCTCTCCACAACAATTGGAGTCGATTTCACCTTTATTTATCTGCAAATAGTGACCAAAATCGAAAATCAGAAACAAAGATTGAATGAAAAGAGATATACGAACGGAATCCAAACTTCAAGATTGGATTTTTTTTCCACTTTCCAACATGGTTCCCTTCCATGGCTCAGCTGGTAGTGTGACCATTGATGTAGCCAAGATTTTTATTGTAGGGGGTGGTGGTGGAGCGACGAATCATAGTTAATTAATGATAATATAATAATTAATTACTTTAAAATATATATTTTTTAAATTGAACGCTACATAAATAACTTACAAAACGTCAATTACTAAACAAAACTCCATCTAATCTATGGGGGAAGAAAATGAACCCAACAAGTTACTTTGTAGGAGCACAAAAGATATATATTTAGGGGGACAAATCAAATTGGTATATAAAGTTAAATGGGCAAAAGTTAATTTCAAATGTAAAATTATATGTTTATAAAAAAGGATTATTTGCGATTTGTCCCCTTTAAAAAATAGCTAATTAGAGGTTATCCCCAACATTAATCACTATTGCAGTCTCCCCCAGTATTAGCAGTCACCATGCGTTGACTGTCAAATGGTTCACGTTGATGACCGAAATGCTCTTCAACCATGAACCTCAATATACAAACATGTATCTTGACAAAAAATTAGTGGGTAGAATTTTTCATGTATAACCAGAAAAAAAATCTTATGAATAAAATACAAAACTAGACCTGGATGTACGAATTCATCTCGAGAAAATACTTAAAAACTCTTCTTCTTCCTCAAAGCAGATAAGAGAGGTTGGAGTTGCTGGTGGAAAAGGAAAATAAATCAAGTAGAAAGAGAATGATAGGAAGAGAGGAGGAGGCAGGGCGGTCGTTGGACTCGCAATAAATAAAGAATTGGAACAGAAAAGAAAGAAATAAAGGGGTAGAGTGGGGTTGTCAGCGTCGCAGAGAACAGAGGGAGAGAGGAAGCGGTGGGGCGGGATGGTTTTATTGGCATTGTAGGGTGGGGCAAATCTCAAATAAACCAAAAAATTTTCAAAAGTCAGTGGGGGCAAGTGCCCCCACGTAGATTCGTGCCTGGGTGCGACTATAGAGGGAGTAGACGAAGCTGAAACTCAGATAGAAGTGGTGGAACTCGGTTTTTTTTTACATTCTCATCAGGAATTCTAAATGTCGAGGAAGCCAGGGAGGGAGAGAGGGAAGGAGGGGACCGTCCATCCCCCTTGGGATGCGCGCATGAAAAATGATGGCACACATCCAGAGGGGGATGGACGGTCCCTGTAACGATCCGATCCGCACAGTAAGATATTGTCCGCTTTGGGCCCAACTGGCCCGCACGGCTTTAAAAGGCCTCTATCAGAGCCTGACCCAGCCGGAAGTATGTCACGGTGTTGGTGGGCCCTCTGGCGACATGGACGTTGTGCCTGTGTGGCCAACAAGGACGTTGGGCCTTACGGGGGGTGGATTGTGAGACCCTAAGTGGGCGGACCTGAGGTGAGGGTGAGGGTAGAGGGCCCAACAGGCCCAAAATGCCCAATAGGCCAAAAAGGGTTGGACGAGCTACAAGGGGGATCATAGTCCCATATCGCCTGGGTGCGGGAGGGGGATGTGCTTTAAGTGTGCGAGGTCACTCTACATGACAACACGCATTTTAAAGCCGTGCGGGGCGGTTGGTAGCCCAAAGCGGACAATATGGTGTCATGTGGACCAGGTCGTTACAGTCCCCTCCTTCCCTCTCTCCCTCCCTCGCTGATTTCCTCGACAGGTAGAAGCTCTCCATTCTCATCGCTTGCCCTTCGTTCTTTATTGCTTCTCCACCTCAATTTTTTCATTCATTTTCTCCTCTCTCAACCCTCAGATCATCAAAGAACCTCTTCAAAGTCTTTGCTGCATGTTAATGAGAAAGAAACAAACAAATAAATAAAATCCTCAAACCAATTGCTCAAATGAAGACGAGGGAGGAGGGTGGTTGTTGATGGTGGGGTCTGTTGGAGTTTTTGATGAGTATTTTGAGGAGAAGATGGACGGTTACACATGGCGGTGATGGTTTTAACAAAAAAACAATCAGTTATTCGAGGTGGATTAAGAGATTCGCAATCTTGGCATTGCAGAGATGGATTTTGCCAAATCCTCAAACAATTTCGAGTTTTTTGCCTAACCAAATATGGTATGGAATGGCACAATCACTCATTAGTTTTAAATTTTGTATGAACGATTCCCCCATTTTTTTTTTTATTTATAAAATTGCGGGTATGTAAAGGCAAATTCGTATTAATTTTTTGAGTCTGCTTTAATATACTAGCTCAAATTTAAGCGAGTTTGATTCCATATACTCCCGCTTCCATATACTCACCAAATCCCGTACAGTTATGGTGAAGTGAACACATCAACATTGTAAAAGATTCAAAAGTTTATGAAATTGTAATTCGCAAACTCTCATTTGATTGTGAGATATCAAAGTTGCCTTGAATAATATTCAATTTGTACAACTTATCAATTAGTATCAAACTTAACATGAAAATGAAATTTTTTCAATTTATATCCAGTGATTTTTGTCTGTCTAAATGAATTTTTCTTTTTTGTTTTGTTTTGTTTTGTTAAGACAAGAGGAAAAGTGGTCATGGAAGAGGTAAGCGCATAAGCACTAAAGCTGAAGGAATTGAGCGAGGAAATTTTTTATTAGTTAAGTTGGCGGTACTTGTATTGCTCAACGACAACACCCAACCTCGTCTTACAGAAAGGACTGTGCTAACCAAGTTGCCGAACAAGGTGGGAAAAAAAACAGAGGGCAGACTTGGTTTCTATAAAAAAAAAATCTCAAAGCAAGAGGAACTAGCTGAAAGGGAAGCAAACCCTTTACATGGAGAAAAATAGGTTGGACAATAGAAAGGTGAGAAAGATGGAAAATAAGTACGGGCAGAGGAGGTAGAACATGTTCATGAGGATGGGTACCCTGGAAGGCCAAAATACCTTTTCATTTTGATTATCTATGAGGACCACATTGCATACGCAATTTGGAAATGGAAGATATTCTTGTTTATTTTGAATCGATTTTTTTTTCATATAATTATTTCATGTATGTCAATAATCACATTGTTATATAATAGTTTTTGAATTGGGAACGAGATCCACTGACTTTTCACCATCCATACAATCGATTGTTTCCTTGGGATATATAAATAGACAAAGGATGTTAAAGACATAGTGTTTTCTAATGGATTTAAGTCGTTACTTGATCTTATAAACAAACATGTGGATTGGGTTTTGATTATGACATTTGTAGAGATGTGGCATCTCGAGACAAACACATTTCATCTATCCTTCAGTAGATGGCGGTGACGCTAGACGATATAAGTCATATATGTGATTCTAATAGTGGGAGAGTCTTTTGTTAGTGAAGACATACAACCAAGCTGAAGCCATAAGCTTGGTAGTTAGGAAAGTTATGTACCTCTTATGCCGAGACAAGGGAGGAGATTGTGCATAAAAATTCTAACATTCTAAGCCTAAAGTGGATTAAAGAAAAGTTGAATTGGTCGAAAGATTCACGAGAGAAGAAAGTTAGATGTGCTCGAAGGTTTTTGCTTCATTTGTTGGGATGATTTCAATTTGCAGAAAAAGTCAAAAACAAGGGTTCAACTTTATTATTTGGACTCCTTGACTGATGTGAATAAGGTTGGGAAAATAGTGTGGGGTGTGTATGCATTGGTTGTTCTATATCAACCGATCATCTTGATGAGGCCTTAGCTCCATCAGATGGAGGCGGTAGTTTCTACTTTGCACCAGTGCATCAAGTACCCAGCCAATTAGGCGAAAGTGACCATTCGAGGAGATGAACCGTCAGCAAGAGACTACCACTTTGCAGTGTTAAAATAGTTGGATTATTAGCAATTACAGCTTGGACCCGCATGTCAGACATATCAGAGCTCGAGCCCAAAGCAAAGCGAAGAATCGCCTCGTTCAGACGATGCGAACTTTGTCAATCCGAAGGGAAGACCCAAGGTCCGCCTGCCAGACCAGCTGGCTAATGCCACCTCGGTGAAAAAAAATGCAAGAAATGGAGAGTCCATATGGATTATACAAGCCAGAATAAGGCTTGTTCAAAAAATGACCATCCCTTTCCTCGCATGGACCAAAGCGTGAATGCCACATCCAAACACAACCTCCTAAGCTTCATGGATGCCTACTTCAAACGTGACCAGGTACAAATGCACCTCCAGACCAAAAGAAAGCCTTCTTCATAACAGAAAGAGGGATATACTGCTATCAAGTGAGCCTGTTCGGTCAACAGAGCGCGGGAGCAACACATCAACGACTGATAAGTCGGATGCTCAAGGAGCGAATTGACAGAGTCACGGAGGTTTATATAGACAACTCAACGCATCTAACCGATCCAGTTGATACGGATCAGGACATGGCCTCGACAACCAAGACTCAGCTAAATAATGAGTTAGGATCTAACCCTAAAAAGACTATATGTCTGTCTTTACAATACAAGGCCATCGACAGACCAACTCCTCTTGGAAAGTGGACAACAATGAAGAAATGGCCCGCCCGCATGAAGAACACTTTTTAGTGACTTCGCTATCATCGATGAATCGTGCTACAAAGTTTAAGTTAGGACCACGTGCATTAAATTATCTCACTGTTTATGTTTTTTTTACGGTTTAGAAGAATTGTTCGCACACGCCAATATGATACAGATTCATTCAAGGAATAAAAAGTGAATTCTTAAAAAATAGACTTTATTGATTACTAAGAAAGTTGTTACAAAGCTTGATCGACTGGCTAGTATCAAAGTTTACACACTACAAGTATCTAAGCCTGGTGTGAGTAAGGATCCACTGGAACGCATGTCAAGACTTTGCTCCGACAATCTGCCTTCAGAAAAGGACTTGGAAGTCAAGCAAAAAACAAACGTACCCAAAGTTAGTTGCTGATACACACGTAGATTCTTTGCTCCGCCAATCTGCTTTAAGAAGAGGATTTGCAAGTGAAAGCAAAGATACCCAAGGTTGGTTGCTGAGATGATCTCTTAGAAAAGGGGGGCCTGGGGAGAATCAGAGTTCCACCGGAGCTCCGCTCTATCAATCTACCTTCTGGCTGTGGCATCACGTGTGAAGCTCGAGAGGAGCAGTGGGAACAACCACCCAAAGTTGGTTGCTGGTGTTATCCCCACTCTGGGGGCAAGAGATACCGTGGGAGCACCGGAAGATGGAAAAAAAAAAACTTGACCCCTAAGGGGGAGACTATACTTCTTCTACGCAATGTGAGAAGAAATTATAAGGTCCCATGGAACCACTAGATGCTCACCCAAACCAGGTAGCATCACCTAATAACAGGTCTTGTTAAGACTCATCGCTGCACATGTTAGAACATTCGAAGACTCAACCAGCGAATATCTTTCTTTATCCTTTGGAGAACCCAAAACATATTTTTTGGAAAGTCGCATTTGAGAAATAAGCTCTACAACGTCCATGGCAACGCTTGAAATGGTGAAACCCAGCCTATATATAGGCGCGACAGTTCACATAACGAAGTCATCCAACAGTAACGGCAACATTAAATGCCACATAGGGAATAAGGAAACAACGATTCCAATTGCAACTGCATGAGTCCACATCCATCGAATTAACTGTATTGCACACAACCCCATTAATTGGGGGGAGTGACTGTTCTCACAATCTTCTCCATACACGTGGCATGGTGATCTCTTAAACAAGGCCCAAATAGGTGAGCCAACCCAAGTTAACTTTGGCCTTATTCAACCCAAAGGACAGAGAATGGCCCAACATACTGGTTAGAAAACGTAAATGGCGAAGGCCTTAAGCGCCCACAGAATGTACAACACCTACATATATATTATCAATAATCCTAGGTATTTTCTTTATTAAAGTTCCACTGTCGTTCATTAAATCTGGTTGAATTTCAATTTGGTCAATCTATTGTAATTAGACCTATTAGTATGACCCCCATGTCGGACTATTAGGCGAAGTAAGTTAGGACACCCAAGTCAGACTTATACGCTTAAGGCCATATGGTGGCCGCCCTGGCCAAATTTTAGTCAGTTAAGACTGATGACGAACTTCTGGATCGCTCTAATACCTAGTCTGTTAAAAACGGTAAAGATGGCTTAGAAATTAGGAGTCTAGTTAGAGCTCACAACACCTGATCAAGATGACTTGCCAGGGATCATTGTCCGACCATAGACAATGATGACCGAACTTGACCAAAGTTTAGTCAGTTACGACTGAAGATGAAAATTTATGGTTCGCTCTAAGACCTAGTCCGTTAAAAATATATAAAGATGGCTTAGAAAGTAAGAGTCTAGTCCGAGCTCATGACGCCTGATCAAGATGACTTGCCAGGGATCATTGTCCGACCATAAACAATGATGGCTGAACTTAACCAAAGTTTAGTCAGTTACGACTGATGATGTCAATTTCTGGTCCACTATAAGACCTAGTCTGTTAAGAACGGATAAAGATGGCTTAGAAAATGAGAGTCTAGTCAGAGCTCACGACGACTGATCAAGATGACTTAATTGTCAAGGATCATTGTCTGACCATAGACAATAATGGTTGAACTTGACCAAAATTTAGTCAGTTATGACTGATGACGACAACTTATGTTCCGCTCTAAGACCCAATTCGTTAAGAACGGATAAAGATGGCTTAAAAAGTGGGAGTCTAGTCAGAGCTCATGACGTCTGATCAAGATGACTTGCCAGGGATCATTGTCCAACCATAACAATGATGGCCGAACTTGACCAAAGTTTAATCAGTTACGACTGAGGCCGACAACTTTTGGTTCGCTCTAAGACCTTGTCCGTTAAGAACAGATAAATATGGCTTAGAAAGTGAGAGTCTAGTCAGAGGTCACGATGCTTTATCAAGATGACTTGCTAGGAATCATTGTCCGACCATAGACAATGATGGCCGAATTTGACCAAAGTTTAGTCAGTTACGACTGATGACGATAACTTTTGGTCCGCTCTAAGACCTAGTCCGTTAAGAACGGATAAAGATGGCTTAGAAAGTGAGAGTCTGTAGAGCTCACGCTTCATAAAACCTCTTCTCCCTTGTGGCAAAACCCAGCTTTCTTTGTGGAGCCCTAATTAAACCAGACATTACCCATGTTTGAATGGATTGAGGGGGGCTCCTGCGTACAGTGGGCAGGAGCAGCTCCTGCACAGGCCTCCCAGCCGTTGGATCAAAATCCAACGGTTCAGATCATCTAAATTTGAAATTCAAATTTTATTTAAAAAAAATTCCCGCCAGAAACCTCTCTCCTCTCCGATGATCTGAACCGTTGGATTTTGATCCAACGGCTGGGAGGCCTGCGCAGGAGCTGCTCCTGCCCACTGTGCGCAGGAGTCCCCCTCAATCCTGTTTGAATGATATGGTCGCAGCTTGCCTCGATTCACAAGTTGTTGCACCCACATATGCACCTGATCAAGATGATTTGCTAGGGATCATTGTCCAACCATAGACAATGGTGGTCGAACTTGATCAAAGTTTAGTCAATTACAACTGATGAATACAACTTCTGGTTCGCTCTAAGACCTAGTTTGCCAATAATGGATGAAGATGACTTAAAAAGTAAGAGTCTAGTCAGAATTAGTGTTCTAAAAAATGGCCTAGGCAACGCCTAGGCGTTAGAGAAACGCCCAGATTAATGGTTGGGCGGGGTCTAGTCGGTCTGGGCGAGTTTTTTTTTTTTTTTGAATAAGGCTGATTGTGTTCTTATTTTATTTTTCTTTCCCATTTTTTGGAAATAAACAATTTAATTATTTTTTATTCAGTATATGTCTGAATATAGCAAATGATGATTACTTAATGAAATTCTCAAAGGATCTGCCTGTACCAATTTTAGTAATGTAGATTTTATCAAACATGACTGAGGGAGCTTTGCTAGAGAGCCAGATCCACAGCGCCAAGCCGGCCCATCACCATCCATCATCCTTGAGATGCTGAAAATGGCTCCATTTCTAGGATGGTGGATGGTGATGGGCCGACCTGGCGCGGGCCTGACACTCTAGAATTAACCTGACCGAGGTCATTCATGCAATTTGAAGAAAAATAAGGAGTAGGTTTGGATATTTGTCCACAAATTCAACTTTGTATAAAGTACCCATCATGACCAACTTCAGTCATTTGAGTTTTAATAAATTTTGTTCATGATTGTTAACTTTTCATGTTTTTAAAATTTATATATGTATCTTGGCATTAAATTGGATGTAATTGATAAGGTATTATGTTTAAATTTTGTAAATTATTAAAGTTATAATACAAAACCTAAAACAGCCTAGGCGCCCGCCTAGGCCCTTGAGCGCTAGGCACATGCTCGCCGCCCGCCCACCACCTAGCTCTTTTTAGAACATTGGTCAGAGCACACGAAGCCTGATCAAGATGAATTGCCAGGGATCATTGTCCGACCATAGACGGTGATGCACACACTTGACCAAAGTTTAGTCAGTTCGCTTGACTAACAAAATAAATTGCTGGTTTGATTTATGGCCTAGCCTACCAAAGACAGATTAAGATGGCTAGAGGAATCAAAAAATATGATTAAATCTATGAGTTCAAATGATTTATTGCCCGCTAAGATTATTTTCCCGCACGAAGTATAGCCAACTAACAAGGTTTGACCAAGACAACTTCTGGGTCTCTAAAGAGTACATACCATAATTGCTTGATTTTAGGAGCAATCATAAGATAAGCGGTCAGAACTCTCATTAGCAAATCAACTAGACAGTTTCCTGACTTAGCAAAATCTCTTACCTAAAGACCAACACCATGGTAAGGCAACACAAAGGATTCAACAGGAAAGAAAAGAAAAAAGTACAAATCCCTTTGGAGAGAAAATGTGGCATTAGAGGAAAGTGTGGGTGCACATAACAGCTCACGTCATATATTTCAAAGTTCGTAGTCTCCACCTCTTTTTACATGTGCGCGGTTGGGTGTAAACCCTATGACTCGGATGCAGGAAAATACTTGTGTTCTTAATTCCGGAGGTGTTCATGTTGATATTGTTTACAAACTAAGGCGAACAATCATGATTATCTACTCCAAATTAGCAAGTAAAGTACCTCCTATAAAATTTTGATAGATGAGATTGAATTGGAGAAATTGTTAGAGAAGGTATTAGTGGTTTCTTCCAAATTACGGATTTTTTCAATAGTTTTTTTTCCTCCAAATCTAATTTGAGACAAATGACTTGCATGATGAGAACCAACCAAATTCAAGAAGGAAATTAAACTAATTTAACTTGTTAGTCTTCAACAGGGAAGGATATGCATGTCCATTTCATTTAGGTGATGGTGGTACAATTAAGGGTGTGTTTGGTTG
This sequence comes from Berberis vulgaris, assembly GCA_963556465.1. Taxonomy (NCBI): domain Eukaryota; kingdom Viridiplantae; phylum Streptophyta; class Magnoliopsida; order Ranunculales; family Berberidaceae; genus Berberis; species Berberis vulgaris. The sequence goes on from OY747134.1 coordinate 54,846,894, forward strand.
GATGAAATATTATTTCATGCGAATCTATGGGGGGGGATCCCTACATTTAAGGCTAAATTGAGGTAGCACTCAGTATCCATCATTAGATTTTATAGTAAATGGTGGAATTGAAGTCTAATGGAAATGAAAATCACACTCCTTGGTCCCCCAAAGCAAGAGATTCTCATGTTCATGGGGTTTCCATTCCCACCATTGATCACAAAATCTAATGGTGGATTGGTGAGTGAACCTCAAATTAGCTTGTACATATGTGGTCCCCTCATGGATTCCGATGGATTAAGATTCCATGCAACCAAACACACCCCGAGTGTCCTTTTAGTACACCTCTCAACTTCAGTTTCATTTTCTTTTTCTTTGAATTAATTTGATCCACGACCTATAAGACATAGGAGGCTTCAATACAACAATTGTTTGGTGACAAGCTATTGACCACATGCCATTGATTTTACCCATGAAATTACCATAAAGCATGGATGGGTATATACTTACCTGGCTAGCTATACCTCTAGTCATACACAACGATGTCTAGCTACATTCAAACCATGAAAAACATGGCTCATATAGGGGGTTCTTCCACTCATCCACGTGTGGTTTATTCACTTGTAGTTGATATATTTTAATTTCAATGTGGAACCTAGGGATGAGAATGTCAAATGTCAATTAGTTGGTTTAATAGCATATAATGGGGACGAAATATGTCGACTAAATTTGTCACTAAATCAATTTTGAAGTATCTAAAGTGTAAAAAGTGGAAGCCTATTGATTTTTTCGTATAAATTGACTCTAAAGAGTAAAGAACATTCCTCTCCTTGTCCATCAAGAGTATAACAGTGAAATGGACGGTCTAAACCATCAACTTATGAAGCCATTGTGTGGTGGTTCATATATTTGGAATGCGTTAGTAAAAACGAAAAAGAAAAAATGCACCACAAAAGATCAATGCGCTAAATTATTGAGGTTTCGGTGGATTTGAGGTCGGGCCTCTAACTATCTGGCCTATTTAAGCTAGAAAATCCACCCACCCGACCCTATAAGGTCAAACAGATAAGATTGAATAAAGCGAGTAAATTTTCAAAAAGTCGTTAAAAGAACAAGAGGTCGATGCACTCTACATGCTGTATACTTAATACCTTTTTTTTTTTAATTAATAACAACAAATTCAAATTTTAGGGGATTTGGTTGAAGATTTCTAAGTAAAAAAAATCATACTTTTAAATTTCTTAACTCAAAAGGTTAAAAAATATTGTACTTTGTGTACACGTTAGATCGCATGTATTACTTGTATTTTCTTCTTGTTAATATATTTATTAGGCAACGACTACTCCACACCACTAAAAGCGTTTTATCACACCACCATCGAGTTTTTTTTTTCTTACTTACTCACATCACCAATAAATATGCAAATTCTAACAAAGAATCCCAATCCTAAAACGAAAAAAAAACGCAAAAAACCAAAAAACGCATAAAGCACAAAATCGCAAAAAACCCACCTTTCCCTCGATTTCTCGTACTCCTTGCTATGTGTCATCCGAAACTCGGCGAGCAAACTCCACTTCCTCGTAAGCTTCCTCGTCCTCTTCCCTATCTCTTCCTCTTCGCAAAAACCTCAAAATCGGCAAGGGAAAACGCAAAAACCCTTGGTCTTCTCGTCGTCGTCCTCCTCCGCTCCCCTATCTCTCACTCATCGGTTGCATTATCTTATCTCTTCTTCGTATTCCACTACATTTCACTTGGAAGAACTTATCTTGATTTTATTAGATGGAAATGAAAGGGTTTAGTGAAGTTGATGATGTTAGAAATGAAGATTTTAAGGGTGAACATGAAGGTGAAAGAGATGATCAATTTAAAGAGCAAGAACAATCCATTCCAATGGAGGTAATTTGCATAAAAAAAATTCATCTAATTTTTTTTCAAGATAATTGTTTGATTATTGTATGATGCATTGGTGCATAGGCATTTCTAATGGATGTAATAAGTATGAAGATGTCTTTAAACGATGTTGAGAACCCAGAGACGAACCATTTAGAGGTAACCATAATTTTGTTGTTAAGTAAATTTTAATTTTAATTAATATATGAAATTAATTTTAAAATGAATCATTATGTAGAATGATGATGATAATGTTGATGTCAAGTTACTCGATGATGGAAGTGGTGACATTAACAATGAAGAAAGATCAATGAGTAGTCGATGATGATCACTTATTTGTTACAGACGAGGTAAGATAGTTTGTGTGTTTTCGTTTTCACCAGTTTCCATTATTATAAATATGTTATTATTAACAAGTTATAATTTTTTTTTAGGTATTCTCATCAAGGTCTACGTTGATAGCTTGGGTCCAAGGCATCGGTAGGGATAATAACATAGTTGTTATTATTACTAAATCAAAACCTGCTAATCGAAGACGGATGAGAATGATCCATTTTGGTTGTGAAATCAGAGGGAAGCTCGATAAAAGGTTAAAGAATTATGTTCGATCAAACAGTACAAAGAAGTGTGGCTGCATATTTCAGTTGAGATGGATCCCACTAGAGAATGACCATTGGATGTATCAAGTGACATGTGGAACCCACAATCATCCTTGATCAAACTCACTTGTAGTCATTTGTTTGCTGGTAAATTGAAAGAATAGGAGATAATATATGTGCAGAATAGGGCGAGGTCGGGTGTGAACCCTCACTACATCGTGTCTCGGCTGAAAGAGATGTATTTGAATAATATCTCGAATTTGAAGCATATTTAAAATGTAATTTGTCGGATAAAGATACTCCAACAAAGAGGCAGGACGGCTTTGCAACATACTCTATACTTATTGAGGGAGCATAATTACATAGAGTGGCATACCGTTGATGAGGGGAATAGAGTCATCAACCTTTTTTGGGCGCATCCTAAATCTATTCAGTTGGCAAAGTGTTTTCCAGAAGTAATGCTTATGGATTGCACATATAAAACGAATCGCTATAGGATGCCGTTGTTTGAGATTGTTGGTGTGACGTCGGCCGGAAAGACCTTCAATGTTGTATTTTATTTTATGTGTTCTGAAAAGGAAGAGTCATGTGCTTGGGCATTGGAAAAACTTGCAGAAATTTTCGAGCCAGACAACTTGCCAAGCGTGTTTGTGACTAATAGAGAATTGAGTTTGATCAAGACTGTTGAGCAAGTTTTTCCCAAAGCAATTAGATTATTGTGCACATGGCACGTAAACACAAATGTTGAGAAAAACTGCAAAAAACACTTTGACGATAATGACGGGGGGGGGGGGGGGGGGGCGAGTTTATAGATTCATTTTCAAATTTGTATAGATCAAGTACAAAAGAGAAATGGAACAAGGCTACAATTGAGTTTGATAGAAGATGATCATCATACCCAAAGTATTTGGAATATGCCATGACAGTTTGGTATCCCCAGAAGGGGTACTTTGTCAATGCATGGACCGATACATTTATGCATTTTGGCCAACGGACAACCAGTCAAGTTGAAGGGGCACACTCGAAGTTTAAGCACTCGTTGAAAAAATCACAAGGTACATTCCTGAGTGGACAAGGATGCATGATATGATCGAAATCCAATTGGTAGAGATAGAACCGCCATTTCAACAAAGTTTGACGAAGGTGAATACTGAGCATATGTTTAGTTTATTTGGCAAACTTCATGGGTCGGTAGCGTACAAAGCTATTGATTTGATCAATTTAGAAAATCGAAGGTATGAAAATGTGGGCAATGACCCTGTCAAGTGTGGTTATGTGCTTTGAACCACTCATGGATTACCTTGTGCTCATGAACTTACAAGTTATCTAACTCCCACTGGACAAATTCCAGTACGCATCATAGACAAGTATTGGCTTCAACTTGGCACAACACCTATTCGTGAATGTGGGGATGTGATTATAAACTCAGTGGTCGATGCCCTTATGAATAGATTTAATGATTCAACTCATGATCAGACGTTGGTGATGATGAGAACATTTTTAGAGTTGAGTTGCCCGGGTGACACTGTAATGATTGAACCATTAGCACTTGTGACTGGCAATGGGAGATCTAAAAAAAAGTTGTCTAAGCACGAGAGGTCGACAAAAAGGGATCTATTGGAACATGAATATGCCATGACTCAAGAGGATTTAAAAGGCAAAAGTAAGAAGTTTTCAAACAAAAAGGAGAAGCCGAAAATTCGTAACACTAGATTGATGAGCCAAATTCCATCTTGGATACGGGATTATATTGACAACCTTGATAACGTTCCGGATGATGGAAATTGTGGATTTTGATGTATAGCCAAATTCCTACATTATGATGATGAAAGTGGTTGGAAACAGGTACGGAGAGACCTACTGATGGAGCTTGAATGTAATGAACAATTGTGGGTTGGAATGTGGCACGAGTCAAGGGTCAAAGTTGTTAAGGATGCTTTGCTAATTCCGGAAGGCCAAGTGCGGATAGACAACAAAAATTGGTTTATAGACCCCGATATATTAGAACTCGCAGCGAACCATTACCAGTGTGTCTTTGTTTTATATGAGAACCAAAACACGACTTGTTTTCCATATCTTTACCAGACACCACAGTTTGACGAAGGACGCATGCTTGTTTCATGACACACCTTGCATAGAGTAGTCACTATGTCTTCCTTCATATGCAACCCAAACCACCATTGCCTTTGATAATACCAACTTGACCGTGTCGCATATTTCCTGAAGCAATCTCATTGAAGAGTAGTTTCGATGCCCAACTCGGGATTGGTGCAACAATGGTGAAGAAGTTCAATGAGAAGAATCAGAAGAATGCCAACAAGTCGAACGAGGTCGTAACCATATTGGACTGATGCACATATTGTATTTTGCTAATAAATATTGTGATGAAAAATGTAAATGGCAATTGTAATTTTTGTGTGACATATCTTTTGTTAGAAAAGTCACCATTTTTTGTATTTACGGAAGACTTGTATAGTTTGAGTTTTTCTTAATATATTATATGGAATTTGACTCTATTTAGTTCGAGTTTTTGTTTATGTTTGATGCGACAATGCGAAATCACAAAAGGATTAGTTCGGAAGACTTGTATGGTTCGAGTTTATGTTTGGTGCGACTAAACCTCAGAAAAAATTGCTAATGGAACAATACTTCAAAAAGTCAAGTTGCAGAAAAAAAGATCAGAAAATGATTCAGTTTGCATTTTTTTAAAATCTCGCAGAGGTCCAGGCGAGATTTTTCAAAAATTTCGCATTGTTGCAAATTTTTTACTGTTCGCCTGAACCAAAGCGAAATTTTTTAAAAATCTCACATTGGTCAATGCGAACAGAGTTAATTTCTGAAATTTTTTATGCAACTTGATTTTCTGACCTTATTTTTGAAGTTTAGTCGCATTGTCGCATCAAACCTAAACTCGAACCATACAAGTCTTTCGAACTAATCCTTTATGTGAATTCCATACAAGTCGCATTGTTTATTTCTGACATGATTTTTTGCAATTTTGTCTGCAAGTTTTTTTTTGCAAAATTTTTCATTGTCGCATTGTTTATTTCTTTGTCAAATTTTTTCTGCAATTTTTTCATTTCCCCAATGGTTTTTCAGTACTTAGTTGTTAAAACAATAGCCTCACACAACACCTATTCATTGTAAAATATTAAAATATGAAAGCTTGTTAACAAATGGAACAATCAATATCAAAGATAAGTAAAAACTTATAGCTTGTTAACAAATATTTCTGAAGTTTACAAAATGGAACAATTAATTTTGAAAATATAACAAATAACAAATTTATCTTTGCCTCCGAACATAGTGTCTTTGTTCATGCCTCAATTTGCTTCTACGTTCACTTTTTCCACCACCAATTTCACCATTGTCAACACTGGAGCGTACGTCAGGCTCTTCTTGTTCTTGTTCTAAGGTAACGGGCATAGACATTTCTTTTATCAAATCTCGTACTTTATTTTGTCGTGCAAGCAACGTAACCCTATCAACATTCCCCCTTCTTCAATAGAGGCCTTGACTACCTTAAGAGCCCGAGCAACGACAATATCTTGCAGGGAAACATTTGATGTTAGTGCAAATCATGTAAATTTTAGATCTTCCATAAGTGTAACATATTTTTAATTACCCTCTTGTTTAAAAAAACAAATGTCTTCTTAGGGGATGACTTCTCCTCTTGTTCGGTGGTTGTATGAAGGGATGGTTAATGCGGTGAAACCAGTCCAAGTAATCCTCCCTATAATCCCATGGAAGCTTCATGGGTGCACCTTGTTCGTTAGTTGGCACGACATGACATTGCCACCTTTCAGCGAATGAAGACAAAACCCCGTACTTCACGGAATAGTTCTTGTCAGATCGAGTTCTATTCTTAAATTGGGCTCAGATTGGTTCATTTGGGATTACTTGTACCTTTTCCATTTGTCTCATAACTCTATCAGGATGATAGGGTTCTTCTACGTCGAGGCATAACAAACATCATGTGAACCATGTGATGCCATAAAGGGGAGTGTTTTGTTTGGACTCCATTTAAGAGTCCCAAAGTACCTGTGAATTATAATAATTAAAACTTATTAATATATGACACATCATACAAAATTTTTTATTGAACTTAATGATGCATATTTACCTCTTCAGGATACATGTCATCGAGGTGCTCTTTAAGAGTGATGATTTGTTCGTCCAATACCCCTACAAATTTGTGGGGGTTCCCACTTAGCCATGGTGGGGAGTCTAGCATCCTACTTTAGTTTTGCATTACCCCAAAGTCTGAAGTGATCATATATCCATGCCTATAAACGAAAATAACATAAATAAATATTAAGAAATTCTTATCTATTATCAGGATAATTAACAAATATAAAATTCGAAACATAACTCCAAAAGAGGCAAATATCTTGAAATTTGCTTCGTACCCCCTCAACTAGCACCGCCCAACTAACGAAACAAAAATGCCAAAGCTCCTGCGCCCCATGCATACTTTTTAACATCATCCACCTTCATCATCATCTTCAAATATTCAATCCGAACCTTTTTTCCACTTTTATCAGCAAATATAGTCATACCCAGAAGAAATAATAAGTAACCCTACACATTTGTTCTTTCCTTTGAAGACAATCAGTTTTCGTAGCTTTATTTACACCGGTTGTCCTGAATAAACTTTATTTCGGACATTTGCTTTTTTATTTTCAATCCCCAAACCATTCACCAATGATGTAACACATTCATCTGCCGTCATCTTCATCGACGTTCTAACCGGCTTACCAAGAATCGGTAGATGTCGTCTAGTGTGATGCTCATCTCTCCAAAAGGTAGGTTAAATGTGTTGGTCTCAGGTTGCCAACGTTCCACGAAAGCACAAATGGTCATCTTATCAAGACGATCCTTACAATATTGAATCAAGGGATACATACCACTATTATAGATCATTATATTTACTTCTTTCGGCTCATGTTTCAAATTCCAATCTAATAAGTTCCTATATTGATGCGGACATTGCAATGCGCCTCACTCCTAAATACAAGAAACATATACATTAAGTAATTCAATGTCCAAATATATATAAATAACACGCTTATATAATTTAACCAACTAAAATTATTAACTTATCTGCTCACCATTCCAAATGGCACGAGAAATATGTCCATGGTAATCGTCTAATGTGGAACAATTCTTTGGACCACCGGGATAAGAATCTCTATCATCTCCTGTTTTTTTACCCTCCCTCTACCAAAATTTTTTCATCATCCACTGTTTCCTCATCATCCACAGACACATTCTCACCCTCCTCATCTTTATGTCCAATACCCTCAATACTCCAACCTGTTTGCCCTTCTAATTGGGGTTGACTTTGTGATACAATTAACAGTCTACCTGCTTCTTGAGCATCTATTTGAATCCCCATTTGATCATCTCTCATATTCTTCTTTACTTTTTCTCCCTATTTTTTCATTCTTTTACCTGTTATTTGTCCTTTTCTGTTCTCTATTTTCGATGAGACACCATCATGGGTCGTCTTTGACCTCTATCATCCCCATCAACATCATGACCAACATAAGACATAATAAACCTTCAAATAAAAGGAAAAAAATAAATTACATTCAAACAAATACTTCAAGTCAATTTATTTGTACAATAAAATCTATTAATTTTTAAGAAATACTTTAGCCAATGCGAGTGTTACCAACCACTTCTAACTTACACAATTTCAATATATAATAAAACAACATTATATATCTCTTTTCCCTACATTTTAATAAGAAAAATACAAATTTGGAGCCCTAGTGACCATCAAATCCGCCTTCGCAAGTACTTTCATTACCAAGAGACGAACTAAATGACAAATGCACAAAAAACATAACAAGTATACAATTATATTTAAAGATGAAAATAAATACACAAATGCACAAAAGCAAACAATGGATGACTCACTTACATTCCAAACAAAAATTCTAAAACCCAAAGATAGAATGGATGACTCACTTACAGAAGAGTTGGAGTCAATTTTGCGTTTGAGAGGTTGTGTTTTTTAGAGGTTGCGATTTGGGGTTCAATTTTGAGGGGATTTTGAGAAATTTTCGAGAGAGAGGGAAGAGATTGGCTTCGATTTGAATGAGGGGAGAGATTTGAATGTGGGAAGAGGGAAGAGATTTTAATAAGGAGGGGAGGGGAGGGGATTGCGTTTCAATTTGAATGGGGAGAGAAAAATGTTGTTTTTTTGTTTATATAGGTGATGTGAAAAAGAAAGTAGGTGGTGTGAGAGAGTTGAATGTTATGAGAAAACGCTTTTAGTGATGTGGAGTAGTCGTTGCCTATTTATTATTATCATATAACTTTGTAATTTACAAACAAATTTCCAAAATATTTGTTACTCTTATTATTCTAAACGTGCACAAGTCATTATTTTCAATATTTGTCTTTTTTTTTTCTAAACAGCTCGTGTAAACACTCCATTCGTACAAACGATGTCCGTATGTGAATTTGAGAACCGATCACTTTGAGGTTAGTGCCTTGGTGTGTTCTAAGCTTGAGGGAAGCTGAACTCAAAACACCTCAAAAAAAAGGTCGGGCCTAAGCTTGAGGTCAAGTGTGGTGACGGGGTTTGGTTACTCTTGATTCTAAATGGAATTGAACTTCAATGCCATAAGAATAAATGAATGCTCTGGAATTGAAGAACCAAAAACAGTGGGAGTATTTTCTTTCTCCCTTTTAATTTCTCTTCATTTCCAGCTATTTAAATCTCTCTTTGTCATGAAACTTCTTCTCCTTATCCTTCTTCTTCAAATCAAGTTTCGTTAGCTTTACCTATATAGCTCGCAGTCTCCATATTTCCCAATTTAGTTCAATTCTCGATGTATCCATCTATTATGGATTGAACCGCACCAATTTTGGCCCTAAATTCACCTTGGTTTTCGCTTTCCCTGTCACAAATCAAAAGCCAGAGGTATCCACATCGAGATCTACACCAGATCTAGAATTTCTCACGATTTTGCCTGAGATTCCAACCCAATTCCTCAAAATTTTATTCCAAAATTGATTGTAGAAGTAGAGGAAAGATGGAGAAACGAACATGGTTCATCAGGGCTCATTTGAAACATGGAGGTTATGTTGTCATCCAGTTCCAACTCACCTCTTCTTATATATTTTCCAACAAGCTTCATATGTATATCGCAATGTGGCCATTGTGCTATTCACTAGCAGTTGCGATAATCACAATAAACATTAAACCGATATGTTACAGTTCATTTTCATGCAACTGAGGTACCTTGATTTATATGAACTGTGTAAATTTTATCAATGTGCATGAATGAAAAGATATTGCAGATGTTACAGCCAGCATGGAATCCACAACCTAATACAATTAGACACCACTGAAAGTCGCACAATCCGAGACATCAACTACAAAGCTTTCTTATGTTTCTTATTCTGCCATTTTTTTATCTCTGCATCTATTCTTGCTTGTACGGTTGCATGGAAACCTGGATATGGTTCATAACCGCAATACATCTGAAGGGCCTGAACCAACCAACAATTGCGTGTGAGTAATCAAATCAAATAAAACATTGCATTCACAAGAGTAATAGAAAAAAACCTACCTCGAGCAAAACAAAGAATGGTGCCATCAGAAAGGCTTGAACAAGGTTGTCCAAAAGGGCTGGAGCTCGTTTCTGCAGAAAAATAGATTCAACTATATCAGTTTATCAGCCGAGGAGTGGGTTTCTCTCCCCCAAACGACAATGTAGTGAGTTACCTCAAAGACTCCGTGGCCTATGAATTGAGCAGTCCAACAAAACAGCTGAGCCACCAAAACAACCTAGATACAAAATTGTTGCAATCGCCATTAACTTCTAAGTTAGATAAGAAACAGATAGCTGAAACATTCATGTTAATTACAGTTTGGTTTTGAGTAACATTTTATAACTCGAAGGTAGGTGCGTGGCTTTATATTAACCAGGATTGAATACTTTATCAATCACAAAACACAAATTATAGCTATGTTTTCCAGATATTTCTGCACTACCTAAAAATAGTTGATCAATCAGCTTCTGAACAACAGAAAGCGTGAGTTGCATTTTCCAAAACTCTCCATCTACCTATTAGATTCTACATTTTCACTTTAGCATGAATATCATAAGTAATAGCAAGAAAACTACCGAAAGTTGTGTTACAGCATTCCATGCACCAAAGGCATGAACAGCTCCCACATGACCAAACCTACCAGCTAACGCATCCTCGGATCTCATAATTACCACCACAAATCCAATAACATTTTCCTAATATTTCTAGCAAAGGCGCTCTGAGCCAGGTAGTTAAATCGCTACTCAGCCACTAATTGGTTTATGAGCATGTTGCAAGCAAGATTACTTGCTAAGTGATCATCAATCATCAGCTAACTTGCTCAAAGAAGATTTTTCTATCTTCATTCTAATTTCTAAGTAACATTTTTTTGACAAAAAATATCATATTAACTCCTATACAAAAAGGTTGTCAAATGCCAAGGGATCACGTGAGGCATTCCATCAAACCGTGAAGTGAGGCGCAAACCTTTTAGAAACGTAAATATACAAATGATACTTGGAACTAATATACATGATAGATAACTCATAATTCCACATCCAAAACAATAACCGCATATCAAAATTCAAACTTGGAAGTATTATTGATTTAAGTCAAGTAGTCAATTAGTATCTAATATGCATCCTTAAAACTTAAAATTCAAAACTAGAACAACATGAACATGGACGACCTATAATCCAAAATACGCAGCATGTCATTATGAAATTCTAATCTTCATCAAAACCATCAACATCCACTTCATCATCCCCTTGAAGAAGATTGTGATCTTCCCAGAGAACTCCAAGTGCAAATGTTATGTTAGTTAAAAAAAGAAAAATTAAAATTAAAAAATGAAGAACATACACACACAAGAAAAAAAAAACTGTTTAATACATTATAATGTACGTTTCATGCATGTTTGTCTAAAATTTCAGTTTTACGTTACGGTTTGATGTGGTTTTCACACATTTCGCTTCCATACGTGCCTCGACGCATACGCCTGTTTCGTTTTTCTTAAACCTGGCTATAAATTAATCCAAGGTCCATTTATTAATAGAGAAGGTCTCATACTCCTGTTAAATGGGTAAACTCTCCTAGGCCTTGACCCAAGCTATTCATTCAACAAATAAAAATTGACCCATAAATAAAAGGTTTTGTCTCAGCTCCACTTTTTCATTTTAGTAAAGACCAAAATGAACATGTATTTTATTAATCTCAAATCTACCTCTTTGCGAAAAGAAGTACAAAGAGATCATCTTTTATTTCCTTGAGAGAGGCAGAGAGAGAAATAGGTTAGGTCAATCTTCTTTGATGGTCCAAATTTGACAAAGCCAAGTATGAAGAGGTGCAAGCCATCATCCAAAACGCTTGAATATGAATTCGACAAGCAAAAAGAGAAAGTGGAGGTTGAAAGCAGCACAAAAACAGGGGATTTGGAGTTTTGAACCCCTATTTTTCCGTGCGTAATCCAAATTCCATAAAATGGTTCAAAAAAAGGGTCTGATTACTCCTGGCAGAGTAATCAGCATGTAACCCAGGTACAGCAATCTGGCCTGTTTCTCTCGAGGTGCAGCTCAAGAGTACTCGGTGAGTAAATGCTGATTTGATAACCAGGCTATGAGATACATAAAACTTGTTGCATTTTGCATCTTTTCGTTTCAAGCCAATTCCATTTTTTGCCATTACACATGCAACGTTTTCCTAAAGCTTCAATGTACTTGGTCCTCAAACCAACCTCGGTCTTTGAAAGATGGATTAGACAAGATCCATCTTCTACCAAATAACATGAAAGAGATGTTGAGATTATGAACCATAAGGAAATCTAACAATAAGTACCTTTAAGCTGGAGAGGTAACCTCTGGGATAATCCAAACAAATCTAGCCAGTCTAATAAGACAGTTCTACAATGTTACATCATATCCTGCTGTTAGTTTATTTTTTAAAAGACAAACTTATCCCTGCTTAATTAAATTTTTTTTAACTCCTAACACACCTTCACTCTCTCTGTAATCTCTCTCGTGGAGAGAAAGAGATTAAAAAAAGAAAAGAAAAAAAGAGGTTGTGTTTGTGGGGGGAGAGAGAAAATAAAAATAAAAAAGAAGTGTGGGTGAAATTGTGGGAAAAAAGAAAACAAAAGTGTTTGATTTGGAAAATTATGTGAGGGTAGATTTGTCAATTTAAAAAATATTTGATGGAATTTGTTAGTCAACACCTTTAAACAGACGGTCATAGGTATTAGATTAGAATAAAAAAACAAATGGGGATCAAATAAGAATAGACATAAACAAATGGGGGGCCAAATGGGAAATAACCTTTAATTAAAACACAAAAATCAAGAATCCATTTGAAGTGAAGATGATAGCTCGCAAAGTTGAGAAAGATGTACTAGTGATCTAAACTTTGATACAAGACATGATACTAAAAAGCGTCTTACTACTGAAGGATTGCGAAGTCCAAAAATATGGCTCCAAGTGTCTTACTACGCAAGGATTGCGAAGTCCAAAAATACCAATTCCTAAAAAGCGAAACCACAAAGATCATCCACAAAGACAAAGACATATGTTGAGCATAAAGAAATGGAGAAACAAAATCCACTCACCTTTCAAGCAAAGTAAATCTTCCTGGAAACAACTAAGCTACGATGATATATTCAGTATTATCTACTATAAAAAACTCTCAAGATGATCTTTCAATCAATTTAACAACAATTACACATAGAGAAAGATAGGCATCAATTTCCTGATAACATAGTACTATAGTAAGATAACAAAGCATACCAATACACACACAAAGACATATCCTGAAGATGAGGAACACCAAATCAAGACAATGTGAAAAAATTTCACACTCTAGAAACAATAAGCAATCCCAATTTTGGCTTTGTTTAAGGTGATCCTTCGATCAAACAACAAACAATTACATACATAAAGAAAGACAGAAACAACAAACAATTAAAAATATAACCCAAATTTGATGATTAAGCACATAGTAACATAGAAAAGGAAGTAATGAATAGACAACTGTGCAAAATCAAGCAACCAATCTCATAGCAAATTTCATGAACAAAATAGCAAAGAGACAAGAAAGAGAGAGAGGAATCCCAACATACCTTCCAAGCCAAAGAGTAGCCAAGTTGAGTTGCCACAGAAGTAGCAAGAACCCAACATAGAAAACAGAGAAGAGCAGCCAAGGAACCAGCTTTCTTATCCAAAGAGATGTAAAACAAGGCATAAAAGAGAGTAGAGAAAAACCCAATGTTCCAAGGCAACTTTCCAATTTGAGGGTAGTGGAAGATGGAAGGGGTGAAATGGAGAAGAATGAGAATTGTAAAGAGGATTGGCCATACAAACAACATATGGATGAAAATGTTAATTGGGTTGCTGTGATAAGCCCCATAGAAGGCGAAGTGCTTCTCAAGATCAAACAACCCACTCCTCGCCATTGAATGAAGAAATTCGAAGAAGAAACCAAGTGGTTGGAGAGGGTCTTATTGAGGGGGGGCTTTTATAACAAGGAGGAGAAGGACATTCACGGAGTTTTTTTTTAGGAAGAAAAAAGAGAAGGAAAGAAAGAGCGTAAATTCTAGGGGTCGAGGGAGAGAACGAGGGAGGGAGCGACGGGTGGCTGGAAGCCACCCATCCGCCTCGAGATGAGCACCATCACGCATCTCGAATCCAATGTATTCATCTCGAGGCGGATGGATGGTTACCACCCATCCCTCGCTCCCTCCCTCGACCCGTAGCAAAGCTCAAGAAAGAGAGGCTCTTTGGGCGTTGTCAGTTATGTCGTAAGCCAAGAGCAAGGCCAGGCCAGGCCAAGCTAAGCAGTTGCCCCTCTCACTGGAACACCAACAATTCTTAAGGCCAGGCCCCTTAACGCTATATCAGCGTCAGGGTTTCAAGACCCTCCATCATCATATTTTTTTCATATGTTCTTTATTTCTTTTGTTCTCTTCATCTTCATCTTCATCACGTTCTTGAGGCTCCCCTGGCACCGATTTGGTGCTAAGGGCCTAGCTCTTAAGAATTGTTCATGGAATACACCAATTGTTTCTGACTAAAATGCTGATTATACATGTTACCAGGTAGGTTGTTATATTGAATTGTGTTTAGAAGGGGGACCCCTCATATTAATTTTGATGATTAGACTTCTTTTATATTTAGGGTTAGTCCCAATTGTCGTTACACCGACTAGTGTACCAGTCGACACGACTATACACTTTCCACATAGCATGTACCCGTGCCATTAGTGTCATACCTTTAGCATGAGTCCTTGGGTTGTGCCTTCGACACACTCCAAATAAGTCACTAAATTACCAATATGAAAACAAATTATTGCTTACCAAAATATTGATTAATTATATATTTTTTTTCATTCTCATCGATCTACTAATACACATCATCATTATAATGTATTACTTTCACCTTCTCTTTGTTGGGGCATTGCTCCCTGTCAATTTGATTGACCTAACTATCCCAGCTCAATAAAACATGTTATTTCTAGATGATAAAAAAAATGCTTACTTTGATTTAATAATAACTCAACATTTTGATTGCTATTGGATCATTGTCTTCATTAGGCCTAACTTATAGGCTTGTTGGCTAAAATTTAGCCTATATGTAAGATTACGTTGAACTGGCCTTATAAGAGAAAAATGGGTATTCTTGAAAAACCAAACTCTCGAGGAGGGACATTTAGCAATTTGGGGAATGGGAATGGAAGATGCATTTTAGGATTTGGTGAATGGGGATGGGCAATTTCGGAATTTTGCGAATGGGTGGGGGCAATATCGTAATTTGTCGATGGATGGGCATTTTTCATAATTTGGAAAATAGTGGATGGGAGGGCATTTTTGGATTTGGTGAATGGGGAAGGGTAAGATTGGAATGTTACGACTAGGTAGGGGCAATATCGTAACTTGTCGAGGGAGGCAAATTTTCGGAATTGAGCTAATAAGGGGGGAGGTTTCTAGATTTTTAAAAGATTGGGAGGGCTTTTTGGGGATTTCTAATGAAACCACGCACGTACAGCATATTGAACAGTGAAGTTCAGTTGTTGTTATAAATTAAGATTAGGTTGAACTGACCTTATAAGAGAAAAATGGGACATCATTGAAAAACCAAAGTCTTGAGGAGGCACATTTAGCAATTTGGTGAATGTGGATGGAAGGGGCATTATTGGGACTTGGTGAATGGGGGAGGGGTAATTTCAGAATTTTGCGAATGGGTAGGAGCAATATTGTAATTTGCAAGGGAGGAGCATTTTCATAATTTGGATAATGGAGGATGGGAGGGCATTTTTGGGATTTGGTGAATGAGGAGGGATAAGTTTGGAATGTTGCGAATGGGTAGGGGCAATATTGTCATTTGTTGAGAGAGGAACATTTTCGTAATTGAGAAAATTGGGGAAGGGCTTTTTAGGATTTCCAAAAGATTATGAAGGCTTTTGGGGGATTTCTAATGAAACCATGCATATATAACATATTGAACAATGAAGTTCAATTGCTATTATAGATTAAGATTAGGTTGAATTGGCCATATAAGAGAAAAATGGGGCATTCTTGAAAAACCGAAGTCTTTAGGAGAGACATTTAGCAATTTGGTGAATAGGGATGGAAGGGGCATTTTTCGGATTTGGTGAACGGGAAAGGGCAATTTCAAAATTTTGCAAATGGTTAGGGGCAATATCGTAATTTGTCAAGGGAGGGGCAATTTTGTAATTTGAAGAATGGTGGCGGATGGAAGGGAATTTTTGGGATTTGGTAAATGGGGAGGGGTAAATTTGGAATGTTGCGAATGGGTAGGGGCAGTATCGTCATTTGTCGAGGAAGGGGCATTTTCATAATTGAGCAAATGAGAGGGGGTTCGAGATTTCCAAAAGATTATGAGGGCTTTTTGAGGATTTCTAAGTAATTTGGAGGGCTTTTTAGATATTTCTAATGAAACCACGCACATACAACACATTGAACAGTGAAGTTCAATTGTTGTTATAGATAAAGATGTGATGTATTGTGTTTGCAACAAGCAAAGAAATTTAGGTACTTTGGAGTGCAATTTCTTGTTATCTATGAGAAATGCAAATATGACGTGTTATGGTTTGGAGACTCATTCCCAGTGCATTTTCAAGTTAATTTTAACTCTAGGGATCGCATTAGTAATAAGCTTTGTATGAATTCCTCTCATGTTTATTTCAAAGGGGTCTGCTTCCAGGATTTTCAATATTTTTGGGAGCCATCATGAGGGGCGCACAATAACTTCTTGTTATTGTTTTGGGGCATTTTGATTATAATCTATGTTCATTTTCTTTTTTGTGCTTTGAATACAATTTGGATCTTCCATGAGAAAAAGAAAAATATGTGATTGGAAAATATGAGAACCCCAATGTGATTGTATTTGATTTTATAGACCTTTTAAAAGCATAAAATTTATGAAATAATAAAAACAATAAAATAAAAATATATTTGTATATAGAAAAAATGAAATAACCAAAAACACCATAATTACTAATGGAGACAAGTATTAAATGAAGTCCTCAAGATTCAATCACAAGTTCACCCAATTCATAAAAGCATCTCTAGTAGCGTGCTAAATGGAATGTTGAAATTTAGCACTAAAAAACTCACCCAGTGGAATGCTAAAAAAAGTTTGGAAGCCTTTGTTGCCCTAGACTTCCACATGTAGAAGAGTGGTAGTAGGAATGATATATGGACACGTGTAGAAAATCGACAGACATGTGACATTTAAAAAAAAATTAACCTACGCCCCTGGTGGCTTTAAAAGCACACACGCTGCCATTTAAGGGGAGCAAATAATTAATTTTTTTCTTGCAATGGCTATATGACACTTCCCTTATATAAACCCCTCACCCCTTCCTCATTCAACCAACCAATCAAACCCCACTGCTCTTTTTCCCCATTTTTCCATTAGAAATTTATCTATTTAGATTTTTATTTAATTGCAAAAAGTTTTCTTGTGTATCAATATTTCTTTCGTATGTTGTAGAATTTTCTAAAATATCGTCTTATTCATATTATAATCAAACATTATTTTCAAAGTATCTATTATTTTCAATTGTCTTCACCATTTTTTCACAAATATTCAGTAAATTTGTCTTCAACTTCATTTTCATAACTTTTTCAAAATTCATCCTCAATTTGATAAACAAAATTCATATAGTTACCCATTTTCTAAATATCAACTCTATTTTGAAACAACCCACAACATTTTCATCATGCAACGTAGGGAGATTCCAAATTTAAATATGTCCGATCCTGAACCTCCTATACCAATATTTTCCCACATCAAATTGATGAAAATGGCAACATTTGTTATCCTTCTTATACTTCTTCCTCTAAGCTCCGAATTATTTATCCTCTGAATACCTCGATCAATATGTCTAAATACCCACTAACCTCATGAACAAATCCCCAATCTCAATTCTCTCATTCTCAATTTCTCCCAACCTAGTATTCTCATAGCTTTTTTGTTCCTTCATAAATGCATTATCCCCAATTCCCGCAACAACAATCATTTCCAAATACTGGAGTTGAAGTTTTCAATTTCGATACATTCCACATTAACAATTTTAGATTCTCCATCCGAATCTAGAGGAAGAGGGCGACCACCCCCCCCCCCCCCCCCCCCCCCCAAAGGGGTGGATCCAGATGAGGCAGACGTATAAGAGAACTAATATTAGAAGACAAAGAAGACGACGAGGATGATGATGTTGGCGGCTTAAGCACAGGTAAAGGCTCAAACTACACATGCTAGAAGATGCAGCTTTAAGCCAGGCTTTTGTAAGGGTGTCTAAAGATGCAAAAAGAGGTACAAACATTGTCAAAAACCCTTTCTACAAGGTTGTTAAAGATTTGTACATGAGCATGCTTCCTAAGGGGTCGATGGATAGGGCGGCTTCATCTTTAAGTAATTGAGTACAAAAATTAAAAAAGTACATGACCAAGTGGGTTGCTTGTCAAGAAAGAATCATTGGGCACAATATCAAAGTGCAATGAACCAAAATGATATGGTAAGTTCAACATTTTCAATTTTCTATTACAATGTTTAATATTTATATTTAATAGATTAATTATAAGTGTACTATTCGTGTAGGAGTAAAAGGAGAAAGATTTGTATTTTCACCAAATAGGTCAGCAATTCCACCATATGCACGTTTACACCAAGCTGAGAAATTCGTCATGTTTCAAGTTCCAAAAATTTATTTGGAACTAGCACAAGTGGCTCTGGAGCTCAGTTTCACCAGAGCATACTTTGATCAAAATATTCCTTATGTAGGGAGTAAAAGGTCAGGATCGGATGGACCTAGGAGATGGCAACAAAGTCGAAGTGAACATTGTTGGTGAGAATGAGCATCCAATAGGGAACATGATTGCTAAAGAGGTTGAGAAGTCGGAGAACAAATAACGAGTGACGACTAGATGTACAAGTCTAAGATAAGAAAGCAAGCTAAAATGGTTGGGAGACAATTGGATTTTATGTAACATCCGCAATTTTTCAATGACAATAAAAATTTATGTGCCTAAAGTTCATTTGAAATTGTATTTTAAAAATCTTATTTATTTTGCCAAGTCGTATTTTTCGAAATTCACTTAACTCTCTTACCTTCCGAATCTTGGGACGAGACTCCATTTAAGGTGCGTATAATGTAACACCCGTAAAATTTCCCAAGTCCAATTTATTTAATTTCGGTTTTTGGATTAATCAAGAATATAGTCAAATTTATTAGGATTTAAATTTTAGTTTTTAGGGCATTATTTTTGGGAGTTCACAGGGTGGGGTGCCGCACCCACAATATAAAAGACAAATTTCCCTTTCTTCTTCCCTCTTCTCTTTCTTCCTCCCGTGTGCATTATCCTCTTTTACTCCGGCCAAGGGATCGACCTGCGACGAGCTGTGCAACGGGTTTTACCGCCCCAAACTCTCTCATCCTTCTTCATTTCTCCTTCCTCTTTCTCCCCTCTCCTTCCTCTCTTTCCCCTCACTTTCCTGTTTCGTTCCACGCCAGAAACAAAGTTTCAGAGAGAGAAAGAGAGCTCGATTGGGTTGTGATTGGATGTCCGAACAGCCCAGCGCCGATCAATCCTTTGGAGGTCGGTGTGGTGAGGGTTAGCGTGCGTTTGTTCGTTCTTCCGCCCATACACCAATCAAGTTTCGATTCCCTGTTCAAGCAGTGAGTTTTTTTTTCCTCTCTTATTTTGTTGATTCATTCTCTCTAGTTTATATGATCCCGACTGAAATTTGTTGTTCTTGATTTTTTATTGTGCTTGCGATGAGATTTACTAATACGGGTTCATCTTGAATCCACTGTCCTAACTTGGAGCAGAGAAGAAGAAAAGGAACAACATTTACACAAAACAATAAAATAGTTTTCCTTTTCTTATGCAATTGTTTTACCATTTCAAGCAATTTTCTGTCTTCATTCACCGATCCCATACTTTAATGGTGCATGATTTATAATGGCGTTGTTGATTATGTAGTTATCTGATCTGGGTTTTTTCACATTTTTAGTTTAGATTTTGTTGAATGGGTTTTGGTGGGGTTATTGTGTTTCCAGGTAGATAAGTTTGGGGTTTTGATGAATTTGTGATTTGTTTAGAAACCCCTTTTGAGGTTTGATTGTTCGTATTGCAAACATTGAAATCAATTTGAAGTTTTTAGAATAAGCCCTCTAGTGGGTTTCTAGTAGTTCATACTTTGTAGCATTTATAGGGAAGTTTCGCCCCTAGACAAGCCCCCAAACCCCAGATAGTTTAAAAGGGTAACCCAAATTTCATCCATGACTGTGGGCTCGAGTGCTGGTGTCGATACTCGATACTATAGTTATTCGCTTTAACTTACAAGATGCTTTTCTGTGTCACTCTTAGCTGTGCAAGTAATTCTTGTCAAACCAGTTTATTTGCACGGGCGGTTCTAGTTTTAAGGGTGTTGTAGAATGAGATGGAGAAGTTAATCTCAAGTCGTCAAATGAGTCTACTTGGCCCATCCTCAAATTTGAAATTGAGGACCCAAATGAGGGTTTGCATTGGATATGCGGGTAGGGGAATCAGCAGTTAGAAGACATGAAGCATTCAAGGTGAGCGTTAAAGAGGGTTCAATGCTTCAACATTTCGGTTGAAATGGTATTGACCTTCCCGTCAAACATTGCTTTTGTACTATTAACCTATCAAGAGTATTTGGGACTTCTGCCACCTTCACATCATACTTTATCCATTTAGAACAATCAAGGCAGTTGCACTCTATGTGTGACCACTAGGCACTATCTTCAACAATAGGGAGTTGTAGTAGTTGTTTTCTTTTGATAATAATAGAAGCATTAAATAGTCATTGCTAGTTCAGGTCGACTTTGGAATGCCAAGGACTTCCTTGTACTAACTACCAATTACCTTGCTCATTTTTACCACTTGGATTAACCAATGGCAAGTGATTTGATTATTTCTCTTTATTCCCTTTGTGAATTCTATGAGAAATTAGTTTGGGTTTTAATTCGTTTTTCAATCTGATTGCTTATTGTTGAGAAATCGTATCAGAGGAGATTGCTAGATCAGTTATGCAGTGGCATTTCTGTTTGTGTATGAATCAATTTGTAGGGGCAGCTAAGTTGGGTAACATGAATGAGTCCTCAATCTATGTTATCATCACAAATGAGTAATGGTTTGAGAATGAGTCTGTGTTACTTGTGGTGTTTTATGTCACAAATGTGTGAACTTTACTATTTTGATTTGTTTGATGTGAGTTTTTCCTAGCTTGCTTGGTTTATGTTTTGGGTATTTGCATTATTCTACGAATTTGTATTTTTTATGACTTAAATTTGATTGTTATGCAAATTGTTTTGCTAAAAAGAATGTTTTTCTTGTATTAAATGGGTGTTGATTCCCGCTCTATTACAAAAAATTTGTATATGAAAATGTTAGTTGCCCAAAAAATGTGGGTGGATACGGTTGTAGATTTATTTTTAAATGACAAAGTGTCATGATGAACGGATTTGAAATATCAAATAAATGATATTGATAAACTGTGATTCCTTACAATGTTAAATCACCTGAAATTATATCACTTAGAACTATCACATCTCTTATGTTTATGTTTTTTCTATCCTATAGAGAAACTAAGTAACCTTCGAGTTGGGTCTTGCAAGGTAGGACACACATTTCTTAAGAGAAACCAAATTACCTTCAGGTTGGTCTTGTGAAAAGGGGGTGATTTTGAAATGTCTAAAATATGCTTGATATTTATCTGTAATAAATGTGACGTGACTTATGCGCATAGATAGCCCAAAAGTACATTTTTGTTACTCATATAGTTAGGAGTATCCGATCATGCATGTTCGTATGTGATGTGTCCCACTTAGACATGGATGACTGAGAATTTCTCCTTTATATGAGAGAGGCATACAGAGATGTATGTTCGACACAGAGATGATGTGAATGTAGTATCGTCTAAGTGATCAATTCAATTAAAAATGAATAATTCACGTAAGTCAAATAATATATGAATAAGTCCGTATTAATTGAGGAATACTGATTTTTGGTAAAATTATATACCTGTATTTCTAACAATTCCTTGCAGGATGGCAAGTCCACTAATATTTTTGCAGGTTGGACTTGCCATGGTCAACCTCTAAAGCGTAAGTATAAGTAATTAAATATTTACTTTAAGAGATTATTAAAATGAAACGCCTGCCTCAATGAGAAACTACATGTTTGAGTGGTTGTTTATTGTTTGTGTTTAATTTGATATTATCACTAGCATATTTATTAATTTTGGGAATGAATATGACTCACACCAGCTACCTTGCTGACCAAAGTGAGCTTTTGGCTTCTTGGGTACATTCCTCTTAGAATGTAGCCAATTAGTTTGTCTCATGTTTAGAGATTATTGGGCAGCGCTATTGGAGTTTTTTTAGTGGGGCGAACCTCGTCAAAAGGTTTCCTGGTTAGAGTGTTCTTCGGTTTGTTTCAAATTTTAAATTATGTCTCAGTTGTTGTTAAATGTTCACATGTTATTGAATTTCATGTCCCGAATTTGTTGAAATGGATAATCCTACGTGGATAAGGATTTTCGTTTTCTCAAAAATCGGGTTGTGACTATGAACAACCACTCAACCATATTTCAACAAGAGATGACAAAGAAATAAAAAATAGACACTCAGAATTATGAATTGCATGTGCAAGAATGAGAAGATACGGCTAAGTTCTTAAAAATAGAACAACAAAATACTGCGATTGCAGAAAACGCGCAAAGCCAGAGGCAAAACATGCAAGGGCCGAGAATAGGCGCACGCTCGTTGCGGTTTTATCAAGTGAATGTGTGATTTTGAGTATGACTTGAATATCTTCAACATGAGGAACAACGAGTTTGGCTCATACGAAAGAATGAGGAGATTGCCAAAATGCAAGAAAATTTAGATGGCGATTAGAATGAATTTTTGTTTGTAATTTCAGCAAGTAATGTTGTTATATTTTTCTAATAGTCAATTATAAATGCATGAACAATGAATTTGCTGGAAGAAAATTTGCTAAATAAACAATAATTGTTAGCGGCTAGAATAATAGAATAGCAAAGCCAAGGTGATATCAACTATGCGGCTAGAAGCAAAGGACACCTACATTTTTTGGATGAATATAGTGCACAACGAAATCGAAAAATTTAAATCTAAAGTCCATTGAGGAATTAATGAATGCCGCATTTCAACTAATCAATTATTAGAGGAATTATTTATCAAAGTTATTTATTTATCATGTAATTCAATTAAATGTCTTTTTTAATTATTAAATATTTTATTTATTATGTAATTCAATTAAATTTATGTTTTCATTATGAAATGCATTTTCTTTAGGGAGTTGTTATGTGTACCCGACTATTTGGCTCAATTGTCCGACATTTCGAAATGTTTTGACATTGTTGCACCAACGTCAAATACGTAATATTAAATTACCATTTTTTAATCATAAAAAACATTTCATGATTAAATTTTCTCGTTTATAAGCATTAATTTGTTACTGACGAAAGAACAAAAGTAAATGTTATTTTGATATAACTAAACTTCAGTCACAAATTGTTAACTTTAAAATTTGTGTGCAAACATCAAAGACACTAACTATTGTCACAAGTTCTACAATAAATAGCAAACATTGTAGTAGGTTGTGTAAAAAAAAAATCTTGTAAAACCACCCTATCAACCAGATTCTCTCTTATTTATGCATCTAATCTAAAGTGTATAAGAGAACAATGTGTTAATCAAATACAGAGGGATTGACAAAAAAAATGTATTATAAATAAATAAATATGTAAGTGAGTGCATCAATTTAAAAATTGGTTGCACTATTATAATAATTAAAAAAAAATTCATTTAAAATCTAAAATTCATAATTGGAATCCTTTCTACAAAGTCCTCAATCAACAACATAAGTACTCTTCTTCTCTTGATAATTAATTAGAGTTATTTTAGGGCTAACAAAATGTAGTTGGGTACATCAAACAAAATTTAAAAGCTAAATTTAAATAATGAAGTTGGGGGCATCGAGCTAATTAGTCGGGTACACGTAACAACTCCATTTCTTTATTACATAATTCACAATCTAGAAGAACATATGAATTAATTCACATGAATACGAAAACGATAATTCATATAAAAATAAT
The DNA here is from genome assembly GCA_963556465.1 of Berberis vulgaris. NCBI lineage: Eukaryota > Viridiplantae > Streptophyta > Magnoliopsida > Ranunculales > Berberidaceae > Berberis > Berberis vulgaris. Next base: position 54,871,066 of record OY747134.1, read on the forward strand.
CAAATGGACAAAAAAAACATTACATAATAATCCACATCATATTATACATTTCATTAATTACCTTGAAACATAATTGAAAAAGTTAGAAATGATTAAAATGTCAATCACTTTAATTGCCCGTGCAATCCGATTGGGTCTCCAACACATATTTAGGTGTGTCACCACCTCCAGGAAGCATATTTTTAGCATTGAAAAATTTCTTGGGAGTGATATTCCAAGGTATACCGTTCGTAGAAAATTCGCATATTGCCCATATAGAGGTCCCTGAACATGTCGAGATTAGACAGGTATAGAAAAAGTTTCACAGTCTTCAAGAAAGGTAGTAAGTGTCCAAAATCTCCAAAATCCTAAAAGCTGTGTTGTAGATGCCTTCCAAATGGCTGCGACTTAGATAACCTTCTTCCATCAGTCTCTGCACTCTTGAAGACCGATTCCTACGAAAGTTGCCACGACTATCAATCGACCTGCTGCCAGAAGATGGTGGAGTTTTAGTTGCACTTACTGTTAGTTGAGACAAAGTTGTTGACAAATGTTACTCTTATGCCTTTAAATCAGCATTTTCTTTTTGCAACTTATTTATGGTATGCGTATTCTCTGTGTTTAATCACAAAACATCTTCAGTCATGTAAACTCATTTTTTTTTTGAAGTGCATGCACGTTTTATATTGTGCTACAAAAGTACTTCATTGTGCCTGAAAAAATATATATATATTTTCAATAATAATTAATTTGAACAGTTAACGTACTACAAACAAATAATTAATAAACTTATTTAAATAACTTAGAAAATATGTTTGGATGCGGTGCAATGTCGAGAGTGGCAGGTGGGTCAATTGTAATTGCTCTGGACCCATTTTGTCGATCTGCAATCATATATTACTATATAGGTTGTACTTCTACAAGATCTTGTGTTGTAATCGATGGTTGGGTGGCGTACACCCTAGCAGCAGTGTACCTAGGTGGTACTTCACACAATTTCACTCTAGGGTGTTGTAAACTCGCAGATCCAACATAGTCTACGTTACCATATTGGAACACATTCGATAGGTGATCCTAATGTTTGGTAACCAACCTCCACCAAATTAATAGACTAATACATGTGATTGGTACTAGGATAAATAAACCCTTCTGCACACCACCATCCTTTGGGTCTGTACTCATTATAATCTTTAATCTTTAGGTCATATGACTACTTGCCCGATCAATTGCCTTCAACACTGGTCGCTTAGGTACCAAACATTATGAATATTAAAATGCAACTTTGTTATTCTTACACATTTCAAATGATGAAATATATACATATGAGAAAAAAATCAAGATATTTACCTGATGTTTGGTTATAAAATGAAAACTCATAAGCATGTTGACAATAAACATTGTTCCTGACAGTTTCACATGTTTGGTACCGATTCCATTCCACTGAACTTAGCATCTGCATTTTCATTTGATTTCTTGCAGCGACCAAATTGAATTTTTCCTTGCAAAACACATTAGCTCTTTTATTTATTGATCAACTTAATTAGTAGTATGAGAAACTCAATTCAAGTTATTTTGGTGTAATCAGTGCGGGTGAATATGAAGCAAAATGCTTATAGTGCAAAACCTATCTTAAAAAAAAATATACGTGCTCATAATAAACTATAGTATATACATTTAATTAATATAATTACTAATGTGTATAGATAAACTATAATATATGCATATGCTTAATATGTATATGGTTGCTCAAAACATGTATACCTTACTTGCTTAACGATATATAAACTATAATATGTAAATATGCTTAATATAATTACTTAAAACATACATATAAACTATAGCATATACATTTGATTAATATGTACTATATTATAAACTACACTATATAAATATGTTATTTATGATTGTTTATAATATTCACATAAATAAATATCATGCAAAAAATCATAAATTTCTTACCAACTATATCATCCATATGCCAGATAAACGTTTTCTCCTTCAAGCAACTAACACTGTAATCATTGTGTAGAGTTGATATAATATTGGGCTCGCCCAATCAAAGTCATAAATAGAGTTTACGTCTTGCACCGCCAATAAATACGAATGCTTGAGTAAATCACTGTTTTTCACTAACAACACTTTTCCGATCATCACACGCACTAACGTTCTGAATATCATATTGTTTCAGACAAGATACTAAAAACCAACTCACTTTAATCCCATCAATATCATAAAGGATATGATAAAAAAATTGAAATATTTATTGTATCTGCTGTAGTGACGACATGGTGGACTCATACTCCAATGCCTTACCCATCCCGATAGGAAGACCAGTAAGACACAGGAAATCATAAAAGCGTAAACCATATCTCGAATTGTTGTAGATGAAAAGTATGTGTGGTATTCCATCATCGCTCGATCAATGCACTTAACAACTGACGATCAACTTGGTTATCATCAAACTTGTGATGCACATATTTTTTCAATACGCTTCAAAAAAATTTGCAATGCCTTCCAACTCCCTTTATATTTGAAAGTCGTTTTTGTAACCTATTGCATCTTACATTGTCTTAAGCGAGTGTGTGTGTGTGTGATTGTCATTTTCTAAAACATCAACTACTGGAAAAAATTACTATAGTACCATGATCACTAGTTGGACGCGCGCCCATCACATCTTCGTATAAAATAATCGACCTTTTCAAATGGTCTTCCTCACCCTCTTCATTGGTAGAAGTGGTTTCATCATCATTATGAACATCCATGTCGTTATCCTCATAAAAGAGTCTCCATGTTGATGTCACTGTCAGCGTGTGGTGAGGTTGAACATTGACAAAAGATTCAACATTAATGGATGGAAATGGATCGATCGGAGGAGTACGAGGTGCAATCTACTTCTCCTACCCCTAGATGAACAAGATTTGACGATGAATAAGAAAACACTCTAGAGATCTATCTATTCATTGTTGGTGGTGGTGGAAGTAGTGTTGAGGTGGTGGTGGTGTTATTGTTGGTGGAGAAGAATGAACATGGTGGTCAATGGTGTTTGGCAGTGGTGGTGATATCAAAATAAAAGTGGGAGGGATGGAAGTGGCAGGCTTACTGTTGGGTGGTGGTGTTGAGATGACTAGAAAAGAAGTATGAGGTGGTGATTTTTGGTGGTGGAAATCGTTGGGGGTGGTGGTGAAATCGCAAGATGTCGGTGTTCTTGGATGCTGGTGGTGTAAGTGATGGGCACAAATAGGACGCAGGTCTAGACAGTTGGTTGCGTTTAATTTTTTTTAATGGAGTTGCAAAGGAAGTTGCGGAGGGAATCAAAATCAGAATCAGCGTAGAAGATGGCAAAAACAAGTTTAAAAATAATAATTTGACTAGTCAATGGGAGTAAAAAAAAACTGCTTATAGAAATATTTCTATATGGGTTACCAGGGGTATCAATATTTAGCAATCATGTTAAATTTTACAATTAGACAAAAAATTAATAAACAAAATTTTAAATGGCCATTTTGGTATAAGACTACTGGAAATTCTCTAAGGCTTGTGATATCTACATCTACAAAATCTAATCAACATGACTTTGTTTTTAAATATTGTAACTTAATCACATCTTTAAATATTATAATTTGGAAAAATTTCACTAGATTTTGATTAGATTGTGTTATTTTCAATCATTGTTCTGATTTCTAGGAGGAGTTTCTTTGTGAGTTTTTGTTTTTCTACTGCCAATTGTTGGACAAACACACTTCTTTGAAGAAATTGTTGTTTGGAAGAATTATGGTAGGGAATTTTGTTAGTGATTATTTGGGGTTCAAGTCATTTTTGTTTTATGGGCTCTCAATGTTTAAAGAGTGGTATGGAGAAGTTCAAAAGCTTTTGAGATCAAGTAGGGGAGAGATTTTCATCGTTTTACTCAAGTTGGAGGTTAGTTCTCCATCTTGTTAGCTCCATTTTATTGTTTATTCCTGAGAATCAAGAACATGAGAAACCGTCGAGGATATTCATCTATGTTCTTCTAATTCAGATTTTTGGAGAGAGAGTGGTTATTTGCAATTGTTGGTAGTTGTGTGTTATGGTGTCGATGTTAAGTGTTTTTTTTTTCTTTGTTGTTTAAGGCAGTGTCATATATTTGCACGTGCACAACACGCTCGTAATGCAAAACTTGGTTTTTGAGCAAAACCTAACCCACGCAGAGGCAGAGCCAAAGCTTTATTCCCTCGGCTGGCTTTCCTTCTCCTTGAACAATACGCTCACCATTTCAGGTACGCCATCATCTACTCTACTCTATTAAAATTTATGTATCTCTCTATAAAAATGTCATGAATCTCATGATTTAATTATAATTCTAGTTTGAAAGAGTTATCATTGTGTCGTACATACGTTCTAGGGTATCAATGAAACCATGAGTTTTTTTTTTTTTTTATCAAGACGAAGAACTAACTCAATCATCTAATTATCAATTCTTAACACTATGGTCTTCGTCTTCGAGACTTTTATCATCTTTCATCTATGGGAAATGCATTTCCAAAGTTACATTTAGATTGGCCATTCTGCCCCCCCCCCCCCCACCCCACCCCACTTTTTTTTTCTTTTTCTGTACAAACAAATAAACAAACGCAATGGACGAATGAAATGAAGAGATGTTTTTCTCAATAATAACTCTTACAACTTACGGCGATTTTGGGACTGTAGAGTCTTAAGCTCAAAGGGGTTTTTGCTTTCCAATCAAAATAGGCTCATTGCTTACACATCCATCGGATTTTCTTTTCTTTTACAGTCAGTGTGGTTCTACAATGCACTGATTCATTAAGGTTTTTCTGACCCTGTTTGTTTCTTAATTTCCGTGTCTGCCATTGTACCCCAACATATACACGATTCGGGAAATATATTATTTTGCGTGTCATGTAGAAGCCCCAAATATATTTTCCATGGATGGTTGGTCATTTTGGTTGTGGACGGATATATTGCTTATGTTTTACTTTTTCAAGCAATCACTCAAATCCACAGCTCTCCGCCCCCTGGCAATCTTCTTCTTAATCGAGTCCTTCTGATGCGCGTCCAAGCCTTCTTTTCCATTGTCTAGCTCCGAGGACCAAGTCCACTTCTGCTGCTGCTGATCCAAGGATTTGGAACCTAGCTATCATGCCCGTGGGCTTTCCTCTTCTCCTCTAGCTCCTGCTGCTAAGCAAAACCTTCAGAGTCCACTTCTTCTGCTTCTCAATCTGAACCTTCCTCGACCGAGGAAGGATTCTTTTTCCCTTATCCTCTTACATTGATCAAAACATCTATCAATACCATGGTTTTGGTTTTGAATTCAACGATTCCAAGTCTTCACTTCTTGGTCGTTAGAACAGGTCACAACCTTTAACCAAATAACTAAATTTGTTTAACAATGAGCGACCCTTGTTTTCACAAAAATTAGATGATTGTCATGTCCCGAGGGCTCTACCAAGGCTATATTTTCTTCTTTGAAGTGCTTCAACTCAGCCTTAGAGCACCACAAGGCCCACATTAGTCAAGGTGATGGCTACCACAATAAAAATCTCTACCCTTCTTAAAAAAGGCTCCACCGTGGCAGGGGCTCTCCTTGCCAAGGCTCTAGTGACGGACCTTGGTGCCTCACTTCTCACCCCTAACAATATTGCCTGTAGGAGTTAAGTCTCGTGACAACATAACTTGTGGGAGTTAAGTCTCCTAGCCTACGAACTGTTTGAGCTCCCCTTGGGGTTGCAATTTAAAAAGCTACTCACTGAATGTTAATCTGAAATAATTTTAATGCAATTAGAAACTTGAGAAGTTTGTATTTATTTTCACAAGATCAACTAAAAATACGTTAACTAAATAGGAACTTAGTTAAGGCTATGCCAATGCCTTATAATCTTAACATCAGCCACAAAATTAGGCCACTTTCTTCTCCCGCTTATCTTTCCATTCTTTGTTGTCAGCCTCTATTTTTGCTTTCACACTTGTGTTGAAACCTGGATATGGTTCATAATCACTGACCATCTGAAGAGCCTGAATGGACCAACCAACCAACAATTACAACACGTGAGTCATCTTCACATTAGATAAAAAGGATATAATTAGGATAATTACCTCAAGCAAAACAAAGTACGGAGCCATTAAGAAGCCTACAGAGAAGTTGTCCATGAACGCTGGTTTTCGTTTCTGTGGAAATTTGAACCCAGCATTATAAAGTTTGATGTAAAATGAAGACACATCTCTTTGAATAAACATTCGACTTGTTACCTCAAAAAATCGATGACCTATGAGTTGTGGGGTGAAGCCGCATATCTGTGATACCAACACTATCTGAAAATGAAGTTGTTGTTAGGATACTTCACTTAAAAGTTAAATCCCATGGTTTTATCTGGACCATTCGAATGGGCTTGAGACCACTGGTATTTTGTTCTCTTATAAATAGGTTGGCTCACACAGACAAATTTGAAATTTGGAGTTTAAAATAAATAATTAATATAATAATGACGTCAGAAAAGAGTTAGAATGTAGAAAAAAAATAATACACTCATTATAATAGCCAAAATTGTGGTTGTTGAACTGTTAAAGAAAAACATGTTACTTGTGAGCCATCATAACTGGAATCACATGTTACAAACTAACTTAGAAACAACCTCATCTCCAAGGTTAAGATCTCCAAAAAGCAGGAACATGAAAAAAAGTGCTCATGGAATATTGATGGTTGCTGTTGCAGTGGCCACCATGATTAGTTAGTTTGGGAAGGGGCAAGCTCTGAATTAAAAGAAGGACCTCGTACCTAGGACCAATGCCATAGTCCAACAAAAATATCAGGCATTAAAGTGTGGGGAAAACTAATATGAGTTCATACTCTTAACTTTACCACTATGACCTCGGTTATAGCTTTGTGAAGAACACATAAAGCCCAAACCAAGTTATCAACCAAACAATAAAGTAAGACATTTGAGATTCATTAAATCCTCAGTTTGCTATTCTCAAAAAAAAAAAAAAGTACAAAGTGATTGAGACAACATTTACCTTCCAAGCTAGAGAAAATGAAAGCCGACTTGCCACGGAACTAGCACCAACCCAACACGCAAAACAGAGAAGAGCCCCCAAGGAACCAGCTTTTTTGTCCAAACAGATGTAAAACAAAGCATAGATCAAAGTATACAAAAACCCAAAATTCAAAGCCAAATTTTCAAACAGGCGATGTTCACTATGTGGGAGGTGAATGAGGGTAGGGGTGAAGTAGAGAAGAACTAGTGATGTGAAGAAGTTTGGCCAAACACACACCATATGGGCACCAATGTTGATTGGGTTGGTGTGATGTGCCCCATAGAAGACAAAATGTTTTTCAAGATCAAACACACCTCCCTTCCCCATTAAGTTTTTCTCTTTCAGAACTTGACAATGAACTTGTTGAAGAGTTTGTGAGTTTTATATAGAGGGAAATAATTCTGAGAAGACTCCAGAAGGGGTTTGATAATTACTAAGAAAGTTTAGTTTCCAAAACAATATTCAGTTGAGGAGGCCACAGTTTATTGACTCCAACGCCCACAGTTTTAAATGCTCGCCCACATAATTCTTTTTAGGAAATGGTTTAATTTGTTTTTACTGCAGTTATTATGTATACGTTGTGTTTGCAAAACTCTGGTACTCAATAGTGATAATTCCTCTCTTAATAATTGTTAGTTCAATTGTTACGTAACAATGTAATTTTTCTTATTTAGATAAACTTGTATGTAATCTACTTTAATTTTGCATATCGAAGAAAGCTTGGGACAGTTTTCAACTGGTGTCCAAATGTTTTTATCACCATGGTAAGATTTCTCTGGCTCTTTCTTCTTGTTGTTATCCATTACCTGATTCAGACTAGTGCATGTTACTTGCGGTACACAATTACTTTTGCTTATTTTGATATCATTTAGTAAGTAAAACAATTAAATATGTTTCAATACTAAGTAAAACAATTAAATTTAGACTGTTTAGAAAACAGTGCCACACTATACTTGTCAAAATATCAGTTATTTGGTTTGCAAAACCCCTGCTCGCTTTTCAAAAAATAGTTATATTAAAACTTCAGAAACTAAGATATATATCAAAATTAAAGCTATATAAATATCAGAACTTCAAACTTCAAACTGAAGATAAGGTGTGTATTAGTAAACAACAAAAGTATAATTTTTAGATATAGAATAAAAATAATATATTTAGGGTTCACCTGGCATAGCATTAAATTACTAAGATCTCCTTTATACTCTATCTTCCATATGAAATTTATTTTATTTTATTTTAGTAGTATAATAAAGCCTTATCGGAGCTCTTCTTCGAATGGTCCATCACAAACAAAGTATCACAAATTTCATTAAAATAAAGTAAAACTATACACGAGACAAGTAATAAATTGTGGAAGTTAAAATCTTTCTAATTGCTATCGGAATCTCCAGTTCTTTTAGGTAATCTTTTGAAACTTTCTAAATGAGGTAAAATTCTTACATTGAATATTTTGGATCCTTCCACCTTTAATGGTAAAATGATCATAATGATTTGCATTCTTTAGGTAGTGTATTTACGTGTCAACCTTATATGTTGTCTGTATAGAATGTAATGACTTTTTAGTCCACAAATCTGACTCGGATAATCCATATCCATTCGAAAGCTTTCAAAATTGAAAATGCATCCAAGTTTATTCTGTTTGGTACGAATAAAATTAATATGTAGAAAAGCCCTGCAATGATTTTTTTTTTTTTTTTTGATAGCTATACTTCCACGGTTCCACCTTTTATGGTAAAATTATGTATTTTTGTTCTCGTTCATTTGGTATTCATTTTCTTAAACCTCTAAGTTGGGCAATTACACGTGGGTTCTACTTCTACCTATTACCTGCTTAGAATGGAATAAATTTTTAGAACACAGGTCTTTCTCTAATAAATTGAGGGAAACCTTAAAAGTTGAAGCTACATCCTTTTTATCATTTCTGATACAAACAAAAACAATATACAAAATTCCCACATTGAATGTTTTGGATATCTATCTTTCCACCTTCTATGGTAGGATTACTTATAATGCTTTCCATTGCTTAGGTATTTGTTCTTGTATATATCTAAGTTAGGCAATTACATGTTGGTTCTACCTAAAACCTTATATCTTTAGAATAAACTAACTTTTTAGTATTCTAATATATTTCTAATAAATTAATGTCATTAAAAACCTTTGAAAGTTGAACCTACATTCATTTTTATTATTACTTTTGACAAAAAAAAAAAAATACTAACAAAATTCCTACATTGAATATTTTGGATATTTATCCTTCCACCCTTAATGGTAAAAGAGGTTATAATGGTTCTCATTCTTTAGCTACTCATCGGTTCTCATTCTTTAGCTACTCATTTTTTAAAATTTCTAAGTTATGTAATTACATGTGGGTTTTACCTAAAACCTTCTGTCATTTAGAATGGGATAACTTTTCATTGTACAAATCCGAATCTAGTAAATTGAGTTATTATTAGAAAGCTTTAAAAATTGAAACTAGATACATACTTATTATTTTTGGTACAAATAAAATAGAAACTTTAAGATTTTAGGCCTACATTGTGTTAATCCATATGACAAAACATGAAAGGCACATATTGCTTAAAACTGGAAGAAATCAAAGTTCAACCACACAATGACAGATGGTCTGTATTGAAAACCCTATATGAAATTATAAACTTAGATGAAATATTTGTTTTTGTTTGGCATAAACTACATAACTGAAGAAGTCATGTGCAACTCATATCTCTCCGCTACTACTGGTGGAATTCCTAAGTGAATGTAAGCATTTATTTTTAGCCATTTCTTTGTGGTGCCTGTCCGTAACATGTATGCTTCTTTGTTTCCTTAATGTTCAAGAAAAGGGTGGGGACCCTTCAACTCAGCTTGCTTTGAGCTTCATCTATCTGCCTTGTAGCTAATCAAAGGAGAGAAGAGAGCAAACTGATTACTTGCTAAAATAATGCTCATCCAAGGGAATGCACCTATGTGCATATACTACTGCCAGCCTTTCACTTCTCAAGTCAGGAACCAAACAATGGATGATTGTTTTCACAGGGCGATTTGATTCAGAATTAAAGGGCCCGCTTTGACTGTACGAGTAGGTAACCCCTTCCCTGAACTTTATTGTTGTTGTTGTTGTTGTCACATTCCCTATCTTTGTTTCTATTGCATTCTATCTCATCATATCACATGATATAGGAGTCATTGATCTCGCCACTACGAAGATAATCCCACAATAATTAGTTCATTCAATCAGTTTATGAAAATTTAAATAGGACTTTGTTAGACCACCCATTTAGCCTCGGCTTACCATTTTAAATAGAGATTACACGGAAAAATAGTTTTGCGAGTTGTAGAGGTGGCAAATTCCACACCACAGTACTCTACTATGTCCATGGATAATGGCCTATTGTTATTGCTTTTTTTACACAATGATCTGTGTATACTTAATCAATGGTTGTAGGATTCTTTTCTGTAGAACTCAAAATATTTGAATGGTTGTCGACCTTATTGGTTTGATGCCCTCTTTTGTGGTTATGAAAACATCCCCTAAAATCTTCTCCTTCAGTGAGTTTTCATAAACATTTAAATCGCTGATGATTAGTTTGCTGAGTTCTTCTTTGGAAATCTCCACAAATATGGTTTCTGAAGGCATCCCCTTAATCGTTTCATTCAATCATTTTTCAATACCATTCTTTCTCAGTCAATGATGCTTTGACCATTTCCCCCTTATTGAGAGGTCACATTTTAACTTCTGTTAATATTTGGACTTAAGAGATTATCTGAATGTGTTAGATCTTTTTGACAGAAAACTCCCCCAAGAGTCTATATATTGGTGTTTTGACATTCTTGTTGCCTTTATCTTGTTCTCATATGTATTCTAAGCAACGAAAATATTACCTTATTTGATCATTCTATAGTAAACTGATCTTACTCGTCAATGAAATTTCTTCTAGTTTAGTCTCTCTAAAGTTAGCAATTTCTCCTCTAGCCAGTGTTTAAAAAAGCGATTCTGACTTGCGAGTGACCCCAACTCGCTGAAAAATCGCCCCAGCTCATACGAGTCAAGGGGTATTTATGAGGCGCACGAGTTATCTAACTGACTCGTACGAGTCAACTCGTTTTGAGGCGTACACTTTTAAATATGTGATGAATCTGATTTTGTTATGATCTAGAGAATAATCTAACGGCTTTGATTTGAGCCCTAATTTTGTTGTGTTATTTGTTAGAATCAGACAAAGGAGAGGAGCTGAAGGAGGAAGTAGAAGAAGAAAAGAAGAGGAGGAGTGGAGGACGATTGTGATTTCTGACAAAGGAGGAAGACATCGAGGCGAAGAAGGAGAAGGACGGTGGTGCCGTGGTGGTACTCTGATTTGCAGCAACTTCACAGTGAGGAAGACATCGAAATCGAACTGGAAGTCCTTCTTTCCTTCCTTCCTTCCTTCTGCTCATCTGTTCCTTCTCTGGCTTCTTCCTTCCTTCTTCTGTTCATCTATTCCTTCTCTGGTTTCTTCCTTTTTCTGCCCTCTGGTTTATCAATGGCATCTGGCATCTGCATCCAATATGAATGTTGCTAGATGCCTAGATCACTGCAGGAATGGAAAATATGATTTCACATTTTATGATGGCATTACGCCTTCAGTTGTTGGACAATCCTGTGACGTCATATTTTAAGAAAACCATAAGTCTTTATCACTGTTTTTTAGATGGGAGATGCTAAATGTGCCCTAATCAATATGACCACACTTAGAAGAAGGAAAAGTCTTTATATGATCTGAACTCTGTTTTTTATATGTTGAACTCTGTTTTTTATTGTTGAACTTGAACTTGAACTCGTCGTGTTGCTTATGAACTCTGCTTATGAGCATTTTTTGAAGCTATTATCATGTTCATTAGATCAGACAAGTGCATACGACTTTATTTTTTGTTGAAATCTGGTTTTTTTTATTTTTATTTTTTATTTTTTTATACTTACAAATTTTGTTTATATTGTCTTCACCCCAATGACAGGTAAGTAGATCGTTTGTATGCATATTGGTTGGCTTCATGTATATATGAAAAATTGTCTTCATTTATATATGGATCACAATGACAGGGAAACATATTGTGATTTGTGCACTATGTTATTCAAATCAATTAAACTGTTTACATTGTTTTCAATCATATAACAAGTGGGTACATTACATCTTAATGCAACTTATTTGATTCATCCAGAAAATCCCAATTCAGCTTGAAGGAAGGTGTTGAGGAGGATTTGTTTGGCACTTTGTCTGCTTGGTAGCTGTTGTTGTGGCTGGCTGTAGGATCAAGTAAGGTAACTTCATACTTCAAAGTTCATTCTCCAATTCTTCTTCACCGCAAATTGCAACAGATATTCAGATTTCAGGTATGCATATTGCAAAAGATAATAATGTACATACATAAACCAAACTCATGTTATTTCTTGATTTGATTGATGATTGCTTCTTTTGTTTTTTTTTTTTTTTGTAATTTTTTACTATTTTTTTCATCACTTTTTATGAAAAAACGCTTCGCTTTGGTACGCTTCGAGGCACCGCTTCGCTTTGGAAAAAGCTTGACCGCTTCGCCTCGAAAATCGCTTTTTAAAACATTGCCTCTAGCAATAGACAAGGGGACTGGTTGAACTTGACCTTAATATGACATTTTGTCAATGGTTCCAGGTACTGCACTAGTAATTTTCCCCATGCATTTTATAAGTCTGCTTATGGTAGGCTACTGGTCAAAGTTGCTCTTGAATTTGGATACTTGTCGAATTACAACTCTAACAAGGATAGTGATGCTGCCAACTATTTGGGCTTATTCAGACATGTTTTTTTTTTTTTTTTTTTTTTTTTTCTGTTGCTCTTCCTTTCCTTCCCTTCCCTTCCCTTCCCTTCCCTTCCTTGCTTGATTTTCTTCAATGTCATATTAATCAAAGATCTTGATTCGTCACTTGCTGGTACTTAAAAGCCTTGTGTGGTTAGTGGGTTTCCTCTGACAAAAAATTGCAGGGAACCATATCCTTCTTGTACATGGGCTACATTTCTCCATAGCATTCGAAACTTGTACAATTCTTTGAGTTTTCCCTGTCAGCTTATACATTTAGATGCTTCAAGTCTTACTACATTTTTCAACTTTGTCAATGAGGACGACTCTTTATTTTTAGTTTATGCTTTACAGGTTGACCAAACGGAAATATGAAACTAAAACCAAAAATTGGGATGCAAGTAGTCTAGACATATACAGTTCTCTTCAGAAAATATTCCCACTGAGAATTAGATTGAGTTTGACCTTGGGATTTCAAAATAGTATGTAGGACTTAATCTCCATTATAATATTTAATGTCAAGGTTACACTGTAGTTCCCCTTTACCAATTATAAACTGTGAGAACCTGAATCTGGGTACTTGCTTTGGAAAGTATTAAAGGGTATGTTTGTATATGGGAGTTGAATTCTCAAGTTTCTCGAGAATTGAGGTAGGGAATCTAATGTCCATAGAAATGGGAATTGGATGACCATCTTCAACCCCCGCTCTTCTTTTTTTCCCCCCTTTCCCTCTTTTCCTAAGAATTCATCTCTGAAACAAACTGTACCCTACATAAACATACATCAGCTTAGACCAGAGTGAAGTAGCAGTTAAAAAAACTACAAATAAGCACTTCATATGCTTTGAGTTTCCCATCTATAAATAAGCACCACCCTAGCTATAAATGTTGACTAGTTGTTAAGAGTGGGTCTCCTCATGACTTGTGAGTTTTGTTTTATTCTATTATGGTCTTAGTTATCAATTCTGTTTCTAGGATAGATTCTGTGATTTACATGTGCACGTTTAAAGAGTTTGCCACATATCTCACCAAAATCAGGTATAAATCATTAGTAGAGTTTTGTTGGAAGAAAAGGTATAGATCTTGCACATCATGTTGATTGATGATAGAGATCATAGTTGGGACCAAGAAAAAACATTAGTGCAAAACTTTAAAAAGTAGAACCGCCATATGCAAAAGAAGAAAGTTTACAACAATCATAACTAAATCCACCAATACTATATCAATGAACACTAGGAAAGCAAGTATGTGTAGATCTAAAATAAAGGACTAGAAGCATGCCAATGGCATGACAGCTCAACGGTTAGAGCTTGGCGGATGGTACCACTAGGTCATGGGTTCAAACCCAGCTTGCGGCATCTTTATGAGTTCTGGGATCCTATAAAAAACCCTGCTTGTCTTTCAAAAAAGAAAAAAAAGGACTAAAAGCATAAACACAACCAAACTGAAGCATATCTTGAACATGAAATGAGTATCCAGAGTAGCCATGTATGTGATTGTCTAGAAGCTATCTCCACACTCCTTGGGCAATCTGGAGGAGAAGGAACAATGTCTTTTGGTGCAAGGATAATGTCAGAGCTGATAGTGCATTAGTGGGCGTCGTGGATTTCATACAAGGGATTGAAGTTTATCTCTGGCGATGGAGTTTCAGTGCAGGGGTGGTAAACAAATATCTGTTTCAAAGATGTGTTTATGCTTGGGTGGCACCACTTATCGATGTAGGAGTGCCCTTTTCTGTAGTTTGATGAGTTGTATTTTGCAAACCCCTCGACAAACCCTTGTAATTTCTTCCTCTGTAAATGAGATGGTGGAGCCTGTAAGTGAAAAGTACTTCACATAATATTGCAACTAAAAACCATTAACGTGGTAGCTTAAACATAGATTCAATGCGAGGGAATGACTTGTCAATTTACGACTACATTACATATTATGATTGACTGAAACCCATGGGTTTCAAAATGCTTCAATTTGGAAACTCCATGAGCTTAACGAATAAGTAAATTCTATTTCTCCATAGGCAAAAACAATTTCAAGGATTCCATTATGATTCAACAATAGAAAGCATATGCTTTTTGTTGGTTGAACTCATTATCCAGGATATGAATATATATCAAAGACATCCAACACAAACTGATCTCACAATTTAACGCACACAAAAGTGTTAAAAACAAAATCCAAAACTGACTAGAAAGGAATGACAATTTCATTTAAGTCTTATAATTCAAATGCACTGATACTGATTGAAACAATAGGGTTTGTATGCTTCATAAATAAATATAAACATAAATGTAAATCTATTTAAACAAACATAAAAGTCATAAAAAAAAGGTGGTTTGTATTTTAGGAAAATAAACTTGAGTAGAATGAAAAAGTTTTTTATGTTTGGAAAAGTAAATTATAAACGTGGATAGAATGAAAAAATAAGAATAAATAAATGGGTAGAATGACAAAACAATAATAAATTAATGGCCCATCTAGGGGTGGGCACGGATCGGAACGGTCCGGGATGCTATTTTTTTTTTTTTACCAGAACCATTTGGTTCCGAACCGGTTTGAATCGGGTCAGGACCATACCATCCCAAATTATCACCAATGCAGCCGTGGGAAATCCCAATTCAAAAGTTAAAATGAATGATCAAAAGAGACTTTGTTTCAATGCATTTAATTAACAACATTTCATTCAAAGTAGTAAAAGGAATGAATTGGTCTAAAGAACAATGGATTGAGAAGCAATATTTCGTTTACAACAATAACATATTGAAATTTCATTCACAGAATGAGGTTTTTCATTCACAGAAGATGAAGAAAGAAGAAGAGGTGGATTTGCTCAGAGCGATGGGTGGAGAGATAGCCGGCTGTTCGTGGTCATCGGTCGATTTGCTCATAGATCAATAGGTCATGGTCATGATCGAAGAAGAAGAAGAAACTAGAAAGACGAAGAAGCTTACCTGGCTGATAGTAGTGGATGAAGTCGATGGCAACGACGATGCTTGGAGGTTGGAGATGGAGTGGAGGTGGAGGCGAGAGATGCTGGAGCGCGAAGTATGCTAGAGCTGAAGTGAGGAAGAGTAACCGAGGACTGAAGTTTAGGGTTAGGGTTGTTCTTTGCTGTTGGGCTTGGAGTCGGGCCACTACAATATTTGGAACGGTCCGCGATGGACTGGGGTTACATTTTCAGAATCGAGTCCGTCCCAATTACAACCGGTCCAGGTTCGAGATCGGGACAAAAAACTTGGAAAATGTTTTGGAATGGTTAGCAACGGTCCGGATCGAAGCGTGATGGACCGAGAATCTTGCCCATCCCTAGGCTCATGCACAAGTAAATGGGTAGAATGTAATAATAAATAAATTTAAAATGGCCCATGTAGGTTTCCAACCTGCAGCATCTACAAGCTTCGTGTTATTAGCACAACATTCTAATAAACTAAGCCCATAGGCCAATTGTGATGATTTAATTCGAAAGAACAAATATCAATAAGTTCTCCAAAGGAAAAAAAAAGTGAATATTCTGTAAAGAATTGTATTGAAATATTATTGTGTTATATAATATCATTGTTGAATACAAACTTATAAAGCTAACTCTGACCTTACCTTGTGGAGATAGGAAACCTAAAGACTTCCATTCTATTCTGACTTTCCTAACATATCCTATTCTGTAACACTTTTCTATTCTGTAACATAGGTATATTTCTATTCTTTAACACTCCCCCGCAAGCTGGACATGTAGACGCAGACGAAATGTGCATCTTGGAGGAAACTTTGAAGTCCAATTTGGTGAATAAATCATGACTGTCGAGTGAAACTGCTAATGGTTCGACTCAAGACATTATGATTGTCGAATTCTGAAAAATTTTGGATGATTCCTGTATGAAGAAATCATGACTCAATTCGAGTCATGGTATTGCTCAATTCGAGTCAACACAGATTATAAATCATGACTCAATTCGAGTCTTGGTATTGTTCAATTTGAGTCAACACAGATTTTGGATGATTCTTGTATGAAGAAATCGTGACTCAATTCGAATCAACACAGATTTTGGTAGTAACCAAAGATGGTGGGTGTGAATAGCGGAGTGAAAAAAGATTCAAATTTCTTTCTTTTCCCTCCGTTTCTTCTTCTTCGTTTCTTCCCTGCTGTGCGATCGAACTTGTGACAGAGAGAGAAAGAAGACGAGTGAAAGATAGCATGGTCTATATCTGTCTGGGTGCTGCTGTCGTGTGCGCCAGAGAGAGACGTTGATGCTGTTCTTTGTTGAGTTGAGATATTTTTTGGTGTGGTGGTACTAAGTAAATTCGGGGGTGCAAATAGTGACTGGGTAAAGAGAAAATAGGCATTTCTCTTCTTCACGACTTCTTCTTTACTGTTCGTTCTTGTCGATCGATTGGTCCAGCTTGCGTGCGTCGATCTGTGGCGAAGAGGAAGAAGCCCTAGACGTTGTCTTTGTTCAAGCTCGCGGTGGAGTTTGAGCAGGCGGTGGTGCGAAGGGGCGACGTTCGTGATCAACACGATTGGGAGGGTTTGATTCTGATGAGATCGATTAGTCCTACCGGTCAGAAATCGATTGTTGGTAGGTCTGACATTCGTGTTCGATTGTTGATTGATTGGCAGGTCTGACGTTCGTGGTCAGAAATCGATTGCTTGATTGTTGATGATCGATGAGGTCGATTGTTCTGAGATTGATGTTGTTCTGATTGATGATGGATCTGATGATGATTGATCAGTGATTCCGACGATATTGATCGGTGATTGAGATGTTGATGGATCTGATGATGATTGATCAGTGATGATGTTCTGATCGACAATGTTGATGATGATCGGTTCGATTGCACTAGTTGATCAGTTCGACGACGCTCTTAATCACCGTTGAACAATAATTGTTCTGAGATTAATGCTCAACGGTGAGATTCAGCTGGTGATTTTGCTATTCTTGTTGCAATCTCCTCTCCTTTTGGCTGCAATTAATCTCGTTTGGCGAGAAAGAAGAAAAGGGATGAGCATCGTTAATGGTGTCGAGATGGCGATGTGGTGCTGGTGTTGAGAGAGCTGAAAGTCAGTTGTTCTATAGCTCGTAATGGAGCTGCTCTGCTGGTTGTGTTGTGCATCAGTGAGAATTAGAGGAAGATGAAATTGCTTCTTTGTGTGTGGTTCGTTGGTTCAATAGTGGATCTGTGAGACGATGATGGAGCTCGTGATGGAAGAAAAGTGAGTGAGTTGATGAAGGTTTGATGATTTGCTGTTTTGCTGTTTGCGGATCTATTTTGCTCTTGTCGCGTGTGATGGCGAGAGAGTCTCACCACTGCTGGTAGCGGTGACGTTGATTGGTGATGATGAGTTTGTTTGTGGAAGCGGTGGCGAACGAGGTTGTGGCTCGCAATGTGATCTGTTATGATGTTGTTGAATTGATTGAGGTAGGCTATTACTACTGTCTTCCCTTTCCCGCCTCTTGCGTCTACTGTCAAAGTGTGTAGTCGTCGGAGGCGGGAAAAAACTTGATTTCCCGGAGTTTTAGGTCACCCAAGAAAGTAGCTTTGATACCATGTAAAAAATTTGTTATTGTGTTATGTAATATGATTGTTGAATACAATTTAAGTCTGACTTAACCTTGTGGAGATAGGAAACCTAAAGACTTCTATTCTATTCTAACTTTTCTAACATATCTAACACTTTCTTATTCTGTAACATAGGTAGACTTCTATTCTTTAACATATTCTCTTCAAATATTTTCTGCCAAGCATCTATCAGCTTCAATCATGATCTTCATTTGGGTAAAAATTTTAAAACCTTTTGAGTTTGAGTCACTTGAGAACGCTTTTTATCTATACAATAGAGAAGAAATGGGAAATTTAATTGTTATGTTTAGGCAGGATTGTTAGTTTGGTTTGGTCACACATGGTGCACATGAATGCTACACTATTGTTTCGAAGTTTGCAATCTTTGGTCTTAAATCATAGCTCCTCCCATATATAATCAAGTTTTTGATGCAGGGGGCAGAGGTAAATGGATATATGTTTCTCTTGAATCCAATTAGTGGTTAAGATAAAGCAACATGCTAAGATTACATGCTAAAGACTTAATAAATTCATTGAAATGAAGAAGCCTAATGGTACATCATCATGACACAAACGTGCTCAAGTTTCTACATTCACTCCAGGACACAAAGGAACACATACGGACGCAATATGAAATGCAGAATTGATGTGGTGAAATCAGCCTTTAGAGATGGCTACTGCTGACAACAAGATGAGTGATATGAACACAACCATTCCAACAAAGGAGCCAATTAATGATCCGGAGATATGCTGGCAGAATGAATTGAATTGTTGGCAGATGGCAAACCAGTTGGCCCGTGCATTCCCCTTGTGTGCTAAGTAGACGATTGCAGATGCAGCAGAAGCTCCGGCTGTAGGGAGAGCTAGCATTGCCTACACAAATATAACAACACTTGATAAGATCAGTAGTTAATCCATAAGAAATAAACATTGGTTATATATTATATATGCAAGTGAATCAGTGATCACTCCTTGGTATATACTCACTGCATCGAAGAATATCAGGATCACCCTGCTCTTACTAGCAACAGTCCTCACTATGTGGTAGATTGATAGGACTAGAGATTGAAGAAGATACACACTCACAACCGAGTTGGCTATCACAAAGAACCTTGCATCATCAGAATATAAGAATGAGCAGGCATAAAGTGCAAGTAGAATGAATGAATGAAGAAGATCCTTTTACGTGAATGTTGGAAGATCATTATACTCGGCCTTGAACCGAACAAATTGTGTGAAGAATGGAAGGGTTTCGTTGGTTGTCCCCATGGCAATGGCACTTGCTAGTGTACCCACCAAGGCAACAAGTCTGAGAATGAAGTCCAGTACGGAAATCCCTTTGTTTATCGCTGCAGCTGATCTTGGGGTTGAAGAAACCTTTGATGAAGCTTCTCCAAGTTCTATTGCTCCAGACTTGTTCATTTTTCTTACAAAATGATCAGTGAACTCTTTTGGGTTTTGAGGTGGATAATACTTAGATTGAGCTTACTTGATTGAATGAAGAAAATTAAGAGCATGCATGTATTTGTACAAGCTAATTAGGATAGAATAAACGACTATAGCTGGGGATGGAGGGTTTCACTTATGACAACCAAACATAATTGGGAGATTAGGTAATTAGAGTTGGTGTCATTAGCGAGATGAGTTATGGTACTACAGATCAATGTACTTACTAAAGCTCAAGAGTGATGCAATATTGTTAGCCCTATATATCAAATAAACTACAACTGCGCTACCTGCTCCCCACCTTTTTCTTATAGTATTTGGAGTTATCAAGGGTCAAGTATGTAGCCCTTTGAGTATTGTTTTGATTAATGTAAGTCTTGAGACATGAAATAGATAAATAAAATTCCAATTTTTAGTTTTAAAATAGCCTCTTCCCACTACTCCAACAAACTTTTCCTTAATTGGAAACTAAAGTCGGCAGTGTCTACAACATTTCAGTTGTTATTCAAAGCTAACTAGCATGGAAGAACGGACTGTTTAATTGATGACTACCTACTGCCTGATATCTATTAATATTTATCAATTATTGACTTGATTTTTTTAGATCACTACTATGATAGTTGTACCAAGTGTAAAAAATGTGACCTTTGAATTACTTAACATCGTGGTTACGACAATGTTCAGGTGGGTGGTCGATATGCATAGGACTAGAAAGATCGATATACTCGTAGGGGATCAATATTTGTTTTTTGAGTAAGTCTAGGGAGCTAGGTTTGGGATCCAATTTTGAGTAAGATTTTGGTTTTTTTACACTTTTATTCATTCTTTTTAAAACAAAATCACAAACACCGTCAATAAAAGGGGTAGAAGTGTCAAGAAACTCCAACCTGACTAAAAAATGGCTCCCAAACCTCACTCTCTAAAATTGTTGTAACAATAATAATAACTTAATAACAATGCACATCATGTACTTTGCCTCTCAGAGCTTCCCCAATTTTTGCTTTTGTGTTTCTTGGTGACCCATCGATGTTGAGTTTCATATTTTTGCACCCCAAGTGGATTGTTTTAATTGATATTTTTGCGACTATCTATACCCTGTAAATTTTGCATGATTATGGAATGCATGTCAAGTTACCTTTCTTCAATTCGTTTTAAAACATAGCACGGGAATCTTATATTTATAAACTTATTGAAACCAAACATGTGGTTTGTATTTTGCTAAGTGTCATACCACCGTTACAAATATGTGCTTCCTAGCAACTATTCCATCTTTATGTTAATTTGTGTTGAGAGAAATTAAGAGACGCGACTTTGTTGAGAATGGTTTGTCTTACTGTAACTTGGTGTTTGGTATATATATATATATATATATATTTTTCATGTTAATAAATTCAATGGGGTAACTTCTGTAACCCAAATGGAGATCACCTACTATGGAGTGTAGGTTTTTTTTTTAAACATTTACACCTTAAACAAATTCATTGCCATCATGCTCATGTATTTTAGGCATTACCAAATGAATCCCTAAAAGCTCGGTATAACATGTTATTTTTTTAGGGTATAGAATTCAAATTTCTACATCTAGATTTAGATGATATCCACACTCCTCATCAGCCATCACAAAAATTAACCATGTTTTCTCTCTCTTTCTATAGCGCTGATATTTTTTGCTTTTTTACTTGGTACTTCTTTAGCTATTCTGTTTTGTAATTATTGTGTATGCAGTATTGTAGTTAGTTGTAATTTTTGTATTATTAGATTTGTGATCAATTTTTCTTATGGTGAAGCTCATTGGCTAGGCGATTGGTCACCAACACACGGGCCGGTACATCAATTTTAACTACTCATCTCATGCTTACCATACCCTTTGCCTCTCCCCTGGAAAAATGTATCAACTCTCTTTTTAAGAGTGTTTCGAGAGTCCCCAAAGATGTAGTAATGAAGTGGGGGACGAGTCACTTCGTTATACTTGAGAGAGGTTCACGTTTTTCTCCATGGCTCGGCTCCTACTTACCGTTTGTTGTGCAGATGGAAGTTGCGACAAAAGGATTAGATTGCTGTCATGGACATGTGAAACCATCTGCGAGCCCATCATGAAATTTGCTATTGTTTTAGCCTTTAACACTCGGGGATATGTTGTGGACTACTCTGGTAGAAATGTGTATTAATAAGGTGCTTGAAAGATTTAAGGTAATTATTTTTCTGTATTCTCATTAACTCAATGGAAAAATATTTATACAAGAAGTCCAACAGTAGCTTCCCTAATTTCTCATAATACCTAGTAATAGTTTAGGAAATATTAAACTTCTTGAGGAAGTAGTTTCCTATAACAAAGCAAGTACCCATATATAGCTATCTTAGAATAAATGAATAAACCTCCTAAATAATCTCCTAACACCCCCTTCAAGTTGGAGCATGCAAGTCTAAAATTCCCAACTTGTCAAGGAGAAAATCGAATTGCTTCTTCCCCAAAGCCTTGGTAAAAATATCCGCCAATTGGTCCGTCGTCGACACATAAGACGGAGCAATAAGACCTTTCTGGATAACATCTCGCACGAAATGACAATCAACCTCAATGTGCTTCGTGCGTTCATGAAATACCGGATTCTGCGCTATATGCAACGCAGACTGACTATCACAAAAAAGAGGAATCGCCTTAGGATGATGGATTCCCAAACTCAAAAGTAGACCCTTCAACCATTTTAATTCACAAGTAACAGAAGCCATAGATCGATATTCGGCCTCTGCCGAAGAACGAGCTACAATATGCTGCTTCTTAGTTTTCCATGAAATTGGCGAATGCCCCAAAAACACAAACCACCCAGTGAGAGACCGCCGAGTAAGGGGACATGCTGCCCAATCCGAGTCACACCAACCTGTCAAAGATAACTCACTGTCTGAACGTAATAGAATGCCATGACCCGGGGATTTCTTTAAATAGCGAACAACCTGTAATGCAGCATCCCAATGTTCTTGTCGCGGCTCCTGCATGAATTGTGACAAGACATGAACCGAGTATGCCAAGTCAGGACGAGTAACCGCCAAATAGATAAGACGCCCAAGCAAACGCCTATAGGGCTCGGGATCCGTAAGAAAAGGCCCCTTGGCACGCGCCAGCTGATGATTCTGTTCAATCGAGAACGAAGCCGGCTTCGAGCCCAATAGTCCTGCCTCTGAAATAATATCAAGGGCATATTTTCTTTGACATAAAACAACCCTGAGGAGCTTCTAGCCACCTCAATGCCAAGAAAATATTTAAGCACACCAAGATCCTTCATATAAAAACATTGACTCAAATAGGCTTTGAAAGCCGTCACCGTAGCGGAATCATTACCAGAGATTATCAAATCATCAACATATACTAGGACGTTGATCTGTACAGACCCTTTAGAGTAAGTAAAGAGGGAATAATCGGAATAGGATTGAAGAAAACTGTACCCCTTTAAAGCTGTCACAAGCTTTGCAAACCAACATCGAGGTGCCTGTTTCAAACCATACAACGATTTACGCAAACGACAAACCAAATCAGAATCAGTGGAGCTAAAACCTGGCGAAAGTTTCATATACACCTCCTCATCTAAATCGCCATGAAGGAAGGCATTATGAACATCCATCTGATGCAACTCCCAATGCTTGGATGCTGCAATGGCCAGAAAAGCTCTAACTGTCACCATTTTCACGACTGGGGCAAATGTCTCATTATAATCAATTCCTTCAACTTGATGATTACCGAAAAAAACTAATCCGGTTTTTAACCTCTCAATGCTACCATCTGAGTTGTACTTAATTTTGTACACCCATTTACTTCCAAGAGCTTTCTTTCCAGGAGGTAATTTTACCATAGTCCAAGTGCCATTATCTTCCAAAGCACGAATCTCCTTTTGCATAGCAGTACACCATCTTACATCTTTTGCAGCCTCCTTAAAAGATTGTGGCTCAACACCTGCAGTTACAGCTGCAAGAAAATTCCGGTGTTTCACAGTAAATTGATCACAACTACATAATGTGCTATAGGAAAAGGCGTACCTGAGGGAGTGTGATATGGCGAAGCAGATGGAGCGAGAGATGGACTGTCCTTGATAACCGTATGTGTCACGAAGTCTCTCAACTTTACTTATGGGAACTTCTCCCTGAACCCGCGGCCCAAATTGTCCCTCCCCGTTCCGTCGGGAACACCATCTACCCCCCGACAGCCGACGAGGATGAAGCGTCCACTTGTGGCACATCCCGAGCATTTTCACTTGGCACGAACGCGGTAGACTGTGGCTCAACATTACTAGGCGTGACGCTAGTCGTGGGAGAGGCCGTGGGAGAGACCGTTTGAGGACCGACGATGGCATCCTCGTGCATCACCTGATGATCCCCCATACCTTCAATAAGCTCTTTCTGGGCTCCCTCATTATAAGTCACATCACTGTCAAGGGGAGGAGTATGATTTGTGACTTCAACATTCAAATAAGGAAAGATATTTTCATAGAACTTCACATCCCTCGACACAAAGAACTCCTTTTTCTCAAGATCAAATAAACTCAATCCCTTCTTACCAAACGGATAACCCACAAAAACACATTTACGACTTCAATTGGCAAACTTGTCACCTTTAGTGTGTTGATTATGGGCATAAGCTAAGCAACCAACAACACGCAAGTCACTAAAAGAAGGTGTACAACCAAATAGCATTTCATATGAAGTTTTGTTTAGGAGAACACTAGAGGGAGTCCGATTTATTAGGTGAGTAGCGGCCAAAACACATTCTCCCCAAAAATAGATTGGCAACCCCCCTTGAAACCTCAATGCACGAGCGACATTGAGAATATGTTTATGTTTCCTTTCCACTTTTCCATTTTGTTGAGGGGTACCCACATAAGAGGTTTGAAATAAAATTCCATTAGCCACAAAGAAATCTTTCATGCAGTTAAACTCTGTTCCATTGTCACTACGTACAATTTTCAACTTTTTAGAGAATTGACGGTCAATCATGGCAATAAAGGACATAAACATCTTGAAAACTTTTCTTTTATCAATCAATAAATAAACCCACACAACACGTGAATAATCGTCCACCAAGGTTAAAAAATAACGAGCACCACACGAAGAAACTTCATCATACGGACCCCATAAATCACAATGTAGTAACTCAAAAATCCTAGTTGATTTATTGGCACTTAAAGGAAAACGATCTCTAGAATGTTTAGCACGATGACAAACTTCACATGCTTTATTCAAATGACTCCTAGAATTATTAAAAAAAGGAAGCAACTTCACTACTGTCTCGGAAGGATGACCCAAACGACTATGCCATAGCTCCAATGACTTCGAATTATCAACCGAAACCGCTTGCACCTGTAATCCATGCCGCAGATAGTAAAGTCCATCCCGTCTCTCACCCGTGCCAATAACCTCCCTCGAATGCAGGTCCTGTATAGCACACAAGTAAGAATTAAATTGGACAAAGCAATTTAGATCATCATTTAGTTGTGAAATCGAAATTAAATTGCAGTTTAACTTAGGAACAAAAAGAACATGTTGGAGGATTGTTTTGTCCGTGAGTTTCACGACACCCTCCTTAGTAGCAACCATCGTTTGACCATCCGGAAGGCCCACGGGACATGGCGAAACTACTGTAGTATCCACTAAACAAGATTCATCACCAGTAACATGATGAGAACATCCAGTATCAATTATCCAAGAATCCATTTCCAACTTACCATGCAACCTGTTAGAAGGAGTGTGAGGAGTACCAAATGCGGCTGTTAACGCCGCCCACTGTTCTGCAGTAAAACCTGGAAGAGGTAGCGCAGCAGGAGCGGGGTTCAACTTCCCAAGAGACGCGCTGTGAGTAATGTCTGGGTTGGTGGCATTAGCATGCACTCCGTTACGGCCACGTCCAGTCGTGAGCTTTGTTGAAGCAGTGTTTGGCTTGCCCTTCAAATTTCTGTCATATTTCTCCAAGTACCAATCATCAAAATTGTCAAGCTTGAGGCGAATTGGGGTAATGAAGTCGCCTGGTCGATCTTGCGACCCTAAGTAGAAAGGCGAACTAGGATCAATTTTCACCGGTGGTGGAGGGGTAGCGTCGCCGGCCATGGTTTAGGGAAATTTTTTTTTTGAAGAAGCAATTTTGGCTTTGATACCATGAAAGATTTAGGGTAATTTTTTTCTGTATTCTCATTAACTCAATGGAAAAATATTTATACAAGAAGTCCAACAGTAGCTTCCCTAATTTATCATAATACCTAGCAATAGTTTAGGAAATATTAAACTTCTTGAGGAAGTAGTTTCCTATAACAAAGCAAGTACCCATATATAGCTATCCTAGAATAAAGGAATAAACCTCCTAAATAATCTCCTAACAATGCTCCTCTAACTGTACTTGTTTGTGCTACTAAAGGGATCATTTTGCAATGTTGCATCTTTGCAACTTCATTATTATTATTATTATTATTATTATTATTATTATTATTATTATTATTATTATTATTATTATTATTATTATTATTATTATTATTATTATTATTATTGATGTAGTCGATTTCTGCTCTTCGGCTTCGCCTTTACCTAAATCTGTACATGGAACGCACGTGAGCCGAGGACCACTGTGTGGTGGCCGATGACACTTCAATGCTTATGTTAGATAAGGCTTAGGAGAAGCTTAAAGCTATAAAGTGGGTTTCTGTAACATACTTTTGTTCATCGACCTTATCTCCATTTTATAGTGTGAGAGTCCTTGTTCGGCTTCGGCCATTAGTGGCGTAGTTTAGGGAAATAGATCTTACTGGAGATCATTTTCTAGCTGAAAGTTGTCCATGGATGAAAGTTTTCCTACACGACTTGTGCTCTTATATCTGCAGGAGAGGTTTTCCTTTATGAGTGTTGTCCATACAAGGAAGTTTCTTTGCCCAACTTATACTTCAGTATTTGTTTCCTAGTTGGAACCAAAGTATTGCTGACCTGTCTGTCTTGGATCGATCCCCCAGATATTTGCCTTATCAGGACTTACGAGTATTGAGCTTGACCGCGTGATGTGTGGGTTTAGTGGCACGTTGCAATTTGGGTATGACCTTCTGAATCCTGCTACTAGTGGGCTTAATGTTGTCTTAGCCTTGCTAGATTGAGCATGCAATCAAGCCTGCTATGTTCTATTTGATGAGACACGTGTACAATGCTGATGAGAATCCGGTTTGATGTATCATCAGTTACTCCCCCGAGTTGGTGGGCCATCTCATCGGTCCACCAAGTCATTTCATGAAGCAGTTGTGCAGTCATGATGATTGAGTCTAAGTTGTTTTATTAAGTGGCGAACTTCATTAATTGTGCGTGCGTTTGCTAAAAAAAAGGTGGAAGTTTTGTTTTCTATATAGATCTCCTCTCTGCGAAGTTTGGCTTCTTTACTTTTTCGATCTCAAGACTTTGTTTTGGCGTACCGCATTCCATGTTTTTGACTTTGCTCAACCTTCGTAATCGAAAGCTTGAATGATCTCTCATGGCGGGCTCGAATCAGCTTCCCGATGAACTGTTGCTAAAGGGCCACAAATTCTTTGAGAAGATGTCATTTTTTGAGTCGAGTCTGGAAGTCCTCCGTAAAACATACGTGATTCCTGAAGATCTGATGCTTTTCACTCTGGGCGCTGATCTGATGCCATTGTCCCTTCCAGAGAGGTTCATCTGTCTTCACCGAGGTATGCTTCAATCGGGTGTCCGATATTCTGTTACCAAAGAAATTTGGGAGTTCTTGGCGTACATCGACATTGCGCCGCTCAACTGGTGTCGAACAGATATTGGACTGTGATCACCATCCTGATTAGGGCGAAGGACACTGGTATCTGAGTATCTTCGAAGGTGATCTTCCCCTCAGATAAACGAGCACGTTGACTGCGTGTTGACATCACCGGACTGCTTTGGCAATTTGCTTGACGATTTTAAGTTCTGGCAGAAATTCTGTTTCATGACCTCTACGAACTCGAAGTATTTCGAGCTTGCTGGTTGTCTGGTCGAACGGGAATCATGCAACTGAGTAAGTTCAATTTTGTTTATGATCTCGCTTATGTTAAATGCATATCAGATTGACCTTTGTGCTTTTCGTAGGGAAATTCCCCACTTCATCTCTTCTGCTGAGGATAAAGCGGCTTTGAACGCGTTTCGTGGGATGCCTCGTCTGCGGATAGAGGACGTCGTAAAGTCTTCTAACATCAAACGCAACGGATTATGGGCTCATTGGCATGAGGCTCCCACTCTTTTTAGGGTTTTGAAGTTAAAGCCCGAAGGCGTATCTTCCTCGAAGAAGAAGAATAAGTTACCGAAGATTAAGATCCCGAGCCCTCCAAGGAGGGCAGAACTAAGCGAGGCGCTTCCTTCTCCTGTTCATCTGAAAAGGCTTCGCGCTGTGTCTAGCACACTTATTGGCATTCAGCTTCGTCTGACGGGCATGAAGCTGTCGGACATGTTATTGACTCGTCCGTTAAGGTGGAAACTATTGTGTCAGAGGGGCATGATGCTCGGGCAAAGGTTCCCATTTCCCTTCCTGATTTGGAGAGAGAGTATCTGCAAATGGTTGGAGTTGAAGATGTAACAAGTTGAGTACCGAGCAGGCGGAGGTTTTGAACAAAGCACTGATGCAAACTGGCGTGGTAGCTTCGTTTGGTGTGGGTCTGGATAGTCCCTTTTTGTTGAAAGACTTTGTTTGCGGCCCTGCTAGGCCTGTTGAAAAGTCGTTTGACCGTCGTCCTTATGGCTAAAGGTCCCTTCTGCATCACCCGTACTGTCATCCATCTCGCTCCCTTCCTCATATTGAGGTGACGATGGGTCCGAGGAATACATCGCTTCCTTCTTCCCCGTCAACTGACTTTGAGTCGGCTTGTGAAAGAAAACCGATCGTTGCAAGTAAGGGAAAAGCTATATATGAGAGTCCTGATGCAGTGAAGACAACGAAGGGTGGTGCTAAAGTGATTCCAGTCCCAAAAGACCTCCACTCGGATGTGCGAATTAGTCTGTTTGCTCCGGATGTGGTAAAGACGAGCAACCAAGCCTGACATCAGAAAGTTGACATTTCTTATGCTTCCAGGAAGCATATTAGCAGGTGGAATGACTGGGTGGTGAACTATGCTCCGGAGCCAGAAGGAGAGACGCTGAGAGAGTGTATGGATAAAGGGTAGAAACATCTCGGGTTGGGGATTTCATACCTAAATCAAGTGGCCGCAGCTAAGACTGAAGTTGAGGCCGCTCGTGAGAGAGTGTACACCATGGAGTGAGTCTTTGCAAACTTGCAGAAGTCGTACTCAAATGCTCTCTATGAGATTGAATCGTTGAGTAAGCAACTCTAAGCTTACTCAAATGTTGGAACAGATTCATAGCGCACAAAATCGGAGACTCAGAGGATTCGCTTAGAAACGCTTGAGTCCGACCTGGTGGGGGCAGTGTCCGCGAGGGATTAGTTTGATAATGAACTGAACCTTGCCCGTTGTGACTTACAATTTGCCCAGGAAACTGTGGTCGAAGTGCAGGCTGAGAAGCAGGTCCTGAACGCTGAGAAGGCCAAGAATGAGTATGATGTTAGCAGTTAGAGGCTGATGTTGATTTTAATGCCAAAAGCGTGCGGACCGCAGAAGAGCAGCTACTTTTAGCACAGAATGAGCTAAGTGCTGTTAATGATAAGCTGGGCATCGAGCAGTCCAAGACTGACATGCTGTCGGGCAAGCTGGAGCGGGAGCTTGCTGAATCAAGGATGCGTGAGGAGAAGCTTTTTAAGTCCCAGGGCACGTTTGAGTTAAGTAGAGTCGTGCATAGAAAGCTAGAGTTGTTGTAGCTTATGAATGAGGAACATCCTAATTGGGATTTCTCATATATGAAGAGGTAGCATATGTTGAGTTTGGAATGACCTCTGATCTGTCCAAAGAGGAAAGTGACCCTGATGAAGGCGATCCAGAGGCAACACTTATAGATGTGTCTCCTACTAAGTTCAGATTTGTTGTATCCGATTCACCCTGATGCGGAGTGAAGCTTGTAATTTTTGGCTTGCAAATGAATAACATTTTGTACTTGCACATTTTTCTTTTACTTTCCTTGCTAGCTTTTATCTGCTTTGGCTTATCGCAACATTAGTTGTCAGACGAGAGGCTTTGTTAGGTCAGAAAGTCGTATGATTGATCTGCCGGTGAGAGTTCTGACTGCTTATGCTGCGATAGTTCGTGCAATTCTTTTCAGTATCTTTTTAGAAATTGGGGAGTGTAATTCACCCTTTGCCTGGTGGCTTGGCTGTATATGAACCAACAATTGCTGTTGTTTTTTTATACGAGCTAGCCAGACTGTGGTTCTAGCACGTGCACCGTTGTAGATGATCAGACAATAGTCCTTGCGAGTCATTCGAGTTGAGCTTTCAGATCTCTAACAGGGCTTTCGACTCGTCTTTACCTGTTATTGGCGGAGTATGCTTAGTTAGACCAGATGTTGTTATCGTCAGTTATAACTGACTATACTGGGGTCGGGTTCAGCGACCATCGTTTGTGATTGAACGGTGGTCCTTGGCGAGCCATCTTAATCAGACGTCGAGGGCACTGACTAGACTCCCACTTTTCAACCCATTTTTTCTGCTTTTGGTGGAATAGAAATTGGAGTGAGCGAGAAGTTATCATCTTCAGTTGTTCTGACTAAACTTTGGCAGGGTTCAGTGATCATTGTCTATCGTTGGCCAAGGATCCCTGGCAAGCCATCGAGGTCAGGCATCGTCGTGCTGACTAAGCTCCCACTTTCTAAGTTGTTGAAATCCGCGCATCGAACTAGGCTTAGAGCAGACCAGAAGCCATCGTCATCAGCGTCCACTGACTAAACTTTGGTCGGGTTTGGCGATCATCGTTTGCGTAAGAGCGGTGACCCCTGGCAAACCATCTTAATTAGGCGTCGAGAGCGCTGACTAGACTTTCACTTTCTAAGCCGTCGAATATGTTATTGGCAGACTAGGCTTCGAGCGGCCAAGAAACTATCGTCATCGGTCGTCACCGACTAAGCTTTGGTCGGGTTGGGCCATTATTATCCATGTTTGGACAATGGTCCCTGGCAAGTCGTCTCGATCAGGCATAAGAGTGCTGAGTAACCTGCCACTCTCTAAATCGTTGGCACCCGTTTAACGGACTGGGCGTTAGAGCAGACCCGAAGCTTTCGTCATAGGTCGAAACCGACTAAGCTTTGGTTAAGTTCGGTGATCTTTATCAATAATTGGACAATGGTCCCTGGCAAGCCATCGCGGTCAGGTGTTAGAAACGCTGACTAAGCTCCCACTTTCAAACCCATCATCGTCCGCTTTTGGTGGGCTAAGCGTTAGAGCGGACCAGAAGTTATCGTAATCAGTCGGGTCTGACTAAACTTTGGTTAGAATAAGATTTCGGGCACGCAAGTCTGACTTGGGTGTCCTGACTTACTTAATTTGCCTAGCGGTCTGATTTCGGATTCAGATCGATTGATCTGACTAATAATAGCTTGACTAGCTTTAATGAACAACAACGGAATAATAGTAGGGCAGACGCCTTGGATTTTTTGTAGGTGCGCTCCTTATTCCATGGGCGCTCAAGGCCTTCGCTGTTTGCATCTTTGTGAGAAAGTAAAAAAAGAGAATATTTATAGATCAGTGTGTCATGTGTACGGCTCAGGTTGCGAGACGGTTCAGTATCACTTACTCCCCTCAATTAATGGGGTTGCTTGTAAGGTCATTAATTCGATGAATGTGTACCTATGCAGTTGCAATTGGAACCGTTGTTTCCTTATTTCCCATTCGACATTTAATGCTAACGTAACGGTTGGCTGATGCAACTTCATAAACAACTTTGCCTATGTTTGTAGGCTAGTCGTTCTCTATCTCAAGCATTGCAATGAGCGTTGTAGAGTATGTTGATAAAATGTATCTGACTAGAGAATATGCTTTGGGTTTTCCAAAGACTGAAGGAAGATCTTTGTTACTGGAGTCTTCGAATGTTTTGACATTTGCAGCGATGAGTCTTAGTGAGACTTGCTATTATGTGATGCCACCAATTGATTCCATGAGATTTTGTAATATCTTCTTACATTGCGTAGAAGTGTTACAGACTCCCCCTCACGGGTCAGGTTTGTCTTCCATCTTTCGGTGCCCCACGGCTCCTTGCGCCATCTAGTTTGGGAGATTATGCCCGCAACTAGTTTTGGGGCGGTCGTTCACACTGTATCTACTAGGCTTCACGCGTGACGCCACAACCGAAAGGCAAATTGGCGGAGCACAGCTTTGATGAATGCGACCATATTTCCAAAGGCGTTAACTCAACAACACCCCAGTCACTCCCCTCTTGAGGGTCATCCTCCCCTGCCTTCTTCTGCTCCAGTTCCAAATTATCTTTGCAGGGCAGATTGGCGAGGCAAAGGTGTCTGTATTTCGTTTCAAGGCTCATGTTGTCATTTTTAGATCATCATTGCGAGGTGATTCGACCGAGCAAAGAGTTGAGCGAGTGCTTGTAGCCTTCTTCAAGTACTTTACTTTCACCACCTTTTTTTTGGAGGCAGATTGGCGGAGCGAAGTTTCGACGTGCGTGTTAGCAGATGCATATTTGTGCCAGACTTAGAAACTTGTAGTGTATAGACTTTTATACTAGTTGGTCGGAAAGCTTTTTAATAACTTTCATTGCAATCAACAAAATCTGTTTTTATTTACGGAACTTGTCTGGTACGAACAATTCTTCTAAACTGAAAAAAAAAAAAATGGAATCAAAGCAACAAAATAATTTAACCTCGAGCGGAGACTAAGCTAACCCGACCCTGAAGGAGGCGCGTATGGTCCTGGCTCGGATTTTATAGTCCCTCGAGTGAAGTGTCTTGCTTTACAAAAGCTAGCGAAGTTACTGAAGAGTGGACTTCGTGTGGACGGGTGGTTCCTTGCTGATTATCAACTCTTGGAGTAGGCGCCCGTTTGCTAAAGTATCATTACTTAGTTCTACATTGGTCTGGATTGGGCCTCTAGCTCTGAATTTTTGTTATCCGCATAGTTGGGCTTCAGTTGTTAGGGATTACTCTTCGTCCACGCAGATTGATTCTCCACTTTCCTCTAGGTCGGTGCCTGATACGTCTGTTCCACGAGCTCAAGCTGTAGTTGGTAGCAATTCAATTGTTTCAGGGTTGCATAATGGCAATCCCTTGCCGCTGGCTGATTTCCTCAGATAGTTCCTTGGGCTTGGTTGGTTGTGTATTTGATGCATTGGTGCAGAGTGGAAACTACTGCCTCCATATAATAAAGCCAATGCCTCCCCAAAATAATGTTGTAGGTGGATGGAGCGTCAACCACCATAAATTCTTGGACAAGGTACTTCCACAATTGTAGGTCTCCCGCAACCACCATTAGATTGATTTTCCCGATAGGGAAGCAATTCTCTCAACTGGATACGACCATGGGGTGAGTGTGGGGGGGAGGGGGGGGGGGGGAAGGGGGTGGGGAGGGTTAAAGTCCTTTTCCTGGAGTTGCATGTTTCGGAGAAACAAGACATTAAGTGAGCTTCCTGTATCCACCAAGGCCCTTTTAACCTCCCACTTCGCGATGAGGATACAGATGACCAGGGCGTCATTGTGAGGAAAATGTACATCCTTGAAATCCCTATCCATAAGTGTCAATGGTGGGATTGAGCTCTGAACTCGTGCATGGTGCACTTGTTAGTCTTCACACTGGGTGGCGTCCACATCTCTGTTAGTGTCCTCCTGTGGGACCTGTTGGATTGCTCTCCCTCGGGACTGACCCCACAAAAGGACATAAATGATGCCAAAAGCTTCCTTTTTGATATCCTTGACAACGTCCTCCCATTCCTTTGCTCGATCATGACTCGTGTTTGAGCTAAGGAACTCCTTGAGCTTGTCTTTCCTGATCCAGTACTCGACCTCTCCTATGAGGTTTCTGTAATCCTCAATATCGTGTCCTCCCTCCTTATGAAAGGTGAAATATTTGCTGTTGTTGCGTCTAGCGGAGTCTCCTTGCTACTTGGGGGCCACTTCAGTTCTTCCCAATTCTTCATAGAATCGAGGACGTCGGACAGACTGGTGTTGAGAGGGGTGAAAGATTTGGATTTCACATAATTGGAGGCCTTGTCCTACTTTGTGCGGCCGCAGTCGGTCTTATTGTCATTGCATTTTCTTTCGTTATCGTCCTCCTTCTTCTTCCCCTCTTTCTTGTCTCTGGGGACGGAGGGTTTCTTATCAGATTTTGCCTCCGTTTTGGCGGTCAGCATCTCGTCTAGAGTGATGTATATCTGGGCATCCTTTAGCAGGTTTGCCATATGGGCTTGGGGTCCAAAGTAAGGAAGTCGTAGAACTTTCCTTGCCTTAGACCCGAGGTGAAGGCAGTGATGGCGGTGTCATCACTACATCCGTTGATGAGAGTTAACTCATCATTAAAGCGTGTGACATATTCCCTTAACGTATCGTTCTATTTTTGCTTCAGGGTTAACAGATAGTGCAGGCCCTTCCTGATTCCTTGGCTGCCCACAAAGCGTGTGAGGAATGTCGTCGCCAAGGTTCGGAATGAGCCGATAGACCTCGGGGGAGCCTTTGGAACCAGGTTAGCGCTGACTTCTTTAGGCTGGTAGCGAATGATCGGCACATTAATGCATCAGACCCTTCCTTGAGCGCCATCACATGCTGAAGGTAGCGCAAGTGTTTGTATTTCGTTTCAAGGCTCATGTTGTCATTTTCGGATCCTCATTGAGAGGTGATTCGACCAAGCAAAGAGTTGAGCGAGTGCTTGTAGCCTTCTTCAAGTACTTTACTTTCACCACCATTTCTTTTGGAGGCAGATTGGCGGAGCAAAGTTTCGACGTGCGTGTTAGCAGATGCATATTTGTGCTAGACTTAGAAACTTGTAGTGTATAGACTTCTATACTAGTTGGTCGGCAAGCTTTGTAATAACTTTCATTGCAATCAACAAAATCTGTTTTTATTTACGGAAATTTTCTGGTACGAACATTTCTTCTAAACTAAAAAAAAAAGAAAACAAAAATTGAATCAAAGCAACAAAATAATTTAACTTCGAGCGGAGACTAAGCTAACCCGACCCTGAAGGAGGCGCGTATGGTGCTGGCTTGGATTGAATAGTCCCTTGAGTGAAGTGTCTTGCTTTACAAAAGTTAGCAAAGTTACTGAAGAGTGGACTTTGTGCGGACGGGTGGTTCCTTGCTGATAATCAACTCTTGGAGTACGCGCCCGTTTGCTAAAGTATCATTACTTAGTTCTACATTGGTCTGGATTAGGCATCTAGCTCTGAATTTTTGTTATCCGCATAGTTGGGCTTCAGTTGTTAGGGATTTCTCTCACTCAGGCAGATTGATTCCCCACTTTCCTCTAGGTCGGTGCATGATACGTCTGTTCCGCGAGCTCAAGCTGTAGTTGGTAGCAATTCAGTTGTTTCAAGGTTGCATAATGGCAGTCCCTTGCCGCTGGCTGATTTCCACAGATAGCTCCTTGGGCTTGGTTGGTTGTGTATTTGATGCATTGGTGCAGAGTGGAAACTACTGCCTCCATATAATAAAGCCAATGCCTCCCCAAAATAATGTTGTAAGTGGATGGAGCGTCAACCACCATAAATTCTTGGACAAGGTACTTCCACAATTGTAGCTCTCCCGCAACCACCATTAGATTGATTTTCCCGATAGGGAAGCAGATCTCTCAACTTAATACGACCATGGGGTGAGTGGGGGGGGGGGGGGGGGGGGGTTAATTAAAGTCCTTTTCTAGGAGTTGCATGTTTCGGAATGCACTAAGAAACAAGACATTAAGCGAGCTTCCTGTATCCACCAAGGTCCTTTTCATCTCCCACTTCGCGATGAGGATGGAGATGACCAGGGCGTCATTGTGAGGAGAATGTACACCTTGGAGATCCCTATCCATAAATGTCAAAGGTGGGATTGAGCTCTGAACTCGTGCATGGTGCACTTGTCAGTCTTCGCACTGGGTGGCATCCACATCTCTGTTAGTGTCCTCCTGTGGGACCTGTTGGATTGCTCTCCCTCGGGACTGACCCCACAAAAGGACATAAATGATGCCAAAAGCTTCCTTTTTGATATCCTTGACAACGTCCTCCCATTCCTTTGCTCGATCATGACTCGTGTTTGAGCTAAGGAACTCCTTGAGCTTGTCTTTCTAGATCCAGTACTCGACCTCTCCTCTGAGGTTTCTGCAATCCTCAATATCGTGTCCTCCCTCCTTATGAAAGGTGCAATATTTGCTGTTGTTGCGTCTAGCGGAGTCTCCTTGCTACTTGGGGGCCACTTCAGTTCTTCCCAATTCTTCATAGAATCGAGGACGTTGGACAGACTGGTGTTGAGAGGGGTGAAAGATTTGGACTTCACGTAATTGGAGGCCTTGTCCTGCTTTGTGCGGCCGCAGTCGGTCTTACTGTCATTGCATTTTCTCTCGTTCTCGTTATCGTCCTCCTTCTTCTTCTTCCCCTCTTTCTTGTCTCTGGGGACGGAGGGTTTCTTATCAGATTCTGCCTCCGTTTTGGCGGTCGACATCTCGTCTAGAGTGATGTATATCTGGGCATCCTTTAGCATATTTTCCATATGGGCTTGGGGTCTAAAGTAAGGAAGTCGTAGAACTTTCCTTGCCTTAGACCCGAGGTGAAGGCAGTGATGGCGGTGTCATCACTACATCCTTTGATGAGACTTAACTCATCATTAAAGAGTGTGACGTATTCCCTTAACGTCTCGTTCTATTTTTATAGACCTCAGGGGAGCCTTTGGAACCGGGTTAGCGCTGACTTATTTCGGCTGGTAGCGAATGATCGACACATTATTGCATCAGACCATTCCTTTAGCGCCATCACATGCTAAAAGTAGCGCAAGTGTTTGTATTTCATTTCAAGGCTCATGTTGTCATTTCAGAGCTTTGATGAATGCGACCATATTTCCAAAGGCGTTAACTCAACAACACCCCAGTCACTCCCCTCTTGAGGGTCATCCTCCCTTGCCTTCTTCTGCTCCAGTTCCAAATTATCTTTGCAGGGCAGATTGGCGAGGCAAAGGTGTTTGTATTTCGTTTCAAGGCTCATGTTGTCATTTTTAGATCATCATTGCGAGGTGATTCGACCGAGCAAAGAGTTGAGCGAGTGCTTGTAGCCTTCTTCAAGTACTTTACTTTCACCACCTTTTCTTTTGGAGGCAGATTGGTGGAGCAAAGTTTCGACGTGCGTGTTAGCAGATGCATATTTGTGCCAGACTTAGAAACTTAGAAACAAAAATGGAATCAAAGCAACAAAATAATTTAACTTCGAGCGGAGACTAAGCTTACCCGACCCTGAAGAAGGCGCGTATGGTCCTAGCTCGGATTGCATAGTCCCTCGAGTGAAGTGTCTTGCTTTACAAAAGCTAGCGAAGTTACTGAAGAGTGGACTTCGTGCGGACGGGTGGTTCCTTGCTGATTATCAACTCTTGGAGTAGGCGCCCATTTTCTAAAGTATCATTACTTAGTTCTACATTGGTCTGGATTGGGCCTCCAGCTCTGAATTTTTGTTATCCGCATAGTTGGGCATCTGTTGTTAGGGATTTCTCTTCGTCCACGCAAATTGATTCTCCACTTTCCTCTAGGCCGGTGTCAGATACGTCTGTTCCGCGAGCTCAAGCTGTAGTTGTTTCAGTGTTGCATAATGGTAGTCCTTTGCCGTTGGCTGATTTCCTCAGATAGTTCCTTGGGCTTGGTTGGTTGTGTATTTGATGCATTGGTGCAGAGTGGAAACTACTGCCTCCATATAATAAAGCCAATGCCTCCCCAAAATAATGTTGTAGGTGGATGGAGCGTCAACCACCATAAATTCTTTGACAAGGTACTTCCACAATTGTAGCTCTCCCGGAACCACTATTAGATTGATTTTTCCGATAGGGAAGCAATCTCTCAACTGAATACGACCATGGGGTGAGTGGGGGGGGGGGGGGGGTTAAATTTCTTTTCCTGGAGTTGCATGTTTCGGAATGCACTAAGAAACAAGACATTAAGCGAGCTTCCTGTATCCACCAAGGCCCTTTTCGCCTCCCACTTCGCGATGAGGACGGAGCTGACCAGGGCGTCATTGTGAGGAGAATGTACACCCTAGAGATCCCTATCCATAAACGTCAATGGTGGGATTGAGCTATGAACTCGTGCATGGTGCACTTGTCAGTCTTCGCACTGGGTGGCGTTTACATCTCTGTTAGTGTCCTCCTGTGGGACCTGTTGGATTGCTCTCCCTCAGGACTGACCCCACAAAAGGACATAAATGATGCCAAAAGCTTCCTTTTTGATATCCTTGACAACGTCCTCCCATTCCTTTGCTCGATCATGACTCGTGTTTGAGCTAAGGAACTCCTTGAGCTTGTCTTTCCTGATTCAGTACTCGGCCTCTCCTCTGAGGTTTCTGCAATCCTCAATATCGTGTCCTCCCTCCTTATGAAAGGTGCAATATGTGCTGTTGTTGCGTCTAGCGGAGTCTCCTTGCTACTTGGGGGCCACTTCAGTTCTTCCCAATTCTTCATAGAATCGAGGACGTCGGACAAACTGGTGTTGAGAGGGGTGAAAGATTTGGACTATACATAATTGGAGGCCTTGTCCTACTTTGTGTGGCCGCAGTCGGTCTTATTGTCATTGCATTTTCTTTCGTTATTGTCCTCCTTCTTCTTCCCCTCTTTCTTGTCTCTGGGACGGAGGGTTTCTTATCAGATTCTGCCTCCGTTTTGGCGGTCAGCATCTCGTCTAGAGTGATGTATATCTGGGCATCCTTTAGCAGGTTTGCCATATGGGCTTGGGGTCTAAAGTAAGGAAGTCGTAAAACTTTCCTTGCCTTAGACCCGAGGTGAAGGCAGTGATGGCGGTGTCATCACTACATCCGTTGATGAGAGTTAATTCATCATTAAAGCATGTGACGTATTCCCTTAACATCTCGTTCAATTTTTTCTTCAGGGTTAATAGATAGTGCGGGCCCTTCCTGATTCGTTGGTTGCCCACAAAGCATGTGAGGAATGTCGTCGCCAAGGTCCGAAATGAGTCGATAGACCTCGGGGAGCCTTTGGAACCAGGTTAACGTTGACTTTTTTAGGCTGGTAGCAAGTGATCGACACATTATTGCATCAGACCCTTCCTTGAGCGCCATCACATG
This sequence comes from Berberis vulgaris, assembly GCA_963556465.1. Lineage (NCBI taxonomy): Eukaryota > Viridiplantae > Streptophyta > Magnoliopsida > Ranunculales > Berberidaceae > Berberis > Berberis vulgaris. Next base: position 54,909,991 of record OY747134.1, read on the forward strand.
CTGAAAGTAGCACAAGTAATCGGACGGGTCCCCCGTCCCGACATAAAATTCCAGCTTCAGCGGGGTGTACTTCTTTGGTAGAGGCTCGACCATGATATGATTCATGAACGGATAGTGAGATTGAACAGTACGTCTGGATTTGTGGCCGCTTGTCGAATGGGGTTGTGTGAGACGTGTATGTCAGCTCTAGGCGTTGGGTCCTTGCTCGATTTATATTTCAGTATTTGTTTCCTAGTCGGAACCAAAATATTGTTGGCCTGCCTGTTTTGGGTCGATCCCCTAGATACTTGCCTTATCAGGGCTCACTCTTGCCTTATTAGGGATACGAGTATTGGCCTTGATTGCGTGAGGTGTCGGCTTAATGGCACGTTGCAATTTGGGTTCGACCTTCTGGATCCTGCCAATTGAGTATGGAATTAGACTTGCTATCTTCTGTTTGACGAGATTATCATGACACGCGTACGGTGCTGATTAGAGGACAGTTTGATGTATCATCAATTATTATTATTATTATTATTATTATTATTATTATTATTATTATTATTATTATTATTATTATTATTATTATTATTATTATTATTATTATTATTATTATTATTATTATTATTATTATTATTATTATTGATGTATCCAAAATTCAGCCTCCAATAAGTTAAACTTGCAAAACAACTGTTAGATTGCCAAATACCACATTTTTGGTGGCCGAAGGCACTTCGATGCTTAAGTCAGTAACTCAGTTAGAGATGGTGATGAAACTGGACAGAACTTAGTTAAAATTGCATACCTTTGTTAAATATTCCCTTTACCTTTTATAATGGTCATAGTACTTCTTTGCGTGACTTAAGCATGTGAGGCACAATGAGAGGAGACCTTATCTGTAACAGTCTCCTCCTTTACGAGGATACTTTCATGGAGGCGTAAATCCCTCCACGACTCTTTTTCTATGTAACGTTCCTCCCCTTTGAGGAAGAACTTTATCGGGTCTGGATTTGAGCCTCTGACTATGATTTACTTTATCGGCCTTTGTTTGGGCTTCCTTTGACTAGATTTGTCCTTTTTGAGTTTTATACTTCAGCTTGGATTGGGATACTTAATCCTCGTGATGGATAATTTATGCCACGTGTACAGCTGTGATGTTGGTCTTATTTGATGTATCATCAATTATTATGATCATACAATTGGTCCATTTCTCAACTCTTAACATTTTATGAGATTGGACGTAGGTAGTAATCCAACTATCTATACCTTTACAAAAAATATAATATATTTGCATGTAGAATGATTTTACCTTTATAGATTATATAACATTTGCCAATGGGGTACCAGCTCAGCGGTAGGCTTGTGGCGGATGGAATCACATATCCAAGTTTCGAACCTTGTCGGTGACATCTAGGGTGGGAAGGGTTAAGGGATTTTCAAAAATAAAATAAAAAATTACATAACATTCTCAAATATCCTTTGCTTCATCCTACCTTAAATTTTTTTGTGACTAGCGTTGAATTGCCGCATACACTTCCTATAGTTTAGTTCTCTTTTCGATTATTTTGTGTGACAAAACATTGCATGTTTCTCAACTTGGAGTGTTTTCCTTCAAGGGTTTTTTTTTTTTTATAAAATTTGTCTTGTTATACACTTGTATTTTTAATGAAAACTTTAAACGATGATTTACTTTTAACATGCCCTCAATTGTCTTTGATAAAGGGTAAGAAAATTCAAAGCGAAGTTGTTCGATTTTACAGTATTATGTCTTTTGCCCATAAAATTTATTCCTCCCTACTCTCGGTCATGTAATTTCATAATGTACATCAAACGAAATTGGAGTATACTTGGCGATAACTGACTATGTTTTTAGTGCAATGTTATTTGTTACAAAGCCAAAAGAGAAACCAAAGTACTTTATCAACAAAACACTGACTGAAGTAGAGAGTCAATATACTAAAATAGATAAGGCATTTTTTGTTGGAGTTTGTATAGCAAATAACCAACATTGAAGAGAAAAGATGTGTCTTTTGCACTTGAAGAGAAAAGATGTGTTTTTTGAATTAAGAAATGATGTGTCTGATCAACACACCCTATTGTTCTCTATATTGTGAAGAGAAAAACAAATTCTTCAAACACATTAATTTTTTTTAGAGTTATTCATTCTTTTACACTTCTGAGAGAGATTGCATTCGATAAATTCGCCAGAGCCAACACTTTTGTGCTACCGTGTTGGTATTAGATAGTTGAGTCTTGGTAGTCAGACGCCTAAAGAACTACAACACTGAGTAGAGGCGAATTTTGTCTATAGGACATAGCACATCCGTTAGCCTCTATCTACAAATCAAGACGTACCAACTCCGCCAATTCAAAATAGTGATTTCGTAAGCCTCTATCTGCAATACAAGTTAGTAGATTTATTTATTTTATTTGATTTCATTGTAATCAATTTATAATACAAATAGTATTTGTATTGTTACATTAGTTATTTCAAATAAATTTATACATTGTTCTGATTGTTCACCAACAATCTATAGACAAAATTATGGAACAATCAGTTAATGGCATCAAACCCCATGTTGAGAAACCAAACAAGTTCAAGGGTATGGATTTCAAAACGCTGGCAGCAGAAGATGTTCTATCTAACAACCTTGAACTTTGCTCATATTGTCAATGAATATGTTCTTGTCACTGAAGAAGATGATATTTTCACATATTAGTTTAATGCGATTGATGCATGGAAACATAGTAAGTTTTTATGCAGGAACTATATCCTAAACAGTCATGATGATACGTTGTATGATATGTATACATCATACAAAACAGCAAAAGAACTTTGGGATTCCCTGGAGAATAAGTATAAATTTAAAGATGTCGGTTCAAAGAAGTTTATCATTGGGAAAATTTTAAAGTACCAAATGATAGACTCGAAGACTTGTGAACCAAGTGGAGGAACTCCAGATTATGATCCTAGAACTTGTTGCAGAGGGAATGAAATTGCCACACCAATTTGCAGTCGAGGCTGTCATTGAGAAATTGCCTCAATCTTAGAACGATTTCAAGATTCATCTCAAACATAAAAAGACTGATATGTCAATGGAGGATTTGGTTATCAAATAAGGGTTCAAAAAGATCACCGCAAGAGTGAGGGAATGAAACATTTTTGAGTTCGACGCTAAATCCAATGTTGTCGAGGATGGAAACAAGTCCGAGCCTAAGTACAACATTCAGAAAAAGTAAAACAATGAAATCCACAAGTGGTTATGTATTTATACTTGGTGGGGCAACAGTGTCGTGGAAATCACAAAAAAAAGAGTGTATAACACCTTCCACAATGCAATCTGAATTTATAGCCTTAGATCAGACTGCTGAAGAAGCAGATTGGTTGAGAAATTTTTTAGAAGATATTTCGTTATGACCTCAACATGTGACTGTTATATGTATTCACTGTGACTGCATGACAGCCATTGCACGAGCAAAAAATAACATTTACAATGGCAAGTCTAAGCACATAAGACGTCGGCATGACACTATAAAACAATTGCTCAAAATTGGGATCATTTCAATTGACTATGTGAAGTCAAAAGAGAATATTGCGGATCAACTTACAAATGGTATACCAAAAGAGCAAGTGTTAAAATTATTGAGGGAAATGAGCTTAAAGCCAATCCAATGAGTATACCTGGCGGAAACCTAACCCAGCCAAATGAAATTTCAAGGCCTAAGTTCAAAAAGGCAAACTAGTTAGGTGAAACTCAAAGAATAGAGTGTACACACTTACTCATTCCTATGATAAGAAATGTATACTACCTGTGATGGTCAGGGTGAATATTTATATATTCTTAATGACACTAATCTCTTGAGAGATGAGATGAATACAACAGAGCATTAATAATCTAAGTGTCACCTATATGGGAGTAAATGTGGGGTCGCATTTATGAGAATGATATAGCTGAGTTCTCTAAAGCTCTCATGAATCCGAGAATATTTGTTCAAGACCAAAATGAACACAACCGTATGAATTGAAAAATGTGAAAATATAATGTGTGATGTTCATTGTCTTGATTTACTAAACATAGTGAACAGTTCAATGTCTCCTATACACACTGCGTCACCGGTAAATCCCATAAGTATTCACCAAGGAAGGTTCAAGTCCAAAAGACACCTCTCCCAATGCATATTATGTCTAAGTTTCTCTTTAGAAGACAACTTTGTATATTTACTATACAAATGTGGGGTATTGTTAGAGTTTGTATAGCAAATAACCAACATTGAAGAGAAAAGATGTGTCTTTTGAATTAAGAAAAAATGTGTCTGATCAACACACCCTTTTGTTCTCTATATATTGAAGAGAAAAATAAAGTTCTTCAAACACATTAATTAATTCTAGAGTTATTCATTCTTCTTCACTTCTGAGAGAAATCGCATTCGGTAAATTCGCTAGAGCCAACACCCTTGTGCTACGATATTGGTATTAGATAGTTGAATCCTGGTAGTCAGACGCTTAAAGAACTACAACACTGAGTATGGGCGAATTCTGTCTATAGGACATAGCGTATCCGCTGGCCTCTATCTACAAATCAAGTCGTACCAACTCCGCCAATTCAAGATAGTGATTTCGCAAGCCTCTATCTGTAATACAAGTTAGTAGATTTATTTATTTTATTTTATTTCATTGTAATCAATTTAAAATACAAATAGTATTTGTACTGTTACATTATTTATTTCAAATAAATTTATACATTATTTTGATTGTTCACCAACAACTTTGGCGTTAGTGTTGTTGCTCGAAGGCTGAAACCATATTTCAAAGGTCAAATTGTACGGGTCTACACTGAATATTCACTTAAAAGGTTTTGGGCAGAGCTAATGATTCTAGCAGACTGGATGCATGAGCAAACTTGCTTAGTGCATATGACTTGCAATATGAGCCAAGGACAACAGAGAAATGTCATGTATTGGCTTCCCTGATGGCCCATTTCATTGTTGAGACAATGAAGTTGCTTCGGAGCTTATGGAGGAAGAATGCCTGCATGATTCAACCTTTCTACCATCCGCACCAGCTCATAGAGATCAACTCGCACACACTGGGGGTGATCAGATGGAAAGCGTGGAAGCACATGATGTGTGGTTCATCTTCACGGACAAATATTCAAACATCAGTGGCACAAAAATTGGTTGTGTATGATAACTCCCGAAAAACTAAAGATCAAAAAAGTAGTCAATTGGGATTCATAGCCTCGAAAAATGAAGCAGAATATGAAGCTATGATCACGGGCTTGAAGACAACACTTCATTGGGGTGAAAAAACTCAAGTTGCAAACTGACTGAAAGCTAGTGGGAAATTAGTTCGAGGGTTCTTTTCAGGCTAAGGATGAAAGAATAGAAGTTTACTTGTTTGTATTATAGGATTTGGCGGCTCAGTTTGAGAAGATCCATTACCCAGCAATCTAGGAACAACAACGAACATGCAAATGCCCTAGCTTATGTCTTTGCAGCACTAGAATCAAAACTTACCCGGTTTGTATTGGCTGAATCTAAGTGGAACCCAAGCATGCTCGAGAACCACTACTTGCTAGTGGGGGCAATTTAGGTGTGATCTACAATAACCACATTGGGGGCGACTTGGACACGGAATTGAAAGATGTAGTAGTTGATGTTGAAACTGCTCCAAACTGGAGGGAGCCCTACATCAAATTCATCACTTCTAGAGAGCTTCCTAATGACAAATTTCGAGCTGGAAAGGAAAATAAACTTGTAGTCAATTATACATTGATTGATGACATTCTTTACGGGAAGCCAGTTGCATTCAAATATGTTCTCAGATGTGTATCTTTTTAGGAAGGACAATATATATTGCAGGAAAACACGCTGGAGAATTGCGAAAGCCATTGGCGAATGAAGCTTTGCTTACATAGCATCGACCCAAGGGTTCTTTTGGTCGTACATGCAGAGAGAATGCGAAGGAGTACGTGAAGAAGTGTGTCTCATGTCAGTTATATGCACCAATTCCAAGGATGCCTCCGAACGAACTACATCCAATCCTCAGCCCCTCGACATTCGCCAAATGGGGTATGGACATTGTCGGTCTATTTGCTACCGCTAAAAGAGGACTCAAATTTGTATTTGCTGCAACAAACTACTTTACTAAATGGGTGGAAGCAGTGGTGCTGGTAAAAGTCAAGTAGCCAAATGTGAGGAAATTCGCACAGGAGAACATCGTTTGTCGTTTTTGGTATACCTTCAGAGCTAGTATCAGACAATGAGAAGCAATTTGTTTCAGATACAATATTTCAACTTCGCCAATGTCTCGGGGCGGGGCGCTCTTATAATGAGGAGAGCAAACAAAGGTGAGTTTGCTATGTTGGACGGACGAAAAGCTGCAACAAGACGGGTGGCTACCTGCAGTGGGACCACGGCACGGGGGATCTGGGGGAACGAACAAGCTGAAGTGACAAATAAAGTCATACTAGACAATTTGAAGAAAATTTTGGATAAAGCTAAAGGGAACTAGGAGCAGGAGTTTTATGGGCTTACAGAACGACCCCTCGTTGGTCTACTGGCACTTCACCATTTTTACTTGTGTATGGAACTGAACTTGTGATTCCAACAGAGTTGATAATATCGACAACAAAAATTGCAGATGTGGAATCTGGACAGAATGATGACATCTTAGGCAGAAACCTCGAGCTTGTAGAAGCACACATAGATGAAACACTCATAACACTGATATTATATCAATAGTCAGTGAAGGGGACATTCAACAAGAAGCTGCGAATGGATGAGTTTAGGATAGAAGTCTGGATATTGAGGAAAACTCGTGCAGAAACCACATGGAACCAAATAGCTGGAAGCTTGGGAAGGACCGTACATCATTGACAAACAAGCCTGCATCATTAGGATCCTATTATATGAAGTATATGGACGTAAAAGTCTACACCAAGCCTTGGAATGCGTTTGATGCCGGGCAGAAGAGTGATTATCCTGTAAGCTAGTTCAACAGACAATTCATAAGGAAGGATACAAGAGATTCGCAAAAAAACACAGAGAAATAACTCTAATGTTCAATTAAATTATTCAAATAAAAGGTCTGCTACAATATTGAGGAAAAACTCTATTTATAATGCTCAAATAACTTGAATAATAAACAGTCTATTCCTTACAGAAAAATTAGAATCAAATACTAAAATAACACGCAGTCTATTCCTAAAAGAAAAAGTAGAATCAAATACTAAAATAACAAGCAGTCTATTCCTAAAAGAAAAATCAAAGCCTAATTCTAAAAGGAAACTAAAAAGACTCATAATTAAATTGAAAGATTAGGAATAAGTTATTTAGTAAATAACTTTGAGAGCAAATTAGGAACCCTAGACACCCAAATTAGGAACCCTAGAAATTTAAGTTAGGAACCCTAGAAACCCTCCTGCATCAGTCACCCTGGGTTGGAAGGAATTCGTCCTCGAGTTCACAACAGCTTCATCGGAACCCTCTGACGGCAGCCCAGGAGGAAGATCCTCTGATATCAGGTCAGAAAACTCTGCTAGCACCTGCTGCACCTCCGCTGGAAAATCTGAAATCACGTCTGTCAAACTTCGGGTGTCCCCATTCAGTCCAACCATGGAAGTCAATGGTGCACCTCGGTCTGCTACCCAGCACTTATTCCAAGTGTGCTAATTGCACTCATTGCAGGTGTTTTCACAGTTTCAGAGACAGATCTAGAAGCTTCAAGCGTATGCAATATACGAAGCCCGTCTATATTTGCTAAGATTTTGACACCGTTATCATTTGTTGAAACAGCTAACAACAACCCATCCTTGTTAAAACAAATTCGAGGAGAGGCCGATAATCACCATCTGCTTCAATGGTTGTCAAGATGTTCGGGTTATCCATAACGAACTCGTCACCAACAGCCAAAAAGCGATTTTTAGTGGTATCGAATTGAACAACGCCAACTAATCGCTTCCGAAAACCCTGGTATATTCATTTTACGGCTCCTTCACTTTTATTCCATTCCACAAGATAAGAATCCCCTTCTTTAGTGGTTCCACAAGAGAAAAGCCTTGACCCATCGGCACTGTATGACATTGTTGTACAACAATGACCTGGTGCGTCGTAGTCAACTCTTGAACCCAAGTTAGCATACAACCATGCCTTAATCTTCTCATCAATGGCTGTTGAAAGTATGAACTGGATGTTTTCCTTGTAATGAAGACACATAGAAAAAACAGGTGCTTCATGACCTTCAAAACTGTACTGCTGTGCACCGGTGATTGCATCCCATACCTTTATAGCCTTGTCATCCCCACAAGTCATGATGCACAATTGTTTATTTAGGTAAGAGAAAGCAAGATCATCTAACTCATCAATCTCTTCAATGACTAATGTTTCATCATTTGCATCAAAACAAGCTTCCAAAAGCATCTGGTAGAGTTGGAGATTCAGTGGAGAGCCATCTGCCCAGTGGCATGCCTCAACCACGGAACTGGGTGATGATCTGTAAGCAAGAGTCATCACAGCATTACGTAATACTTGCATTGATTCACTGTTATTTCCAGTTTCTATTGGTCTCTCCAAGGTCCCTCGTATGAATTGGCGAAGACGTTGCGCAGCAGAATCAAATTTATCTAATGGGATATGAGGATGTAGAAGCAACCTAGCTTCTAGAACCTTCAAATTTCTACTTTGCCAGGCTTCATATTCTCGTTGGTCGGGAAAATCTGACGATTTATATTGTTGTAGCAACTCCAGTGGCAAAACCATTGAGTCAATGCGTCTTCCAAGCTCACTGCCTTTACTCAGCCCCGATAATTTGTATGGCTTGGGATGACGATCTGTCTTCAACTGCAATTTATGGACAGCCTCTTCAGACACTACGTTCTCACAACTGCCACTGCCGATGATCATCTTGCAGACTTTATCTGCAACTGTGCAGGTTGTGTGAAAAATATTGGTTCTCAACCAATCGTCCCCTAAATCACCCTTTGGAGTCAGTAGGCTCTTACGAACAACCAGAGTCTCATGGCCATCTCCATACAGCACATCTCCATCTTCAACCACTACAAGAAAAGTGATCATTGATAGCTAATGTTTATAGCGTTTTTGTGAAAAGCGCTATAATTGATTGAATTCACGAACAATTACAAATAATGAAACCGCTATATTGACCAAAAGCTCGCGCGGGAAGTGAAAAAGAAATGCGCGCTCCACAATTGCTTCACAGAGCGCAAATTTTAATAGACCTCGCTCGATTCCACTTCAACATCTACGTCTTTCTCCCTCTCAGTCTCGCTCTCCTCCCCTGTTAATCGCAGCAGATCGGAGAGGCGTTTTTCTTCTCCAAAGGTGCGCCGCTCTACAAGCTAGAGTGAGGGAGAGAGAAATCTAGGGAGAGTGAGAGAAATCGAGCGAGAGTGAAAGAGTGAGGGAGAGAGAAATCGAGTGAGAGTGAGAGAGATCCAGGGAGAGTGGGAGTGGGAGTGAGAGAGATCCAGGGAGAGGGACGCCGCTCTTCTTCAAACCAAAGGCACGCCGCTCAAGCGAGAGTGAGAGAGATCCAGGGAGAGGGAAAGAGTGAGGGAGAGAGAAATCGAGAGATCGAGAAATAGAGATCTAGGTGCAGAAGCTCGTCCTCAACATCTCCGTCGGCAAGAGCAGAGATCGTCTCACCAAGGCCTCCAAGGTATGTATACTAAGTCTATCTCTCTCTTACCCCCTAAACCCCATTGCACATCTTTTCCTCCTAAATCCCTATCGTTTTTCACTGATTTTTATTTGTAGGTGTTGGAGTTGTTGAGTGGACAAACCCCAGTTTTCTCCAAAGGTATGTATCTAACAAACAAAAAGGGTTTCTCTCTTTTATGTTTTTTGTTCATTTTGATTTTACATTGATTTGGTTGATGGGGTTTTTGACCCTTTGATTTTTTTTTTTTTTTGTGTTAACAATTTTTTTTCAAAATTGGGTGTAATGAGAAGATTTATTGCTATGTCACCGTCGAGGTGACAAGGGGATGCAACTTCTTGAGAGTGGATTGAAGGTGAAGGAGTACGACCTGTTGAGGAGGAACTTCAGTAAGACTGGATGCTTTGGTTTCGGTATCCAAGCGCACATCGATCTTGGCAAGTAATTTATTATGCCTTTTATTTTTATTTTTTATTCATTCAATTATTCAATACTATCTTCTATGGTGATTGTTTTACAAAACCCCATTCAATTATTTAATATTGTCTTCTATGGGGATTGTTTTATAAAACCCCCCTGTTTAAATTCAGAGCCAATTTAAATGAACAAATGTTGAAACATTGTCCTCCCTAGTTGTTACAATCTGAAGAGAGTTGTGACAATCAAGTCATTATTAGTGATGTCTTAAGAGAGTTGTGACAAATTGATGGTTTTTAGAAATGATTCTGATTACATATAGGTATTCATGGGCAATCTAGCTAACTTTTGATGATATTATAAGGTTATGTTTGACTTGCATGACAAGGTTCTAGAATAACAATTATATGCATTTGGTATTCATCTTAATGATTGAGTGTATTAGTTGAATTTGTTTCATCTTGGTTTTGCGAGTGGACTGGCATAAGAAGCTGACCAAGTACCATACTTCAAAGTTTTTTTTAATTGATATCCGGTTGGAAAGATTGAGAACCAAGTTTCCCCTTGAAAGCTTTCATGATGGTTGGCTTGCTAATATGTTTCTTATTTGTCTTTGGTTACTTATTTTTTATTCAAAACATTTAACATGTTTGGATGCTCATGTTCAACATTTGATGTTTCAACTAAACTAAATATCTGATTAACATTGTGAATATTTATATGCAAAAGATGTTATTTACAACGTTTATGATTTGCACATGCATTTTATGTTCGTCAATTTGGATAGCAGAGCTTGTCAATTGTTTGTCTGATTTGTGGTTTCTCTGCAAGGGTTTGTTTTCTGGAATGCGTTGGGTTTGCAATCAATGCAATAATTTTCAGCTATGTGATAAGTAAGAATCTGGTCCGGTATCACGATGCTTGTGACGATGCAAATAACGTCTATGTAATCATGGAGTATGTTATTTCTTGTTTCTAAATGATATCCTGTAGGCTTAATTTTTTCTTTTCCTTTTGAAAAGTAGTCACTTATTATGACCACAATCGAATAGTTAATTTGTTATATGTATATTTGGTATGTTTTTCCATTGTTTTACTGTTGATAAAGTCGGTTGGTGCGTATGTGAAATAGTGCATTTACTTTAGTCGATAATCTGCTTTAGACGAATCTTTTTGAAACCAGCATCAATGTTGATAATTCAAGTACATGAAACTGATTTTCCCAATGTGTTAGTTCTGTTTCCTTATTTGCGAACACTTCGAATAAGATATTGTTATTTAGTGACTGTAGTTCTCAGTGAGCTATCTTGGAATATGCTCTTATTTCAAAGCTATTTATTAGCATTTTTAAAAGTTGGAACTTATGTCACAACGACATGATCACATATGGTAGGCATATCCACTAAAAACGCACCAAAACGAGACCCCATTCATGCATTACAACCTGTTTTATATTACTATCTCGAGTTAATATATTCATAATGAGTGAAGAATTAGAACCTTAGAAAAAAATGTGAAAAAATTGATTGCCTAAGCATGGAGCCTTTACATGGTTCTAAACTTAGAGTTGAACTTTTCCCTTTTTCAGATTGTGTGAAGGTGGAGAACTGCTTGACAGAATTTTTCAAAAAGAAAGGATGACGACCGAAATAAAAGGATGGAAGCACTGAAGAACAATGATGTTGACAAATACCGTCAAATTTTGCTGGAGCAGCAGACCAGCATGCCAGGTGATGCAGCTCAGAGGAATTCTGTTTTATCATCATTTCTGTCCCAGACAGAAGAATATCTTCATAAGCTAGGCGGGAAGATAACAACTACGAAGAATCAGCAGGAGGTGGTGGAGGCAGCAAATGTTGCTGCATGATCTCAGGCATGTCTTTGATTTATTATTACTGTTGTTTCATATAATTAAGCCTTTTCGTTTCTATAATTTAACATTTTTATTTCCGTGACAGGGTCTTTCGGAAGAAGAAGTCAAGTCAGCTGCGACTTGTGCTGGAGAGGAAGTGATGATAAGGAACCGGTTCTCTGAAATGAACACTCCACATGATAGTTCATCCGTGAACAAGTAAGTCTGCAATAATTATGATAAAAAATTATTGAATTACCTGAGAAAAAAAAGCAGAAGGATTTTTTGTTTGGTAACAGATTTTATTTTGCATCATGTTGGACACCATTCGCAAACCATGTGCCATATAAAATACACCCCCTTCCAAAGGTCATTGCCTTCCAATAAATGAACACAGTGATTATATGAAGATTGTTGCTTTCCAAATATTAAAATTGCAGGCCCTGGAGCTGAAGAGGATGCAAACACCATTATATGAAGATTATTATAACACTTTAAATGGTTCAGGCTCTGCAGCAGAAGAACAACTCTTACCTCAAATGGAGCTGATTTGCTAGGTACTCTTTATAACTACATTAACTGTCAGTATGTACATAGAATTGATTAACAGTAGCGAACACTCTGGAAGTCGATGCTTCCCTCTGTTGATCTCGATCCCATAGACATTGCATATGAATTTCATGTAAGAAATTTTAAACTCAAGTTTTATGATTTGCAGGGTTTGGTCGGATTTGGTATTGGTCTAGCAGCAATGGTGTGTTTCATCTTTCTACTTATAATTGCATTTTCACTTTTTTCCTTTACACTGATTTAGACTATTGGGTTTACTTAATGAGACAGGGGAACCGAGCTATTGCAGAGATTTAGTTTGCAGATTATATTTTTCCTGCTTTCGATCAGGCAAGCTTATTGTCTGCACTTAAATACTTACAAAGTAGTTCTACAAATGTGTTTTACCACTGCTCCTTTACCGTTTTAGATTCGCTAAATATGGAGTTCCTTTTCGGGCTCGATATGCTTCGTAAACATCAGGTAAGTAACATGATAGATTACAACTTTTATTTCTTGGCATATTCGGTATCTAACTAAATGTCTATGTTCAGTGTAGTATAGATTTAAAAGAGAACATCCTCAGAGTTGGTGGAGGAGAAGTTTCAGTTCCCTTTTTGCAAGGTTAATCCTGTGATTTTCATGTTCTAATTTGCGTTTGTTATATTTTTTTGGTAGTTTGTTTTAACTCTCTCTAAATGATTGAAAACCTGCACATACAGAAAAGGACATTAGGCATCTCAAGAAAGACTCAGCATCATCAGCTTCAGTAAGTGAATTTTTGTAACTGATTAGTCTATATGTACGGTTTCTGCATAGATGTAATTATTCATATGCATGCATGAAACTTTATGCCGTTTTTATTCTATGCTATACTGGATGTTTATAAATTCCTCCATCTCTAATTAACTTTTCCAGTCAGCGCTTAAAGTCTCCTTAATCCCATTTTTCTAAATTGTACTTTAACCTTGGCATTTTCACTTGTACTTTTTAGAAAACTTCTATAACAAAAGAAGCAACTGTTAGCATGCCTGCTCGAGCCCAGCCTTCTGGTAAGTGATGGAAATTATTCGTACCTGGCTTTCTTGTTTTCTTTTTATATGTAGAGGCTTAAGGATTAAGACATATGTTGATTGTATTTGGACAAAGTTCCATGCCATTAGCCCATAGTGACAGTAAGAACTCAAATGTAAAAGGGAAGTTACCTGGATAATAATTTTACTGAAATTCTGAAGATGTATATTGCGTTTAGTAATTCTGAAACTAGCAAAATGCATTTTCCAGTGGTGTTACCATTCAAACATCACAAATTCTTGATGTGAACATCACGTAATTCATCATACGTGTTTCTTGTTTTAATTTCTATTATAATCCTGAAAGAACTTTTGTTACAGGAATTGCGCAAGGTCAAGTAGCACAGGTAAACTGCTGGCATTTGTTTATTTTCGATTTCTTTTTTTCTGACATTTACATAACTTTTATGTTTGGTATTTTCTCGGGAAAAAAAGAGGTTTGTTCAAATTGTTGATTATGTTTATGGTTCTAGAGATCCAACTTCAAAGCGAAAGTGTCGAAACTCTGCGAGCTTGGTTTTGGGAGGGATGCAGTAGTTCAAGCACTAAAACTATACAACATGTGTATTCTCTTTCATATCTTGTCCTTGTGAACTATTTCATACACTCTAATTCTGATTCTGAATTGATGAGAAATGATGTAGGACTAATGATTTTGATGGTCAGAACTGCCAACTTGTCATGTAAAATGCCTGGTCTTCACAACCTTTACTATGTTAATGCAAGATTTATTATTGATTCTTGGATTGACAGCTTTCTCATCCTGGGTCTCTTAATGCAACAGGTGCAGCTGAATTTCAGAATACGAGCCATTCTATATAATACAACAGATTCTTATTTTAAGTGTTCCCTTGCTCATGGAGCATGTGGTTTAAAGCTATATCTTACGAAAAAGAGTGCTGCTGTCATAACTGCTCCTGGTCCACCTGAGGTAAGTCCTGTCCCCTTTTCTTTTCTTGTGGATGAATAATCCTAGATGCCCTGGTCTGGTTGAATAACAGGTTGACAACCTCTACCTTCTCATGTATCTCGGCCAGTGCTACATCATAATATATACAACTTATCAAAAAGAATTCACCGCTGTGATGTAAAACACATTGCATATCAGGCTATAAGATTGCACGCATCACTAAATCAGGAAAGGGACTGAGTGAGTGAGGGGAGTGTAAGGGCAGGGAATCTCATCTGACTACGTATCAGAAAAGTAAAATTCATTTTCATGGTCATATCAACTGGGCATTTGGTCTAGTAGTATTATTCTAGCTTTGTTAAATTCATTTGGAATTTCATACGAAAATAAGGGTTTAGGGAAGTTATATTTTGACATATTTGAGTGCCGGCTCCTTTAAACCACTAAATAATGGAGTGCGAATCTCTGATGGAAGATGCTGATTCAAAGACTTGTTGAAGATTGTTGCTTGTGATTTCTTCCTTATGTCCCAACATCTTAGAGCTTAATCGTGAGTCAACAGTCTACTTTAATAAATCTGACTAAGTTTCTGTTTCCTGTGTTCAGCCATACCAGCCTGGTTATACTGCTCCACCTCCACCTCAGGAGACCACCATTGATATCAAGCAAGTTTTTTTTGTGCATATTCCGTGTCCACTTTTATTCCTACCTAGTGGGCTGTTTTAAGTGTTGCAGATGGTGGAGATTAAGTGTTAATGACACTTCTGCTGTTAAAGCATCCACTGAGCATTACTAATGTTGATGGTGGCGATGATGACACATCTGTTTTTTTCTCTGTAAGTGCAGATGGAACAATCACTTATTGAATTTGCTTAAGTTGTCAGAAGTTTCTATTTTGATCTAAGGTTGTAGCACATCACTAACAGTTTGATGTTTAACAGCTTTTTTTGTTACGTGTTGCCGAATTTCTTTTGCCATGCTACATCATGGCATGGGCAATAAGTATTTTGCAGCGCCGAAGACAGAGGCAGGTTAGTCTTTGTAATGTTATTAATTTAATTTTCCTTTATGGCCACCCTGCTTGTCCAATCCAATCTGATGCTTAAGACAGCCCTGTGCCAATTTTTGTGTAGTAGGGCACAGTAGGTGCTATTCTAAGAGTTATTTTTTGTACTGTAGGCATAGTTATTGGGCATTTGGTCTAGTAGTATTATTCTAGCTTTGGTCTAGTAGTATTATTCTAAGATTGTTTTGGTTTAACAAATTGTAACTGATGTTAAGGACTTTCAGGGAGTGATTAACAGAATGTGAATGTTCCAGTTGTTGCTGATATAGAATGTGAATGCTTCAGTTGTGAATGCTCCAGTTGTTACTGAGGTAATATGCTGCAGATGGTGGAGAATGCAAGTGCTTAAGTGTTGCAGAGTGCTCTGTCAGATGGTGGATGAGAAGGGTTCTACAGTATTCTGTTAGTGGTTAGAAGAATGTTCTGTTAGAAGAGTAATGCTCTGTTAGAAGAATAATGCTATGTTAGTTGCTCTGACCTCTGTGAGGTATGAGTATAAATAGGAGAATGGCAATAACATTGGGATTCATGATTTCACACATTGTACAATTGAGCAAATGCTTATTAGGAGATTAAGGCATCTCGAACAGCCTACATCATTCAGTTCATATTACATTGTAATTCACTCTTTCGAGTTGTATCTTGTAATTCCAATTTCAGCATTGTCAATACAATTTCTGTTCCAGCAATTGATTGTTGAAATCTTCTAGTCTTCCATATATTCCTCTTTTTGGCTTCTATTATAAATTCTAGTCTTCCATATAAGATGTAATGAAAAGTCATTTGATAGCAAAAAAAAAAAAAAAAAATCTATGTATAAATACCATAGCGTTTTTTGGTAGCGTCTACTATAGCGTTTTAAAAACGCTATGGTAGAGGCTACCATAGCGGTTTTGAAACGCTATAAAAGCCAAACTTACCATAGCGTTTTAAAACCGCTATAATAGCCTCTGGGTCTATTATAGCGCCGGCTGTCATAGCGTTTACTAAAACGCTATGGTATCCTACCATAGCGTTTTTGAAACGCTATGAATCAACATTTTTCTTGTAGTGAACATCACCATACACAAGCTCTCCAAGCTCTTCAGTTTTGTCTACCACGTCTTCTTCAATCAGAAGATTGTTTCCCTTTTGAATAGCAGGTTTCCTGCACTCAGTCGCTCTATGTCCATGTTCACCACATCTAAAACATCTAATATTTGAGTTAGAATTACCCTGTGGTGGCTGCTAGGTAGGACGAGATTCTTGAGAGCAAACTGGCCGACTGCTTTGATCACTTATGATCATTGGCCTCCTGTTCTGTTGTTTCTCGACTGCAAATGCACACTGGTAGGCTTCAGAAACAGTCTTCAACGAGTGAAGTCGTTGAAATAAGGGTTGAGTGTAGCCGAAAGGAAGGAAGTGACCCTTCATCTTCTTCTTCATCTTCTCCCAATTAGTAATCTTGGCCTTGCCCTACCTGTCTCGTGCTCGCTTCAATTGCTCCCACCGCGCATATGTTTTGCCTTTGAGTTTGATGGCGACCAATTTCACCTTGACACGATCTGGGACTTATTTATACTAAAAAATACGCTCTACTTTATGCAACCAATCGATGAATCCTTCGGCCTGTAACGTACTAGAAAACTCTGATAGATCCACTTTGAAATCGAGGTCTCCATGACGATTCTTCCGATCACGGTGCTCCCAGAATCGAGCACGATTGTGATACGGGTTTTCGAAACTGGAATCAGAATCGTGATCTTCCATCTCACGATTACCGAAATCCTGCACCGTTAGACGCTAGGTTAACTTTGCAACTTGCCTCTGTAAATCCTCACTCATCACATTCTGAACGTTACGATCACGGTGTGGGGCTTCCTCGCTCGGAACATGTCCGTGTCGACCACGACCACCAGCCATGGAAACTGATGAGATCTCACCCCAAGAAGATGTTGAAGCTCTGATACCAACTGACACTGAGCAGAATAGTGATTATCCTGCAGGCTAGTTCAATAGACAATTCATAAGGGAGGATACAAGAGATTCGCCAAAAAACACAGAAAAATAACTCTAATGTTCAATTAAATTATTCAAATTAAAGGTCTGCTACAATATTGAGGAAGAACTCTATTTATAGTGCTCAAATAACTTGAATAATAAGCAGCATATTCCTAAAAGAAAAATTAGAATCAAATACTAAAATAACACGCAGTCTATTCCTAAAAGAAGTAGAATCAAATACTTAAATAACAAGCAGTCTATTCCTAAAAGAAAAAGTAAAGCCTAATCCTAAAAAGAAACTAAAAAGACTCCTAATTAAATTGAAAGATTATGAATAAGTTATTTAGTAAATAACTTTGAGAGCAAATTAGAAACCCTAGAAACCCTCCTGCATCAACGTTTCACCTCAAAACATTTTTATCATTAGCTTTTCATCCAACTCAATAGTTTTCGATTCGTAGTTGTTTTAAATAATGCACTTTTCCAGTTAGGGAAAGTTTTCATTGTTTTAGATATAGAAAAGTTATTTTCCAGAATGTACAAATTATTAAGATAAAATTTTCGAGTCAGATTACGGAATTGCAATTACTTGAATTTTATGATTTGAGTCTTTATTTCCCACCAAAATTAAAGCCATACGCGAACTCTACATAGTGGTCGATGGCATACCACACGCATTTGGAGTAGAACATAGTTGTCTAAGTTTATCATATATGTCCCAAATGGTGTACGTAGTATAGCTTTTCTATTCCCGTGCGAGCTCAAAGTAGAAGTTTATGACATGTTACACGTATCGATATCAGCGGGGATTATTACTCTAGTGGTTTGACATGTATTAGAGATATACCAAAACACTATATTTGCCTAAACGTGACAAAGGATGTTTGTAGGGACGACAGTGGGGTGGTTTTTCACCGATATTTTCCCTGCCTGTTTCAATTGGGGCGATTTTGAATTTTCCTAAACGGATTTCGAGGTGGATATGAATATTCAAACAACATCCATCAAAAATATAGATTTGGCCATATTCGCCCCACCAATATCTGTTTAAGTATGAAAATTATAAAAATACCCTGACCCTTAAAAAGCAAAAATCTCTAAACCAATCCTTATCTCGAGATGCGCACCCCCACTCATCTCGAGGAGAGTGGGCGGTGGGGCGCCTCCCTCGCTCCCTAGAATTTCACCTCATTCTCTCTGACTCTCACTATGGACTCTGCCTCTTGGTCTCCTCCACACAGACGGTCCGAGTTGAATAGTTCTAAATCCTTGAAAATCTCTTCACCTTTTAGTTGTGATTGATTATAGCAAACAAGGAAGAAATACTTAATCAGTTCGACATGAACATGGCATATGGGCCTTGCATCGGGATGTATAGATTGGCTCGATGGGAGCGCGGTAATAAATTGGGAATGAATCCACCAAAAGATGTGGAAGAGCTTATGAAAAGTGGTTAGGTTGGGTTGGAGTGCCTTTGGGATGGGCGTATATAAAAAAACTATCATTCTTTTGGTGTATTGTAGAGTCAGTAGATGTACGATGAAACTTTTAGTTCTATTTTTATGGATCTTCAACTACTTGTTGTATTTTGGTTCGTTTGCAGAGAATTTGGAATGTTTGATTAATAGGTGTTCAGTTTATCTTCTTTGTTGGCGACCGCAACTACCAACACATTTGAGTTCAGATTAGCACATGTTTTTTTTACTTTCCATTAATGCTTGTATGTGCAGTCGATTACACTTTGTTCTTTAGTTTCTTTGGAGTATTCTAATGTAGTAAGAGTGAACTCCAGTGGTTCAGTTCTTGACATGGTGTTTTCTAGCTGGAGTTTGAGACTTTGAGCAATGGACTGCTGGATTCAGATATTTAAACCGATTGCCGGGACAGGGCAGATCCCTGGAGATAAATTTTAAATAAAAATATAAATGAATTGGTGGTGCAGATTTTGGGATCCGCAATCCCTGACAGAGCGGGAACAGATTTGCTCAAATTTGCCTCAATCCGCCTCATTGCCATTCCTAGGTGTTTGTGTCTTTAAATGAAAAACAATATTACAATTTTGTCCTCCCAAAATTTAAATTATTTATAATCAAACCCAATCTCTCTCAATATTCATCAGTTATACCTAAGCCCCTAACATAATTTATTGAAACTCTCCAATTATTTTGACACATTTAAGGACATCGAAATTACAATTGTCGTTATAATAGTAGACTTGAGATATTCGAGCATTTTCTCAAAATCTCATGGGTTCTCAAAGAGAAAAAGGGACATAATCGTGATTATAAGGAAATCATTGGGGAAATGAAACACACTCTTATAATGAGTATATAAAAGTTATAAAATTAAAAGAGGCACACATTTAAGGACACCAACAATTCATTTGCAGTTAAAGTAATAGATGAGACAAAAACAGAGTCTCTGGTTTTATTTTTATACTCGTCTCTGTTATGAAAAGATCTCTAGGAAAACCTTCATGGATGAAGTTTGGATCATCCGAAACTCGGCTTCAAGAGAGATAAAAAAATAAGAAGGGGAACAATGGTACGAGAATGACGAATCAAATTGGACCCAATCAACCAGGTTGCTGGCTCATTACTTGACTTCAATTAGTCCCCGCATTTTTGGTTGCCATTTTTCGGTTAGTGGTGAATGTCGATAGCTCAATGCCTCAATGCTTAGTCGCTAGAGGATGTCTTTATATGTTTAGTGATTTTTTTAAAAACTCCAAAATGGTTCATACTGATGACGTACGTAAGCAACTCGCACCGATGACCATCCTCGAAAAGAGAAAATGATAAGCAGTACAAATAGAGAGAGACTATTTTCTGTTCCCGGTCCTGGTTGCCATGTGCGGTAGGGGTGGGCATTTAAGACCGAAAACTCGGCCCAATTCTGTTTTTTATTGATATTTTAATAGTCAGTCCTAAAATCCAACTCGGCCCAGAGTGCTTGGTTCGGTTGTCGATTCCCATTCTCAGAACCCGATGGGTACCAACCTGGTATTTAAAAATTAATTAAATATAAAAATATTTTTTCCTCTAGGGTTTCGTACTTTCCATTCTCAGAGACACACTCACTCCGCCTCCTCTTCCTCTTCGCAAATTCGTGCAAACTCCTCTTCCTTTCCGCTCGTTAGTCGGTGTATGGCATCATGATCGTCGAAAAAGCTTTAGCACTACACCAAAAGGCCCGTTTAGCTACACGGAGTTGGCCACGGCTCTAAACCGTTGGTTTATTTGCCACGGCAAAAAACCGTGGATATCGTGGCCAACGGCCTAAAACCGTGTCTATAAAAATAACAAACTGTGGCTATAATCACTGCCCAAAAGTTGGCCACGGCTATAAACCGTGGGTTCATTTGCCACGGCCAAAAATCGTGGCTATAATCGGCAACGGCCAAAAATCGTTGCTAAAAAAGAGTGGTTTGCACGTGCGCCTGTGTGGAGGGAGGAGTTTCGCGCTCTGGCGAAAATTTCACGCTTTGGCGAAAAAAATTGGGGAAAATAAAAGGGTTTGCGAGGTCATTGCGAAAAAGATTTTTGATTTTCGACCTATTGTGAAACAAATTGGCGCAGAGGAGAGATCGAGGAGCTTGAAAATCAGAGTCAGAGAGAGCTTGAAAATTGCACGATTTGGTTTCGCCTCCTTCCATTTTCATTTCTGGCCATTTGCTATTGAATTTACACATAAATTTTCAAAATAACAATTCACACTAATTAAAAAGTAATTTTGGTTCATTCTATTACTGTATTCGTGGCGGTCAAATGCAATCTTGAATGTGAATATCGCAAATCCCAGGTTAGTTTTATTGCGTGAACAAGGAAATAAAACCTTACCTTGCATTTTCCCTTTGCAAATGCCAAAGGCATTGGGGAAAAACTAGTAATATATGTTTTTTTTTTTTTTTTATGGCCATGCAGATTAATATTTATTATTATTTTTTTTTTTGCAACAACTGTAGAATGAAAACTGGTGATACTCCGGTGGTGAAAATTTTGCATGTGATCTTTGTTTAATAACCTATTGATTAATCTTTAACATTGTTGTTTATCCTAGAAACACTACAGAAAGAATGTGAGATATAGAGGGAGAGAAATGCGTTAAGTTAGATGACCTTCAACCACATGTTTTGTAAAACAAACTTTCTACTAGGGAAGGGCAAAGAATATTTCAGCGCAAAACAAAAGAACATTCTCATCTAAGTTTTAACTCACGATGAAGGAAGGTAGTAAAAAATGCTTACATTGACATCGCTATCATTTACAGCAGAATCTCCTCTCCATTTTACTCTTTGGTTGGATGGTAACTTCCCAGACCTTTGAGCCTCAAAATACAATAGACTCTTCTTAAGGGTTGTTCCATAGCTGATTGATGCGACTCCTTGAATCAATAATAGAATACAAATGAATAACTCCCACAAAAATGGACTAGGGAGCAGGGAGCAAGGATTTGCCAGTACATATGAGGATGATTAGAATAACAAAATGGACTAGGGAGAAGGGATTACATGTTTATTCTGTTCTATAATCCACCAAAAGTTAAAAACAAGTTGCAGAGTATCAGATATCCAAATAATATGATACATGCTCTGCATTATTTTGTTTTCTGCATTTGTATTTATGAAAATATATATCACAATAAATCAAAAAAGTTCAGATGACCTAAGAATATCGAAGATACCTGTGCATATGTACGACTTTGTGTTAGTCTAAAGTTCCAGAATCCCTAAGTTATTGATTATTCCATGAGTATACTAAATATATGCATATAGTATAAAAGTTCTTTTTTTTTCCTTATCTTTTAGCTTATATTCACTATTGATATTCTTTTCATGTACTATGAATATGAAAAGTCTCATAAACCTGAAGACTTTAAGTTACCTTGGTGATAGTAGAACCTATATGGCATTGCGCACCCACTAACTTCAGTTATTTAGGATGTGCCTTCACTTCATCTAGAAATCATTGCAGCTTCTCATTTCTGATGCCAAACTTTGAGCATAATATTAACCTTCTTTTCAGCAATTCTGGATGCGGCAATAATATTCTCCAAATCAAATTCACTATCCACATTAACAAAAACCCCTTCTTTTGTAGTTACTTGATGTATATTATATAAGGCCATTTAAAAAATGATTGGAAAAAAAAAGCAAACATAATGGAAGAGGATGTAAATATTAGTTGGTTAATGGCTTTACAGCTAATGCTTTTGAGTAATCACTATAACCTACTGACTACTTTTCCCTTTTTTGATTTTCCCTCTTTAGGATTTCAACTTGGTTGATGCATAGTTCTAGGACATATTTTGGACAAAATTTGAAAGAGTTTTGCATTCTCTTGATTTTGTTGATATTTTTGGTCACACATTAATAATGTCTAACCTAATAGTACCGTTATTTGTAGGAGAGAATTCGTATAGGTAAGGAACTTCTTGAAGCAAAGCGGATTGAGGAAGATAAAGAAAGAAAACGGTTTGTCTTGATACGAAAAATCTTTTTGGTTGGAAAATGTTTTATTGTCTTTAGTCTTCACCATTATCTTGTTTCACTTCACCCATTTCTGTGCAATTTATTTGTTTGCCCCCTAAAACTAAAATAGATTCATTTTCCTGTTGTAGGATAATTGCCTTGCGGAAAGCAAAGAAGGAGGAAGAGAGAAAAGCAAGGGAGAAGATCCGTCAGAAACTCGAAGAGGATAAGGTATATGTTGAATTCTCAACTTATCTTTTATTGAGGTATGATTGAAGAATAATTTGTTTAAGTTCATACTTCATAAACACATTTAATGAGGCTGAGAATTCTTATTTTATGTTGAATTCTTATTATTGTTATTACTAATATTATTATTATCATTATTATTTTCGGTGGCCTTCTTTTACTTGAGCATATATCTTTATTTCTATTTGTTTTCTCAAAACAATTCTAAGAACAATTCTTGGATAAACACCTCGTTATACTAGCGGAAACCTAGTATCGGCACCGTTCTCTTGAACTGTTCAAAGAATTATCTTCAAATGATTATTGTTATTCTTGTCTATTTTTATCTGTGTGTTTTACTATTTCTGTATGTTCCTTCTCCTGTGTTCAACTAACTGTTCTAGACTGTAAGTTTAGTTTGCTTTCTGAAACCTAGTAGTCCTGGGTGCAAAATTGGTATCAGATGAACTGAAACTGATTGGAAAGATGGAGGTAGTGTCAATAAAAACATATCTTTATTTCTATTTGTTTTCTCAAAACAATTCTAAGAACAATTCTTGGATGAACACCTCGTTATACTAGCGGTAACCTAGTATCGGCACCATTCTCTTGAACTGTTCAAAGAATTATCTTCAAATGATTATTGTTATTCTTGTCTATTTTTATCTGTGTTTTTACTATTTCTGTATGTTCTTTCTCCTGTGTTCAACTATCTGTTCTAGACTGTAAGTTTAGTTTGCTTTCTGAAACCTAGTAGTCCTGGGTGCAAAATTGGTATCAGATGAACTGAAACTGATTGGAAAGATGGAGGTAGTGTCAATAAAAGCATATCTTTATTTCTATTTGTTTTCTCAAAACAATTCTTGGATGAACACCTCGTTATACTAGTGGTAACCTAGTATCGGCATCGTTCTCTTGAACTGTTCAAAGAATTATCTTCAAATGATTATTGTTATTCTTGTCTATTTTTATCTGTTTGTTTTACTATTTCTGTATGTTCTTTCTCCTGTGTTCAACTATCTGTTCTAGACTGTAAGTTTAGTTTGCCTTCTGAAACCTAGTAGTCTTGGGTGCAAAATTGGTATTAGATGAACTGAAACTGATTGGAAATATGGAGGTAGTGTCAATAAAAGCATATCTTTATTTATATTTGTTTTCTCAAAACAATTCTAAGAACAATTCTTGGATGAACACTTCGTTATACTAGCGGTAACCTAGTATCGGCACCGTTCTCTTGAACTGTTCAAAGAATTATCTTCAAATGATTATTGTTATTATTGATAGAAATGGGTAGTTAATTGACTATGCTACAATATTTTTTGATGCATTTCTAATGCTATTTTAGTCATCCTCTTTGGTTGAGACCAATTATTTTGTCTTTGTTTCTTATTTTTACTTTTGAGTTGGGAAAGGGAAGCTTTGTACCTAAGTATTCAGATTGGCTTTTCCAATGCTTTATAAAAATCTATTTGTGGTGATATGTTGTGGAAGGAAACTATCTATAAATGTAGTGTATATAGTTGTTTCTTATTTCTTTTTGTTTGATAATGGTTAATATCTATAATGTCATTGATAGAAATGGGTAGTACTCGCGGCAATCTCTCCACCAATGATGTCACTACATCTACAAATGATGACAGTGAAGTTAAAAAGACCATACAGTTCAATGTCCATGGTTTAGCAGTTGGACCTGGTGCTAGAAATTTCAATAAACACATTGGAAAGCTTGTTGAAACCCTTGTGCCCATCAAATTCAAGGGTTGGCACCATGTTACTGACAACTACAAAGAGGATGTGTGGAATGGCCTCAAGGTGAGATTTTACATCATTGATTTTCATAATGTCTTATTTTATTGTCAACTTATATCTCAATGGCTTATTTGCAGCGTGAATACGACATCCCAAATTATGTGAAAAGGAGTGTGCATTTGAAAATGCCTGAATATTTTAGAAGGTTCAAGGCAGATCTTAGGAAGGATTATTTGGATAAGTATCCTACCATTGAGGAACAAGAGAAGCATGTTCTAAATGGTGTAAGAGAGAAGGATTGGAAGGAGTTTGTTCGCTATGAGAGCACCCCTGAAGCGAAGGCAATTAGAGCCCAAAATGCCAAAAACAAAAAGGCTTCAAAGTATGTATGGGGGGGGGGGGGGGTGGCCAAAAGAGTGCTGCAGAAGTAGAGTATGAAATGGTAATTGAGTTTCTAGCTACTAGTACAATAATAACCATTTAACTATATAGGCTGAGACTAATCTTTCAAGTATATAGGTTGAGAAGAACCCTGATGGGGAACCAATCACACGCACTGATATATGGATTGCTTGTCACACGGGAAATGATGGAAAACCCACGCATGGTGCTGAACTATATATGGTATGTGCCCAATGATGTCCTTTATACAAAATTCTTAATTTACTTTGTAGTTGTTTGAATATTATTTGTGTCCTAATTTATTTTATTTTTTCATTCTTTTGAAGGAACAAGTTAAAGCAAAAAATGTCGCCTTGCAAGAATCTTCAACCAAGGGTACCACTGACCTCACTATTGATAATGATCCTCTAAGCCAAGTGTTTGGCCAAGAAGAAAGGGGACGTGTTCGTTGTGTTGGAACCACCGTCTCTAAAAGGAAGTATGATGCTGCACTTCCCGCTCGTTCATTGCTTTTGGATAAAACATTGGAAGTAAAAAAATTTAGCGAAAAATATGATAGATTGGAAGAAAATGTTAGATGGATACGAGAGAGACTTGAAAATGGAACTTATGTGAGACCATCAACAAGTGAGGGAACACAAGGAGGGACACAAAGAACTGAAGATACACCTTCATCCCGTGTACAATCGACAAGGCAACCAGAAAATCCATTACCTCCATCTCCATTACCACCATCTCCATTACCACCATCTTCTCAAGGTGTTGCGAGGTTTCCTTCTCCAAGCAATCATGTTCCTTCAGTGTCAAGGACTTACAAAGTTTGTGATTGGCATATGAATGTCATTGCGATAGCAATAGAGGTTGTAGATCCTATCCATCGATTCTCTTGCGATTGCCATGGATCATTGAACCCTGCAACAGAGATCAGACTTTCCTTATGCTTCAAATATAGGACTGAGGTGAAACTTTACAAGAGTGATCCAAAAGGAGACATGATGGGGGATTTGGACGTTGGTGATTTCTTCGTATGGTGTAAAAATCATGTGGAACTTGATGATTGATAGTTACAACTATGTTGGAAGCAATGTAATGGTGGCAGCAAAAGAGGAGCTGAGTAAATTTACCGGAGTGAGAAGAGCGATCCTGATGGAATTGTTATTGGTTCGAGGCAAATTTATCTGACTTTCCCAGCTGAGAGCATCTTCACTGAGGAAGATGTTTCAGACTACTTCAAGTAAGGATGTCACCATAGTTTTACATGCAAAGTTCAATAGTTTTTCACTCGTACTTATCCTATCTTTTTGTGTTGATTTTGTGCTAGTAGGAGCTTTGGGTCTGTTGAAGATGTCAGGATTCCCTGCCAAGTGAAAAGAATGTTTGGGTTTGTCACATTTGTGTATCCTGAAACTGTCAAGATGATACTAGCAAAGGGTAACCCCCACTTTGTTCGTGGAACTCGTGTCCTGGTGAAACCTTACAGGGAAAGATTAGGCCCAGCGAGAGGTAAGTTCATGGAAGAGCCTTGCAGTCCCCAGAGTTTACGACAATTCTAATTAAGTGAGGTCTATTGTTGTTTAATGTTCTTAATACATCTGATGTTTAAAACCTTGCAGTCCCCAGAGTTTACGACAATTCTGGATATTTCAGGAAACAGTTAATGGAAGAACGTGAACATGCTACTGAGTTTGAGGCAAGACGTCTAGCAGAGCTGCAGTTAGGACCCAAGCCACTCGCCCATCAGACTCTACAAAGCAGGGGCTAGCATGGAGGGTTTTGATGAAGATGGAATATGTCATGAGAAGGGTGTTGTTCCAACATTCACTGGAACCTCTGTACAGACACTGGAACCTACTGGAGTTACAATGAGAGGCATGTAGCCCTTGCTCCAGACTTTGCGGTTTCATCAGTTTAGGTGCATCTTTTTCTATTCGAATTGCATGTATACATGTGAAACTGCTCCATTTTTAGAAATTTTTTTTCTCTTTCTAAACTATTCATTTGATGTTTGCACTTAACTATGGCATGTTGCCATACAGTCTAGTGAAATGGGTGAATGTAATACTGGGTTAGATTCTTGTGAAAATGGTGTAGCACCATCCTTGGAGCAAAATTAGAGAGGCTCACCTTTTGTTGAGCAGCATGTTGTGCCTGCCGAAGATGATGGAATTTCATCAATTCAGGTACAATTTTTGTTTGTTGAGACTCCTATGTGACAAAATGGCCCTTTTAAAGTTTCTTGGTCAGTCACTAAGTTATAATTTTTGTTTGTTTTATCTTCTTTTTCAGTCACTAAGTTACTTGGTCATATATGTGTGCTGACTTTATAATTTCTCCATTTGTTCATCTCTATCTGACTCTTTGTCCTGTTCTCTTGTTTGATTTGATTGCAACCCAAGACGCTGATGATTTAGATGATGGAAACCTTTTGATTAAAGGGTTGATTAATATCAATCTCTTGACCATGCATGGATTTGAACTTGGGTTGATTGATTTCTTTTATTTCTCAGGTTAATCATGATTTGACTCTCTTTAATCAATGGGGATTTGTTAATTTTTTATTGATTTGGTCTTCAGTCAAAGCAGATCTGTTTCTTCTTTAAATTTGCATGTAATGTTTTGAACTTGGATCGGATGATTTGCTGTGTTTGGGGAAACTTTGATTTGGTTTGACTGATTTCTTCTTTATGAAGTTCTGTTTCCATGCTCGAACTCATTAGATTGATTTGTTTCTTTTATGGAATCTGATTGAAGTTTAATTACCTTTTAATATCCATTAATGTCTAACTAATGCCATCTAACTTATTTCTTCTTTATGCCTTTCTTAATCAGCAGCTCTGGCCATTGAGAAACTCAACAACACTCCTTTGAACGGGAAGTTGATTCGAGTGATGTGGTCTCAACGTGACCCAAGTGCCAGAATGAATGGAGTTGGGAATGTATTTGTTAAGGTATAATTTGCTTATGCAGAAATGTCCATTTAGTTTTCTTAGTATTTATTTTGGTTTGACACTTACTAATGTGATGGTCTCGGTGCATTGTGACAGAACTTGGATGAGGCAGTGGACAATGTGAAGCTTTACGATATGTTCTCATTGTATGGAAAGATCATTTCCTGCAAAGTTTCTATGACTCCAGAAGGAACCAGCAAGTGCTTTGGGTTTGTTCAGTTTGAAGCTGAAGAATCTGCGAAAAAAGCTATCGGATTAGTTCATGGCACCATGGTTGATGGGAAGAAGATGTAAATGTTTTCTGACTCTCCCCTAATGTCCATTGAAATTAGTTTCTCTAACTTAAAGTGTTTGCTTATTTTAAAACCTTTTTTTTGTTGGTATAGCTACGTTGCGCCTTTCATTAGTAAGAGTAAGAGGGACACAAGCTCTTCTGGTATCTGGTTCACAAACTTATACATCAAACACCTGGATCCAGAGATAACCGAAGATGATCTGAAGGAAAAAATTTCGGAGTTTGGGAATATCAAAAGCCTAGTGATCCTGAAGGATGAATATGGCTGTTCAAAGGGCGTTGGATCTGTGAATTACGCAATGCATGACAGTGCCAAAAACGCTATTGAGGGGATGAAGGGAGTGGCACTTGGTAATTTAGAAGTGTAGTATCATTTTCTGTGATTAATGAAATGTGGTTCTATTTGTCATATTAAATGTTGTTTATTTCTTGTGTAGGATCAAAGGCTTTATATGTGGCAAGGGCAATGAAGAAAGAGGAGCGGGAGAGAATGTTGAGCCGCTATTTTGAGGAGCGGGAGGAAAAAAAATATAGATATAAGGTAGTTTACTGGTTATTCATTTCATCACAAACATGCACATTTGCATTGCTTACAAGTTTTTGAAATGTGTCATTCAGGGATTGAATATCTATGTAAAGAATATAAATGATGATGTGGAAGAGTATGGGAGGACTGTGCGCTCAGCCAGTATGGGAGGACTGCAAACCCAATCTGTAAGTGATCAATCTTTCTATTACCCCCTGAAATTTATAGGTCACGTTTGTCTGTCATTGAGTACTGACTAATTTTTATACTGTAGGGCTCTGAAGGTCTGAGCCAGTACGAGCAGCAGTATGTTGGACAGGAGAATGCACATACATTGCTTGTTTCTGGGGTGCAAAGTGTGTCGTTGTATCAACCATCACCGGTGCCATATACAAGCAACTACCAGGTGCTGCATTCTCATCATTTTCAGTATATTAAACAAGCTTACCCCAGAGAAATTTGATCTTCTGAAGGGCCAATTGATTGATTATGGCATAACAACTCCTGAGATATTAAAGGTTCGGATTTCGGATAACTCTTGTATTACAAATATACGAGATTTTTGGCTTCAAATTTCCAACTAAACTCACAGATCTACTCGCTCTGCAGGGTAATTCGATGGTACTTAGTAGATCTGTGTCCTTCTGTTCTACCAAAACACTTGGGATAATTGGGTATTTGGGTGTGTTTTAGGGCATCCACAAGACACCCCCTAAATGGCCTTGATACCTGTTTTCTGGGAGTGAAAGTGCTGAAATAGGTGTGTGTAAGTGGCTTTCCAGATACTGGCATTGCTTTTACTTGACGCATGGTGATCATGGATTTTTTCTCAGAGATATTGGTCTAGCTTCCCCTAAATAAAGAATCAATGTAGGCTGATATTAGATCTCACTGCTTTTATACACAGGTTTACCACCCAAACATCAACTCCAATGGCAGCATCTGTCTTGACATCCTCAAGGAGCAGTGGAGCCCTGCTCTAACCATCTCAAAGGTTCTCCTTTCAATCTGTTATCTTCTCACGGATCCCAATCCTGATGATCCTCTTGTTCCGAAGATTGCTTACATCTACAAGAACCAAAGGAGCCGCTACGAGGAAACTGCGAGGGCATGGACCCAGAAATATGCGATGAATTGACCTGTAATGCTAGTTCAAGAATATCCAAAAGCCAAACGTGCAGGTAGTAAAAGAAGAACATGAACTCTTGGTTTTGAAGTTATACCCTTGGCTTCAAATTACAAATATACTGTGCTGACTTTTAATTCTGCCTGTCCAAGTTTACATGTTCGAAGTTATACCCATTGGTTGTCTGTCTGACATAGCTTGTTATGCGAAGTTGATGACTGGTGGGGTTATACCCTTGGCTGCTACTTTGGCGACAGATGTTGTTTTTGATGCATTCAAAGGGGACTCCAAGGTATTTGTGCATATATTGTAGATATCACTATTAAGTGGCTAAAGCTCCAACCTGTTGCTTACCCAAAGCCACTTAATTGGCAAAAACAAACAAAATTGTAGTTGCCTCTCCTAGGACTAACTGTATGTATTCATAACATGCTTGCTCTAATCTGTTGCTTTTCATATTTTGTTCTTTTTGGTATTATGTTTTTTCCCCTTTTCTTTACCTTTTGATAATTAACAAAAGTTTTATAATAACCATGTCGGTGTTAAATGGATTGAACTTGCAGAGGAGGGTTTTGAAGCAGAGGTTGAAGGTTCCTCCAGCTTTGAACCAGTTCACCAAGACTCTAGACAAGAACCTAGGTATCAGATATAAGTGCATTTGTTTGATCGAATACCATTTTGAATTTGTTGCTGAATTGTTTTTTGGGGATTTTAGTTAGGAAAGTAACTTTCTTTCCTGACTACAATGTTGTTATGCTTGAAGTTTATTTAGCTCAGTCCATCTCCGTGTTATTGAAAATTTATTATATCATCTTTTATTCTACATGCTCTTTGTCTATCTACAACATCAACCCTGTTCAAAATGCTTCTCAAGTATCGACCTGAGGACAAAGCTGAGAAGAAGGAAAGACTTCTGAAAAGAGCCCAAGCTAAGACTGAAGGAAAGACTGTTGAGGCGAAGAAGCCTATTGTTGTGAAGTATGGGCTAAACCATGTGACTTATCTCATTGAGCAGGTGTGCCTTCCCCCCTGTAGGCCGTATTGTTAATTTACCATTAATTATTGTAGATTTGTTACTCAAACTGCACCGTGCTTGCATGCTATACAGAATAAGGCTAAACTGGTTGTTATTGCACATGATGTAGACCCAATAGAGTTGGTTGTATGGTTGCTAGCATTGTGCAGAAAGATGGAGATCCCATACTGTATTGTTAAGGGAAAGGCACGCTTGGGAGCGGTAATAGTTATCAGCAGTCACTGGCTACACAGCCTGTTTTGTTGACCATGCTTAGGATTCAATGTTAATTTCATTTTGCCTATTTTTATACAGATTGTCGATCAGAGAACTGCCGCTGCATTGTGTTTGACTTCTGTTAAAAACGAGAATAAGTTGGAATTCAGCAGGATTCTAGAGGTTATCAAGGTATGCTAATATCTAGATTGGTATTGTCTGACATTGTTTTGCTTTTGTGATTATTTTTCATTTGTGTCCTTGACTTCTTGTTAAAAATTTGTCTTGTGATTGTTTTTGCGGGCAAACTTCAATGACAAGTATGATGAGTACCGAAAGAAATGGGGCCTGTTCCTAAGGGTATTGTGTATGGTAAGCCTAAGAATCAAGGTATTACCCAAAGGAATAAGAGATCAGTTGCTGAGGAGGGCTTGGGTTCTTCATGGGTATGCTTCTTGGGGCACTGGATAGTCCTCTGATGCAAGAACAAATGACTGCAAAAAAAAAATTTGTTCATGAAGCCAAGCAAATGGGAAGAAGGAGCTATAGCTCTGCTAAGACATTTGCAGTGATGGGTTTGATATTTTCAGCTTGAATGTGCAGTAGAGAATGTATGAGAGAAATCAATTTGCATCAATGTATTTTCTTACATTATAACTAGGTGGATTTGTATTGTTGGAAAAAACATAGAGAAATTCTTTTGTTTTAGATGCGAGCGAAACATGATATAACAAGGTTCCATTTGTTCAGGTTAATCTTATTATTGTACATTAGTGCTATTTGTTTACATGTTTTTGTTTGGCGTCAAAACTTGACAAGTTCCTTTTTAAGGTTGATTTTGTATTTATCTAGCATATAGTTTGTGGAATCCTATTCGTGCCGGAGGCATGACACAAACCTTAGTAAGGACTAATTTTGCAGGTGCCATGGCTGTGATTTTGCTGCAGCAGCAAAAAAAATATATAGTTTTTTTTTCGATTATATTAATTTGCAACGGTTTCAACCCGTCGCAACAAACCAGATTTCTTTTTTTTTTTTAATTTTGTTTTAACTGCCAACGGCTTACAACCGTGATCGCATCTTGCCATGGCTAACAACCGTGATCATTCTCCATGCTTGCCACGGTTTACAACCGTGGTCCAATTGTTGCCACGGCTTACAACCGTGGTCCCAGTCTTGCCACGGCTTAAAACCGTGGTCTTTCTCCATCACTTGCCACGGCTTAAAACCGTGGCCATGCCTTGCCACGGCTTACAACCGTTGCTATGATGTTTGCCACGGCTCAAAACCGTTGTCTTTCTCCATCACTTGCCACGGCTTAAAACCGTGGCCATGTTTTGCCATGGCTTAAAACCGTTGCTCTTATGTTTGCCACAGTTTACAACCGTGGTCTTTATCCATCACTTATCACGGCTTAAAACCGTGGCTATTGTGGTCACGGCTTAAAACCGTGGCTATTATGCTTGCAACGGCTTAAAATCGTGGCTAAATGCTGAAAATCATCACGCCTCCTCGAGCATAAAACCGTTGCTAAAATGTTTTGTCA
Source organism: Berberis vulgaris (assembly GCA_963556465.1). Lineage (NCBI taxonomy): Eukaryota > Viridiplantae > Streptophyta > Magnoliopsida > Ranunculales > Berberidaceae > Berberis > Berberis vulgaris. Next base: position 54,943,020 of record OY747134.1, read on the forward strand.
CAGTTTATAGCCGTGAACGATGATTTCGCGACGCCTCTACTGCCCACGCCCCTAAGCCGTGACAATTGGTTACCCCCACGGTCCCAAACCGTTGCTGATGGGTATTTTTGGTGTAGTGGCAAGGTAGTTTCTTTTTGTTTGGTTGAAGCTTTGGAAGGCCCTTCGCAATATTGTAGTCCGAGAAAAAGAAATGCAAGATGTTTCTTATGGCCAAGTTTGTTGAAGGTTTACGTTCCCATGTGGAGATTGTGGGAAGGGGATGGGGGAGGTATGATATGTATGTGGATTAGATTGTTGTGGAGATTGAACAGCAGGTTGGAGGGCATTCAATATCTGGTTGGATCTAATGTTCTCTTGTTGCAGAGTGCAGACGTTTGTACTTTGGGAATTAAGCTAAGACTGAGGCTGCCATTACTAAGCTTCTTGTTTGGTTGAAATATATTTGTAGATATGAAAGGGAGATGAATGTTAAGGCTTGGTTGGAGTGCTGCAATTTTGATGGGCACTTGAAGTCTGCAGAGAACTCTGTTGAAGAGATGGAGATTTTTTCTTTGTTTCCTTTTCTTGTATCAACCAATTTTGTTTCAATTTTGCCTTCAACCCCCTCTGGTTGAGATCAAAAGGGGTCTATTTTGATGCTAATGCTTACAAGGCTCTTCATTAAGATTATGGACTGAAAGGAACTCTATGGCATCGGGTCTTTTGGATCTCCATTTGGTGATTTGTGGTGGAATAAACAAAGCTATTGTATACAATTTTCAAGATGTAATTTGTGAAACAAAGTTATTGTCTACAATTTTCAAGATGTATTCTTTTGTTGTAATATAAATGATCTAAAATGGGCTATATACAAATTATCTGAAATGGGCTGAAAAAGTCGGGGCTTAAAACAATTGAGCTGAAACAAATAGGGCTGAAAACCTGGGCTGAAAAGTTCGGGCTTGACCGAGATCAACCCGAAATTTCGGTTAACCGGGGTCACTCGGGCCAGGATCGGTCTATAAATTCTGGTTTGAAAATTTGGTCTGGTCCTCAGTTTGGGCTACATGGTCCGGTTAATCGGCTCGGCTCACCCTTAATTAGTGATTCTCGGTTCCGGATAGTTGTTGCCGGTTCCCAGTTACTTGTTATCGATTGGTGATCTCGGTCAGTGGTTGCCTCATTTTCAACAGAAAAACTGAAAAGGAAAACAGAGAAATGGAAAAGAGGAAGGAAAGAGAAAATGGAGAAAAACTTATACGTGCTAGGGGTGGACGCACTCTATGTGCGCGTATATTCAATACTTTTTTTATTTTAAGGGCTTATGTATAATTTATAAATAAATAAAGGATTTCAAATAAATTATTATTAGGGGTTTACGTATAATTAATCAATGTTTCAGATGTACTGGTTTTTATTGTAAAAATGTGAAGTGTGAACGCAAAATGGAAAATAAAAAGTTAGTTGTAAGGAAAGTTTTTTAATTTATATATAACTGGGGGTCTGATTTTGATTGTAAATAATTTGAATTTGAGAGTGTAAAATGGTAAAACTGTGTAATTGTGTTTTTCTTTTGAATGACAGAAACATCATTGTCACAGTTCTCGTACATTCACGGTTCATCACTATTCATTCGAAATTATCGTAATTATTATGAAATATGGGAGGCAAAATTCGAAAGTTAGATGTAAAGGCCTATCTTTAATTTGTAGAATTTTGAAATATCGAAAATGCCCTTGCGCAAATTACCGAACTCCCATCACATTCCCATCCTCTCCCTCATTCTATGTGATATAAACTATGTTAGAGGCTTAGGTATAATTTATCAATATTTAAGAGGGGCTGGTTTGGATTGTAAAAATTATGAAATGTGGAGGGCAAAATGGAAAGTCCAAATATTAGATGTAAGGGCTTATATATAATTTATAGATAATTGAGGGGCTTCAAGTAAATTATGTTAGGGGTTTAGTTATATGAAATGTAGAGGGCAAAATGGAAAATCCAAATATTAGATGTAATGGCTTATTTATAGTTTGTAGATAATTGAGTGACTTCAAGTAAATTATGTTAGTGGTTTAGTTACAATTAAAAATATTTGAGAGGGGTTGGGTTTGATTGTAAATAATCTGAATTTGGAAAGGTAAAAATAATTTTTTTATTTAAAATTACAAAAATACTCCTATGACTTTTCACCTACCATTTATTTTTATTGAAATTGATGATACACCAAACCGTCCTTTAATCCGCGCCGTACACGTGTCACGATAATCTCGACAACAGAGTAAAATGGGTCTGATTGCCCACCCAATCCGGCAAAGCCTAGACAACACTAAGCCCATATTGGCATAATCCAGAATGTTGGAGCCAAATTGTAGTGCCCTACTAAGCCCACACGTCATATGGCAAAGCCCAATACCCGTAAGGTCTAATAAGGCAAGGATCTAAGGGATCACCTAAGATGGACAGGCCTGCAATACATTGGTTCCAACTAGAAAACAAATATCAGAGTATAAGTCGTGCATGAAAACTTCCTTGCATGGATAACACTCCAAAAGGAAAACCTCTTTCGCGGATCTAGGAGCACAAGTCGTGTAGGAAAACTCTCCTACATGGACGACTCATAATTAGGAAAGGATCTCCAGCAAGATCTCTTTCCTAAACTATGCAACCAAAGACCTAGCCGAACGAGGACTCTCTCATTATATAAATGACACAAGGTTGATGAACAAATTTACGCTACAAAACTAAATTTACAACTTTAAGCCTTTCTCAAGCCTTGTCTGACTTTAGCATCGGAGTGTCATCGGTCACCACAACAGTGGTCCTTCGCTCACGTGTGTTTCCAGTGCAGGTCAATGAGAGTAGAATTCAACTATATTAGTTTGGCGATGTCCATGGGGAACAACGAAGTTCCCTAAAAAACAGTGATTTCACCCTCGTCACAGTCTCGAGAGATGGTGACTACAAGATCTCACAACAATGGAGACATCCCTAAGCCCTCGAAAGCTCATACTGGAGGAGCACCGCCAGTTTTGCATGCTTCGGCATGGTGGGGGAATAAAATCAGACCCCACACCTATAGCAGCCACGGCGGACCACAGGGTGGATCTACTAGCAACCTAGATGCAACAAATTGCACGAGCGGTGGAGATGCTCACTCAACAGAACCCTCCACTCGCAGAAAGAGACCGGGAGCAACGACTAGCCCCGACCCCAAAAGACACTAGAGAACATGTTCAGAAGAGTCGTGCTGCCCCAGCAGGCTCTCAGTGGACCAGAGACGGATGAACGACCAACAAAGACCCAATATCTAGGGTCGACAAACCCGCCTCGCAGAATCCCATCCGGCTAGGGGCCACCAATCCTGACGTACTCTTCAACCTCACCTCCCCCGGTTCATGGATCACATCATGAACGAGCCTCTGCCGAATAAATTTACTTCTCCAAAGGTGGATTTTTACGACGGGACAACAGACACGTCTGATTACTTATGTCACTTCCAGCATGTAATGGCGTTCAAAAAAGGGTTTGAAGCAGTAATGTGCCAATCATTCCTTACCAGCTTGAAGAAGTCGGCACTAACCTGGTTTCACAGCCTACCTCCGAAGTCCATCGACTCATTTCTTACATTGGCAACAACGTTTTTCACACGCTTTGTCAACAACCAACGGATCGGAAAAGGCCAACATTACCTGCTCACCATCAAACAAAAGCCGAGCGAGACATTGAGGGAATATGTCACACGCTTCAATGATGAGTTGACTCTCATCAACGATTGCAGTGATGACATCGCAGTCACAACCTTCTCCTCAGGTCTGGGGAGAGGCAAATTCTATGATTTCCTCACTCTAGAGCCTCCAACTAATATGGCGGGCTTGCTGAAGAGTGCCTAGAAATACATCACTCTTGATGAGATGTTGGCCGCCAAGAATGAGGCAGAGTCTTAAAAGAAACCTTCTGGTTCCAGAGATAAGGAAGGGAAGAAACATGATGACGACAACAAAAAGAAAAAATGCAATGACAGCAAGCCCGACTCTGGCCACGGAAGGAAAGATAAGGGTCTAAATCCATCACTCCCCTCAACACTAGTCTGCCCGGCGCGATAACAACAAATACTACTACTTTCACAAGGAGGGCGGCCATGACATTGAGGATTGCAAAAGTTTCAGGAGCGAGATAGAATACTAGATCCAAAAAGGGAAGTTCAAGGAGTTTCTAAGCCCGAACAAAATGCAGGAGCGGGCAAAGGGAAGGGAACATTTCGTTAAGGAGAAAGAAAAAGAAGTTTTTGGCATCATATATGTGCTTCATGGAATCGGCTATGAAGGCGAGTAATCCAACAGGTCCTGCAAGATGACACTTCTCGAAATATGGACACAACTCACCTGCGAAGACAGACAAGTGCAATATGCACGTATTCAGAATCCGATTCCACCACTGACGTTCACAGACAAGGACCTCCAAGGCGTTCATTCTCCTTACAATGACGTACTGGTCATCTTGATCCTCGTTTCAAAGTAGGAAGTGAAAAGGGCATTGGTGGACATGGAAAGCTCTCTAAACGTCCTATTTCTCAACGCGTTCCGTAATATGCAACTCAAGGAGGACTTAACACCCGCCAACCAACCCATGGTCGGGTTCAGTGGGAAAAATGCTTAGTTATTGGGAAGATCGACCTAATGGTAGTGGCGGGAGAGCCATAATTATGATAGTACCTTGTCAAGGAGTTCATGGTGGTCGATGTTCTGTCCGCCTACAACATCATCCTAGGAAGGCCTTGGCTCCATCAAATGGATGCAGTTATTTCTACTCTGCACCAATGCATCAAGTACACAACCAACCAGACCCAAGGGACTATTCATGGAGATCAACCTTCAGTGGGAGACTGCCACTACGCCACGCTGAAGCAACTAGATTGCAAGCAATTACAGCTCGGGTCCGCGAGAAAGACGTATCAGACACCGGGTTCAGAGAAGGGGGAAAATCACCTTGCACGGACAAAGACAAAGATCCGACAATCGAGGCTCAACTATGCGATAAGCCAGAATTTAGCACTAGAGGCACAATCAAGTCCAATATAAAGCTATGTAACAACAATTCAACAAATAGGCGCCTGCTCCAAAAGCTGGGAACCAGCGAAGAATGGCCCCCCCGCACGAAGTCCACTTTTCAGTAACTTCGCTAGAATTTGCGAAACGAGACAATTCACCAAGGGTGCTACATAGTCTAATCTAGGACCATGCACGTCTTTTTCAGGGCCAGATTAGCTTAGACTTCGCTTAGAGTCAAACTATCTTATTATTTTGATTTCTTTTATTTTTTTGTTTCTTTTTTCAGTTTAGAAGAATTGTTTGCACAAGCCTATATTCAAGGAATAAACAGATTTTATTGTTTACTAAGAAAGTTGTTACAAAGCTTGCCGACTGACTAGTACAAAAGTTTACACATTACAAGTATCCAAGTCTGGCGCAAGTATGGATCCACTTTAAAGCACGTCAAGAATTCCCTCTGCCAATTTGTTTTCAGAAGAGGATCGAAAGTGGAAGCAAAAGTACCTAGGGTAGTCTATGGGCTAGAGGTACGCACTTGACTCTCTGCTCCGCCTTGCAAAGATGATTTGAAAGTGGCAACAAAGACACTCGAAATAGACTGCACACACCTTTCTCCCCCAATCTTCCTTGTGAAGAGGATTCAAAAGGAGAGCGGAAGAAGCCAAACGAGAACATCTCTCAAACATGTAATGCCTGGTGTGATGCAGAATTAGCACCCCAGGACCGCAGGTCGCATCTGTCAGAGCTCCACTCCGCCTATTTGTCTTCCAGCTGTGGCGTCACGCGTGTAGCCCAGTAGATACAATAAGAACAACTACCCAAGGTTGGTTGCGGTGTTATCTCTGAGATTGAATGACACAAGAAGCCACCAGAGCACCGGAAAATGGAAGACAAACTTGACCCCTGGGGGAAGTTTGTAACTCTTATTCGCAATGTAAAAAGAAATTACAAGGTCCCATGGAACCAATTGGTTGCTCACCCAAACTAGGTGGCACCACATAATAGCAGGTCTTGTCAAGACTCATCAATGAAAATGTCAGGACATTCGAAGACTCCAACAATGAAAATATTCCCTTAACCTTTGGATAACCCAAAACATACTCTTTGAAGAGATGCATTTCAAGAACATTTTCTACAACATTCATGGCAATGCTTGAAACAGCGAATACCAACCTATATATAGGTGTGATGGTTCGCAAAATGACGTCAATAAACATTTACGTCAGCATTAAATGTCATACGAAAAACAAGGAGGCGACGGTTCCAATTGCAATTGCACGAGTCCACATTCATCGAATTAATGACATTGCACGCATCCCCATTAACTTGGGGGAGTAACCGGTACTGAATCGTCTCGCAATCTATGTGGTACACTGGCATGCTAATCTTTACAACAGGGCCCAACCAACTAATGGGCCCAAGCGAATACCCCACCAGATCCGGCCCAGTACACGCGAAGAACACCTTGAGCGCCCACGGAATGTAAAACATGCCTACAACGATGTTATTATAAATTCAAGGTATCCGCTCTATTAAGATTTCATTGTTGTTCATTAAACCTGGATAAACTCAATCTGGTAAATCTATGGCAATCCGGCTCCAAAATCATATTTATTGGTCCGACCTTCGTGTCAGACTATTAGGCGAATTAGGTAACTCTAGACACCCAAGTCATACTTACATGCCCAAGGCCAAGCGGAGGCCTAGCCTGACCAAAACTTAGTCAGTTCTGACTGATGACGATGACTTATGGTCCACTCTAACGTCTAGTCTGCCAAAGCAGAATGACGATGGCTTAGAAAGTGGGAGCTTAGTCAGCATTCTAACGCCGGATCAATATGGCTTGCTAGGGATCATCAACCAACTGCAGGAAATGATCGTCGAACCCGATCAAAGCTTAGTCAGTTCTGACTGATGACAATGGCTTCTGATTTGCTCTAAGACCGTCGCTGAGCGCTGATGAAAACATCTTAGAAAGTGGGAGCCTAGTCAGCGCTTCAAAGCTTGATCGAGACAACTTGCCATGGATCATTGTCCAACTACAGATAATGATAACCGAACACGACCAAAGTTTAGTTAGTGATGACTGATGGCGAAAATTTTTGGTCTTCTCTAATGCCTAGTTCGCCGAGCGCGAATGTCGATAGCTTAGAAAGTGGGAGTTTATTCAGTGCTCTTGACGCCCGACCACGATGGCTTGCCATAGATCTTTGCCCAACTATGGACAATGATCGCCGAACCCTACAGCTCTAAAACCATTGCCCGCCAAGCACGGGTGAAGATGGCTTAGAAAGTGGGAGTCTAGCCAGCGTTCTTAACGCCTGATCTCGATGACTTGTCAAATATCATTATCCAACCATAGACAGTGATCATCGAACCCTACCAAAGCTTAGTTTCGACTGATGACGATAGCATCTGGTCCATTCTAAGACTGTAGCCCGCCAAGCGCAAGTGCGGATGGCTTAGAAAGTGGGAGCCTAGTCAACGTTTTCAACGTTTGATCATGATGACTTGCCAAGGATCATTGTCCAACCACATACAATGATCGCCGAACCCTACCAAAGTTTAGTCAGCTCTGACTGATGATAATAACTTCTTGTCCCTCTTACAACCTAGCCCGCCAGAAACGGACATAGACGGCTTGAAAGCCCAGTCAGAGCTCATGAAGCTTAACTTGAACGACTCGCAAGGACTACTGTCCGATCATTTACAACGATTCACATGCACGACCACAGTTCGACTGGTTTGCTTATAGAAGCAACGTCAACTGTCGGTCCGATCTACAGCTTAATCCACATTTGACGGATCTCAACGACAGCTAACAGCCTCGTCCGAATAATCTTTTACTAGCCCGACTTTTCCCCTCACTTTAGTTTAGCCAACTTATAACACTCTGCCAATACAACTCCTCGATATCTAAAGAATACAGATCAGGATTGCCTGAGCAGTCGCAACACAAGCCGTCAAAACTCTCATAAGCGTATCAATCATACGACTTCCTAACTCAACAAAACCTTTTGTCTAACAACTAATACAGTGATAAGACCAAAAAAAAAAAAAAAAAAAAAACCCAGCAAGAAAAGTCAAATAATACATAGGTATAGAATGCTACTCAACAAATTATCTCTCATTGAAAATCCAAAAATACAAAGTTCACTCCTTGTCACGAGGAGGTTTAGATACAACGGAGTTGGACTTGGTAGGAGAAGAAGTAGGGGATGCGTCCGTATGCGCCACCGCTCAGACACTCTGATCGTGATCGCCCAATTCTTCTAATTGATCGGATGCTTCTTCGAACTCCGAAAATGACACTTTTTGTAGTAGGAGAGATTACAATCGAGATGTTCCTCCTTCATCTGCTACAACAACTCCAGTCTTCCATGCACAATCCTGTTGAACTCAAACGTGCCCTATGTCTTAAAAAAACTTATCCTCGCGCCCTCTTGACTCAGCGACCTCTTGCTCGACAACGTTTCAGTTTTAGACAGCTCAACACTCAGGTTTTCCTTGTTCTCTTACTGTCCTCACACTCTTGGCATTTAAGTCAACATCGACCTTTAGCTGCTGACATCAGACAGTTTACTCGAATTCGTTCTTGACCTTATCTGCATTCAGAGCCAGTATCTCAGCCTGTGTTTTAGCTACAGTCTCCTGAGCAAACTGTAAGTCATGACGGACAAGGTTCAAGTCTTCCTTGAACATGTCCCTCGCGGAAACTACCTTAGCCAAATCAGACTCAAGCATTTCTAAGCAAATCCTTTGAGCTTCCGATCTTGCCTGCCAGACCTCCGGATGAATGACTGATTGGGTAGGTCCCCATCCTTAAACTGCTTCTTCAGTGAGTCAATTTCACGAAGAGCATCGGAGTACGACTTCTACAAATTTGCAAAAACTCGCTCCATGGTATACACTATCTCACAAACAGCCTCAACCTCAATCCCAGCGACGCAACTTGGTCAGATATGACATCCCTAGCACGAGATATTTTTTCCCTTTGTCCATGCGCTCTCCCAACGTATCACTTGCTGACATCAAAGCACAATTCGCCAACCAGTCATTCCACTCCTGGTGCCAGGCTTAATTGCTCATCTTCAACACATCTGGAGTGAATGAGCTAATCCGCGCATCCGGATAGAGGTCTTCTGGGACCGAAATTACTCCAACACCACCCTTCGTGTCTTCACTGCATCAGGGCCCTCACTTTCCCCTTGCTCACAATGATCGACTCTTTTTCACGAGCCGACTCGAAAGCACTAGACGAGGAAGAAAGAAGTGAATTATCTCTCAGACCCATCGTCACTCCAATGTGAGGTCGAGATCGGGACGAAGGAAAATACAGGCGATGCAGAGGAGATTTCTCGTCATAAGGATGATAGTCAAGCGACTCTTCAACAAGCTGGGAAGACTGACGATCCAAAAAAGGGTTATATTTAAAAGCCTTCATTGAAAAAGGACGAGTCGGACCTGCATCTGACAAAGCTGCCATACCCACCTGCATCAACAGGTTGTTCATTATCTTAGCATGTTTGGTGTTCAACTTCGTTACATCTTCGATCCCCACCGTTTGAAGATACTCCTTCTCCAAGTTCGGAAGAGAAATAGGGGCCCTTGCCTGAGCGTTCTACCCCTCAGACACAACAGTTGTCGTCTCAGCGGAAAAGTTGAGAACTTGCTCCACAGCTTCGCGTCCCCCTTCTGATGGGGCCGAACGCTCATGGGTGGACTTGGTCGCAACACGAGGCTTTTTTAAATCCACAAAAGAAGAAAACGCCTTATTCAACTCCGTTCTCCTTGATAGGCTCAGAATCTTAACTTTCGGGAGCTTCCTCTTCTTCGAAGAAGGTTTGCCTTTGGACTTCAGAATTCTAAAGAGAGTAAGAGCCTCATGGCAATGAGCCCACAGTCCGATGCAATTGATATTGGAAAACTAAACAACATCCTCTACTTGCATGCGAGGCATATCACGAAATTTATCCATAGTTGTTTCCAACTACTTGCATGCGAGGCAAAATAGAGTCTCTAAGATCAAATAATAAAGAAAATAAACTCGCAGTAAAAAGAATTTATATAGAAAATAAAATTCCCGCTTTTTCTTTTTTCGAGCAGACACACAACCAATTAATGAAGTGCACAGCTCAAGGAGGCGATTCAGACTCAAACAAACCATGACCGCTCAGGTCCTCTATGATATGACTTGATGGACCGACGAGCTGACCCACCAACTCAAAGGGAGTAGTTGATGATACACCAAATCGTCATTTAATCCGCGCCGTATGGGTGTCACAATAATCTAGTCTGCAGAGTAAAATGGGTTTGATTACCCATTAAATCTGGCAAAGCCCAGACAACACTAAGCCCATATTGGCATAATCCAGATGGTTGGATCCAAATTGCAGCACCCTATAAGCCCACACGTCACATGGTAAAGTCTAATACCCATATAGCCTAATCAGGGAAGTATCTGGGGGATCACCTAAGACAGACAAGCATGTAATACATTGGATTAGACAAGGAAACAAATATCGGAATATAAGTTGTGCGTGAAAACTTCTTTGCACGGACAACACTCCAAAAGGGAAACCTCTCCCGCAGATCTAGGTGTACAAGTCGTGTAGGGAAACTCTTCTACATGAACGACTCTTAACTAGGAAAGGATTTCCAACAAGATCTCTTTCCCTAAACTATGCCACCAAAGGCCTAGCCGAACGAGAACTCTCACATTATAAATAGGACACAGGGTTGATGAACAAAGGTACGATACATAACTCAATTTACAACTTTAAGCCTTTCTAACTTTAGCATCGGAGTGTCATCGACCACCACTACGGTGGTCCTTGGCTCACGTGTGTTCCCTTTGCAGGTCAAGGTCAAGGTCAAGGAGAGCAGGATTCGACTACATCAGTAATAAATAAGGAATTGGGAGGTCATTTTGGGCATTTCAAATATCAAAACGAAGACATGCATCTTTTACTGTTTATAAGCTCACCTCGCGTTATATGTTCCAGATTAATAAAAATAGAAATCTTATACGTTTAGAATACAAATACAACCCTATATTGCTTTCCTTGTATGTGTATTGGTTTCCTCCTAATGCCAAGAATACAACCATGACTATACAACCCTATATTGACAATAAATTCTTATCATTAACAAAACTTAATACTTCCTTTTAACAATTTTTTTAGTCACTATAATTCATGTTAGACAGCGACTACTCCACACCACCATAAGTGCTTTCTCACACCATTCTACTCTCCCACACCACCTACTTTTTTTCCCACACCACCTTTATAAACAAAAAACCAACATTTCCCCCCTCCCCATCCAAATCGAAACGCGATTCCTCCCTCCCCATTCGAATCTCTTCCCTCTCCCACATTCAAATCTCTTGCAAATCTCTCCCCACATTCACATCTCTTGCAAAATCAAAACCAATATCTTCCCTCTCCCTAAAAAATCTCCTCCTTCTCCCTCAATCTTTTCCCTCTCCCTCAAAATCGAAACCCTTAAAAATTGAACTCCAAATCGAAACTTCCCCAAAAATTTTCAGAAAAACAAAGTAATCTCATGGAAACTTCATAAATATTTTCAATCACAAAACAAATATTGTTCGCCTGAGACAATGCGAGGTTTTTGCAAAACCTCGCATTGATCTGAGTGAACAGTGAAAAAATTTGCTGAAATTTCATGTTCGCCTAGAACTCTGCGAGGTTTTTGCAAAAACTCGCAGAGTTCCTGGGGAACAAAAAAATTTAGAAATTTTTTTCGGACAAATTTGCGCGACTTTAGTAAAATGACCATAACTTTCTCATTTCAAAATATTTTCAAGTGATTAAAATTGTGTTTATTAGATAACTCATAGTACTACAACTTTTGTGTTTTTATCAACATGAGAATCGGTCTCGATCGAGCACATAAGTTGGCCGAAAGTCAGGAACACTATTATGTTTTATTGCGAAACAAATTTGCGTGACTTTAATAAAATGACCATTACTTGCTCATTTCAAAACATTTTCAAGTGCTTCAAGTTATGTTTATTAGATAACTTAGAGTTCTACAATGTTTGTGTTTGGATGAGTTGAAAATCGATCTTAATCGAGCATATAAGTTGGCCGAAAGTCAGGAACACTATCACATTTTTAGTAAAATGATCATAACTTGCTCATTTCAAAACATTTTCAAGTTATTCAAGTTGTACTTTTTAGATAACTTATAGTACTACAGCTTTCATGTTTTGATGAGCTTGAGAATCGGTCTCAATTAAGGGTTTAAATTGGTCAAAATTTACCCTATTTTTAAGTTAAGTTACTATTTTTTTCAAAAACAATTTTTTTGCGTGGTGGTGGTGTGGGTTACTAGAAAAAAAACAAAAAAAAGTACATGGTGGTGTGAAAGCGCTTTTGGTGGTTTGGAGTAGTTGTTGCCTTCATGTCAAATTTTTTGCAACTTTTATATAATATACGAAAAAAATATTTAAAACCTTAAAACAATTTTACATCTAAAATTTACATTATGAATCCTTCATAAAAAGTCCTCAATCAACAAGAAGTATAATTTTCTTCTCTTGATGTTTTGTTTTAGGGTTAGCAAAATATGGTTGGGTAGACCAAGCAATTTATAAAAGCAAAATGAAAAAATAAAGTTGAAGGGCACTGAGACAACACATAGCAACTCCCTTATTCAAATAATGCATTGTATTATATATTTTAAGGATTGCACGAAATTCCTCTATATGCCAACTGCTTTATAGTTTCCTTAGTCATTTTCCTTTACGTGTCATACTATATTACCCTAAACCATCTCAACCAACTTAGTTTGCTAAATTATTTTAGATAATAGTAACATTTTTTAACTATGGTATTGTATTGCAAGATCACCCAATTCGTAATTAAAAAAATGGGAATAGTCATATCACCACCAAAAAAAAATTGGAACTCGTGATAAATATTTGATTAAAAAATAGGAAGAAATTGTTTTCGAACAAAACTTCTAATCACACTACTAGGGTTGAACTAAAAAATGAACGAACTGACTAAACGGCCTGAACCAAACTGAACCGATCAATTTAGTATTTTTTGTTTTGGTTTTGGTTCGGTTCAATTTAATACATATGTTTATTTTTATTATATAAATTAAAAAAAAAATTAGTAGATAAACATAGTTTTTGTCGGTTCGGTTAGGTTTAGGTCGGTTAGCGTAGTCTTTGTCAATTCTCTTCAACTTTCTATTTAATTGGATTTCATTTCGGTTCGGTTTGGTTCGATTGAAGATTTTAAAACAGATGATATGGTTTGGTTTGCGATTTCAAGTTGAAACTGAACCATAAACAGCGCTACTCACTGCAAATTATTTGAGATTTTTATTTTATTTTTAAGGTGGGTCATTATGGATAGAATATGGGGATTTGGTAGCGTAGCCCAATCCATTTAGGAAGGGTGACTTGGCATGGCAGCAGAGCTCGGGGATCCAGAAATATGTGAAACCCTTACCTACCTGTTCTTGAGCTTTTTAAATAATTCTTGGGAGCCTTGTTAAGGCTTATTTTGTGTTTTTTTGAAAAAAAAATTATACTTTTACTTTTTCTTGGATAGTGTTTGTGGTTGTGTTTTAAAAAAAGTGTAAAAATTATAAAATAATCCAAAAGAAACACAAAAGTACCCTGAGAGCAAGGATTGTGATTTCGTTTTTTTAGTTAATTTCGGTCCCCCAATTTTAAAAAATATTTCGTTCTGTTTAGAAAAAAGTCAAAATTTCGGTTGCGATTTCGAATTTACAATATAAGTTATGCATTTAAAACTATTAAATACTACGTAAAAACTCTCACACGAACTCTTAGGGTGTGTTTGGTCGGATGGAATCTTATGTCATGGGAATCCATGAGGGGATCCCTATATTTTAGGCTAAATTGATGTATTATTCCACATCCACCATTGATCCCTATTTGATTTTGCGATCAATGGTGGGAATTGAAGTCCCATGAACATGAGAATCTCACTCTTTGGTACCCCAAGGCATGTGATTCTCATGTTCATTGGACTTCTATTCTCACCATTGATCAGAAAATTAAATGGTGGATGTGGAGTGATACCTCAAATTAGCATAAAATATGGATCTCCCCTCATGAATTTCCATAACATAAGATTCCATGCAACCAAACACACTCTTAGAGTGTGTTTGGTTGCATGGAATCCTATGTCATGAGAATCCATTAAAGGACCCCCTACATTTTAGGCTAAATTGATGTATCACTCCACATCCACCATTTGGTTTTGTGATCAATGGTGGGAATGGAAGTGTCATGAACATGTGAATCACATGCCTTGGGGGGACCAAGGAGTGAGATTCCCATGTTCATGGGACTTCCATTCCCACCATTGATCACAAAATCAAATGGTGGTCAAATGGTAGATGTGGAATATTATATCATTTTAGCCTAAAATGTAGAGGTCCCCTCATGGATTTCCATGGCATAGGATTCCATGCAACCAAACACACCCTTAGTGTCATACATACTACATATTATATAAGAATCACTCACATAATAAACTTTTGATACTAAAATAACATGTTAAAATACATGAAGTGAAAATATTTATTTATTTCTTTAGGAAAATTTCGACATATTTTGGATTTCGAATGAGATTTCAAATAGAAAATATTTCGTGAAATTTCAACATATCTCGGGAAATCACATTCCTTGGTCGAGACAAGGCCCTCCATTTCTCTACTCTTCTTCTTCTTCTTCTTCTCTGTTGAAGAAACAATCCGTCCGATAAATTCGAATTTAATAGAAGAATCAATCGATATCTGTAAGTTTGTATTCGATTTTCATGTTTCCTTTGAAAAGTTACAATACCCATTTGTTCAGATTGATGGAAAACTAATTGATTACAGACTAATTCATTAATAATCGTTTCTAACATCACTTGCTACATTCTCTTCTTAATCTCTGGGTAACTTGTTTTTTCTTTGTTTAATTCCTCAATCAATCAATATTATTTTATTAGGATCTGTTTGTTTTGGTTCGATAATTTTTTTCATTGTTTAATAGCAAATAATTTTATAGGATTTAGTGTTTGTGGAAAAAATTTTACTTTCTTTATTTTGTCCTCTTCGTGATTGAATTAACTCTTTTGATTGGGTGTTTTTGTACTCATAACAAGGTTTAGTGGATTAATCATCAAATATGTTTTGATTTATTTATTTCTGCGTGTGTTTGTGTGGATCTGAATGTTGATATCCATTTATGTGACAAATTGAACTAGTCATCCAATCTCATCATCTTTTTATAATTTACTGATTTTCAACGTAATAGGCACACCGCACGCCTTCTTTTATATGTATTACGGTGATTTATTGTTTGATTGTTGCCTCTATTAAAACTTCCTAATAGCATTTAGGCTACATGACCAATTAGGAGGGGATCTCTGCAACTAACTACTATGACATTTTAAATTCAAGTTCAACTCTGATGCGATGGGAACATATGTCTAAATTCACTATGTGTGTACAATCTCAACTTTGATATCCAATTTATGTGGAAAATTGAGCTGATCGTCTAATTTCATCATCTCTAATCTTTTTTATACTTTGCTGATTTTCATTGTAGGAGGCTTATGACCTACTTTTATGTGTATTACAATAATTGATTGATTGCTTGATGCCCTGATTAAAACCTTATATGATGAACAAGCTCCTAAATGGATATTATTTAGGCTACATGAATTACATGACCGACTAGGAGAGGGATTATTGTAATGAAGTTTTATGAGATTTCATGTTTCACTCTGATGTGATGGGAGTTACTGGTCAATTACAAAAGGAATTTCTTCGAATGGTAAGACAACCATTGTGGCAATGGAATTTCAGGTATATGTTCCTTGATACTTTGTAAGTATACTTTCATCCTAGACGTCCATCATCCTTGGGAATCAATCCTGACCTTTAATTATAGCGGTGGTTTGGCCAATCCTAACCTCCGCCGCCTAGAGGTACTACGACTCCACCGCTCACAGGACGCGTGCCACTACGGCTTTGGCGCAAGGGAGCAAGGTTCTGAACGGGGTGAGCCGTCGCCGTTATGGTACGCCGCCGACATACGAACGTTGTTGTTACGACCTAGCCGCCGTTACGATCCAGCCGCCGTTATGATTCAGCCGCCGTTACGCCCCAGCCGCCGACACACAGAAACGATGCACATCTTTGAGCGCATAATTTTGACGCTGGATCCAGGACTGCCCTCTGGATGTGATGTCAGCGCCCCAAGGCGCCACCCCTCCCCCCACGGGACCTGGTCATGGGGAAATAGTGCCGCCCTCTAAGCCCTATTTCGCCCAGATTTTGGGAAAAAAATTGGTGGACGACACTGCGGAGACTCCGGTCGAAGGAACCCGTTTCCGCAAAGAGGGGGCACCAGCAATCGGAATCACGGCCACGGATGAAGTACGTGGAGAAGCTTTCATGGAAAAACACGTGATCGTCCTAAAATTCTCCAGTTACCGACCAACTTTGGCAGATATTTGAGATTCGATTCACAGAACTTGGGACATTTTAGGCGATTTTTCGCTCGGATGACTAAATCAACGGCGCGTGTTAGTCCGACTTCAATCTGAGGTGGAAGCAAAGAATGTTCTGTCGAGAGACTCCTTTTTGATTCGTGGAGTTCGGTCCAAAGCTTTTCGATGGCATGATGGTTTAAGTTTGAAGGAGGACCCAATCTCGGTGTCGTTATGGGTAGAGTTGCCTAACTTACCTTTGCATTTATTTCATCCCCCTATTTTAAAAGCAATCGTGAATTCTTTTGGTGGCTTTTTGCGGATGGATGATCATACTCGTTGCCTGTCACGTCTGGGCTTTGCCCGTGTTTGCGTGGAGATGACTTTGGCGGAGAAATTACCAACTAGAGTTTGGATTGACAGGGCCAATAATAGGGATTTCTGGCAGAAGATAGAATATCCAGGCTTCAAATACTGTGATTTTTGTTCTTTGATAGGGCACCAAGAGGAGTTTTGTAGAAAAAAACCAGGTCTTAAGGGTGGAGGGAAAGCCTCGGATCTTGGTAATGAGAAGATGACCAAGCCAAAGGTTGAACCCAACACTATAAAGCAACAATATGTCCCCGTTATCAAAAAAGCTAAGCTTCCCAATCCCGCAGCAGGTCCGAGTGGCGCAAAGAATAGCCAGGGGGAGGAGATTAATGAGGAAGTTGGGGAGAAGAGGTCGGTGGCCATGGATCCGGTTAAGGTGGTGTTGTCAAACAAATTTGAGTCGCTTACAAAAATTCCTGATGCCGATGAAAGTGAGAAAAAGGTCCAAGATAATGCCGAGCTATTTCATGAATCTAAAGAGGAATGCCTCCTAGAGGCGGGGTATACAATTTCGGAGATTGCAAAGGTTACTGGTTTTCAAGAACAGCCGTCACTACATAAAGATGAAATACATTCAGGGGAGACGAGTAGTCGTTTAGACGACATACATACGAACAATATTAACAACACCTCTCATCAACATCACCATGCGGCAACGTCGCCAGGCGCACCTAGTAACTATACAAGAGTGGAACAAGTGGGGCAACAGGTTTCAGATAGGCAACGATAGGAGTTCGTGCAAATTTCTGCATCCCCCCAGCCAGCTCCAAATGCCAACCTGGCTATTCCCTGCATCCCCACCGGGGAAATGGCTCAGCCAGATCATGGCCCCAGCCAGACCTGAGCCCCAGCCCGACCACGGCCCCAGCCAGACCATGGCTCCAGCAGGACAACAGCCAGACCACGGCCCAAGCCAACTCACGGCCTCAGCCTGCCCACGACCAGTCCGCGACCTGAGTCAGTTCACGACCCTAGTCAGTCCACGGCCTCAGCCTACGGCCAGTCCACGGCCTCAGTCAGTTCACGGCCCCAAACCAGGGGACGTGTTACCCCAGGCAGCACTTGACTTGATCGCAGTTGGCGATTCTTCTAATATCCGGGATACTCGATCAGTGACGCAAACAAAGTTGACTGGAATGACACAGGAAGTAGGGGCTAGCACGGTGAAGCCGACAGTGATGGAACAGTTGACAGAAGTCCTGGCCAAGCGAGCACAACCCGCAGTAACTGGTAATTTTCAGTGCCCGCGGCAGCAAGGAACGACCAGGATGGGAACGTTTTGTATGATGTCGCCATCCAGCTGGTCAAGGAGAACCGTGCTTTGCGAAAAAAGAAAAAACAACAATGAACACTAATACACTTGATAGCGCCACAGATGATAGTGACGAGGCCGCGTCAGAATCGGAGTTGGGACCGGAATCACATGCTATCAACGATTTAACTTTGGGGGCGCACTCCGATGAGGATCTTCATAACAAATTTTCCTCCCGCGCTTAAGATGATGGAAAATTTTATGTTTTGGAATGCTCGTGGGGTTGGTAATAAGGCCACGAGGAGGAGGTTAAAAAATATGGTTGTGGATCATAAAGTCAGAATTCTTATGATTGCGGAGCCTATGATTGATACTAGTAGATGTATGGAGATTGGTAACAAACTCCACCTTGGCGGCTTTGTCTCGAACGACACGTTTGGCGGCAAGATTTGGATTCTTTGGGATACCTCTCTTGCCCTCTTGGTGGCGGATATGTCGGACCAGATCATTCATTGCCAGGTAACAGACTCTGCTTCAAGAATTTTTTAATTTCTTTTGTTTATGCTAAATGCTCTGTGGATGAAAGAAGGGATCTATGGTTGAATATGGCCAATTTTGCTGCAAATCATGACATTCCTTGGATGGTCGGAGGCGATTTTAACACTTATTTGCATTCGGGCGAAAAAGTAGGGGGGGTTCAGCCGTCCCTAGCAAGCATGTCACATTTCTCTGACTGTATTGAAAATAGTGGCTTAATTGATTGTGGATTCTCGGGTCCTCGACTCACTTGGTGCAATAACAGGCGGGGCAATGAGCGTATTTGGGCCAGACTTGATCGGATCTTTGTTAATTCAGCTTGGTTGACAGATTTGGGTAGTCCTAAAGTGGAACATCTCAGCAGAACTTTTTCAGATCATTCTCCGCTGTTGGCTTCCATGCCAACTCAATCAAAATTCGGTTTGGCTCCTTTTCGGTTCCTTAATATGTGGACGACCCATCCTGAGTTTTTGGATCTGGTAAAGGACACGTGGTTGACTGACATGGGTACCATGAGACCCATTGATAGAGTGGATGCCAAACTTAAACTAACTCGACGAGCTCTTATACAGTGGAATAGGACGGTCTTTGGCAATGTGTTCAGCAGAATCCGAGCGTTAGAAGATAAAATGCAACAGTGGGAAACAACACTTTTGGCGGATTTTGTGAATAACAGTAATAATGGTCTAAATGCTGATGCTAATTGGGATGTCCAGGATTGCTGCATCTTACATCGATGTCAGACAGAGTACAGATTAGCTCTCAAACAGGAGGAGCTTTACTGGATTCAAAAATCAGGTGAAAAAGAGTTCAAGGAGGGGGATGCTTGCACTAAATACTTTTTTGCTTCCACCAAGTCCAAACAAAAGCGATGAGCCATCAATCAGATTACTTTACCGTGCGGTAGAATTATTTCGGAACCTGGTGAGATTCTTGACAAAGCCAATGAGTTTTTTGCTAATCTGATGTCTTCTCAAGAAGATTGTATGGTGGATACGGATTTGTTAAATTGTATCCCAAAGTTGTTGGAACCTGGTCAATGCGAGATTTTGGTCAAACGACCTTCCTTGGCGAAGTGAGAGATGTTGTTTTCGACATACCCAAAAATAGTGTGCCAGGACCGGATGGCTTTACTGCTGATTTCTTTCAGTCTTGTTGGGAGGTTTTGAGTATGGATATTTGGGAGGCAGCTATACAATTTTTTGAAGGGGAGGCAATGCCGCCTTCCTTTTCGGCGAATTTCATGGCTTTGATTTTTAAAATTGAGAATCCAGGTTCTTTTTCTGATTTTCGCCCAATCAGTCTGTGTAATGTGATTTATAAGATCTTCAGTAAAATCCTTTGCAATAGGCTGGTAGATATCTTGCCAAGGTTGATTTCTCAGGAGCAGGGGGCTTTTGTCAAAGGCAGGTTCATTGGTGAAAATATTGGCCTGGCGCAGGAATTGATTAGAGACATTAACAGGAAGGTTTTTGGAGGCAATGTGGTGCTGAAAATTGACATGGAGAAAGCATATGATAGAATGGAATGGAACTTTTTGCTCGCAGTGCTTAAAATTTTTGGCTTTAATGGTAGAATTTGCCACCTCATCTCCAACTGAATCGCTTTTTGTGGATTTTCGGTTCTGCTCCAGGGAGTTTACAAAGGTTTTTTTTTAGATCCACTAGGGGTTTAAGGCAAGGAGACCCTCTTTCCCCGTTTCTTTTCATTATTGTCTCTGAAGTGTTGAGTAGGGGATTGAAAACAGCTTTTGAGAATGGAAAAATTGGTATTATTATACTCCCAGGAACTGCAATCCTATTTCCCACCTTCTGTATGCAGATGACACTCTTATTTTTTTAAATGGCAGAAAATCCTCAGTTATGGGATGCATGGAGTTCCTGCGACGGTACTGTAAGACCTCGGGGCAAAAAATAAATGAGGGAAAAAGTTCTTTTACTCTGGATGATAAGGCAGCAGCGGAGCGCATTGTGGCTTTAAAGAGTTGTACAGGTTTCCAATTTCACGTTGCTCCATTGAAATATTTGGGAGGGCCAGTGTTCCAAGGGAGAGTTAAAATTTCATATTTTGAAGATCTAATTACTAAGATTCAGACTCGTATTCAGGGATGGAAGGCAAAATTGTTATCTCCGGGAGGCAGATTAATATTGATTAAACATGTCCTTAGCTCGATTCCTATTTATATTCTTAGTACCATGTGTGTACCAAGGAAAGTTTTATACCGGATTAATAGTTTGTTGGCAAACTTCTTTTGGGGGGATTGTGAAGGCCGACTAAAGAAAAAATGGGTGTCATGGGATAAAATTTGTTTTCCATAGGCGGAAGAAGGTTTGGGAGTTAGAGACTTGACGGTTGTGATGGAGGCTTTTCAAATCAAGGCTCTTTGGAGACTACTTACTTCAGACTCTTTATGGGCTACTTTTATGAGGAGCAAATACTGGCTACAAGGCGTTGCGTTGAATAGTCAACATGTGAAAGGTGGGTCTTCACCTTTTTTTAAAGAAATCATGCTTGGGAGACCTTTTCTTTCGAGTAACTCGCTTTGGCGTATTGGCATGGGGGATATCAGTTTCTTTGAGGAAAATTGGAACATGGTGGCTTCTTTCAGGAGATCGGCGGCTTTGGTTAATCAAAGTTTTTGGCCTTCAGTTAGCGAGGTGATTTTGACAAATTTTGAATTGGTCCATCCAGATCTCAGAAGCTTGGCGCGTGGTCTTTTTGCAGATAGATTACGTGGTGAGGCCCATGAGGAGGACACGTGTGTGTGGGTTCCAAATCTGAATGGGCTCTTTTCCCTTCAGTCGGCCTATGAACTGTTACGGAAACATGGGAAGGTCAATGCATTAAGTCAAACGCTTTGGCACGACATTCTTCCTTCCAGAATATCAGTCTTTGTTTGGAAATTACTCCGTAGAGGAGTGCCACTGGATGGGAATTATACAGATGTGGTTTGAGCCTGGCCTCTAGATGCCGTTGTTGCAGCTCGCCAAAGCGAGAATCTTTGAATCATCTCTTTCTAGACGGAGAATTGGCGATGCAGGTGTGGAGTCACTTTGACAGGATTTTTGAAGTGCATATACGGCGACCAACAGAAATCTCAACGGTGCTAGTAATTTGGTTCAAGAGAGCCAAACGCAATTCGCAAACAGGTGTGTTATTCCTTCTTACTCCTATGTTCATTTTATGGGAAATTTGGAAACAAAGATGCAAATGTGTTTATGAAAATGCTTCCCCAAATACTGCCTTTGCGATTTTGAACATTAGGCGTCAGTTGCAATTGGCAAATAATTTTATAATTCCCAAGCAATTTAGCAGTAACAAGGCCCCCTTACAGGCTTTGGGGTTGGATGTGCTCCCCGTTAGAAGGAAGTTCGTTAGAATTGTTTTTTGGCACCCCCCCCCATAGATTTTGTTGCGCTTAATGTGGATGGATCCTCCCGCAAGAACAAGGCATCCGGCGGTGTGATTATTAGAGACTCTTGGGGTTTCTGTGTTGTGGGAAAACAACTATTTTTCGGTGCAGGATCCAACAATAAAGCGAAAATTTTGGCTCTAGTTGAGGGCCTCCGCCTTTGTCTCGTCTGGGGTTTCAAAAAGGTGGTAGTTCAAACGGATTCAGAACTTGTTTGTGGTTGGTTTAAGGATAATTTGAAAATCACATGGCATTTGGAGAATATTTTGAAAGAAATTAAGTTGTTGGCAGCGACAATGACGTTAGATTTCCAACACATCTATAGAGAGGCCAATGCGGTGGCGGATTCGTTAGCGGATAGAGCACAATGAGACCATAGGACTGATTTTCCTAGGAGAGTGGCAGGCTTGATCGTGCTTGACAGATTGCATACGGCGTACATTCGCCATGGTGATGAGTAGAGGCAGCTTTTACGGGTATTCGTAGCTTTACCTGATTTTGCACACCGGCTGCGAGAAATGTTGGGGCATTCAACTGGGGCGAGAATGCGGATTGTGGGACGTGTTGCGTCCAGCTGCTCGCTGTGTCAGGCTGCGTTTGGTTGGGACTGCAGGAGCGCTCACATAGGTGAAACGGGCCATGAATTTTTTTTTGGCTGAACTGCATGTGCGCCAAGCTCTTTTGTTTCCACTCAGCTTTTGGTCTCTGATTTCAATCACTTATGGTCTTCTTTCAGCCTTGGTGATAGGTTTTTGCTTTGCTTTTATGTATTTTGGTTTCCGGCTTTGGCCCAATTTTTGTTTGGTTCTATCACGGGTAAAGTCGTCATGTACCCCCGTATTGATTGTAAATCAATTTTTTGATAAGTAATAAAGGTCTGGCATTCCAGAGGTGGCCCTCCCCACTGAAGGTTTAATTTATTTTTATTTTTTTTAAAAAAAAAAAAAATTGGTATGTTTACCACAATGTTTTTAATCCATCTCCTTGTATTGCCTTTCCTGATTTCTGATTGTGATCAATATTTGATGCTTACAGCTGAAGTTTATCGCGGAAGAGTTGCGACGGATCATGGACATGAAACAGAATATTCGTAATATGTCTGTGATTTCACATGTAGATCATGGTATGCAATTGTTATTGTTATTCATATTATTACTATTATTATTGTTATTATTATGCTTTTTTATTTTGCATGTGCATCTAAAGAATTATGGGCATGTTATGGAGTATCTTTGCTTCATTTGTGCTAGCATATTCTGTTGTAATCAATAAAGGAAAACTGTGCTTGTAGCAGGTTTGTCCATGAAACTGCATTTCATATGTTTCATGATTGGCTAGGCACTACTTCTGAGATACTGGGAGGAAATAATCTACTTCAATAATTCTTTGTTGCACCGGGGGTTAGCCTGGTGTTTAGCCTAGTGCTAACTCCCCACCATCCATTTTGCCTCGAGATGGGTGTAGCACCTATCGCGAGGCAAAATGGATGGTGGGGGGTAGCACCAGGCTAACCCCCAGTGCGCTGTAGCAGTGCTCTTATGATTTGTGCAAGATGATTGGAACTGTGCTGAATAGTGCTAAGGAATTTGTGCAAGATCATTGACCTATGCTATGTGATATACACTCTCTTTGGTTTTATATGTATAGTTAGTGTCATATATTTTATTTGCTTGTTTAATTTGTGTATTCTTCCGGGAAAAAAAAAAGGTTTGATACCTTATGTTACTGAACATCTTCTGTGTAGCTGTTAATCGGTTCAAACGGTTCGAAATTATGCTAAAACCAAAATCGAACCGAGTTTAGGTTTGGTTCGGTTCAATTTTCCAATTTTCAAATATAAAAACCAAAACCGAATCAAACCGTGCGGTTCGGTTCGGTTTGATTTTTATTCGGTTTTTCATAACAAGTTGTTCACTTTGTTTTTAGTTGTTCATGATTTCATTGGATAAAAAAGAGAGTAGATGAGACTTAAAAAAGAGAATTAGAGTAAATGAAAGAGGAATAGTGGTGGAAATTAAAAATGAGAAAGAGAAATGGTGGTTGGGAATTGATTTAAAGAGAGAGAGAGAGGGTTAGAATTAAAAAAGAAAATGGGAGAAAGAGAAAGATAATTAAATTAAAAATGAGAGTATGGTATGGGTAGGGTGCGTTGGAAATTGGAATGTGTGGGAAGAGAAAGAGAATTGAATTAAAAAAAGGAAAGAAAATGTAAGAATTGAATTAAAAATGAGAGGTATGGCAATGGGTAAAGTGCATTGAAAATTGGAATGGGTAAGAAATGAGAATTAAAATTTTAAAAAAAAACTCACTTCGGTTCGGTTTGGTTATTTCGGGTGTTAAAAAAACGAAAACCGCAATCGAACCGAATGCATTCGGTGCGGTTCGATTTTCTACTATTTAGTTTCGGTTTTGCTTTCAGTTCGATTTGATTCGATCGATTCGGCCGGTTTTTTAAAACCAATTAACACCCCTAATGCTGAGTCATGAGTTTATCACCAGGTGGCTGAGATTGTTCATCTTATTTATCTTCTTTTGTTGCTCGTGGCAGGGAATTCTACACTCACACATTCTCTTGTGGTTGCGGCTGGTATCATTGCCCAGGAAGTTGCAGGAGATTTTAGGATAATTGATACCTGTGCAGATGAAGTCGAGCGTGGTATTACGATTCACTACTCCAAGATAACCTGGTTTGATTATAGGGACCATAATGGTGCACATCAGCCGAGCCTAGTCCTATTCAGGATGTCGACAGCTTGCTGCATAAGTGACTTAGTTTGCCTCAGGAACCAAGGCAACCCACATGCGAAACGAATCCAGTCCCCGGACAGTTCACAACAATCGGCGAGTCCAGTCCACAGACGACTCACCGCTCCTGATTACGGGGACCATAATGGTGCACATCGATCGAGCCTATTCTTACTCAAGATGTTGACAGTTTGCCGCATAAGTGACCTAGTCCGCCTCAGGAACCTAGGCAACCCACATACAGACAAAACCCAGTCCACAGTTCACTGCAAGCGGGCAAGCCTAGTCCTATGCAGGATGTCGATAGCTTGTCGCATAAATAACTTAGTCTGCCTCAGAAACCAAAGCAACCCACATACAGGCAAACCCAGTCCATAGTTCATCGCTAGCGTGTGAGTCTAGTCCACGGACGACTCACCGCTCCACAAGGATGCATGGACTCTTCGAAATAACCCCGTTTCAAGAGTGGGATATGTGTCGGACATGGACTCGCGTCTGACACGTATCCGACACGTGGTCAACGGTCAAGACACATTGACTGAGACCTAGGGGTGGGCAAAAACCGATTTAAATTCAGTTAACCGACCGAACCAGTTTTCAAATTCGGTTCAGTAACCGAACCGAAGTATGAGTAGAAAGAAAATAAATTTAAATTAACCAAACCGAACCGGTTCAAAATCGGTTTACAATTTTGAACCGACCGATTAATTAGATATATATAAAATAAATAAATAACAGGTAGGTGTCAATATCGGATTAGAAAATGCACTATAGTGCACCCTGTTGCACTGAATCACCCACTTTCTCTTTCAGTTTTCAATTTTAGGCTAAAACTTGGGTCTGTCAAAAAATTGGACCTATCAAAAAATTGTGCATGTTTTAATGAAAGCCTTTCAAGTGTTTGAGCCCGAAATTTCGGCCCAATCGAACCGATCCGAAATTAGGTTCAACCGATTTCATCGGTGTGCAAATACAAAATTTGATTTTTGTTTGAGTTTTGGGCAAACCGAATGAAATCGGTTCAAAATCAATTCAAGGGTCAAAACCAAACCGAACCGACATTGCCCACCCCTACTGAGACCGACACGGCTAGGACACGACCCCGACATGGCCAGTTTTTTTTTTTTTTTTTTCCTTTTTTCCTGTTTTTCTCTGATGGTTTTCGAAAGTAGATCTTGAAGAAAAACCGGTTCTGCTGCACTCAATTACTATCGCCAATTCTTTGATTCCTTCAGCCAAGGACAAAAGTTGTTTCAATTAGGGCAACTCTTCACGTCG
This sequence comes from Berberis vulgaris, assembly GCA_963556465.1. NCBI lineage: Eukaryota > Viridiplantae > Streptophyta > Magnoliopsida > Ranunculales > Berberidaceae > Berberis > Berberis vulgaris. Next base: position 54,969,141 of record OY747134.1, read on the forward strand.
TTCTCGGTTTGAGGGTTTTTTACTGACGATTTTCATTTGGTGGTACATCATACGTCATCATGGTTGTTTTTTTGTTCACTCTAAATTAGATACAATACACAAAAAATGTATTTTACTATGTGATTTCTTTGTTTCTGATGGCTATTTTTCTCTTCGATACAAAATTACACACTATTTAGAAACAATTTGTAAATTAGATACACTCTTCAGTAAATTTTGACTATTTTTGCATCTCTGTAAATTTTTTTATCTTTCTTGTTAAGTTCTCCTCTTCCAGCTTCAAAAGTAAAAAATTTAAACAATATTAAGCTTTAGGTTGTTTATGTTCACGAGTTATAAAAAAAATAAAATTAATAAAAAGTAAAATTTGATTGTGTCGCGGAGTCCTAATTTTTTGGAAACTGTCGAGTCGTCGTGTCGTGTCCGTGTCCGACATGACACGTGTGTCCGTGCATCCTTGCCGCTCCAAGATAACTTGGTCTGATTATGAGGACCATAATAGGGCACATCGGTCAAGCCCAGTCTTATTCAGGATGTCGATAGCTTGCCGCATAAGTGGCCTAGTTTGCTTCAGGAACTAAGGCAACAATCGGCCACCAAGACCCAACTAAAAATGAGTAAAATTGTGGTGCGATATCTAGTTCTATCGGATCAAAATGATTTCTGTCACTATAGTTCTACACAGAATTAAGTGAGACTACTTCAACAAGCCGACACTTACTCAGGAAGCAACCAACCCACGAGGCACAACCTGCTCATATAAAGATCACTCTTCAATGATTTCACCCCCCATTGGCAAATCAAGTTATTTTGTTACGGGAACTACGTAAGTGGGATTAGAGCTACACGCATCCCCTTTCGGACTGGGTCAGCCCAATTCCTACTTAGAGTTGAACTGTCTTACACTACGGGGTCTTGTCTACTTAGATAGATATGACTTTTTCGACAATTTAACACTTGTTCGCACAAGACCTATATGCCTCGCATTTACTTAGAGCATACATATTATTAAAAAAAAAAAAAAATTCATATGAAAAAACAAACTTTATTGATTGTTAAATAGTTGTTACAAAGCTTGATCGATTGATCAATTCGAAGGTGTACACATTACAAGAATCTGAGTTTGGTGGAAAGCAAGGTGCGAGCGAAGATTTGCCAGAACACGTACTAGAACTTTGCTCAGCCAATTTGCTCTTCGGAGGCTCCACCAATGGATGCTCTTCTTCATACTTTGTAGAGGCGAAAACAAAAGCACACTCTCCAAAAGGGTATATTTGAGAAACAAAATCTGCAACGCACATGGTAACACTGAACCCTATCAGAACTGCCTTATATGGGCGCAATGTTCATGGAAGGTGGCACCCAAAATTCGCGTCGGCATTAAATTCTATGCGGGGAATGAAGGGGCGACGATTTTGATTACAACTGTGTCAGTCCCCATTCATTGAATTAATGGAACTGCACGCAACTCCATTAACGAGAGGGAATAAGTGATGAGACATCAAACAATCACCCGATCACAGCCGTACACGTGGCATGGGTCAACCCTAACACGAGAAAGGCTTCAACACGGTCCCAAGCAGACCCATGCTTAAACTATTGTTCAGCCCATAAGTCAGGCACCCAAGCCCAAGTCATGCCAGCCCAACTGGCATGGGTCTTGGGGCTTGGCCCAGGACAATAAGACCCGAACACAAATTTCTGAGTTATCACAGGCCTGAGACCCACTCGCACAAGTCACTTCTTAGCCTAATCAAGCATTGAGTCCTAAATAGAGTCAAGTGCCGAAGAGACTCAATCATGCCCAGGTAAGATTTTGGACGATATCTCCTCTCTCCATCACACCCTCAATAGCAGGGACTGTTGTGGAAAGAACACTTGCTACTTAAGGTGAGAAAATGAAAGAAGAAAGGCACGTATACACATTGCTAATTACATCTAATTTTTACTCTTCCTTGCACCGTCGCCTAATTTAAACATCAGAATACTTTCGGCCACCACAACGGTGATCCTTGGCTCACCGCTGTTCTTTTGCAGGTTTGAAATAAGCAAGGACGAATTTAAAGGCATCAATATACATAACGTCAAGGGAATACTTGTTTATTGTATTCTTCTTCAAATCAATCATTCCATATTATTATTTTCAGGAATTCTAAATGTCGAGGAAACCAACGAGGAAATCAGCGAGGTTTGGAGAGAGGGAAGGTGGGGACCGTCCATCCCTCTCGGGATGTGCGCATGAAAAATACCGACACGCATCCCAAGGGGAATGGGCGGCCCACACTCTCCCTCTCTCCTTTCCTCGCCCATTTCCTCGCTGGTTTCCTCGCTGGCTAGAATCACTCTATTATTTTATTACATCTAAAGGTACGTCAATTGTTTCGTCCGTGAAAAATCATCTTTCATTCTTTAATACCAAATTTTTACTATTTTAGGACTGGGATTCAATGTCCGACTCTGACTTTGTTTCTTTTTCTTTACTGTTGCTATTGAATAAAACCTCCATCGATCAATCGAGGGGTGGGTGGGTGGGTGGGTTTGTTTGAATTGAAACAAGAGTTTTCCATTTTCTCAGCTCACCACCAATCCATGCATCAATATATATATATATATATATATATATATATATATATATATATATATTTTTTTTTTTTTTTTTTTTTTTTTTTTGTGTGTTGCTGTGGTTAATATTTTTATGTGTGTGGATCTGAGCATTAATGTGGTAATTTAAGTTATAATCGTCCGATATCAAACCCAAGATTTGGGATTACTTCATCTTGTTGCGCTTTGATTACATGACCAATTAGGACGGGGATGATTGCAGCCAACTAATTTTCATTTTTTTTTTCTTTCCTGGAGCTTGAATTGTACACAATCTGTAATTTGATTGATGTACATCTGTTCATTGAACACTGTACATGAAATGCCGATATGAACTGACTTTCTTTTGATCGGGTGCTACCAAGTGAGAATCAGAAACAGTAATCATGGTAAGATGATTTTACAAGTGTTTTTACTTCGTTGTCGTGGATGGTCTTTCTTGAATTCTGACTGTGATGAATATTTGATGCTTACAGCTGAAGAGCTTCGGGTAATCATGGATAAGAAACAGAATATTCCTAATATATCTGTCATTGCCCATGTCGATCATGGTATGCCATTTTTATTTAGAGTTTCTTTTTCTATGGGATTTGTAGGCATCGTATTGAGTAGTTTTTGCCTCATCTAGAGTCTAATGTTTTCAACCTTGATATGTTTGATTTACTGTCTTACTTTCAAGATACTGGAAGGACGTTACCATCTCTTTGGATGTCCCATGTATGGATTTATGTCAATTGCATGTCTAATTTGTGTATTCTTCAAAGAAATTTTATGAGTTTGTTTTTTAGGTGGTTGACTCTAATACATCTTGATTTGTTTGTTGCTCTTGGCAGGGCAATCCGCACTCACAGATTCTCATGTGGCAGCCGCCAGTATCATTGCCCAGGAAGTTGCAGGAGACTGATACCCGTGCAGATTAAGCAGATGAAGCAGAGTGTGGTATTACAATTAAGTCTACTAGGATATCTCTTTACTATGAAATGTTTGATGAATCTCTCAAGAACTACAAGGGACAACGAGATGGGAATGATTATCTCATCAACCTTATTGACTCCCATGGGCACGTTGACTTCTCTTCTGAAGTTACGGTTGCTCTGCATATCACTGATGGCGCACTTGTTGTGGTTGATTGTATTGAGGATGTCTGTGTTCTAATAGAAACTCTGCTGTGTCAAGCTCTTGGAGAAAGGATCAGGCCTGTGTTAACCGTGAACAAGATGGACCATTGTTTTCTCGAACTCCAAGGCCATGTTTGGTTACTCAGTGGAATGCGAATGTGAATATTACTATGTTTGGTTACTCGATGGAATGGGAATGAGAATGATTTGCGTCTTTATCATTATGTCCTCAATTATCAACTATAGATTTTGGATCTATCATGGGTGAGACATCTATGTTAGGTAAGGGGGGCAAATAAGAAAAATGGAGTGTTAGACCATTAAACTTAGGGGTGGGCACGGGACGGGATGGGACGAGATATACCCATCCCTATCCCATCCCGTTCATACGGGATCGGGACGGGACGGGATGGGAAAAACCCCATCCCGACCTCGTCCCATCCCAAACGGGTTCGGGACGGGACGGGATGAGATCAGCGTGCTAATCTGAAAGTCTTGAGTTTGGAAGCCTGGAACAGTCTTGAGTCTGCTATAAGGCAAATCCTGTTAAGTAATTCAATGCTGGAAATTAAGAACGATTGAATTTTCTACATGTCTATATGCTACTATAGACAATTAAAATATTCTGTTGAATGAGTTTCCAGTATTCAGTGAACGTGAATTTATGATTCAGCTAGATGCTTCATTTTTGCAGTTTTCTATGTCAGTGATCTTTGTAATGATCCCAATTTTTTTTTGTGTTTGGTTTTGATAATTTGTACTTGTGTCTTTCCTCACAACTTGAGCTTTTAACAAGAAATGGGTATTGGCACACTAACAGAAAATAGTGTTCAATGAAATGTACAGAAATGGGTATTGGCACACTAACTATGAAATGGGTATTGGCACACTAACAAGCTTTTAACAAGAAATGGGTATTGGGACACTAACTATGAAATAAAAATATTGATAATTAATATTAATTAATTAGTTCGGGACGGGACGGGATTGGATTGGCGGGATTGAAAATCTTCATCCCATCCCATCCTATTCTAGATCGGGACGGGACGGGATCGGGATGAAATTATTCAATCCCATTAAGACCCGAAAAAATTGGGACGGGACGGGACGGGATCGCGGGATGGGATGCCCACCCCTAATTAAACTCCATTTTAATGGTCATTCCCATTATGCCATTTTTATACCCTACCAAACAAAGGAATGTCTTAAACCTTTGTAATGGTCATTACCATTACAATGGTCAAACTCATTCCATTCAGTAACCAAACATGCCCCAGAAGAGGCTTACCAGACTTATGAACGAGTTATTGAGAATGCCAATGTTATTATGGCCACATATGAGGATCCCCTCCTTGGTGATGTTCAGGTTTATCCTGAAAAAGGAACCGTTGCCTTCTCTGCTGGTTTGCATGGTTGGGCGTTCACCCTTACCAATTTTGCAAAGATGCATGCTTCTAAGTTTGGAGTGAATGAATCAAAGATGATGGAGAGGCTCTGGGGTGAGAACTATTTTGACCCGGTTACCAGGAAATGGACCACCAAGAACACAGGCTCTCCTACCTGTACTGTTACGATCGAACCTATCAAGCAGATCATAAACACTTGCATGAATGATCAAAGGGATAAGCTCTAGCCAATGTTGCAAAAGCTTGGTGTTTTCATGAAGTCAGAAGATAAGGAATTGATGGGGAAACCCTTGATGCAGACCTGGCTCCCATCTAGTGTTGCCCTTTTGGAAATAATGATATTTCATCTTCCTTCTCCAGCTATAGCTCAGAAATATCGTGTTGAGAACTTGTATGAGGGTCAACTGGATGACATGTATGATAATGCTATCAGGAACTGTGACCCTGATGTGCCTCTAATGCTCCAAGATGAATCCTGCATCTGATAGGGGTAGATTCTTAGCTTTTGGCCGTGTTTTCTTTGATAAAGTTTCAACTGGGATGGAAGTCAGAATCATTGGACCAAATTACGTCCCTGTCCATCCAGAGAACTGTTTGTTATATGGATGGGAAAGAAGCAAGAATCAGTTGAGGATGTGCCCTGTGGAAATACAGTTGCTATGGTTGGTTGGTTTGGATTAGTTCATTCCAAAGAATGCTACTTTGACAAATCAGAAGGAAGGAAGTCGTCGATGCACATCCTATCCGTGCCCATGAAGTTCTCTGTCTCACCTGTTGTTCGTAAAGCTGTACAGTGCAAGGTTGCATCTGACCTTCCCAAGCTTGTTGAAGGTCTTAAACGTCTAGCCAAGTCTGATCCTACCGTAGTCTGTACAACTGAGGAATCAGTTGAACACATTGTAGCTGGTGCGGGAGAGTGTCACAGCTGGAGATTGGAATTCAAAATCAAGTGGGAAGTTAAATGAAAATTTTGTTCACAGTTTTGAGCGGAAAGTTTAAAAACATTTCAACTTGTAATTTGATTTTGAAAAGTAGTTAGGACCACTTGTATTCCATGTGTCCAGCAGACACTGGTTAGATTGAAATTCTGTTAGAGTTTCTCTTTAACTAGCCCAAGCTGGTAAGAACAAAAACAGAGTAGTTTTGAGTTGTAATTGAAGGCTTGAGTTTAGAACTTAAGAAATAATTTCCATTTGTTCAATTTTAATCCATTTCCATACATTCTTATTCGTCTTGTTCCATTGAATTGTCTGAACCTGACATTTGGTATCATAGCAGTTTTGATCCACTCCACGCCATGGAAACCAGAGCTAGAGAAATCGAGTCCTTCATGAAAGAAACAAGATCGAGAATACAAACCAATTGGATCTAATGAAGAAGGAGATGGTTCGAACTGCACAGGCAGGAAAAGCTCAAGAGAAACGTCTAGATTCAAAATTCGATCAAATCATTCAAATGATCCAGAGCAATCGAACACCTCCTATAGCAGCAGAAAAAAGTTCTTCTCAGGTGACCGGAGTGAATAGCAATCAATGGAGGACTCCCTCAAAATGAGGGAATCCGGACCGGATCGGACCAAATCCATTAAATTTAAACGGTCCGAATTAGGTTCCTCAAAATTTAGAACCAATTCGAACCGTGCCCATCCCTAAGCCCCAGGGTCCAGAACATGTGAGAAGAAAAAAAGCGAGAAGAAAAGGACATGTCAAAGAGGAGGAAAAACAACAACAAAACCAGGTCTGACAAGGCCAAACCCGACAGGGCCACCAACTACATTGATGCAAGCTTCACTGAGTTTGCTCCCCTCAACTCCAGCTTGGCCAAAGTCCTCTCCGCCATGAAAACTAGGATGACATCAAATGGTCTCCCAAGCTCAAAAGCGACCCTTCAAGGCGTGATAGGAACAAGTAGTGTGCCTATCACAAGGACCACAGTCACATAATTTAGGACTATCAAATTCTCAAGAACGAGATAGAGTATTGGGTTCGAAGGGAAAGACTCGGAGAAGTCATAAATTTTGACGAGAAACAGCCCCAAGAAAAATAAAAAGAAGAAACGGCCCCAAAGGCTGAAGAAAAGGTTGCAGACATCATCTACATCCTGCACAGTGCACACAATAGACGGAAAAAATTTAACCAACCAAGGAAGCAGGCGATCCGAGAACTGTGGACAGGTTCCCACTGAGAAGACCGCCCAGTCAAAAAATGCCCGGGTAATACAACAACCCTTAACCTGAGGTTCACTGAGTAGTATGCAAGGGGTCTATTCCTCGCACAACAATGCCCTGGTTATCACGATTGCAATATCGAAATGGGGCATGAAAAGGTTGCTGGTGTTTCGAGGAGCTCAACCAATATCATGTTCCTGGAATCATTCCACAGGATGCGATTGAGATAGCGGAGTTGAAACCAGACAACCAGGTGATGTTGGCTTAAGAGGCGCTCGAAGTTACTCAGTCGGGAGCATCAGCCTACTCGTAAGAGCAGGGGAACTTGTGAATCTCCTAATGATGGAGTTCATTGTGGTAAACGCCCTCTGCATACAATATAATTTTGGGAACATCTTCGCTCCACCATATGGGAGCAATAGTCTCCACACGGCTCCAGTACCTCAAATACACCGTCAATAGATATACAAAGACTATTAGGGGAGACTAGTCTTTCACAAGGGAATGTCATTACGTGGCGATGAAGTTACTGGGTAAGTAACTGCAATGGCTCAAGTGCCCCTGAAAATAGATGATCCAACAGGCCAAGGGCTTACTAGTAAGGAACAACAAGAGTAGCAAGTAGAACTTTTGAAGAAGGACCTTCTTAAGTCCCCTTAGGCGAATTGCCTCAGCGCGCTCACTGACTAACGCACTCTGGGAGTCAGCTATAAACTTCATGATGTTCGTCAGGCACTCAGCAAACACAGCCTGCTCATATATCGCCCTGTCCTGTCGTTCCTGAGCATCCTTCAGCTTAGAAAACAGCTCGGCTTGAGCAGCATGGGCTTCATCCAGACTCCATTGGATCCCTTTTAGTTGGATTCTAAGGAGGACTGAACAGCCAAAGTGTTGATTAAACCCCTTTGGGCTTTGAATAACCGGGCCTCCAGATTAGCCCGGGCGACCAACCGCTCAGTCAGCGAGTCTACTTCCCCACGGGCATCAGCAAGTTGTGCCTCATGGTCAATTTCATATTGAAGATGTTAATTTTGTTTCTTTTACTATGAAAATTATGATGAAATATTCCTCACTTCATGATTTGGTGCATTTAACAATAGTGAGATTTTCCATTAAGGCTTTGAAAAGGATGCAACTTTTACTCACTATGGATTGTCGTGGTAAGTTGTGAGACTTATACGCGAACTTACTATTACTCACAATAGTATTGTTGGATGTCTACAAATCGCTTAATGAACCAAACGTACTCATAGATGGTGGAAACTCGGCCTGATGAAGAGCATGATATCAAATAATATGAACAATACGGCATTTCACCTTGCAAGTATTTCAAATTTCAAACCTCTTTCATGACCCTAGTAGATTCGTCAAAGATTAAGGTTCACAACTTAAGCGTAACTAAAATATCATGACACAAACCTCACAATGGTTTGGGCCACCATGATATCACTAACCACCAAATTTTAAAGAAAATTAGTCCTTATTATAGGCGGGCATCCCGTCTTGGTCCATTTTTCTGGTCTTTTTTGAATTGATCAAACTCATCATGTCCCGTTCCGTCCCAATCTAGAGTGCGATGAGATCAGGATGAAGATTTTCAATCTCGCCCATCCCAAATTTATTTATTTAATATTTATCATTATTAATTTCAATCAAACTACTCTTGTAAAGGAAAGTTTAGGATGTGTTGAAATTAAATCAAAATATCTACTATTTGAAAATTTACTTGCTTGATTTAGTAGTTTTTGTTTAGGTAGAAACTTCAATTTTGACATTTTAGGTCAAATAGAACCCATGAAAACTTTATGTTTTTTCACATTTTAGATTGGTTATAGGACAATTATTCTTGTAGAAAATAAAGACAAATAATGAGTTTAGGTTAGTTTTGCACTATGAGTTATGTAGTTAGAAAACATTGGTCCTAATTGTATTTTGTATGAATAATATTTCAACTCTTGCGATATATGCAAGACGGATTTATGGAGGGGCTCCTTGGATAGGAACGAGACTTTCATCTCTAAAGGTGTTTCGTATGCGGTCTAATATGTTCATTGGTGATATTCCTAAACAACTATGCTCTTTATCCTCCCTGCAGTTGCTGGACCTAGCCAACAATGAACTATATAGAAATATTCCACAATGTTTTGACAATTTAAGCTCCATGATTGTGAGTGCTAAGAAGGACGATCCATCGTACATTGGTTACTATCGTGGGAAAATTTTCACTCAACTCTCAGGAAGTGTCAATGTGATGGTTGTCAAAGGAAGTGAACTTGAATTCAATAGAAACCTTAATTTGGTCAGAGGAATAGACCTTTCAAGCAATAATTTGTGAGGAGAGGTGCCTAAAAAAATAACCAAACTGTTCGGGCTGGGCATTTTAAATCTATCCATAAATCACATCACCGGAATAATTTCGGAAGACGTTGGGAACTTGAAGCAACTGGAGTTGCTAGATCTTTCAAGAAACCGCCTTTCTGGCCCAATTCCTCAAAGCTTGTCGACTTTGACTTATTTAAGCCACTTGAACTTGTCAGATAACAATTTGTCGGGAAGAATTCCAACTGGACTCCAACTCCATACCCTCAACAATTCATCTATTTACCTGGGTAATCCTAAACTTTGTGGGCTGCCAGTTGCAAATAGTTGCCCAGGTGATGAAATAACTCCAGGTCCAGTGCCAACTGATGATAGAGAAGAAGAGGAAGATGA